>CAJGYO010000019.1:23707751-24307751 GCA_904845875.1 Miscanthus lutarioriparius | reverse complement strand
TGCTGTATACTACCTTGAGTCCTGGGCCTGGCCCCCTCCCTCCCATGGGCCCTAGGCCATCGCACCCGATGCACCCTTGCAGGACCAACACTGATAGCGAGGCCTCCTAGGACTAAAATCAGCAATTCAGACTTCTACCACCGATGGGTTAACGAAAGATGCGGCAGTGGCATTGGGGTTGCATTTCCTCCATCGAATGAAAAGCCGGGCTGACTGGGATACACATTTTACCTGCCGGCCCTAAAGTATCATTTGGTCAATCGGCGGTAAATACAGCGTGAGTGTTGAATTGTCTCAACTTCTAAGGTCATCAAATCACCATTACTTCCGTCGACTGAAGCCTAAGAGCTTCGTACCCACTACTCTACATATACTTCAAGCCTGGTGCCCTGTGAAATGACTCCTCTTCTTCATCCATCATCCCCTTCTCTTCCAATCTACAAAGAAAATATCGGATAGCCCCATCAAGTTTCCAAGCAGGCAATCGTCCAACGAGGACGAATTGCCTTCCCAGCACTCCTCCAAGGAAAATGTCTCCTCTGACAATGGGATGTTTGATTACAGTCCTCCATGGAGCTCCAAGAATGCGGACCCAGAGGACGGCACCGATGACGATGACTGTAATGACGACTCGACTTTGACTTCACCTCGCCTCCTCCCAAGCAAGCGAGGCGAGCGAGAGGATCATATATTTAGATTAAGTAGTTTATAGTTAGTATGAGTAGTTTTAATAGTTTAGGTTAGTTATTATTCTTCCGACAAGTACAATCATATACTCGTCCAAATTGTATCTATATGTTAGATATATATAATCAATCAATGAAAAAAATTCTATTCGCGCAGATTTGATCTCTTCAATGCACGGTTGCACAAATTTCTATATATGTGTGAATGAAAAAGGGAAAAATTGTCATGTACAGTTCCGATTGTTTTAGGAGAATCTAAAAGCAGTTTAACCACTGACAATCACCATATTATAGCGTTGGATTTAGGGATGAAAACGGATCGGATACGAACGGATATCACTCATATTATATTTGTTTTCATATTTCTGTTCGGATTCGGATTCGGACACGGATAGCGTTCGGATACATATACGAATACGGATTGACTCAGTTACGGATACGAATAATGAGTATCGAATACGGTATGAATCGGATTCGGAGAAGGTCGGATACAAATATCTATTCGGATATTGAGTAAAAGCAGCATATATATATATATATCATACGTGCTCAAACCATTACACCACTCTATGAGTCCATAATCCATCTAGATTAAGCCGAAAGACTAAATAGTAAAGCAACAAATAAGATAAAGATATAGATACATCATACATCAAACATCATATAAGCACCAATCTTCGCGGCATGAGTAGAAATAGCCAAGCACATTGCTTCATGGGTCTCATGGAATCATGGTCATGGATTCAAGATCTACAATCCTTATATAGGCTATTTTTTTATTTTGAGAAAGTTTGAACAAAATGTAGTTCAAATTTCACAAGTGTGTGACATAGTTTTAGAAAGTCTGTATGAGATTTAAGAATTTGTGACTAGTGTTTGATAAAACTTTCTCAAATGGGAAAATGAGCTATGTAACAATTGTATATCTTGCTGAGATGATCAAACTTGGTATTCAGAGTTTTTTCATCTGAGGTCATTTAGTGTCTCATTTGAGCAAGTTTGACCAAGTCAAATTTGGTCAAATGAAAAAACAATACTTTGACTCTAGTATTATGAACTCTAAATGACTTCAAATTGAAAAGTTTTGAATACCAAGTTTGTTCAACTCATCAAGATCTACAATTCTTGTTTTAGTCAACTTTCCATTTGAGATAGTTTGGACGGTTCAAATTTGTGATTTTAAATTTCGATGCTTACAAACTAGTTTCTAACCCTAGATTGTCTCAAATTGAAAAGTTTTGAATAACAAGTTTGTTCAGCTCATCAAGATCTGCAATCCTTATATAGGCTATTTTTTCATTTGAGAAAGTTTGAATAAAATGTAGTTCAAATTTCACAAGTGTGTGACATAGTTTCAGAAAGTCTATATGAGATTCAAGAATTTGTGACTAGTGTTTGATAAAACTTTCTTAAATGAGAAAATGAGCTATGTAAAAATTGTATATCTTGCTGAGATGATCAAACTTGGTATTCAGAGTTTTTTCATCTGAGGTCATTTAGTGTCTCATTTGAGCAAGTTTGACCAAGTCAAATTTGGTCAAATGAAAAAACAACACTTTGACTCTAGTATTATAAACTCTAAATGACTTCAAATTGAAAAGTTTTGAATACCAAGTTTGTTCAACTCATCAAGATCTACAATTTTTGTTTTGGTCAACTTTCCATTTGAGATAGTTTGGATGGTTCAAATTTGTGATTTTTAAATTTTGATGTTTACAAACTAGTTTTCGGAACCCTAGATTGTCTCAAATTGAAAAGTTTTGAATACCAAATTTGTTCATCTCATCAAGATATACAATCCTTATATAGGCCATTTTTTTATTTGAGAAAGTTTGAACAAAATATAGTTCAAATTTCACAAGTGTGTGACATAGTTTTAGAAAGTCTATATGAGATTCAAGAATTTATGACTAGTGTTTGATAAAACTTTCTCAAATGAGAAAATGAGCTATGTAACAATTGTAGATCTTGCTGAGATGATCAAACTTGGTATTCAGAGTTTTTTCATCTGAGGTCATTTAGTGTCTCATTTGAGCAAGTTTGACCAAGTCAAATTTGGTCAAATGAAAAAACAACACTTTGACTCTAGTATTATGAACTCTAAATGACTTCAAATTGAAAAGTTTTGAATACCAAGTTTGTTCAACTCATCAAGATCTACAATTCTTGTTTTGGTCAACTTTCCATTTGAGATAGTTTGGATGGTTCAAATTTGTGATTTTAAATTTTGAATAAATATCCGGATAATATCCGTTTTAAATATCCGGATATATCCGATACTTATCCGGATTATCCGATATCCGCCGGATATCGATGATATTACATCCGTATTTGATATCCGCCTAAGATATCATATATTTTTTAGTATCCAGTATGATAGTTTTAATAAAAAAACCGGATATCCGAGTAACTATTCAGATAAGTGTTCATATTTGTTCGGTCGAACGGACGGTCGAATAAATATCGGTACCGTTTTCATCCATAGTTGGATTAGCGTGGCAATGGTTGGCTTAATATGAACACTGTTTAACTTATCCTGTGTTGTCCGTTCTCGCTGCCGATCAATCTGGACCATCGGTTTGGCAACAAACCTAGAAGCGCCGCCCATGCCCAACTCCCCTCGAGTCCTATCGACGCCTTGGCAGTGGTTCGATCAACTAAAAATCCCAATACGAATCCATTAGTTCTCCCCACCCATTGTTGCTTCATCTTCATTCTTCCCACCCGTTGTTTCATCTTCATTTTGACCCGTCGCCTATACTTGCCCTGCCTTGAGCACCTTGCATTGTCATTGTGGACAATGCCCCTTGAAGGTTAGATGGATTCAGTCACCCCCCTGTTTGCATTTGGTTCTAATTGGTTTTGGGTTTGGTATCAGTTTTGTTCATATTAGGAATTTCTTCATTGCAACATATGTCTTACTTTGGAAGAAGCCATTTCAATGCGAGCAAATTTGCGGTTTTGTTGGCCCCTCAATTTGACTATCCTAGGTGCATCCGTATTTGCGCCAAGATCACACACAAATATGCACAAAACACAAGAATGGTACATAGATATATAATAAAAGGTTATGAGCTTTATTGATATCTAGAAATAAGGTCTTACAATTATGGACCAAGGGGCATAGTCTTAGGCCACATATCTAGCGGAAGCTACGACCATGATACGGCTTTATTGGTGGTCTCTAGAGTGGGATTATTATACAGCGAAGCGGTGTCCTATTCCACAGGTAACTTTAGCATGGTCGAAACCCTAGCCTCAATGTCATACTCCTACGAACGAATCTCCTTGCGGGAACTCTAATACTTGTGGTACACTTCTTCATCAAAGTCATAGTCTTCTTCTGTGCCAAGATCTATGAGTGAACAATGGGTGAGTACTTACGTACTCAGCAAGCCTTAACCATAGGATGAAAATAGAAGTGTAGTGGTGATTATAATTAAGGGTGGGGTCCTAGCGGAGCATTACCATTCCCACTAGTACCCGGATTAGCATCGATTCCATCACCTGTTTCATTACACATAAAAAGTAAAACTAATCATAGTATCCCATCCTAGCATTTGCCCATTCTAAGGACGTGGCTATTCGAATAGATTTAAGTAAACTCTGTAGAGGTGTACAAATTTCGCCACACGATAGGTGCAACCTCATCCATGATCAGTGGATGAAATAGACCTAACGAGACCTCATACCTGAATGTACGTGACCTTAGACGTCCATATAACTCTACTACAACTTCTTAGGGGTTGGAAACACAAAACTAGGAGGATACCAAATCCCCCCAAACATGATGATACCAAATCATCACAAAAGAAAACATGGCTCGAACACGGCCAAGAAGAACAAGGGCTCAAATGTGGCAAAAAACCAAAAGTTTAACGTGGAAGATCACATAACATCCACGCCAACTGGACCACGGAAGAAAACCTATCCCCATGTCGGCTCCTGATATTCCGCTGCCTACACTGGTCTCCTAATAGAAGTTATACTTCTATCTAACGGGTTGTGAGATCAAGCCTACCCACATAGACATGTGGTTGTATGAAGTAACTCACTAGGTGAGAGGGACTACAAATCGGTCCTTATGTGACCGAGGCGAGTATCTCCCACAAGAATCCTTTCCATGCATCCCTGCCATGGTAAACTAGCTCCATAGTTTACCACCACTCATCCCATGTCGGGGTTTAGTTTTAGGTTGAACAAGTTTTAAATTCCATTATTATCCCTAAATCTAGTCATTACGTGGAGCTCATAACAAGATAACCATTTATCTCAAGCATATCACATTAACCGAGCTCATATTCTAGGGTAATAATCTTATAGTCATATTTTAGTGTTATAGTGGTTTAAAGCAATATGGTAGAGAGGGGAGCTAGGACTTGCCTTCGTCGCTGTCACCTTCTGGTGATCTACGAAATTCGGGTCCTCGTCCTCATGACGATTACCGTCGTCTGTTGACGTATCGATCGAAATAAGACTACCGCTAACCGCAAAAGAAAAGGGCAAAAGCAAACATAGAACTATATGGTGGCACTAGGTGTGTGTGTGGACGATAGGTGGGCCACCCTGCCTACGTCAGTAGTGATGGCGGCGTCGGCGTTATGCCCTCGGGCCCACATGTCAGCAAGGAAGGGAGAGAGAGGGAGATGGACGGAGATGGGGGGACCACCTAGCCCCACATGGCGGAGAGAGAGAAGGGGAAGGAGGGGTGACGGCGGCGGACGGAGGTGACCATCGTGCCATTGGAATAGGGGAGGGGAGGAGAGGGGAGGCTCGCTGGAGCGACTCATGCCAGTGGTGTCAGCCCTTGGTGGTGGCGGATGAGTGGCGGACGAAACTTGTGGGGTCACGCCGCATCCGATGGCGGGATCTCTGACCGCAGCAGGTGCCCACGGCGGTGGTGGCGGCTCACCGGATAGGTCACGGCGGTGCTGTGTGATGGGCTCGGCCTTATAGGCCCTATTCTAACCAACTAACTATGTGTACATGCGTGTGGTTGGGTGAGGAGTGTAGTGGTGGTGGTGGTGGTGGTGTGCCCTAGGGTGGCCTTGCCGATGATGGCCGATAGCCATGGTGGCTCGTCGGAGCAGGGCACACGCGGGCAGCGCAACATAGAGACCTAGATCATCAATTAGCTATGGAAAAGGAGAAGAGAGAGGGCAACGCTGATTGTGCCGATGAACTCCCAAATTGCGGGAAATGGAAGAAAGTGGAAAGGAGGAGGGGAAAGGGGAAGAAGAGGAGGAGATGAGGTGTTCCCGCCCTCAGCGAAGTGGATGGTGGAGTGGGTGAGGCGAGAGCATCACCGACCGTGCCTATTTATAGGTCGGCTAGGCCGTTGTCCGGCAACGAGATACTTCTTGTGGCCGTGCTTATCCACCACACGGGCGCGTTGTTGACCTCATCAGGTCACATCGCCATGGCTGGAGCTTGCCCATGCACATGGTGAGGTGCCTTGGCGGCTACTCCGGTCACTCGTCATGGAGGCAACCATGGAGCTGGCGTTGACGAGCTCACAGTGAGGGGGAAGAGACGAAAGGAGGAGAAAGGAGGGGCGCCATGGGTCCTATCATGTTGCCGTGTCGCCGTTGACGTTCGCTGGCACCTGGGTGGCATTGGCGGGCATTGATGTGCGAGCTATGTGTGCGTATGGCTGCTGGTAGTGAGGTTGATGATAGAGCTGACGGGAGGGGCCTAGGCATCAATGGGAGGAAGAGGGGAGAAGGGAAGGGCGCGGGCGAGCTGGGCCGGGCACTGGGCCTCGACCGCTATGGCATTGCTGGGCTGGCTCGCGCGGGAGAAGGGAAGGAAGAGGGGAAGGGGTTAGGATGTTGCGATGGGTTAAGAGGGAGAGGTGGGATAGATTGAGCCCAAGTGGCTTTATCCATTTTCATTTCCTTTTTCTTTTTCCTAGCTCAAATATGCATATGTTTAAATGATTTTAACTTCAAATTTGAATGCATGAGTGTGCAAAAATGTACCACCATTACTTCAACAAGTCAAGCAATCATTCACACACAAAGTTTCACACATGAATTCTTATGTTCCTATGTTAATTTATTTGTAAAAATTATTTAGGTTGGTCATATATGCTATCTCTTATGCAATATTTAAAAAGTTCAAATTTTTAGTGATTTTTAAACCAGGTCATTTTTAGGGTGTTACAAACCTACCCCCTTAAAAAGAATCTCGTCCTTGTGATTCAAGCTGATCCTCGAATAGATAGGGAAATTCCTTTTTAAGATCATCTTCTCTTTCCCATGTGGCTTCTGCCTCTGTATGATTAGTCCATTGTACCCGACAAAATCTTACTGCTATCCTCCTGGTTTGTTGGGTGACCATATCCAATATCTTGATCGGTCTTTCCTAATACTGTAAGTCTAGTTGTAAGTCCATGGCTTCCATAGGTGCTTGTTCCTCTGGTACCCTCGCGCATTTCTTTAGTTGTGACACGTGAAACACATCGTGTATGTCTGACATCTCCGGTGGTAACTCTAAGTGGTTGGCCACTATTCCAATCTTTTCAAGGATCTGATACGGTCTAATATATCATGGGGCTAATTTTCCTCTAACTTGAAATCTCCGAGTACCCTTGATGGGTGATACCTTTAAGTAGACGAAATCTCTGGGTTGTAATTCTAACAGTATTCTTTGAGTATTTGCATAGCTCTTCTGTCTACTTTGTGCTGCCTTTAAAATCTCTCAGACTTTGGCTACTTGTTCTTTGGCTTCCTTGATCATATCTTGGCCGAAGAGGCTTCTTTCCCTAACCTTGGACCACATCAATGGTGTCTAGTATTTCCTTCCGTGCAAGCCTTCGAATGGTGCCATCTTCAAGCTTGCTTGGTAACTATTGTTGTAGGAGAATTCGGTGAATGATAGTCTCTTTTCCCAATCTTTCCCATAGGTGAGTACATAGGCTCACAACATGTCCTCCAATATCTGGTTCACTTGTTCTGTTTGTCTGTCGGTTTGTGGATGATAAGTGGAGCTATAGTCTAGGCATGTCCCTAAAGCTTTGTGTAAGCTTTTCTAGAATTGGTTGGTGAATTGGGTTCCTCTATCTGAGACTATTCGGCTTGGTACCCCATGTAATCTAAGGATGTTGTCAATGTAGAGTTGTGCTAGCTTGTTACCCTTGCAATCAATCTTCACTGGAATGAAGTGTGCTACTTTCGTCAATCGGTCTACTATAACCCATATTGAGTCATGTCCATTCGGTGTTTTGGGCAATCCTACTATGAAATCCATGTTGATTTCATCCTATTTCCACACTGGGATGTGCAATGGCTGAAGTAGTCATGCTGGTCGTTGATATTCTGCCATGACTCTTCTGCATGTATCGCATTAGGCGACATATTCTGCAATATCTCCTTTCCTTCTGATCCACCGGTATCTTTGCTTCAGGTCCATGTACATCTTGGTTGATTCTAGGTGGATGGAATAAGCTGAATGATGTGCTTCGTCCAGTATTAATCTTCGAAGTGTTTCATCCCTTGGCATGCATATCCAGTCTTTATACCATAACTTTCCTTGTTTATCAACTCAGAATCCTAGAAGTTCCTTCTTACTACTTTTCTCCTTGAATTGTTGTATTTCTTCATCCTCGTCTTGGGCTTGCTTTATTTGGTCCTCCAAGGTTGGTCATACATTTAGGATGTTTAGAATACCTTGTGGTACAATTTGTAGATTCAGTTGGCGAAGTTCTCGTGCTAACTCTGTCCTTCGGTTTAAGGTCGTCATGTGGTGACAATATGCCTTTCTGCTTAACGCATCTACCACTACATTGGCTTTTCCTAGGTGGTACTATACACTTAGATCATAATCCTTGATGAACTCCAACCATCTTCTTTATCGTAGGTTCAAATCAGGCTGAGTGAAAATGTACTTAAAACTCTTGTGATCTGTGAATATGTCACATTTGTTTTCAATGAGATAGTGTCTCCATATCTTCAATGCATCCACTACGGCTGCTAATTCCAAATCATATGTCAGATAATTTTCCTCGTGTTTCTTCAGTTGTCGGGAGGCGTAGGCAACTACTTTGTCATCTTGCATCAGGACGCATATTAATCCTTGCCGAGAGGCATCATATTATACTATAAAGTTTCGGTGGGTAGTGTGAGTATTGGGTTTGTGGTTAACTAGGTCTTCAACTCTTGAAAACTCTTCTCACATGCTTTGTTCCACTTGAATTCCTTTCCTTTCTGTGTTAGAGCAGTCATGGGTCTCACGATCTTCGAAAATCCTTTAATAAATCTTCGGTAGTAGCCCGCTAGTCCTAGAAAACTACAAACTTCTGTCACGTTCATCGGTTGCTTCCATTCTGATATGGCTTTAACCTTCTCTGGGTCTACCTTTACTCCTTCAGCGGTGATGATATATCCTAGAAAGGTGACTTCTTGTAGCCAAAATTCACATTTGCTGAACTTAGTGTATAGCTCATGTGCTCGTAGCTTGTTCAATATTACTCTCAAATGTTGTTCATGTTCTTCAGCACTTCTTGAATAGATAAGAATGTCGTCGATGAACACTACTACAAATTTATCCAATTCTTCCATGAATACTTTGTTCATCAGATTCATGAAATATGCTGGGGCATTGGTTAGTCCAAACGGCATTACGGTGAACTCATATTGCCCATAGCGTGTCACAAACACGGTCTTTGGTATATCAACTGAGCTCAATCTTCAACTGATAGTAGCATGATCTCAGATCTATCTTGGAAAAATACTTGGCATCTTTTAGTTGATCAAATAGGTTGTCAATTCTTAGTACTAGGTACTTATTCTTGATAGTGACTTCGTTGAGTGACCGATAGTCAATACACATTCTAAGACTACCATCTTTCTTCTTCACGAACAACACTGGTGATCCCCAAGGGGAAGAGCTTGGTCTAATGTATCCTTTCTCTTGTAATTCTCATAATTGTTTTTTCAATTCTTCTAACTCATTGGCTGCCATTCGATAGGGTCTCTTTGCAATGGGTGCGGTTCCGGGGATTAGATCGATTATAAACTCCAAGTCTCTGCCGGGTGGCATTCCGGGTAACTCTTCAGGGAACACATCAGGGTATTCACATACAGCTGGTACTTCTTCAATGCTTGTTGCCTGTATACTGCAAATCATTGGTTCTGCTTTGGAGCTTGAGGGTGACATTCTACCTTTAATCCTTTGTGGTTTATCAGGGTTACTACTCTGCCACTTCAGGATACAGTGCCATGGTGTTTCTTTAACCAATCCATTCCTAGTATTATTTCTAAACCTTCTGTCTTAAGTACTACTAAATCTGTTTGAAATTCTACTCCATCTATCATTATATTCACTCGAGGGCATTTGAGGTTGCAATTGAGGACAGCTCCAGGGGTTCAAATCAAGAGAGGGGTGAGGAGTAACATGGTTCTTAAACTATTTCTAAGCACAAAACAAGTAGAAACAGACGCATGCGAAGCGGCGAAATTGAACAACACGGTTGCAAGAGTGGAGTGTACTAGAAACTCACCGTACACGACATCTGGTGCTGCCTATACTTCCTCTACGTTTAAGTGGTTCACACAGCCTTGCCCAAACTTTGGGGCATTCCATCTTGGTGGTCTAGAGTTCTGAGGTGCTGTGTGTCCAATTCCTGAGGCGGCTATCTTATTACTAGCTATAGACTAAGTAGGGGTAGAGTTTGTGGCTTTAAGGGGGCATTGGGCTACGTGGTGTCATGGTTGTCAGCATCCAAAACAAGTCTCCACCGTTGTATTATTGGTACGCTTGTGCTGGTGGTTGTTGCTGTTGCTGTTGATGTTATTGTTGTTCTTGTAGTTGGATGTGGTCTGCGAAATGTTGGGTCCGGATGTCCTATACTGCATAGTCAGTTGGTACCATGTGGGTGCGGTATTGTGGGTGCGGACTCATTGTGTTCTTTCTTGTTGTCGAGCACATTGTATTAGGAACTTGCGCTTCCATTCTCCTTCACCTCTTACACATTCTTCTTCTAGTAGGCTAGTGCGGTTCATCAGTGTGTTGAAATCAGGATAGATGTGAGTGACCATTTGTTCTCTTAGGGATCCATTGAGTTCTCTCTTGAAACACTTCTGCTTCTTCTTGTCGGAGTTAACATCTTGTGGTGCATAATGTGCTAGCTTCATAAACTTCGTGATGTACTGATTCACTATCATCGGACCTTGTCTTAGGGAATAAAATTCTTCTGCTTTTATCTCCATCATTCCTTCGGGGATGTGATATTCATGGAATTTCTCCATAAATTCTTGCCATGTGAGAGCTTCTGGCTCATTAGCGGCATCTTGGTAATTTTCCCACCATTCACCAGTGGCTCCTACTAGTTGGTGGGTGTCTAGAACAACATTCTCTTTGTCGGTGGCTCTTACTGCATTTAATTTCTTAATAATTGTACATAACCAATCATCTGCTAATAATGGGTCATCTTCTGCACTATCAAAGGTTGGTGGGTGAAGTCTCATGAATGTTGCCATTTTTCCTTGTCTATTACCATTATCCTGTCTTCTTGCAAGATTTTTCGATAACCTTGTCTGTCGATCCATCACTTCTGCCAATGTTGGTGGGGGTGGCGGGGGTGCCTCCCCTTGTGCTGTGTTATTTCCAACATTTTTCTCAACTTCTTCTTCACCTTCTTCATGTACTTCTTCTACAATTGGGTTATTATCCTCTGGTGGTTGCTCATGCCCATGCCTACAATTACAATTTTCATGATTGCCTCTGTTCTGCCTACCTCTAGGTTGTGGTGCAACTGGCTCTTCTTCCTCATGAACCTGCCTTTCGGTAGCCCTTTCACGGTGATCCCAAATCCTATCGGACCTCCTTTCCATATGTTGCCATGGGGCGGCAAGGATGAGAAGACATCCTCTAGGATTTGGGTGCAAGAAAATAAAAATAACAAGCAAACAAGACTCACAAGCATAAACAAACACACAATACATATCACACGAACAGTCATACTTATGTGATACAAGGGTGCATCATACAGTACCTGCTAGAGTGATTACTATGCAACTACTCATAGTTCTAATGACATAGAAGCGATACCAGGCATACTACCACTACTCTAAATACTAGACATTATCACTAGTGACTAGACACTACTACTAGCTACTAGACACTACTACAATTCTCATTATTTATTTTACAAGAACTTTATCTCGCGGACTTCCCATCATGAGTTTCACATGCATGTCCCTTGGCATCCAGTCCTGAAAGAACTCGAGAGGGTCCAATGGTCTTTGCATCCCAGAGGTCTTCGTGCTGTTGTGGGTGGTTGAATCTTCAGTAGGCTCTCCTCCTTCTTTTCCTTGTCTTTGGGCGCTCAAAGGCCTTCTATAGCTCTATCTTGCATTGTTCCTTTTCTTCCCACATGGTTGACAGCTGTGAGTTTAGCATGAGTAGCTCCTTCCTTAGTGCCTGTACTTCAGCTTCTGCTTCCTTGAGTTTAGTGTTCTTTATCTTCAACTCTATTTCCTAGTTCTCGTAGAGAGTGTCGAGGGCATGTAGGTACTTGGCTATAGTCACAAGAGGATACTCTAGCGCTTGTGGCTTTGCCTTTTCTAGTGCCTTAATCTTCTTACGCCAAACAAGAGAAGTCTGATCCATCACTGGAAAGAACTTTGCATGAGTGTTGTTGACTTCTGCTTCATACTCCTGACAAATGTTCATGAGATCCCGACGCGCACCCTCTAGTAAAGAGACCTGGCCGAGCCCTAGGCACCCGATCTATGGCGCATCTAGGCCTAGCCCTTCATCTGCCTTTCCACAAAACTAGCTTGCTTGCACCATGCTGATGAGAGCTAGTTTGAGCTCAAATCCATTGTCTCCCACATTGATTGTTGGTCCAGTATGGATGTTGGCCGTAGTTGGAGCAGAGAACTCACGGAGAGTCTTGTTAGCCATCGCTTCAAATTCTGATGTTAAGCTTCGCCTTATTTGGTTGTCTTCTGACTCTAAAGCTAAGACTTTCTTGAGTTTAGCTCTAGTTCTCCTGATTAATGCTTCTAGATCAACGTAGTTTGTCGAAAGATCAAAATAGGTCATACATTACTCTACATAAGATATAAAAGTAGACAAAACAAGGGTAACCCTATTTGAGCAGAGGTCAATGGTTATCTTGATCACATCAATAAGTATAAGTTTATCAATACTTCCTTTGCCTAGCTACCTTCCCCGGCAACGGTGCCAAAAATGCTTGTTGACATTCCTTAACGTCACTACTAAGAACAGAGTTGAATCTAGTTCCCGACAGCGGCGCCAGAAATGCTTGTTGGTATTTATCAACATGTCGCTTGTTTTAGTAGCCACCTAATGTATGTCTACATCTCTTAACATTACTTTACCAGGTTGTCATCCCTAGTGATGATGCCAGAGATGCTTGTTGGTACTACTTAGCATTACTACTAGAATAATACTAAGTAGCTCTTTATTATTTTATGTGACTAGGAAGAATATATATATATATATATATATGAAAGGAATTTACAAGCGCACAGATAATATACCATTGTAGCACTTCACCCGGGAGTATTCCAGGTATCGTTATTTATATTTTTACCATAGGGAAGGTCTGGCAAGGACATGTATTGATAACTTATGCTCTTGATGGAGAAGTAAACCATAACCAATATTCTACTCACAATGGGGGTAAGTCAAGAGGTAAATGTTTATATAAATAGTGCATAATAACTAATCATTGATCACTCAGAGTACTCCTTTTTATGGCATTAGCATGGTTAAGTAGAATATTAGAGGAATAATTCCTAAGTCATTATTAATTACAAGTCAAAGCATACATTGATTAGTGCAATTACACCTAGAAGTCATGGCAAAAATCAACTTCATAACTACACATAAGGGATATTACTAAGGAAGATTAAGAACAGAGCTTGTCTTCCTTCGTAACTAGATCCTACTTGTATACCTATATTCGGGGAGTGGACTACAAAGGACTTAATGGGAGTGTCACATCCGCGATCTACCACATGACCCGGAATATATGGTGTATCCATAGGTAAATAACATATAAGCACCACGCTTACACAATGTCGACCACTCACCTGTAGTACCTTAGAGTGAGCGCTATACAAACTTATGCATAAATATAAGGATAATCTAGCTATACCAAGTATATAATCAAAGTAGACCATGAACATGATAACTACGAACATAAACGATAGGAATAATGTTGTCATAACAATTATAGCAAATATATAAAAGTAATGAGAGATACAAAAGAGAGGGGGTATAAAGATTATACCAAACCACGCTCTTGACATGATCAGGAATCCAAGCAAAACCTCCTTGCCTCCCTTTAGACCTAGCCTAACTAGCTATGCCCTAGAATATGGTGGAGTTCTGAGGATGATTAGGGTTTCTATCTTCTCAATTGACTTCAATGCCTCCAGGGGGTGGCAGGGGTTGGTATATATAGCCTGGAGCGGCAATCTTGAGCCCTTGGATCAAACTGACTTGAATAAATGGTGTAGATGCAATCTAGGAGGTGGTGGAGAACTAACATAGCAACGGGGGCTTTCAAGTAGGCCCTAGGGGCCGGTGGCGGTGCCTCGCCCTCCGCTTTGTTGTGGTGTCCTCTCGAGTCTTTTGGAACCTTCTGGGGTTCTTTTCGCTGTGGATAAGCGTGATTAAGTCTGACATCTTGGTCCACCTTGATGGTTTTCTGGATAAACCCTATAGAAAATACAGATTCATCAAAACTCATGGAATTTGTTAGTTTAAACCCTTAGACCTTTGTTGGTCATTATATTTATGCCCTTATATATGTTATATTGATGGTTTATAATGGTTGTTAACTACCGTCAACAACAGGAACGACAATGTTGTCCATCGAGGTTATTGTCGTGGCAGCCCAGCCCACCGAGAGAACATTAGCCCTAAGCTGAAGGTTCGACCGAGCCTATGAAGACTTTGTGGTCCTAGTGGTCTCGAGGGCTGCGCTGGCTCCCCAAACGAAGTAGCCTGACCCCATGATCGATGGGCGCTCAGGTGGCGCATCCCCCAAAAAACCAACCGACTCCCCAGAGTTGGGTCAGGAGCCACTGAGTAGTGGGTTCAACGAGGGACCCTGTCCAAGGCTCAGTGCGCTCCCCGCTCCCCGATCTATGGCCACAGGTGGTCAGCCCCCGAAGGTCGGCTTAAGAGGATCGATGCCTGCTACCATAGCCCTTAGAAGGGCGTGGCACTTCAGATGATCATATGGCCCTGAGCTAGAGCCTAGCACTCTCGATCACCCGGCCCATGGTAGGCTCCGGTCAAAAAGGAAGACGCCGCTAGGCCTAAAGTCAGCAACTCCCAGATGAGTTTCTTGAGCCCTTGCTCGAGTCGAAGACCCATGCGACATAGACTCATGAAGGGATCGACACCATCTTCACTCAGCCCCAACAGCCGGGCAACACCCATCATGTTGACACAAAAATGTGGCGATGTGGTCAACACATAGCAAGCCGGTTGATCTGAGTGGAACGAGACTAGAGATCTGCTTGGCTTCAACACAGAACCAGCCGATTCTGAAAACCCAACGACGTGCCAGTCAATTTGACCTGCAATTAACAAGGAGACAAAATCTTATCAGTAATTTAAAGTGGAACATGTCGGTGTTGCACCAGGCAGTTCCAAATGTACGGCTAGATAACCGATTCAATAAGGCTATCGACTAAATAGTCGATATCCAGCGTATCCATGAGATGAATATCTTTAAATCAAGGATTATCGGCTAATATTAAATGATAATGATATGAACCAAAATAACCGATGCTCATAGAACATAGAAAGCATCATCGGCTAAATGGAACATGATCGATATAAAGCGTCGAGCCAATAAGTTTGATAAAAAGAGTATAACATGCGAACAAATCGACTGTCTAATATAAATAAATCTATAAACAGTGTGAATCTAATCTATGATCATCAACAGTGAGGTTCGATTGGATCGATGCACCTATGATAATGATAACAAACTAAAGCCAAAGAATCTATAAAACCATCTATATGTTGATAGATTCATGAAAACATGCTATATAAGTGAGAGTATAGGCAAATCGACTAAAATAGCTGATGCAGTTATAGCAAACAAATAGAGTACATATCTTGATCATGAACAAAACCACTAATCAATAATTTCTAATCTAAAGTCTTACCAGTGAGGTTCGACCGGATCAATGCTGCTATGGTAGTGTCATTAGATTAGATCTTATTAACTAGTGAGTTTATTAAAGATTGCAACATGTCTTTGGATGCATACTATGTTTGGTTGGAATAGAGATAAAACAGTCGATCCAGCGGAATTAAGCCATCAATTATAAGATTTAAAGCATGACCTGACCAAAGGACGACCAATTAAGATGATATGATGCCAATCTATCTCTATCTCAATCGGGTGATTTTGTTATAATTAATAAAAAATTAATTATAATAAGATCGATAACTGGTGAATCAACCAAAAATAACAAGGAAAATCTTACTAATCTTACCAGATTCGATAACTGGTGATATTGTATTAAACAACATGTTATTTAACACAAAATCGATAACTTTGATCTATATTATGATTTGTAAGAGATCAATCAGCTGATGCAGCCTTACGAACTACGATACAGATCGATAACTAACTTATATTATAGCTCATAAAAGATCAATTAGCTGATGTAGCTTTACTAGCACAATACAAGTCATGACGGTACTCACAAGCAAGCTGGAGGTCAATCAGTCGATGCAGCCCTGTTTGCTGAAGAACTCACCAAGATCTATAGTACTCCTACTCCTAATACGATGGCTAAAGTCAAAAAGATTGTATTGATTTAGTGTTTATTTTTTGTACAATAACCAGGGTCTAATATTTATACCTGGAGCCTAAATATGAATCCTACTCAAATATGACTCATTACAATTCTTGGAATAAAATAAAACTTCCTAACTTAATAATAACTTGGACCCTTATCTTCCTTGTTTGTAGAGTCCGACACATCTTCCTAGCGCCATTCAAGCATAGCCCATTGACGTCGTCTACTGACGTCATCTATAAAATAGCCGATTCTGACATCACATCTAAATCAACTGATATCGATTCACATCTAATCGATTCCTTGATGACACAATCCTGGAAGCTTCGAGTTCTTGCGTTCTTCTTCCCAAATTGATGTAAACACATGCCCCCTAATTTTGGGATAAAAATAATTTTATTCCAAAATTTCTATTTATCTGCTCACCGTGTTGCTACTACTCATTCCGAAAAATACGTGTGACTCCTGATTTCTTGGGCTGAATTCTATATAATACCCCAACATTATCATTTCCAACATGCTCGGCCTGCTTACTTTCCCCATTTATCTTGAGCAAGCTTCAATAGTCAAAATCGCCACCACCAAAGCCTTAACCCTAGCTAATCTTCTGCTCTGCCAAACTACTGTTCAAGACACCTTTCTACAACCTTCCTCAGATTTAGATCCATTTTGGCTACAATGGCGACTAGCAATCACGTTCCTAAGGTATGCCTTTAGATTTCTGTCTTTTAAGTATCAGCCGCTACTATGTATTTACCTTTCTTCTTAAATTCATCCGAACTGGTTTCTAGGAAATGAGGAACAAAATTTTGATTCCATCAGCTATTGTTCCTAATACCTATTATCTTGGACCTATGGGCGATCTTCATCCATCTGATTTTATCAACCAAGAAACCAACCAAATCCCCTTCAAACAATCTGTAATAGATTTATGGAACACCAAAACTCCTTTTAGAAACTGACCCAATATGCCTAAAGGATGGAGAGATTGGTTCCGTAGGGTATCAGAAAAGAAAGCTGGAGATTGGGAAATTTCTGATTTAAACCAATGCATGACAATCTCACTGTCTGGAATGGAGAGAAATGATTCACTTCTGATCCCTACATCTTAATTTTGGTCCAACACTTTGAATGCTTTCATTTTTTATCACGGTCCAATGACCATTACTTTTGCCGACATTTACATGTTAACCAGCCTTA
Organism: Miscanthus lutarioriparius; assembly: GCA_904845875.1. Lineage (NCBI taxonomy): Eukaryota > Viridiplantae > Streptophyta > Magnoliopsida > Poales > Poaceae > Miscanthus > Miscanthus lutarioriparius. The sequence goes on along the minus strand of CAJGYO010000019.1, from coordinate 24,290,059 downwards.
GAATAACAGGATCAATGCAACCTTATGATTTCTTAAGTGCTGGATCCAAGAAATTAGCCAAAATACCAGACTGCACAGGATGGGCAAGTTACATTTTGAATCATATTGGGTATAGATGGATTGTTGATGATAAAGAACATGTAGCTTTCTTGAATATGTGGCTGGAAAAATTCATCTTTTGTGGGTCATCCTGTGGTCCAACCTATAATCATAAATACTTGGCAGAGCATTTAGCAACCAGTAATGAAATCCCCCTTGGAAAATATCTGTTGAGATCTGCTTATCATCTGATGCACCAAGTAGCTGCCCAATTGCTAAAAAATAAACCAATGCATACCATCAGTGGCCCTTGGTGGTTGATACAATTATGGCTGAATCTCTACATGCATAAGATTGTAAAACCCAATCTTAGGAATCTGAGCTTCCCTTCTTCTAACTTTGCTGAAGATTATAAAGGAAAAGAAGAAAGAACTCGACAGTGTATGAATTATGGTAAAGCTACATCAGCCATAACAATTGTTGTTGATGTAGGGCAACTTTTCAAGAAATTTTACAGAGGGTTTGATGCAAACATCTTGGCTTGGCTGCCTTATGATGAAGATGAAGATAATGAGCTAGTTCTGCTAGTCAAATTCCGGTTTGAATCAGGCTGTTAAGATGAAACAGTTGCTGCAATTTTCAGTTGCATCATCAAACCCTGTGTGCTGCCTGTTGAATTTCGCCATGGTCATGGCAAAATGGCTACTAGTTCTTTTCTCCTAGATAATCTCCCAACTTATGAATTCTATAACCCCTCTTTTATGGCCCGTCAATTCGATCTTGGTCAACTACCCCCTCGGCTATTCTTTAGGAATACTTTGAAGCCAAGAGAAGGCATTAGTGAAATAATGGAAGCTTCCAGAGTCTTTCAATTAGGGTCAGGTCTTCCTTCTCTTTGTCTGCATTAATGGACAAGAGCCACCTTCTCTTCAAACCTATTTGACTCCTGGTGGCAAGAATGGCACTCTCACCTCTTCTTCAACTCAATTTATCCTAACTGTTTAGCCCTGGACGATGACTTTGCTTCTGATAGTGAGGTAACTCACCACTTTCCTTTTAGAAGGATTATCAAGTTCTCCTGTTAGTTCATCTAACAATTTTTTTGCAGGATACCAAATTTGATCCCCCAATAGTGGACAGGAAAGGGCATCCCATAGAATATTATCCACCATGTCCAGCCTTAAGAATAGGATCAACTGCACCCACTCTGAAGAAGTTGATGAAAACCCTAGCTGCCCCAGCAATACTCACATATCAGTCTTCAAAACACAAGGCAACCCAAGGTGTAACTTAGAAAACCACCTCTGGGAAGAGACTTTGTAGAACAAAATCATCAATTGCTCAGGTAAATTAACTTATCTTCCCTCTTAAGATGATATTCAACTTCTAATTCAATTCCTTTCGTTGCAGTCATCGACTATTGCATCACAATCTACTTTGGGTGCCAAACAGCTATCCCAGGCACTTAAATCAGCATCTGCTAATCTCTTATCGGCTAATCCTCCTAAGGAGCCAATTACAATTGAAGCAACTGATGTCCCTGATAGATCCCAGACGATAGAAGATGAGGACCTCTCTACTTCACCACCCAATACTACCAAGGTATTTCCTCAAACCTTCATTCTTATGTAGTCCTCACTCTTCTCTGATCCTTTTCTTTTATCAGACACCACCTAGGAAAACGTCTCCACAAGAACAAAGATCTGACAACTCACCAGTTGAAGAGGACCCTGTTGACACTAATACTCAAACTATCAATTCTCTAGCTCGTCAAACAATCGATGGTAAGAAATTCATATGCTCATTTTATCCTTCTATAGCAATCATAAACTAAAAAACTTCTTGATGCCTATAGACACTAGCATTGAAAATCCAGAGCCGATGCAACCGGATGTTGAAAAGGATGTTGACACATCATCGGCTGTTCCTTCTCCGTAGCTAGGATCTCTTTCAGAAAAGGTACTGTCTCCCTCTCACCATCCATCTCATTGTCAACTCATTTGCTATTTCTAATAAGACTCCTTTTGTTCACATATAGGCACTTATCTCTCCAGCTTTGAGTTATTCTTTCAACTTTGAGGAATATATAGATGAAAATGAGATAAGCTCATCAGCCATTTCTTCTCAAGAAATCTTATGAGATGAGACCAAAAATTGGCTAAAAGACATGCTGCCAATGCTTGAGAGGAATATAACCAATTTGGTCTAGGATGCAGATACAATGAGAAGAATCTTCTTAACCATTAAGGATAATCTACCCCCAAATCTTGTTGAAGCTTTGATACCTCTGTCCAACATCGAAGATCAAGCCCCCAAGGTGAAAAAGGCTCAAACAAACATGACTAACCATGAAGCATTGATGGCTAAGAAGAACTTCAGCTGAGAATTAGGTGTGCTGAGCTCGAACAGGAACTGGAAAGTGTGAAAGCCGTCATTGACCGTCATGAGTCTAACTTGACTCAGATCCCCAAGGCCATCAAACAGAAGAAACAAGAGATGTTGACCAAGGTTAAGGAAGGCAAAGCTATTCATAGCAGTCTTGAGAGCATTCCCGGATTAGCCGAAGAAGACAAACAACAAATTGCAGAAGTTGATGCTATTCGGCTGAAAGCACTTAGAGCAATTCATGATGCTTTTAACTTGTAATTTATGTTCTAGCATCTGTAGTATATATTTTGTGTAAACCTAATGATAACTATACTCTTCTGGTTGGTCTACTATACTTCTTGGTTCGGCTAGAATAGCCAATTTAAATTAGCCGATTCCCGATTCTGACTTTACTCTGACTTAACTGAATCTAAAAATGGCCCTTATTGCAAAAGCCCTTTGAATTCCTTCTCAGTCAGCAATGCCTTGCTCCCCTTGTTATTAGCGAAGCGGCACTTCCCCTTCCATTAATTGGGGTTGCTTTCACATGTTCCAAGATATCTACCATCTCACCTTCGTGGCTATAAATACCAGCCAAGGGCCTCGGCCTCAAACACTTCTGTATCAAAAACGGTTTCTCATTCTCTCACGTCTTTCTACCTTCAAGAACCCTATAGCGGTTTCTTCTTCTTCCCCTCTTAAGATCCAAACCAAAACCCATGCCTAGCGAAGACAACCACGGCAAGCGCGCGGTGGAGGAGGTCCTAGAGAACATGCTGATGAGCCAGTGCCTCCACCACATGAGGTTAGATCAAATGCCTTCTATTCATGACAATGAATCATCTTCTAACTTGTTTACAGGTTTGTCCTGAATGACAGACTCCAACTTCTTCCTCCTTGGGCCAATGGGCCCTATAATGCTGCACCTGTCGCCACCCCCACGCCGGACTTGTCGTCAGACTCCTTCGACTCGTACACCGGCAACGATGCCCGGCGCTTCCTCCGAGAGTGGAAGGCTGCCAAGGACTGTTATTCTGAGCAACTTAGGAAAGCGGTCAGCTTGAGATCCATCTCGAGGCCTCCCAGGCCGCCTTCCTCGCCATAGAGGAGGAAGCCAATGCTGCTCGGGCGAGGTTGGCTGAGTCCGATGCCATGGTGGGGGGTAAGCCTTGTTCCAAGAAAACCCTCATTCTTATCTTCATTGCCCCTTTCTTGACAATCTTCTTGCCTCTTTGATTGCTAGCCCTGACGGTACAGTTAGAAAACCTCCAACTGGCGGCGAACATAGCTACGGCGGTTGTCAACGCTTGGGGCCCTCTGCTCATCAACCATCTGCATGACATCTCAGCATGCGCCCAGGAGATTGCCCTCCATGGCGTTCATCATGGCGCAGCGGTGGCTCTGGCCACAGCGCAAGTCCAGACCGGGCACGACCTCCGCACCATGGAGCCGGGCTTCCCAATGGCTGATGATTCTGACATGCACAAGGAGTTGATTGAGGACTTCGACGACGCCGCAGCGGCCATTGTGTATATCACACCAGCCCAAGATGTTGTGAACAAGGTGTTCGATTAGTTTGTACTAGGAGCAAACGATGAATGAATAAAGTTTTTTCCCTTTCCTTATGAATTCATCTTTGAAACTGCCATAATATGAATCATGATTCTCCTTGTGTGTGTTTTTGCTCTATAGGCGATACATATCATATCGGCTTTTACCCCTTCAGTTTAATTCCTTTTTATCTAAATATGATACCCTCCTGGTACCGGCTATTAAAGCCGATGACTAAACAAATCGGCTATTAAGTATTAATTCAAACGCTAGGATAATACTTCTTTATAATTTTTCCATTGATTGATCTATCAAACTCCTCTTCCCCTTCTAGCATTTTCAAAATATAAGCATTGCCAGGCGTACAACATTTAATCTGATAAGGACCTTCCCAATTAGGCGACCATTTGCCAAACCTGTTGTCTTTAGACCCAATTGGCAATCTTACTTTCCAAACTAACTCTCCTTCACAAAGCTGTTTGTTCTTGACCTTTTTATTATAATGCCTTGCAACCCTTAATTTCTTCTCCTCAATATTTTCAAGAGCGTAGCCGATGACAACTTAAGTCATCCAAATCAACCATTATAAGGTTTTTATAGACTCCGGCTGTCAAATAATTTTGCAATGTAACACGTCTTGATCCAGTCTGAATCTCCCAAGGAAGAACTATATTATGCCCATACACTGACTCATAAGGTGATGATTTAATCAATCCATGGCAAGCCATCCTATGTTCCCACAATGCTTCATTAAGTGTCAGGTACCACTTCCTTGGTTGCTCTTTAATTTTCTTTTTAATCAACTTAATCAAAATTTGATTGGATGCTTTTGCCTGGCCATTAGCTTGAGCATAATAAGGAGAATAATTTAGTAATTTAATTCCCATACTGGCAGCAAAATCTCTAAATTCTTCTAAAGTGAACATTGTCCCTTGATCAGTAGTAATGGCTTGAGGAATCCCAAAATGATAAACAATATGCTCCCTGACAAAATCAACCATATTTTTTGAAGTTACTATTTTCAAAGGAATTGCCTCAACCCACTTGGTAAAATAATTTGTTGCTACCAATATAAACTTGTGCCCTCTATTTGAAGGTGGAAAAATCTAGCCAATTAAATCAATTCCCCAGCCTCGAAATGGCCATGGCTTAATTATTGGGTTCATAGCTGATGCAGGCGATTTCTAAATATTACCAAAACAGTAACAATCCTAACACCCCTTGATGAATACAGGCCCGATCTTCCGAGAGGTAGCCGGTAAGTTCGATTTGTGGAGATCTCGACGTTGGCGATCCGGCTTCAAATCAGACACGATTCGAACCCTGCAACCGTTACACCACAGTTACAATGAACGATTCAGTTTCTCGATGGAAAACTAAACTCTAAACAAAACCTAATTGTGTAGCAGCGGTGGCGGCTGTGTTTATAGTCTAAGACTCGACCTAGGGTTGGGGACGGCCAGGGGTTGGGCGCCCACAACTTGGGCTTAAGGCCCGACACGATACATGGCCAAGTTGGCCCAAATAGGTGACGCAGCACCTTGTCGTGGTCACACAGAATGATCCACGGACCTTCTAGAGCTGGGACCAGATCCAAAACGACGGCGTCGTCGTCCCCTTTCCAACGCATCCAAGAACGGCCCGTTTCGACGTCGTATGAAGAAGTTATGACCGAAACAGTGACGACGTGTCTGCTGAATCCGAGGGTGACGTTCGCTGATGAGTTGGGAACGAATTGCAACTTGGGGAAGACCATGGCGTCGGTGTGTCCAGCGTGGCGATGTCTTCATCATCCTCCCCTTCTCGAATTGGAGTCGTCCTCGACTCCATCTTGGCGATGTCCTCATCACCCCTTGTAATATTCAAAATAATCTTCTAATATTGTTGGCCAAAAATATCCAGACCTGTGAATAACCCATTTCATTTTATAAGCCGATTGATGAGCTCCGCATATTCCTTCAAGTACTTCTCCCATGAATACTCTTGCTTCTTCTTGACTTAAATATTTAAGCAAAACTCCATCTACTATTTTGAAATACAACTGATCATCTAACAAAATATACTTAGTTGATTTATATCTCATTTTTGTGGTAACCTTCTGTGATGGATTCTTGAGGTAATCGGCTATTTCAACTCTCTAATCATTAGCCAAGGTCTCACTACTTAAGATTTCTTGGAACACTCGATAGTCTGACACATTCTGAGCTAATCGATTGGCCTCTTGATTCTATGCACTTGGAATATGCTGAAGAGAAGTAAGGGGAAACTCCACAAATAACTTTCAACATTCATCATGGTATCCCTTTAGAATATCATCTTTACATTCATACAGGCCGATCAACTAATTAATAACTAGCTATGAATCTCTAAATATTTCAATTGACTCGGCCTTTACTTCCTAAAGAAGTTGAAGTCCCTTAAGAATAGCTTCATATTCTGCTTGATTATTGGTGGTCATTGGTTTGGTTTGAAAGGCAAACTCACAACTTGCCCCCCCTCGAGGTGAAATAATAACAATACCAATGCCACCACCTTGCTTGCACGATGATCCATCAAAGAACAATGTCCAAGGCATAGGTTTCTCATAGCCGATGCTTGGTTTATGGTGTTGAGTAATAAAATCGACCATTACTTGCCCTTTGACTACTTTAGCCAATTCATACATCAAGTCAAATTCTGATAATACAAGAATCCACTTTCCTATTCTCCCATTTAATATCGACATTGACAACATGTGTTTGATCACATCAGCTTTAGACACAACTGTACACTCAGCCGATAATAAATAATGTCACAATTTAGTGTAGGAGAAATATATGCATGAGCATAACTTTTCAATAGGAGAATATCTTGTTTCTAGATCCAAAAGTCTTCTACTTAAATAGAAAACAACCCGTTCCTTTCCTTCAAACTCTTGCATCAAGGCCGATCCAATCGTTTGGCTATCGCCCAACACGTACAACTTAAAAAGGCTTATCTTGCTGAGGAGGAACCAGTACAGGTGGAAATTTCATATACTCTTTTATCTCCTCAAACGTTTTTTGTTGTACGTTGCCCTATTTAAATTCTTGATCATTTTTCAACTTCAACAAAGGAGAAAATGGCAGAACCCTTTCTGACATATTTGAAAGAACCCTTCTGATAAAATTAATCTTACCAAGCAGAGATTGTAATTCTATTTTATTAGTTGGAGGTACTGCCTCATCAATTGCTTTCATACTTTTCTGACCAATCTCAATTCCTCTCTCGTGGACCATAAAACCCAAAAATTGTCTAGCTGACACTCCAAAGGCACACTTATTAGGATTCATCTTTAAACCATGTTTCCTTGTGCACTCCAAAGTCTCCCATAGATTAGCCAGATGTTCTTTGCCCCCTTTGGATTTCACCACCACATCATCAATATAGATTTCAACAATCTTGCCAATCAACTTATGAAAAATAAAATTCATTGCCCTCTGATAAGTTGCACCAGCATTCTTCAATCCAAAAGTCATCACAACCCATTCAAATAAGCCAATTGCGCCGGGGCACCTAAAGGTTGTTTTTGCTATGTATTCTTCAGCCATAAAAATTTGATTATAACCTGCATTACCATCCATAAAACTAATTACCTTATGCCCGGCTGTTGCATCTACCAACATGTCGGCTATTGGCATCAGATAACCATCCATCAGTGTAGCCTTGTTCAAATCTCTGAAATCAATACAGACTCTCAACTTCCCATTTTTCTTATACACAGGAACTACACTCGATATCCACTATGCATATCGGCAAGGACGGATAAATTTTGCTTCTAGTAGTCTTTCAGTCTCCTTAATATCATCAAGAACATTTGGATTAAATCTCCTTGGAGCTTGTTTAAATGGCCGATATCTAGGTTTGATTGGCAATCGATGTTTAATAATTGATCGATCTAAGCCCGGCATTTCATAATATTCCCAAGCAAAACAATCTATAAATTTCTTTAACAAATCTATCAATTCTTGTTTATACTCAAGATCCAATTTAGCACTTACATATGTCGGCCTAGGCCTATCTCCAGGACCAATATCTATTTCTTCTAACTCATCAGCCAACGTAAAGCCATGTCCCAATTTACCATCTGTACCATCTATTGGATTATCCGTTAAAACAAACTTTCAGAGTCAACTACTCGGATCGGCCGTTGGCCTTCATTATTGATTCTAATGAAGCCTCATTCCCATTGTTTGCCAGAAAAACACTCAAAATCTTCTAGTTCCCAATACATTGGATCAGCTATTGCTATACTCACAGAATCATCAGCATGAACTAGCTCAACATTGTCTCCATGCCACTGAATCAAGCATTGATGCATAGTCGATGGTACACAACAATTGGCATGAATCCAATCACGACCAAGGAGTAAACTGTATGAACCCTTTCCATCAATGACAAAGAATGTAGTGAGCAAAGTCTTTCTTCCAATTGTCAATTCAACATTTATTGCCCCCTGGTCTTAGACGCATTACCCCCAAAATCCTTAAGCATCATGTCAGTCTCAATCAGATCTTCTGGTCCTTTACCAAGCTTGCGAAAAGTAGTATAAGCCATCAGATTAATAGAGGCACCTCCATCAACCAACATTTTACTCATCGGCTTCCCATCAACAAAACCTTTTACATATAAAGCCTTCAAATGTCGATGCTTAACAGGTTTATCAAATATAGCTTGTTGTATCAATGTCAACTGGGTTGTCATCTCTTCATACTCTGATTTATCAAAATCTGAATAGACTTCTTGATCTGCTGGAGCTTTAAATTCATATGGTAAAACAAAAGCCATTTGAATATTAGCCGATGGCTGACCCTTATCGGCTGTTTGTTTAGCACGCCATACTTGTGGTTTACCAAATTTCTGAGCATGTTCTAACTCTCAGCTCCTTAAGCATTGTACTCTTCTCTTCTGACTTCTTGTTAAACCTCTTGGACACCACTGTCCTTCCTGCCCAACATACTCTTCATCATCTTCTTCTTCATAATCGGCCCAGTTCTGATCAACAACTCATTTTTCCAAGCCAATCATGAATGTTTCTATTTTTTAAGCGCCGATCCACATCATTATGTTGATATTCAATTCGATCATGGATAGACCGGCGGTTGACTTGATATTGCCCAAACTCCCAATATTGTTTGCTATATTCTAGGCAATTATTTCTAGTAGGCAATCTCAAACCTTCATTCCAACAATGTCTGAAGAAAAGGCAATTCCAATGTGACTCAGCTTGTTCCCTTTCATATTTCTCTTCTTCTCGTTGACGTTGATATTCCTTCTCTTCTAACCAGCGCTAATAAACTTTCTCCTTCTACCATTGCCATTTATTCAACAGAATTCGAGATGTAACACGTGGTCTCATCGCACCATTTCTCGACATTTCTCCCTGCTCATATCGGCTCTTTTGTTGGTCATGGGGCCTTTTAATTTCTCTATATTCATCAGCCGATATTTGCATCTTTAGATCAACTGTTACAGTTTCTCTTGCCCTAGCTGATGTCAAAACTTTATTCTTCCCTTTGAACAACTTAGCATCAACCATGTTCTGATCCTTTGGGAAAGGATTATCATCAACTTTCATTTTCCGAGCTGTATCAAATTTAAGCTTCCCCTGTTGAATAGCCCTCTGAATATGCTGCCGAAAAATCCTATAATCATTAGTAGTATGAGTAGTGTTATGGTACTTGCAGAACTTCTTATTCTTCAACTAATTGGGAGGTAATATAACATGATTGGCAGGCAGTTTAATCTGTCCCTTCTCAAGCAAGAAATTAAAAAGTTTATCTGTTTTTGTAACATCAAAATCATAACTTTCTTCAACTTCTTTTCCCCAAGGATTTGGAACCATTACTATCTTTTTATCCCAATGCCATTCAGTTGCGGCAATTTCCTCTTCTTCATCATCATCATCGACTAAATATCGATTATAAACTTCAGCGATTCTAGCATTCTTCTGGAATCGGGTATCTCTGTGCATATTCTGGAATTGGCTATTAAGTGCTGCCACCCGTTGAGCCAATTGACCTAAATTGTCAAATTCTTTCCCAAGCAACTTTTATTTCCATGTTGGCAATATTCCTTGAACGACCAACGCAACTAGCTGATCATCAGTCAAATTCAACGAAAAGCATAAGTTTCTGGTTTCTCAGAACCTCTAAAGGAACTAGCCACCCGATTCATTAGCTCTTTACTTTATGGTTATCAAATCTGTGATCTTTCTTTCTCCTATCCCAGTGTAGAAATATGTATGTGTCGGATACCATAAAAAGGGGTACCCTAAGCAAGAACCAAAAAATTGCTTAAACCTTGTAAATATCAAAGCCAAGAGACAACCACGAGGCCTCGACCGATTCTCCGATTCGTCCGAGGCCCACGCCGCAAGGCCTCGGATGAGGTACCAACTCTCTGCCTCGCCCGAGGCCCCCGAGCCCGAGGCCCCCTCGCTCGAGGCCTCGGACGAGGTACCGATTCTCCGCCTCGCCCGAGGCCCCGCCCGAAATGCCTCGGACGAGGTACCGATTCTCCGATTCGCTCGAGGCCCCATGCCACGAGGCCTCAGATGAATTCTTAGTTACCGACTCACGCGAGGCCAGCTCGACATCAACCCCATCACCGCCGCCTTGACCAATTTCCCAGACAGGATGTCCCATCCAACCAACACGTCCAACCACTCCCGCAACGTCAACCGCACGTTGGCACAGTACAGCAGAGTGGCCGACAGGACGGGAGTCACATTGGCGCCATGCAGTCTAGGATAGGACGGGGTAGGGGTTACCAGCCACCGTGCTTGACACTGTGCCCACAACTAACACCCATGCGGCACTGGGCTGCCTAACCCCACCTGCTCCAGGATAGTGCGGCATGGAGAGTTAAGTCTAGGTCCCTGTAGCCTCAGAATCAACGAACAAGACCAACTGCTCCCTCCGAGCCTTGGCTATTCGCTTCCGGGCTCCTATAGCCTTGGGACTCACGCCCACCGAGCCCCCCACGACGGTCCGGCCTCTGCATCGACTGGGCCTCGGCACATCGTCCACAGAACGCGCCATACCCTGCGTCAGGCTGTAGGAGCTCCCACGTCGCGCACAGGGCCGAGCTCCTATGTCCTTAGAGTCAGCACACCCATGCCATCGCATCAACCTGGCCTCGGCACTCCATGCCGGTCAAACATACAACGACCAGCATGCCTCCAACAGAAGAAGGTACGCCTGCCACCACAGGAGCTCCCATGTCGCACAAGACCAGGCATGATCAGCGCATCGCTCCAGAGTACCAAGGACAGGACCACTCCATCGACCATACCGCCACAGTAACAAGCTACAGGGCTTGGACATACCTCCTCCGCTCACAAAATGCCACATAGCGAACACATGTATCGCCCCTGTCCCCCCCCCCCTTCAACTATAAAAGGGAGTGACCGGGGCCGTTTCTAGGGATAAGCACACACCCAACACACCCACGGAGACATCGCTCAGATATACACACACGCAAGCAACGAGCAACACTCTATAATACGCACGCTCCCTCACTGCAAGAGATCAACATCTCAAGCAACCCACGCCGCTCTACGCAGAGACCTAGGACTAACTCCCTCTCTCGCCCTGCTTGTAAACCCCTACTACGAGCACCTCGGTGCAAGGAATACAAGATCGCTCTCCCAGACTAGACGTAGGGCACCTATTGCCTGAACCAGTATAAACCTTGTGTTTCTTTGCATCACCATCATGGATAGGGACACGCAGTACATTTTCACTCGTTGGTTAAGGACCCGCGATCGAAAACACCGACAGTTGGCGCGCCAGGTAAGGGGCATTTGTGTGTTAGCTTAATCGTCCCAACAAGTCCCGGATGGCAGACCCCGTACGACCACTATGTCTCGGCACGGTGATCTGGTTTGGGAGCCTAGAGTTCATGTCTCTAGGATACGAGTACGACCTAGTACTCCTCCTACCTAGAGCCCCGTTGGCCGACGACGGCATCACGCACCAGCAACCTAGGCGCAGGCGGCGCCTGGGCCGCCGCTCTCGTCGCGCTCACCAGGCACGATGCGAGCGGAACCACCCCGACACCCTGCGAGCTCAGGGCGATGCACCGTGCTCCACCGATATCCCACACTCGGCTGTTGGTATAGAGTCCCTGGTTGGGGACCTGTCCAGCCTAAGCCTAGGCAAGGGAAAGACGTCGGTGGCATGCAGCAATGCCCCATCATCAAGCTCTGCCCCGCCACCTCCTGAGGAATCGACTCCGGCGGAGCGGAACTCGGCGATGGTGCCATCCCCGTACCCCTTTGGGTTGAGCAATGCCGCTTCCGCCTACGCTTCGCTCACGCGGAGCCCTCAAGACGCCACCACCGCTTTGCCCTAGTCCTCTTTGCCACAACCTCGACCCACACCCACGCTGATTCCTCGGAGGAGGACAAGGCATGGGCTGGAGCGGACTTCTCTGGGCTTCGCGACCCTGAAGCCATGCGCCGCTTCATGGCCGCGAGCGACTACTGCTTCGGCTACTCCGACTCTAATGACGAAGGCACTTACGACCCCACTCGTGAGTGCTTAGTCATCGAGCTCGGGATGCCGAGAGTGGGCGATGAAGACGGAGGGGCAGGCAATCGCTCCCCGCCCCGCGAGGGGGCAGGCGACGCCACACCTTCATGCGTCGAACCCCCGACAGCGCGGAACGGGATCCCCGCCCACGAGGAACTTCGATGCCTTGACTTGGAGCAGCTCCGTGAGCTTTAGGCCAAGGTTGAACAAGACCGACTCCTTCTACGGCACCTCCGAGACACTCTCGAGCGAGAGCAGCGGGGTCGCAGTGATGGCGGAGCAGCCCGACAGAGGGCTCACGACGTCTACCACCGCATCAGCGACGATGAAGGGGGCGAGCAACCCCCTATCTTCAATCGCGCTAGCCAGAACATTGCGACAGCGGCGATGCTAATCCGAACGATGCCCGAGCCATCTACCTCGGAGGGGCGATGGGTCTACGGCGAACTCCGAGACCTTCTCAAGACCGCCGCGGTACAGCAGGCCAAAAGCTCCGCGTCTCGACAGCGCGGGGACCCCTTGAAATGGCCCTTAGAGCCACCTCGACAAGATAGAGAGGCCTCAGTGCACGACCGCCTTAAGGCCCCCTCAGTGCATGACCGCCTCAGGGCCCCCTCGGTCCACGACTGACTCAGCGACCAACGCGAGGCACAAGGCAACCATGATGTGGTCAGCAGGCGACAGCGCCACGACAATGATGGGCCCGCCCGAGGCTACCACCCGCACCGAGGTGGCCACTACGACAGTGGGGAGGACCGTAGTCCATCTCCTGGGCCGCCTGGCCCTCGAGTCTTCAGCAAGGCCATCCGCGGCGCTCACTTCCCTGCCCGGTTTCGGTAACCGACCAACCTCGCAAAGTACAGTGGCGAGACCAACCCCGAGCTATTGCTGGTCGATTACCGCCTAGCTTGTTAGCTAGGCGGCACTAACAATGACCAGCTCATCATCCGCAACCTCCCCATGTTCCTGTCAGACTCGGCGCAAGCCTGGCTCGAACACCTCCCTCCCTTGCAGATCCACAACTGGAGCGACTTGGTAAAGGTCTTCGTCGGGAATTTCCAGGGCACATACGTGTGCCCTGGGAACTCCTAGGACCTCAAGAGTTATCGCCAGAAGCCGGATGAGTCTTTCCGAGCCTTCATCCGACGCTTCTCCAAGCAATGCACCGAGTTGCCCCACGTCGGCGACTCGGAAATTGTCCAAGCATTCCTCTCTGGCACCTCCTGCCGAGACCTAGTCCAAGAGTTAGGCCAGAACATACTGACCTCGATGGCCGTGCTCCTCGACATCGCCACCAACTTTGCCTCGGGCGAAGAGGTTGTCGGGGCCATCTTCCCCGATAATGACGCTAAGGGGAAGTGGAGGGACGAGGCACCGGGGCCTCGGCCTCCCGTTTCTCCAAGAAAAAGAAAAAGGGGCGCTAGGGGAAGCAAGAGGCCCTCGAGGTCGATCTCATCGCAGACGCGGATCGCAAGAATCCCTGAGGCCCCGCCAGGGGCACCGGGCTCTTCGACGACATGCTTAAGAAGCCATGCCCTTACCACCAGGGCCCAGTGAAGCATACCCTCGAAGAGTGCACCATGCTCTGGCGTTACTATGCCAAGCTCGGGCTCCCCAACGACAATGCCAAGGCGCCGGTGACGGAGACAACAACAAGGACGACGGGTTCCTTGAGGTGCACAATGCCTTCATGATCTTCGGTGGGCCTCCAGCATGCCTCACGGCGCGTCAGCAGAAAAGGGAACGCGGGAGGTCTTCTTGGTTGAGGTAGCCACTCCCTAGTACCTCGACTGGTCTCGGGAGGCGATCACCTTTGATCGGGAAGACCACCCCGATTAAGTCCCAAACCTAGGGCAGTTCCCACTCGTCGTCGACCCGATCATCAGCAACACCCGGCTCACCAAGGTGCTGATGGACGGAAGCAGTGGCCTCAACATCCTCTATGCCAACACCCTGGAGCACCTAGAGCTTGATCAGTCATGGCTCCGAGGCGGTGCCACACCCTTCCATGGCATCGTGCCGGGGAAGCGCACGTGACCCCTCGGGCGCATCGACTTACCCATCTGCTTCGGCACTCCCTCCAACTACCACAAGGAGACCCTTACCTTCAAGGTGGTTGGGTTCAAGGGGACTTATCATGCTATCCTAGGGCGCCCGTGCTATGCCAAGTTCATGGTGATCCCGAACTACACCTACCTCAAGCTCAAGATGCCGAGCCCCAACGGCGTCATCACTGTCGAGTCCACGTACAAGCATGCATACGACTGCGACGTCGAATGCACCGAGTACTACCGAGGCTATCGTGGAGGCCGAGGCCCTCATCGTCAACCTCGACCAACTCGATAGCGAAGTGCCCGACTCCAAGCGTCGTGCCAGGACTTTCGAGCCCATAGCGGCCATCAAGCTCGTCCCGGTCGACCCCAACTGCTCCAACGGCCGAGCACTGAGGGTCAGCGCCACCCTCGACAGCAAATAGGAAGCCATGCTCATCGACTTTCTCCGCGTGAATGCCGATATATTCGCATGGAGTACCTCGGACATGCCGGGCATAACAAGGGAGGTCACCGAGCACGCCTTGGACATTCAGGCCGGCTCCAGACCGATGAAGCAATGCCTGCGCCGATTCAACGAGGAGAAGCGCAGGGCCATCGGCGAGGAGGTGCAGAAGCTTTTGGCGGCCGGATTCATCAAGGAAGTGTCCCATCCAGAGTGGTTAGCTAATCCTATATTAGTTAAGAAAAAAAATGGAAAGTGGAGGATGTGTGTGGACTACACTGGTTTAAATAAAGCATGTCTAAAGGTTCCATTTCCATTGCCTCGAATCGACCAAATCATTGACTCCACTGCAGGATGCGAGACCCTATCTTTCCTTGATGCGTATTCCGGTTACCATCAAATCAAGATGAAAGAGTCCGACTAGCTCGCGACTTCTTTCATCACCCCATTCGGCATGTACTGCTATGTGACTATGCCATTCGGTCTTAGAAACGTAAGGGCCACGTACCAGCGGTGCATGACCCAGGTCTTTGGCAAGCACATCGGCCGAACCATCGAGGCCTACATGGACGACATCATGGTCAAGTCTAGGAAGGCCAGTGACCTCATCGATGACTTGGAAGTAGCCTTCAAATGCCTCAGGGAGAAGGGCATCAAGCTTAATCCCGAGAAGTGTGTCTTCGGGGTCCCCCGAGGCATGCTCTTGGGGCTCATAGTCTCAGAACGTGGCATCGAGGCCAACTCGGAGAAGGTCTCGGCCATGACCAACATGGGGCCAATCCGAGACCTCAAGGGAGTGTAGAGGGTTTTGGGATGCCTCGTGCCCTGAGCCACTTCATCTCATGCCTTGGCGAAAAAGGCTTACCTTTGTACCATCTCTTGAGAAAATCCAAACGCTTTTCTTGGACCCCCGAGGCCGAAGAAGCCCTCACCAAGCTCAAGGCACTACTCACCAACCCTCCCGTCCTAGTACCGCCAACCAAGGATGAAGCCCTCTTACTCTACGTCGCCGCAATGACCCAAGTGGTTAGCAGCGGCCATTGTAGTCGAGAAGCAGGAAAGGGGGCATGATCTACCCGTCCAACGACCTGTTTACTTCATCAGCGAGGTGCTCTTCGAGACTAAGACACACTACCCCCATGTCCAGAAGCTGATCTATGCCATAGTCTCGGCTCGACGCAAGCTGCATCACTACTTCGAGTCCCACCCGGAGACCGTGGTGTCATCTTTCCCTCTGGGAGAGATAGTCTAGAACCGAGAGGCCTCGGGTAGAATAGCCAAGTGGGTCGTCGAGCTCATGGGGGAAGCCCTGTCTTTTTCGCCACGGAAAGCGATCAAATCCCAGGTCTTGGCCGATTTTGTAGCTGAGTGGACTGACACCCAGCTGCCCCCTGCCAACGAGAAGGGCAAAATCCTCATCAACGCTTAGAACATAGAACAGCTACGTCGTTTCTACCCTTAAATTTCCAAGCATTGTATACATTGTTTCTCGAAATACATTAAAGAAGCGTTCTTTAGTTGTTCTAATTTTCGAGAAATCCCTTGAGCCCATCGATGGGGGATCGGCGTTACGATAACACTACAAGGGAGACTCAGCTCTGCCTTTGTAGAGGTGCCCACCGTGGGGCTCGAACAAGACTCGACTCTGCCTCGCCTCTGCAGAACCAAGCCTCCCTCGGGGGCTAAAAGGGGGACCCCTAAGTCCCAGGATCCATTTTTCAATCATTTTTTGAAAAAATTTCTACACCAAACTCTCTCGCGTACTCTAACAAGTAGATTGTAAAAAACCTAAGGACCAAAAGTTCACCTCGAGGCCAAAAGGTCGGCCGAGCCACAAGACTGCCTACGCCTCTAGGCTATGGCAACTCCCCCACCACCTTTCGCCCGTAGGGCAGCTTAGGCTCCGAGGAAGTTTTTTGCAAAGGACTTGTCTAGAAACGAGACAAAGGGCAGAGGCTCGGAAATACAATAAAAACGATTAAAAAGTGTATACACACGAGTGCTTTAAAAGGCCTCGACGACCACAAGCGTTATGATACGGTAACATAAGTCCTATTCTATTTACATGACCCCTTTGGCCGCGAGGTCGATGCCGGCGTAGTGCGAGGAGACGACGGCTAGGGTGCGCTTGACGCCCGTATGTAGTGCCCCCGAAGCCACTCGCGGACTCGGCTGCTCAGCATGGTCAGGCGGCTCCTGAGGGAGCTGCCCGGATCGACCCCCCCTCGACCTCCAGGGCCTCACAGGCGGTATGGACGGCGCTCTGCAACGCATTGTGCTTCTCGATCTCAGCCTTGAGCACCGACTGCACTTCAACGGAGGCCTCGGCTGCCTGGGAGACCTCCTTCTCTAGCTCTACGCCTAGATAGGTGGGATGGGGTTAAGAACGAAAGAAAAACAAATAAAACAAGAGGCGCAGTTTAACAGGACTCACCCTCGGACTTTTTCTTCTAGGATAAGGCCTCAACCTGGGAGGCCTCGGCAACCTTGAGGGCCTCTGCCAGGGCACCCTTCATAAGTAGATGCGCGCCCTACTCCATACCCAGCTACCCAGCGGTGGCCTTGGTGGAGGCCATCGCTTCTTCAGCCCAAGACCTGAAGGAGTCCCGCTCGCCGGCCACCCGGGTCAGCTCCTCCTCCAGCTCCTCGACCCGCGCCGACAAATGGGTGACCTGCTCCCGAGCCGTGGCCGCCTCGACCTTCATATCAGCACAGCGAAGGCGGAGGTCCTCCACCTCCACGCTCTGCGCCGACAGAAGCTCGTTGGCACCGGCAAGCAATTCCGTCCGCTGCCGAAGCTGGTCCCAGACATCCCTCTCCCGCCGAAGGAATATTGACTTCCCGAGGGACCGGGCCTCAAGCTCCTAGGTAGGCAAAACAGGGGTCAAGTACTGCGAGAAAACTCGGAAAAAGATGACACAACACCGGGAAAGAAAGCGCGCACCTAAGCAACCCCAGCTAGATCGTCAGCCACGATGGACAAGCGCTGTCCGCAGCGACCGCTCCGCCAGCTGGTGAAATTGCTCGAAGGAGCCCCAGCGCCCCCCCTCGGTCGCGTCCTCAAGGGCGAACAGAGGCTCCCCCTCAGGGTCATCCTGGCTCCACCACCAGACACGCGGGTGATCCCACCCACAGGGCATGGGTCGGACCCGGACAAGGGCTGAGCTCCCCTTGGCAGGAGTTGGGACCGGCTGCTCCGTGGTGCTAGCCGCCTCGGCGTCCACCACCTCCTTCCCCCAGGAAGTATCGGCAGAGGAGATTGTCTAAACCACTGGGCGCTCTCCTGTGACGGTGGCAGGTCTTGGACCGGGGGCGGTATCAAGGCTTGCTCCACCTCCACCGCCGCATCCTAGGCCGCCGGTTCCACCACGCCTGCCTCCACCACCTCGGCCTCGGTGGTCCCGGGAGCCTCAACGTTCGCCACCTCGACTTCAGGAGCCTCGGCCTCGGCCACCTCGGCCTCCTCGAGGTCCTGGGCGCCTTCTCCCCCGCCAGCTCCGTGGCCGCCTCGGCAGCGTCTCCTTGGGCAACCGGCTCCTTTGGGTCGGCCTTCGCCGACGCCGCGCCATGCTGTATGGCGGCCTGCGCCTCCACCACACATTGAGTGGGGGAGCTGGTGCTCACCTTGAGCACCTTACGTGGCACCAGGGCGGGCGCCTCCGCCTGACGCTTCCGGTTGAAAGCAAAAGCACTCACAAGGTCAACATATGACCAAGGGGCGAGCGGGAGATGCTACAAACTCCACTGACAAAACACTCACCTCGAATGGGGACACAACTGCTTCGGCACTGTGCCCCAAGTCCTCTGCAATGGTGGTGGCGGTGGCTGTGGTATGACCTCCGCGTCCACCGGTGCCAGCTGGCCCTCGCTCGACTCCGACGCTCCCTCGTCCCTCTACAGAGGCGGTTGAATCGCCCCCACCGTCACCCACTCCACATCTGCCATCAGTTCCCTCGGGCTGACGGCGCGCTTCCCCAACGCTCGTGCCTCGGGCATGTCGGCCTCGGCCCCAGGATAGGCAATCGCTAGCCCTGAGACACCCTCTCCTCCTCCTCCTAGAGACATCAGGCCGCTTGCCGACGCCCCAGGCAACGCTCCCCTGACGTCGGGGAGGTGGTCCTAGGGACCCCGCCCCACCTCGACCTCGTTGTCGTCATCGCTCGAAGGGTCCAGCGACGACAATGATGGGAACGGCTCTTCTAGGAGACCGTCGTGCCTCTGTTGCCGACGACGTTTCTATAGCTCTTCGCGCTCGAGGCTCTTCCTCCTACGCCTTGCCTCCTCGGCGTCCTTTCGCTCCTTGTGCGCCTTGGCGTGTGCCCTATTCTTGGCTCGCTGCTCCGCATCCTCAGGAACGGGTGGCGGGGAGGCTCGCACATCCCTCATCCCCTGCAGGAATGGCAAAACGCAATAAGGGATCGAACTGAAACATAAGAAGCAAGAATGCCTCGAGGGGCATAGCAATGCGCAACTCACCAGAGAAATGTAGCCCCACGACGGGCGCATCGGGAACGAGGTCAGACCACTGCTCCTCAACCATGCCTCCACCGTCTCTCTCACCCAACGCAGAATCTCCTCCTCGGGGAGGGCGACGGCGGACATCCAGATGCCCTTGATCGGCTCATTCGGTGTCATCTCAAACAGGCGCCACCGCCAAGCCATCAGCGGCAGCACCCTCCGGCGGTGCAAGGCCGCCACGACCACAGCCGCCGTAAGGCTGCGGCCGCGCAGCCTCTCCAGCACCTCCAGAAGCGGCTGCAGCTTGGGCTGGTCAGCCAACAGGATGCCGTACCTCCACTTCTCCGACTGACCCTCCATGATTCGCCTGGTGTAGGGGGGAAACCCGCCGTCATCATTACGGAGGTAGAACCAGCTATTGTACCAGCCGTGGTTGGACGACGCGAGCTGGGCCGGGATGTAGAGGTGCTGCCGATCTTGGCGCACTTGGAGAGTGCAACCACCGGCCCTCATCGCCTTTCGCGTGCCCGCCGTGCCCGTCGGCTTGGTGGTGAGCCCCGCCCGGAAGAGGTGGAGCCACAGCTCCCTAGTGGGGGGCAATGCCCAAGTATCCCTCATAGACGGCAACAAAGATGGCCGCCTACGCAATGGAGTTGGGGTTGAAGTTGCGAAGCTCCACGCCGTAGTAATGCGGGAGCGCCCGCATGAACCGGTCTACCGGCACGCCGAGGCCACGCTAGTGGAAGGACACGAAGATCACGATGTAGCCATCGCGTGGCCTCGGCTCCGGCTCGCTCCCCGAAGCAATCCACTCCGGCCTGTTGGGGTCGGTGACCGGGCGGAGGAGACCATCGTCGATCGAGCGACTGCAACGTCTCCTCTGACACGTCAGACGGACCCCAAGGATCCACCTGGAGGACAACAGTGCCGCCAGCCATGAGTGCGATGGATAACGCAACTATGGCGGTAACACGTGCTCTCGCCTCTCTCTCTCTCTCTTCTCCTCCCCCTTCTCTCTTCTTCTCCCCGACGCTCTCTTCCGCTGTCCTTGACAACCGCTCGAGTGTAGAAAGCGCGAGTGTAGGCGGAAAAGGTAAGGAGGGGCAGGGGCATGGCTCGTCACATACTTATGAGGGAGGGAAGGGGGTGAAACGGTCGGGCGACAAAACCGGGAAAGGAAATTTTTCCAGATCTGGCGCAGTTAATGCGGATCCGATTAAACCGCCCACACGTCCACCTTTTTCTCATTAACCGTGCGCGCACAGTAACATCCCATCCGTAGACATCGCGTCGCATTTGACCAGCAAAGGCAAGCGTCATTCCGTCTCCCCAAGAAACCACCTCAAAAGGCGCACCCACCGTTGTCAGCCAATGGGAAGGGAATATCCCCCACCCGATTCCTTTCAGGCTAAGGAACTGGGCACCGAGCCCGTTACGGTCCAGAGGTTCGAAGGCTGGGCCCCCGAGGGTCTCGACAGCCGCCTTAGGACAAACAGAGTTAGGGATGACTATGGGCGAGCCCATACATGGCCGAGGCCCAAGCAAGTGATAGCTTGGGATGCCCTAAGTTGTGTCCGAGACCGGTAGGGAGGTCTCTGAATGGGATCCCACCGTAGGGAGGCATCGAGCCCCGGGGCCAATCGAGCGGCCCTGGGACCCACTAGAGAAGCCCTCTGGTACTTTTGGAGTGCGTCCTTAGACCGCTAGCCGACCCCTATCGAATGGGGCACGGGCCTCCAATTGGACTTACCTGATAACAGCTCACCGGAGGTGTCACTGCTCGCGCACACCGAGGGTAACCTGGCACACTCCACCCCTCCTTCCGAATGAAAAGGATGCATGAGGGCCACACAAAAAAGACAAGGAAACCTGATCGCCCTCTTGCTTCGAGCAAAGGCTTAGGGGCTCCTCCTGCAACCAAACCGATTCCTTTCAGGCTAAGGAACTGGGCACCGAGCCCGCTACGGTCTAGGGGTTCGAAGGCTAGGCCCCCAAGGGCTCGACAGCCGCCCCAGGACAAATAGAGTCAGGGATGACTATGGGTCAGCCCATACATGGCCGAGGCCCAAGCAAGCAATTGCTTGGGATGCCCTAAATCGTGTCCGAGACCAGCAGGGAGGTCTCTGAATGGGATCCCACCGTAGGGAGGCACAGAGCCCCGGGGCCAATCGAGTGGCCCTAGGACCCACTAGAGAAGCCCTATGGAACTTTTGGAGTGTGTCTCTGGATCGCTAGCCGACCCCTATCGAATGGGGCACGGGCCTCCACTTGGACTTACCTGATAATAGCTCACCAGAGGTGTCACTGCTCGCGCCCACCGAGGGTAGCCTGGCACACTCCACCCCTCCTTCCGAACGAAAAGGATGTGCGAGGGCCACCCAAAAAAGACAAGGAAACTCCTGATCGCCCTCTTCCTCCGCACAGAGGCTCGGGGGCTCTTCCTGCAACCCAGCCAAAGACCCAATGACCTGAACTCGCACTCAGGGGCTCGGCAAACGCGATAAAACCCCTCACTCAATAGGGAAAAGGCCCCTGGAGGAGTAAATCCACTCCTCCAGGGCCTCGGGGGCTACACCCGATGGGTGCGCTCGCGCACCCACCGAGGCCTCTAGCACAAAACACAATCCCGACGGGAGCTGCTGCGAGCCAAGTCTCATCAAAACCTCAGGGAGAGTGCTTGCACTCCCCCCGAGGCTCGGGGGCTACTATCGGATACCATAAAAAGGGGTACCTAAGCAAGATCTGAAAAAAATGCTTAAACCTTGTAAATATCAAAGCCAAGAGACAACCACGAGGCCTCGGTCGATTCTCCGATTCGCCAGAGGCCCACGCCGCAAGGCCTCGGACGAGGTACCAACTCTCCGCCTCGCCCGAGGCCCCCTCACCCGAGGCCTCAGACGAGGTGCCGATTCTCTGCCTCGCTTGAAGGCCCCGCCCGAAAGGTCTCGGACGAGGTACCGATTCTCCGATTTGCTCGAGGCCCCGAGCCATGAGGCCTCGGACCAATTCTTAGTTACCGACTCGCACGAGGCCGGCTCGACATCGACCCCATCACCGCCGCCTTGACCAATTTCCCTGACAGGATGTCCCATCCATCCAACACGTCCAACCACTCCCACAACGTCAGCCGCACGTCGGCGCAGTATAGTAGAGTGGCCGATGGGACGGGAGTCACATCGGTGCCATGCAGTCCGGGACAGGATGGGGCAGGGGTTACCGGCCGCCATGCTCAGCACTGTGCCCATGACTGACACCCATGCGGCACTGTGCTGCCTAACCCCACCTGCTCTAGGACAGCGCGGCATGGAGAGTTAAGTACAGGTCCCTGTAGCCTCGGAATCAATGAACAAGGCCAACTGCTCCCTCCGAGCCTCGGCTATTCGCTTCCGGGCTCTTGTAGCCTCGGGACTCGTGCCCGCCGAGCCCCCCATGATGGTCCGGCCTCTGCATTCGACTGGGCCTCGGCACGTCGCCCGTAGAACGCGCCATAACCTGCGTTAGGCAGTAGAAGCTCCCACGTCACGCATAGGGCCGAGCTCCTGTGTCCTCGGAGTCAGCACACCCGTGGCATCGCATCAAACCGGCCTTGGCACTCCGCACCGATCAAACATACAGCGACCACCACACCTCCAACAGAAGAAGGTATGCCTGCCACCACAGGAGCTCCCACGTCGCATAAGACCAAGCGTGATCGGCGCGTCGCTCCAGAGTACCAAGGACAGGACCACTCCATCGACCATACCGCCACAGTAACAAGCTACAGGGCTCGAACATATCGCCTCCGCTCACAAAACACCACGTAGCAAACACATGTATCGCCCCTGTCCCCCCTTCAACTATAAAAGGGAGTGACCGGGGCCGTTTCTAGGGATGAGCACACACCCAACACACCCACGGAGACATCGCTCAGATAGACACACACACAAGCAACGAGCAACACTCTGTAATACGCACGCTCCCTCACTGCAAGAGATCAACATCTCAAGCAACCCACGCCGCTCTACGTAGAGACCTAGGACTAACTCCCTCTCTCGCCCTGCTTGTAAACCCCTACTACGAGCACCTCGGTGCAAGGAATACAAGATCGCTCTCCCAGACTCGACGTAGGGCACCTATTGCCTGAACCAGTATAAACCTTGTGTCTCTTTGCATCACCATCCGGGATAGGGACACGCAGTACATTTTCACTCGTTGGTTAAGGACCCACCGGTCCAAAACACCGACAGTTTGAAATTTCTTTTCAAGATCACTCCAATTGGCAATAGAATTAACTGCTAGTGATGAAAAACAAGTGAAAGCTAGTCCTGATAGGGACAAGGAGAAGAAACGAACTCGATGCGCTTCTTCAACAGAGGCTTCACCCAACTGAGTAAGATATCGACGGACATGTTCTATTGTACTTGTGCTATCTTGACCAGTGAATTTAGCAAATTCTAGAAACATGTAACTCATAGGAAGGGCCACCAAATCATACCACTCTAGATATGGACATTTGTACGAAAAGGTCTGCCCTTTTGGTTTTAAACCAAACTAATTTTTCATCATTTCGGTTACTTTGAGCAACAATTCATCAGCATTTGAGTTTGGATTTCTTGGCAATTGCTGACCCATCTGTAGATTGAAATTCTGAGTGTCTTGATATTATGGATTTGGAATCATATTGAGGGTATTATAATCAGAAACATAATGATATCCTTGTGGAATATCTATCTGTCGGGCCCATTGCTGATTTACTATTTGAAATCTCTGATTGAAAACATTAGGATCTGTATCTCTATGAATCCATTGAACCGATGGTACTATTTTTTGAGCCGACGGTGGTATTTGGCCTGATGTACCAAAATTAACCATCTAATTCTGAACTTGCACTGTTGGCTGTTGCACATACTACACTGATGATCCAGGATTATATTGCATTTGATTAGTAGTAGCACCCTGAATTTGCTCAGATGAATTCTGAATTGCCTGGGCAACATCACTCTTAGCTAGTGCTGCTTCTTAATGGCTAGTACCGGCTTGATTAGTCCCCTGAGTCGACGGATGCGGAATATTTTAATAAGCCGATCCAACCTGATCAAGTGGAAATCCATGAAACACCTCCTTCATGGTATTATGGAATGTATTCAAGAAAGCTGTATTATGATTTAGCATTGCATCAAGAACAGATTTGTTGATAGCTTCTACAAAGAAACGTCTATCATTAGCTTCGTCTATATCTGACTGTCCATGCATCAAAACTCTCGGCAGTGGATATTTCTGAAAAAACTTTATTATCACGCGTTTTGGTGTATGCCAACAAGCACTTGTTCTAAAACTCCTCTATAGCCTTACCAATGACATCTTTATCCTCATCAGGTAAGTCTTCACAAGGTACCATAAGAATGTCCTTGTTATTGTGAACTGCCATGACGATTATGGTCCCACTGGGCGTGCCAAAAAGTATATTGACACAAAAATGTGGCGATGTGATCAACATACAACAAGTCGGATGATCTGAGTGAAACGAGACCAGAGATCTGCTTGGCTTCAACATATAATCAGCTGGTTCTAAAAACCTAATGACGTGCCAGTCAATTTAACCTGCAATTGACAAGAGAGAAAATCTTATCAGTAATTTAAAGTGGAACATATCGGTGTTCCACCAGACAGTTCCAAATGTACGGCTAGATAGCTGATTCAATAAGGCTATCGACTAAATAGTCGATATCCGGCGTATCCATGAGATGAATATCTTTAAATCAAGGATTATCGGTTAATATTAAATGATAATAATATGAACCAAAATAACCGATGCTCATGAAACATCAGAAAGCATCATCGGCTAAATGGAACATGATGGATATAAAGCGTTGAGTCGATAAGTTTGATGAAAAGAGTATAACTTATGAACAAATCGACTGTCTAATATAAATGAATCTACAAATAGTTTGAATCTAATCTATTATCATCAATAGTGAGGTTCGATCAGATCGATGCAGCTATGATAATGATAATAAACTAAAGCAAAAAAATCTATAAAACCATCTATATGTTGAAAGATTCATGAAAACATGCTATATGCGTGAGAGTATAGGCAAATCGGCTAAAATATCCGATGCTGTCATAGCAAACAAATATAGTACATATCTTGATCATGAACAAAACCACCAATCGATAATTTCTAATCTAAAGTCTTACTAGTGAGGATCCACTGGATCGATGCAGCTATAGTAGTGTCATTATATTAGATCTCATTAACTAGTGAGTTTATTCAAGATTGAAACATGTCTTTGTATGCATACTATGTTTGATTGGAATAGAGATAAAACAGCCGATCCAGCGGAATTAAGCCATCAATTATAAGATTTAAAGCGTGACCAGATCAAAGGATGACCAATTAAGATGATATGATGCCGATCTATCTCTATATCAATCGGGTGATTTTGTTATAATTAATAAAACATTAATTATAACAAGATCGATAACTGGTGAATCAACCAAAAACAGCAAGAAGGAAAATCTTAATAATCTTAGCAGATTTGATAAATAGTGATATTGTATTAAACAACAAGTTATTTAACACAAGATCGATAACTTTGATCTATATTATGATTCGTAAAAGATCAATCAGCTGATGTAGCCTTACAAACTACAATACAGATCGATAACTAACTTATATTATGGCTCATAAAATATCAATTAGCTGATGCAGCTTTACAAGCACAATAAAAGTCATGACGGTACTCACAAGCAAGCTGGAGGTCGATCAGTCGATGCAGCCCTGTTTGCTGAAGAACTCGCCGAGATCTACAGTACTCCTACTCCTAATGCGATGGCGAAAGCCGGATAGATTGTATTGATTGAGTGTTCATTTTTTTGTACAATAACTAGGGTCTAACATTTATACCTAAAACCTAAATATGAATCCTACTCAAATACGACTCATTACAATTCTTGGAATAAAAGAAAACTTCCTAACTTAATAATAACTTGGACCCTTATTTTCCTTATTTGTAGAGTCCGACACATCTTGGCACCATTCAAGCATAGCCCATTGATGCCGTCTACTGACATCATCTATAAAATAGCCGATTCTCACATCGTATCTAAATCTGCTAATATTGATTCACATCTAATAGATTCCTTGATGACACAATCTTGGAACCTTCGAGTTCCCGCGTTCTTCTTCCCAAATTTTGCTGTAAACACATCACAATGAAGGAGAAGGCCCCAAGCAGGGCGCGGCACTCTAGTCAGTGGAAGCTGTCCCCGCCAAGGAGGGTTCGGTCACCATAAGATCGAATTTAGCCCTTCATCGCCATCACGCCAAGTGAGGCCACGAAGGGCTCGGGGGCTCCGGACGAGATCCTAACATATGGGTATGTTAAGCCTTAGGTACAATGGTTCCCGACCGAAGAGGACCCCTAATGACCCCTTAGGATCGCCGGGGGCTATGCCCATTGGGCACGCTCACGCACACCCTCTAGCAAAGAGACCTAGCCAAGCCTGACTTGGCCATAACTGCCGCTTGGGGCTCGGGGGCTTGATCGAGGCCCAGGCACCCGATCTATGGCTCATCTAGGCCTAGCCCTTGGCTCCTACCCGGCTAACAATGCCAGCCAAGGCCCAGGCACAATAACACAATCCCTGGGCTACCGATGCTCAGGGGCTCCGTGGCACCGCTCGCCAGGCGTGGCCCTGCCAACCGCTCCCCTGATAGGGTCACATCTGGGGCATGACACAAGAAGACAAAGCTTTACCTTAGCCTTCCGAGGGCTCAGGGGCTTTGGGCCTGCACGTCAGCCCCTAGAGCCAAGCTCCTTCGCCACCAAGAAGACTCCAGAATGTCCACCCGGGGGAGGCTGGTCCAAGCTGACACAACCTGACACACAGAGTGTCAGAACAGAGCAGCCGGACGACGCCCAAGGCTTCTTTGGCACCAAGACATCGCCATGGTCCACAACGCACCGCTGCAAGACCCTCCTGGACTTTGGCGCATGTAGACCATAGACTAGTTCCCCCAAACCGCCATGTACCTAACCTATCTTGTTATATAAGGGATAAGGTCAGACCTAGGAGGGGGAG
Source organism: Miscanthus lutarioriparius (assembly GCA_904845875.1). Taxonomy (NCBI): domain Eukaryota; kingdom Viridiplantae; phylum Streptophyta; class Magnoliopsida; order Poales; family Poaceae; genus Miscanthus; species Miscanthus lutarioriparius. The sequence goes on along the minus strand of CAJGYO010000019.1, from coordinate 24,262,529 downwards.
GATCCTAGATCGATCACCAGACACTCCATTCCATTCCATCTGCCTCCGCTCCACACAGCGAGCAAGCCAACCCAGAGAGGGGCACCGAGAGCTCCTCCTCTGCATCTCGTTGTCTTCCTCCTCTCCTACGAGGGGGAAGGCTCCACCAGCGGCGATGCAACCTTAGGATTAGTATCGAGCTAACCCCCTACCAAATCTCTCTCTACACTCTATTGTAACTGTCGACACAGAATTTTTGTCCCGTGCCGAGGACACACGCAACAAGCTAGAAGGGTCTACTCGATGGAGCTGTAGATCCGCCTAGCTTCAGCGTACGGGTGGTCGATCCTGCGCACTCCTCTCGAGACATGCCAGTCAATTTAACCCTGTAATTGACAAGGAGAGAAAGTTTAACAGTAATTAAGGGCGGAACTTGCCGGTGTTGCCAGACAGTCCCGAATGTGCGGCCCTGAGAGCCGATATGAAAGGAGATTGACTAAACAGCCGATTCTAGCATTTTCATGAGGATAAATCGGTTAAAGCTCATTAAGTTGTATAAGAAGAATCGGTTATCATTCAGGGTAAATGTCGTTATTGAACAAATATTAATCAATGGCAATAAGATGTCAACAATGATTGGTTTAAGCTAAGCTTATGATTACAAGTAACTGAACCCCTTTTTATATAAAGAAACAATTCAACACCACTTAACCGTTTAATAAATATAAATCTAATGAACATGTTAGATCTCATCTATTGCTATGACTAGTGGGGCATGAGGCAGAATCATGCAGGCTGTAGAAATAACAATAGACTCGACGACCCTAACTCATTACTAATATCAAAGGGGCATGAGACAGAATCATGCAGGCCGAAATACAATAATAAGATCATGGGGCTAACATATCTTTCAACCTATCTTTACTTCAACGGTCTCGTGATGCGAACTGTTCGTGAAAGCACTCGATATCGGCTAAAACAGTCGATTCAGACATAACACACAGCTAAAGTCATGCCTTATTAGGAACAGATTTATCAAATAACGATCCCCACTCCACGGTGCTAACAGTGGGGTGTGAGGTAGAATCACACAGGCCATGATAACGGGCCATGGAACGGTTCTCGCTAGCCAATAAATCTACTCAAGACGCAACACGCCTTAACCGCACGCTATGCATGATCAGGATTGATATAAAATAGCCGATAAAACATAACTCATCATTTAAAGTGTAGATTAGATCAATTTAGATTTAGCAAACGATGGGCTAAACAAGATATAAGGCTGATCTAGATCAATCCCAATCGAGCAGATTGATATTGCTGTAATTAGATAAATAATGAAAGCAATAAGCAATATCGGTAACTTAATGAATCTACCAAAGACTGTCATTCTAAGGTAGAGCCGATAACTTGACCTTGATCTAGTTCATGCAGTGGGGGTCGACCGGATCGATGCAGCCATACTTGAACTAGGCAAGAATCGATAACTAACTTATACCAGAGTCGCAGTGGAGGTCGACCGGATCGATGCAGCCGTACGAACAGAGGTATAAGCCATGATGGTACTTACAACAAGCAGTGGAGGTCGACCGGATCGATGCAGCCATACTTGCTGAAGAACTCACCGAGATCTACTCTACTCCTACTCCTAAGGGGTGGCCAGAGCCGAAAAAGTAAATAACTTGTATATTGGATTGATTGTTGTCCTTTACAATAGCCGGGGCTTGATATTTATACCCGGGACCTGTGCATGACTCCTGTCTAAGCATGACTCATCACAAATTTTGACCCTAAAGAAAACATTCCTAATTTAAGATAACTTGGACTCTAATCTTTCCCTTTTGTAGAATCCAACATGTTTCGACCTGACGCCGAATGTAGCCTTTGTCGTTATCCGCTGGCGCTATCTGAAGAAAGCTGATTCTAGTTTTTTGCATCTGAATCAACTAATTCCGATCTACACGCAATTGATTTCTTGATGACACGATCTTGGGAGCTTTCGAGTCCCTATGACTCTTCTTCCAAATTTTGGTGTAAAAACATGCCCCCCAATTTTGGGATAAAAGTAATTTTATTCCAAAATTATCATGTTTCTATCCCTGATTGGTCCACAGTCATGGGTAGAGAACCTTGATCTGGGGTCCACTGTTTGTCATCGCTTGCGTCAACTCATGAGCTATGCCTCAAAACTTTTTACAAGAGCGTCACTACATCACGGGCACTTGGATTCATCTTCCTAGGCCGGCTATAAAATGCCTATCCGATCCTGATGAGAGCAACTCAACAATTCAGCCATGTTTTTCTTCCATCTGCCCCCTCGAGTGCTCCCAGCTCTGTTGGACCCTCCATGGTCTATCTTATGAAGATCTCACACGGCTAGAAGAATTATTGTGCATAGGGTGATTGTGTCACTTATTCTAGCGCCTCGTTGAGCAAGAAGACTAGCTATTGCGGTTAGAAGAACTCTTGTGATATCATCTAAGTCTTCTCTCCATGCTCACAAAGTTGTTCTAGTGTTTGCGAGGGCTAGAATGTGTGGTCACCTTCCCCTTGTTGCTCCTCCAAACGCCCACCGGGAAAGCCTCAGGCTTCTTTCCCGTAGTTCATCAATTTATCGAGAAATCTGTTGAGCATACGTTAGGCGGGCGACCTTTTTTCTTCTCTGGTACAATTTTATTGATCGGCCGATGCGACTCGGTTCATAATGAGTTTCAGCCTTGTGGAAATCTAGACTACCTTCAATCCAAAGAAGTTTTGGTGGGTTAATCTCTGGTCAATGTATCCACCCCACGATATTTTGTAATCTGGGGAAATAATAAATTCGAGTCTGTTATCTCTTCGTTATCCGTCCCCTGAATTTTCGGAGTGTTGATCTATTTCCGTGAAATAACAATAGACTCAATGACCCTAACTCATTACTAATATCAGTGAGGCATGAGGCAGAATCATGCAGTCCGTAATACAATAATAAGATCATGGGGCTAACATATCATTCAACCTATCTTTCCTTCAACGGTCTCGTGATGTGAATTGTTCGTGAAAGCACTCTATGTTGGCTAAAACAGTCGATTCAAGCATAACGCATAGTTAAAGTCATGCCTTATTAGAAATAGATCTATCAAATAACGATCCCCACTCCACAGTGCTAACAGTGGGGTGTGAGGCAGAATCACACAGGCCGTGATAACGGGCCATGGAACGGTTCTCGCTAGCCAATAAATCTACTCAAGACGCAACACGCCTTAACCGCACGCTATGCATGATTAGGATTGATATAAAATAGCCGATAAAACATAACTCATCATTTAAAGTGTAGATTAAATCAATTTAGATTTAGCAAACGATGGGCTAAACAAGATATAAGGCTGATCTAGATCAATCCCAATCGGGCAGATTGATATTGTTGTAATTAGATAAATAATGAAAGCAATAAGCAATATCGGTAACTTAATGAATCTACCAAAGACTACCATTCTAAGGTAGAGCCGATAACTTGACCTTGATCTAGTTCATGCAGTGGGGGTTGACCGGATCGATGCAGCCATACTTGAACTAGGTAAGAATCGATAACTAACTTATACCAAAGTCGCAGTGGAGGTCGACCGGATCGATGCAGCCATACGAACATAGGTATAAGCCATGATGGTACTTACAACAAGCAGTGGAGGTCGACTGGATCGATGCAGCCGTACTTGCTGAAGAACTCACCGAGATCTACTCTACTCCTACTCCTAAGGGGTGGCCGGAGCTAAAAAAGTAAATAACTTGTATATTGGATTGATTGTTGTCCTTTACAATAGCCGGGGCTTGGTATTTATACTCGGGACCTGCGCATGACTCCTGTCTAAGCATGACTCATCACAAATTTTGACCCTAAAGAAAACATTCCTAATTTAAGATAACTTGGACTCTAATCTTTCCCTTTTTGTAGAATCCAACATGTTTCATCCTGGCACCAAACGTAGCCTTTGTCGTTATATGCTGGCGCTATCCGAAGAAAGCCGATTCTAGTTTTTTGCATCCGAATTAGCTTATTCCGATCTACACGCAATTGATTTCTTGATGACACGATCTTGGGAGCTTTCGAGTCCCTGTGACTCTTCTTCCAAATTTTGGTGTAAACGATAACCCCCCCCCCCTGATTTTAGGTGCTCTTGAGTATAAGGATCATCAGCTGCTAGACGTAGGAACCAAATTGGCCCAAACCAGGATAAACCATTGCGTCTTCTCTGCGTGATTCTTGTGTTCTTGAGTCTACCAGAGCCATCGGAGACCCGTACACTGACACCGACTCGAATAACTATGCTTGTCACGGCTTCGACCCTACGACACTACCCATCTGACATTAAGTCTTAGAATTTGTGAAACTTTTATGTTAATGAAGTTTATATGTACTGATGAAACCTCTGGATTAGTATGTATGAGTACTACATAATCGTTGAACTATTACTTTGGTTGAATTGTTAATTGAATCAGTTGATCTTGATTGTGGTCCATGTGTACACATCTATGTAAGCACAAAGGATCCAGAATAGGCCTTCTTCTACAAGCCGATAGTACCCTGAACCACCGGTGACACAACATTTCAACTTGGCGGGAGTGTGGGGGTTTTTAAGGACATTTTGGCGCCATGGCAGGAGGCAAAAGCGTAGACAAAAGACCTAGCTTGACCTCTTTATTCAGAGTGTGCAACACTTTGAACCCTTACTGCTCCATGGTCGCATCTAGCTCCAACTCCTCCTAGTGGTAGGCACCATCCTAGGGCAGCTGTTGTGAGAAGAACACCGGCTTCCAACAGAGGAGGATACAATGGGAGGGGGATGCCCATCCTGTGCCATGTCGAGAACCACCCCTATGCATACCAACCACCACTTTTGTGTCAGCTGCGGCTTGAAGATGCCTCGATGGATTTCGTGGAGTGATGGAAACCCAGGACGTTGGTACGGCTTGAAGACGCCTCGGTGGATTTTGTGGAGTGATGGAAACCCAGGACATCGGTACCATAGATGCTCCAGGGCAAATAATGTAACTCAATTTCTTTCTTGTTCATTCTATTGTCGCAATGCAAATGCTAAAATCCCGTTGTACTTATGGTAATTTGGTTTTTTCGTAGCCTGACTTAGATTGCGGGTTCTTTAAGTGGCACTATCCCCCATTTGAAAATTTTCTAAGGACTTTGATTTTGGATTTACGTAACAAGATTTGGGAGCTGAAGGTGGAGGCCAATGTTACAACAAATGAAGAACATCTGCAGGAGGATGAAGAGATTATGCCACACATTGAAGAAATGGCTAGGGTTCCAACGAAGATGATGGAAGATTTCGTACCTTTGAGAAAGACATGTGCTCCCTGTTCTTGTTTCACCTATTTTGTACTTACCTTAGTTCTTGGTATGTTCATTGGTAAGTTGCTTAGTTCACCGTAGTAGATTCAAGTATCAATTTATGTATCGGACTGAAATCTGTCACTTTTGTACAACTATTGTTGAACTAAATGCAAGGTGATTCACCAAGTGTTGAATTTATTAAACTATAAATGATAGTAGATCCAAGTATCAATTGATGTGTTGGAGGCATCCTACTTCACTGGACACTGGGCCCTGGTACAGGGGCAACCAATTTATTGAACCGTATATACACTCTCCTATGGTCCTACCACACCTTCCTCCCATTCATTCCCCACTCTTGTCCCTTGCTCAGCTTCACCCTGCTAATGTCAGACGAAAGGCAACCTCTCACGTGCTCACTGCTCCTTCACCTCCAACCACGTTGGCGCATAAATCTTCTACGCGTCGTCCCTGCTTCTCTGCTCCATCCTAATCTAAGGTAACTACACTAGATCTACTCCTTCACTAGATTCTATATTCCTTTTAATTGCTCTCTCATGCTCTCTACTCCTTCACCTTCAACCTAGCTACAGTAATTTTGTTGGATCTGTAGATGAAAATGCATATTCTCATTCTGGAGTTTGTGGCCTTGTATATCCGTGGAGTGCAGCTTGTGAGCCTTATTGTCCTCAGTATTGGTTCACCGAATCAGTGCTTTATGAACAAAGTCGATGAGCTAAATCAAAGTACACCAATGGATGTGGACAAGGTTGTAGTGGACAAGGTGCAGGATGCCATGGAGATCGACAACGATCCCGTGGAGGTCGATAATGATCTGCAGGATCTTATGGAGAATCACAATGATCCCATGGAGGTCAACTAGGATCTGCATGAAGATTGATTAATTATGCAACCAATGATGTACATATGAAGGCCTTTTAACTTTTGCATAGTGTTGGCCTAATTAGTATCAGTATTTTAGCTTTCGGCATGCTTGTTAGCCTGGTAGAGTCCACCTACTTATTTGGTATGAATGTATGGAACTCAAGTTGGATTCCTTTTAATTCGAGAGTACTGGCACTGTGCTTTTCTTATGTTTTTTAAGTGCATGTTTTGGCTTTCTTTCGATGTAAATCTATGTGCCTTATTATTCACCATCGAACTCAAGTTGGCTTCCTTTCAATCTGAGTACTGGAATTGTGCTTTTCTTAGTTTTCTAAGTGCGCAGTTTCTCTTTGTTTCAATACCAAACGTTAAGATTGTGTGCCGTAGTGTTCATCACCGTATCATACAGAGGTCTCCAAGTGGTAATAGGACTTAGCCGCCGGTGATGATACTATGCATTCATCGCTGCTTAGTTGCAAAATTTCCAATCTCGCGTTAGAACCCTCCCACGCGGATCTAATGAAAGTATGATTCCCGCGTGCCGTAAAAGTTACGCAGAGAGCAAGCAATCCCTACTCCAACATCCCCCCTAACACCCCCCCCTGCACCCCCACCCTACCGCCGCCCTCCCTCCCCCCCACACACACACATAGCTTTCTCTTTTCCTCATTGTTGTTGTTCGTCATCGCCACTCCTGCTCATCAGCACTACTCAGCTCTTGCTCCACGCCGGTGCCCATCGATGGATTACCTGCACATATCCATTGATAAACGAGCTGCTGCTGTCACCATGAAAGGTCCTTGTTTGGTTTTGGTAACTGAGTGACAACCTATGTGGACTAATATGTGTTTATATGAGATACGTAGGTAGTTAGTCCATAGGTACACTTGTGTGAGCAATTCATGCCATAGAGGAGAAATGGCTTGGATATGTTACAAAGCTCACACATATGATGATGGAGCTCATTGCATATGAGACATGACATCGAGTCATGTGACTAAGGTGGAGAAGATCAAGACAAGACTTGGCTTGACGGACCGGTTGCAAGTGTGAAAGGCAAGTTGAGTGATGACTTGGTGCTGATGGACCGAAGCAACGGTGAAGAGCAAGTGATCGAAGTCAAGATCAATGAACCAATATGGTCACATGATGATATGAAGCAGATCATATCATTTGTGATTGGTTGGTGCATGTGTTGCATCAATGGTGGAGGAGATGGAAATGAATGCGCAAGGCAAAGGTATATTTGTAGGGCATTTCATTTCACTGGTCATAGGTGTGTAGAGAAGTTTATGACTTGGTTTATGATTCATGGCCGTACTATCAAAAGGGGCAAACTTGTTTGCATATTGGTCATCTAGTGCCATTCGAGTGATCTAACTTTGCATCGTTGCTAGGATCGAGTGGCATGGTGATTTGAGTGACTAATCCTTTGGAAAATGATTGTGAAAATGCTAACACACTTGCACATAATATTGTACACTTGGTGGTGTTGGCACATTTGCAAAGAAAAAGTTGTTGGAGGTGATTTAGATCAAGTTGGAGAGGAAAAGGAGAAGAAAAGAGCAAGTTTAGGTTGTCCGAGTGTCAGAAAACGCAACTAAACTTGCAGCCAGCGCGTAGCCCAGCCTAGGGGGTGGAACCGCCAATTCTGGTGTGCACCGCCCCCCTAGGGCAGTGGCATCATCACCCCTGGGCGGTGCACCGTCACCCTAGGCAAGGTGTACCGCCACCCCCTACAGCATGCCCAAATCAGCACAACCACCCTTTCGTATTTTGGGCATAACTCTTAGTTCCGAACTCCAATTTCGATGATCAATGACTTTTTGGAAAACTAATGAAATGCTCTACAATATTGATCTAGTGGATTTTTTGTTTTGAGCTGAAGAGGGCACCTCCATGGTCATCGGACTGTCTAGTGGTGGCACAGCCGCTTTTTTCCACAGAGTGCAGTTTTTGGGGGTTGGCCTAGGTGGTCACTGCCACCCCTAGGGCGGTGCACCACCACCCTATGTCCAGTGCTAGGGGCTCAATGGCCAGTTCAAATTAGCCATTAGGACTTGACCGTTGGAGGGGCACCACCTTGTCCGGTGCTCTCGTAGAAAAGGGATACTTTGCTCCAATGGATCTATTTGGCTTAGGGGCTAAAAATAGAGGTGGAGCTCGGGCTCAGCTGAGGTTGAGCACCTTGGGGATGTGTAGCCCTTGTGTGTGCTTGGTTTGAGAAGCCTCTAACTCACTTGTGCTTGCAAGAGTGCGATCTGATTGCGTGTGAGTGATTCTAGTGCGTTGCATTGTGAGATTGCATCGAGTGGCACTAGGTGTTTGAGTTGCAAGCCGGTGGTGCTTGTTACTCTTAGAGGTTGCTGCCTCCTAGATGGCTTGGTGGCATGATCTCCATCGAAGCACGCAAGGAAGCTTGTGTGGTGCTCCGGAGAAGTGATTGTGAGGGGTATTGTGCTCGCCCCATGGGAGCCACGAAGAGCAACTCTAGTTGAGCGTGTCATTGAGCTACCCTCACTTGGTCCGTGGGGTTCTTGTAAGACCCAACGTGTGGGTTTGGTGTCGTGCCAATTAGCCACTGAACCACCAAGTGAACGATCAACACAACAGGGACTAGCGTGTTGGCAAGCACGTGAACCTCAGGATAAAAATCACCGTGTCATCATCTTCCCGTTGGTTTGTATTCCCCATACACAAGCTTGTATTTACTTTCATATACATTGTGCTTGTGTAGTTGCTCTTGTAATTAGTTAGCTTGTGTAGCTTGCTAGTTACCTTCTTACTTGTGTAGTATAGAAGTTGCTCCCTTGTGTGACTAATTCGTTTTGAGTAACCTTGTTAGTCACATTGCTTAGTTTATGTAGCTAAGTGATTTGCGCTCTCTAATTTGGCTTGTGTAGCCTTGTGTCAGGTATCGATATTAGGGATACCCAAAGCAAGGAAGTTAGCGCCCACGCAGACTTCCCCGGATGGCTCGAGATGTATTAAAAGGTCTCGCCCGACCCCAAGGCCGCGGGCTCTGTCTCGTCCGACCTCAAGGCCACGGGCTCTATCTCGCCCGACCCCTTGGGTGCAGGCTCCATCTCGCCTAACCCCAAGGACATGGTTTCCATCTCGCCCGACCTCGGGCTCCATCTCGCCGACCTCGAGGACACGGTTTCTGTCTCGCCCGACCTCAGGCTTTGTCTCGCCCGGCCTCGAGGACGCGGGCTCCGTCTCGCCCGACCCCTTGGGTGTGGCCTCCGTCTTGCCTGACCTCGAGGACGTGGGTTCTGTCTCATCTGACAGGGACCCATACTGCCGCCAACAACTCTAGGTCCAAGCATATGGGCTTGGGTCAAAACTCTGACGCCAAGGAAGAGGCTGGCACACCTCGATGTAACTCATGGCCATGATGGGCCATACCTGGGGATTCACATCTAGAATAGTGTCGGACATGCCGGTGCTATTCTGTCTAATCCTCGTACGGACGCTGACAGGCGTGTCAGTTCACCACGATGTTCGCCGGGACAGAATGGAACACCATGACCGATAGATGACGCCTGTGCATGGCGCCAGTGATGAATAGGGCCACGACATGGAGCCATCCCTGTTGACATCTACAGGATCAGCGGGACCCACATGAAGGAGAAGAAGGACCCAGCAACCCTAGAAGCCTTCTTCTCTCTCTCGTTCTTCTCCTTTTCCTCCTCTGTAATCCGCGCTTTTCCTTCGCCTATAAAAGGGGAAGCAGGGCACCCTACGCTGGGGAGATCAGAACACAAGAGCATGACATGAGCACACGGCTGAGCGGCAATCGAGCTCTTAGCACCCGTTCACTCCTTCCATCAGAGACTTGGGATCTTCTCCCTCTCTCGCCTGTTGCAAACCAAGTGCCGATAACACGAGCAGCAGCGAACTGGACATAGTGACATTCTGCCCAAACCAATATAAACCCTTGTGTCCTCCGAGCACACCATCCGAGCCAGACACGCAAATACAAATTTACTCATCGGTGGTTCAAAAACACCGACACCTTGTTATTGAGCATTGCTAGTGAGCTTAGGAGCTTTGTGTTTTTGCATCATTAGCATGTGTAGGAGCTCCCCGGTTGCCAAAGTACTAGTGCATAGGTTTGTGTGACCTTGCTCTAGAATTGATTAGTTGAGCTCTAGCTAGCCCGACACATTTGTTGCCTAATTAGGATCTTTATAAGGTGCTTGTGAACTTAGATAGAGGGGTGTAGTCTTGGCTAGACCGATAGTTTTAATTTCATATTTGTTTCAGTTAGCCGGTGCGATTAATTTTAGAAAGGACTATTCACCCCCCCCCCCTCTAGTCCGCTATCTCGACCCTACACATCGGCATTGTCACTCGTGCTCACCGCCACTAGATCCAAAGACAAGTGTAATAAGGCCTTACTTGCATCGCCGTCCCTTCTCCTCGAAACTCATCTCCTTACTAATGTTTATTGATGCAATTGCACGGCAGGGCAGCCTTATCTCTTCGGCTGGTGGTGTCCTTCTAGATGACGGAGGCCCCCAACATGAGGAAAACAGTGGATAGCCTCTTAGACGATGTGCTTGCCGACATCTTCCGCAACCTCCCCGCCCGGTCCTTGTGCTGCTGCAAGTGTGTCTGTCGCTCCTGGAAGCGCGTCATCTCTGACTCCTATCAACATAAGAAGTTTTCACATACTGTCATCAGCTTCTTCTATGGCAGCTAGTGGAAGGGCAATCATCACTCCACCAGCATCACCGGTCAATGGCCCTCCTTGTCCTTCTTGCCCTTGCCCCTTCAAAAAGTCCTAGTCTCAGATTATTGCAGTGGCCACATCCTTTGCTGGTGTGCTGGGCCTGATGGATTATGTCACTATGTTGTCCGTAATCCGGTGACCTTGAAAGCTCTAGTTTGGTTTTGGTGAATTGATGAAACCCTAAGTGCTAACCTAGTTTATCAAAGTGATTATGAGATAGGTAGCACATTCCAAGTGGTGAAACAAATGAAGATCATGACATGATGATGGTGATGCCATGATGATGATCAAGTGCTTGGACTTGAAAAGAAGAAAGAGAAAAACAAAAGGCTCAAGGCAAAGGTATAAGTGGTAGGAGCCATTTTGTTTTGGTGATCAAGACACTTAGCGATTGTGATCACATTTAGGTTCGATAGCCGTACTATTAAGAGGGGTGAAACTCGTATCGAAATACGGTTATCAAAGTGCCACTAGATGCTCTAACTCATTGCATATGCATTTAGGATCTAGTGGAGTGCTAACACCCTTGAAAATGTTTGTGAAAATATGCTAACACATGTGCACAAGGTGATAAACTTGGTGGTTGGCACATTTGAGCAAGGGTTAGAAACTTCACCGATGGAGTGTTCGCCCGTAGAGCGCGGATAGTCCGATGGTGCCACCGGCGCTCTATACAGAAAAGACGGAGGTCACTGTAAGTGACCGGACGCTGGTCTCGGTAGGACCGGCACGTCCGGTCAGTGGAAGCGTGAAGACGCTGGCGTCGGTCTTCGATCGGATGCTGATTGGGTGTGTCTGGTCCTGCTGACGTGGCAGCGGCACACAGAAGAGACACCGAGTGATCGGACGCTGGGTGAGTCGGTCGGGCGTGTCCGGACATGATTTTTCGTGACTGGAAGCTTACTAGAAACGACCGGACGCTGAGGTCCTGCGTCCGGTCACTTTCAAGAAGCACGTCCGGTCACAACTTAAATGGACTGATGACCGTTGAGATCGGGCGATCAGCGTTTGAAGTAGGGGCCACGTGGCACACGTCGCGTGACCGGACGCTGGGGTCCAACGTTCGGTCGATCTGACCGACATGTTCGGTCGCCCCGTTTTTCAGTGGACTAAGGAGCCAACGGCTCTATTTTGTGGGGGCTTCTATTTAAGCCCCATGGCCAGCTCAAGCTCACTCTCTTGGCCATTTGCATTGACATAGCAACCTTGTGAGCTTAGTCAAAGCCCTCCCACTCATCTCCGTCATTGATCCATCATCATTGTGAGATTGGGAGAGAATCCAAGTGCATTGCTTGAGTGATTGCATCTAGAGGCACTTGGTATTCGTGTTTCGCTGCGGGATTCACTTGTTTCTCTTGGTGGCTGCCGCCACCTAGATGGCTTCGAGCAGCAAGGATCGTCGAGCGGAGGTTGGTGATTATCTCCAGCTCCCATCGCAGTGATTGTGAGGGGTCTTGTGCCTTCCCCGATGGAGCACCGAAAGGTAACTCTAGTAGATTGCTTGTGTCATTGAGTTACCTCCCTTGTGGGTAGGTTCTTGCGGTGTCCAATTATGTGGACAAGGTTTGTGCAACACCTCTTAGACGCTGAACCCCCTAGCGTGCCGGCAAGCACGTGAACCTCGAGAGAAAAATTGATTGTCTCTTGCCCTTTGGTATTTCTCCGGTGATTGATTTAGTGTTCATCTTGTGATTGGTTCACTCCTCTACACGGCGGTATAATCACCCTACTCACTCATTTATATTCTTGCAAACTAGTTGTAGCAAGCTCTTTAGTGTAGCTAAAATTGAGAGCTTGCTTTGTAGCTTAAGTTCATCTAGTGGAGCTCTTTAGTGTAGCAAGTGTGAGAGCTCTTAGTGAGTAGTGACTTAGCAAATTGTGTGCCTAGTGATCATAGTAACTAAAATTGTTGGATAGGTGGCTTGCAACCCTTGTAAAGCTAGAGCAAGTTTGCATTTCGCTATTCTCTAGCCATATTAGGACCTTTCAGACCTACAAATAGCATGTACTGCTGCGTAGCATCTGTTCTGTTGGTCAGGCTTGCTTAGGTTTTGACCCAACGTCCTCGCACTTTCATGTGATTGAATTTATTGAGGTGGAGGGTGCGTGTGTAGGTGTGGAGATCTACTCATCTAAAACTATAGCATGGATCTTTATGAAATCTAAATGGGGCGACAGTAGTATTGTTCAACGTTCAAAATCAAGAAGTGTTTTTTAATAGTTTTATGCACATGCTTGAGTACTCTGTGATAGTTGCTATGGATACGGAGGGAAAGACATGGAGGACAATTCATAAACCAGGTGGTGCTGAAATGTCCATCCATCAAGCTTAGGGTCACATGTGTGTGTGCTATGCTGATTTTTGCAATTGGTCATGGCTTTTAGTGTGGATACTTGAAGACTATGGTACTGATAACTGGAGTTTAAAGTATGTTGTGGTCACTAAGGAACTGTTTAGACACATGAATATTAAAGTTGGTTCTGAGCTTTGTGATGAGGAGTACAGAGTGATTACAGTTCATCCAGAATAAATTTTTATTTTCCTTGTTGGAAAAGATAGAACATTAATTGCATATGACATGGACCGTAGAAAGGTTCATGTCATCCATGCCCATGTCATCCACTTTTGTAGATTAAGAGGGTGTTTCCATATGAACAGGCCTTACTATCTTTCTTATGTTCCCTTGTTCATGGAGTCATTAGCAGAGCAGTAAAGGTGCATTTCCTGTATTTCGTCATCATGACAGTCTTTGTTTTGGTAAGGAGTTGTTTTCATTCTATGTATGTATAGGCCAATTTTGGCTTGTTAGCTAAAGGAATGGTATGTTTAATATTATTAAATTTGTTGTTTTGTTCAGGTTGTGGATCAGAGATGAAGAAGAGGGGTTCCATGGTGTATTGGCTACCAATCCGAAGGTTGCACTAATTATATTCATTTTGCCTTGTAAGCAGGAGTGCCACATAGAAGGAGAATAGCTACGTCGCTTCGTTATGTAAGTCTGTATAGATCAGTACCTTTAGTATGCCCTATGTATCGCTTATGTTAGGATATTAGTTGAGAAAGATGTTATGGTAGCATCTATTGTTATTGTAAAAAGTACTCTTATTTGTGAACATGATTTCTGGATGCAATGATTATATATCTGTATGCTTTGTGTTCATGAAACTATTAAGGGCCCAGCTGAATTAGTAAATATTGTGAAACCAGATGAAATTCTGTCACCGTCGGATGTAAACGCCGTTCATTGTTTTCTTATCACCACCGCCGGTGGTGGTGCAAACGTCCAACACCGTCGCTATACATATGATGCGGCAGGAATCAAAAGTATATCACCGCCGAATCCTTTAGTAACCCGACACCGACTAAATGATCATCAAAGGTGGATCATGGTGCAAGGCGACGGTGACCATGACCTTTGTATTGGCGGATCATACGTTGAACCGATGGTAGTGTTAACCTCTACATAGGCGTCTCGGCCGTCGAAGTGACAGTGAACCTGCACCGCTGACAGTCGAGTCGAAGTACAAGGCGACGGTGCTGGTAACCACTACACAGGCGGTTGATGTTCCCACGTGACGATTTTGATAGCCTCGACGTAGGCGGATCATTTGCTAATGCGGTGGTGTTAGTGTACATCCATAGTCCGATCGTGCTCCAATGCGACGGAAGTAAGGACCTAATCACGGACAGATCATAAGCCAATACGGCGGTGTTAGTATACACCGTAGTCGGTCCCAAATGCCGACGGTGAAAGCTATGGCCATCACTGTCGACAGCTTACCGCCGAGGCGAAATGCGGCTGCGATGGGGGTTACGACGTGGCTGTGAAAGGTCTGAGTGTAGTAGTGATAGGGAGGCCCCTACTTAAATTTTTTAATATATATTTTTGTACAAATTGATTAGTCAATATTTGCAAAATAAGTAGCAACAAAGAACAATTGCACGTAATAACTATCAATTACCAAGCATGAAGAGGCTTCTTCGGTGTTCAATGAAATAATATCTTCAGGATTGGAACCTCTATGGGAATGGACCCATGTCTCAATATCAGACACCTCTCTTCCTAATTTCTTAGACTACAGTAAAAATAATCTCAAATTATTTGTGTACTGCCACAAAACTGAATCTAACATAATTCAGTAAGTGAACACTAACCAACTTTTGGCGTATTGTTGCAATAGAGTTTGATCCTCCTTTGTGAGGTTTAAATTTCTGGCTATAGCGATTTGCACGATTTGTCTCAGATATTTGCTTGAATTCAGGGCTACTCCATTCCATGGCTAAAGCCTCCCAGCATCTTTCCAGCAACCATTCAGGGCGTTGGGCAATGTACTCCTCCCATGTCAAATAGAACTTTCCAGCAATCTTGTCACAAATTTTTCTTTTTTCTACTATCCAAAAATGATCCATTGTAGCAGTAATTCTTGCATAATACATGATGCTATATAGGAGTTGCGAGCAGGAAGAACCAACATGTTTTTTGGACTCATTTTCTTTAGCTAGATTGAATCTAAATCTTTTCTGCAAAAATTATTAAATATATAAGTACACACCAGCAGTAAAGCATATGGAAAATGATCTATATGGACATGTACTGAACTACATAACCAACAAATGATGGACCAATTAGCTAAACTACTGAACTAGTAATTATTAAATATACATGTTGCTATATAGGGAAATATGTACTGAACTACAGAAAAATGATCTATATGGAAACAAAGAATTACCCAAAAACCTTCAGATACCACATCAGTTGTGGATTTCCCAGCTGTGTCCATTGCTGCCTGGTAATGTTTCCATGTCGATGCCACCACAACCTTGCCTCCATATTCAATCAAACTAGGATGATTTCTCTTCAGTAGAACGGTCAAAACACTTGCAGGAGTCCTTCCCTTTACATCAGTCCAATGCCTTGGAATATAAACAAAAAATCAAACGCATACCCATGACAGCTCTCCTCCATCTAACTCTATTGCCACAATCTGAAAATGGACACACTACTCCAAATTTTTTAGAATTAGGAACACCGCTGAAAGCACGGTCTAGAAAAGCATTAGTATTTCACACCCATTCCTGAGAATGGCAACCATTGTCCTTCCAACCTTGGTACATCCAACTACACTCTTCTACTGACATGGTTTATGTTGTGACAATAAACTAAAAATTAGACAGTGCCATGTCATAGTTCATATCATGAGAGCATATGTGTTGTGAGAGTGAGCTCAGCAAACATTTTGAAACTAAAAGGCGAGTTTATAATGTAGAGCACAAACATATGGTAACTACTAGTAACAAAACAGGGAAGCTCATATATATTGCACATTCAGAACAGAAGCACTATATATATATATATATAGGATGGAACTAATAAAAGGCAAAACTTAATTCTAACATGTACTGCTTTGCTCAGAAGCACAACATAGAGCATCAAAACCTTCCTTTTGCACAGACCCGGGGACAGCTATCCAACCTTCCTTGCACAACACTAGGGATCTCCCTTTCCCTTTTCACCTGCTGGCAAATCACACCGAAAATTTTAGCTGAGGTAAAATTTCAATCTGAACTGAAATCATGGTTCTATTTACTACAGCTTAAACTACAATTAAGCAACTCCAATGAACAGTTGTGGCAGAACCTCCTAAATTATAGGGCCCACATGCACCTATCACTATCCAACGACCTTTGACATCTATGCATACGTTCCTAGTAACTTAAGAAGACTGTCGGATGTCCTCGGGAAACCCCGAATCATCCATGATTTCCGAGCAGGATCACATTACAGAGTCATTATAGTATTACAACAGTTATTCAAATAGATACACCAGAGTAAAAACAGCGGAAGTCTTACAATAACATAGTTTACAAAACAGTTGTTTCAAACCTCACAACTAAGTTCAATTAATAATACAAAACAAAGTAGTGAAGTGGCATTATAATATAATACAAAACACACAATTAAAGTTGCCATGCCCAAGGACCACACATTTACTTGTCGTCATCGCACTGAACAACAGTCATGCAGCACGATCCAAAACAGAACTGCTCATGAGCCTCACCTGCAACAAGGGTCAATGAACCCTGAGTACAAAAGTACTCAACAAGACTTAACCGAAATAAAAAAACTGATAGAACTTATGAATGCAGGCTCAGGGATTCAAGGTATGGCTTTAGCAATAATCAAAGTTCTTTTGCGTAAAAGCCTTTTTAATAAAATTCTTTACATCAATATTTAAAACTTCATAAGATCATATACAAAGCTGACACGATCCGTATTGAGATCATGAAACTTCGTATCCAACTCTTTCTCAAACCATCCTCAAGTTCTAGTTATTAACACTACGATGATGAACAGTGAGTTGAGTCTCCATAACCGAGGAGCAACGATGATTCAAACCGATTAAAAACCCAGCTGGGAATTCCATACCACACGACATATGCAGGTCCCCGACTTACATATATCAACCTACCCTCGGATCCTCTAAACAAGAACGGGTCCGCGCCACCCGAGAATACAGTACTCCACCAATCCAGCCCATTGCCACATGGGTACACACTATTCCCGCCATCTCTCCACTCCCAGTGCGCGAGTAGCCATTCTCGTAATAGAATAGCCAAGTTAAGGCTTACCGGAGTATGTGGTTAGTACTACAAAGTCTCACCTCATGCAATTCAACAACGGATGGACCTTAATCGACACAGGCGGAAAGAACCCGCTCACAAGACCTCCATGTCTTGCGGCTCCCATACACCGAGTCCGCCCGGTCTAGATTTATTACTCAACATTCCCATATCACATGATAACATAAGTAACTAAAGATCCATTTAAAACTCGCAGATGATAGGTAATCACCCGACTTTCATCGTTCTAAGCATAGCTAAGCAAAACTAGGCATATACGAATTTAAAACTGGTAATATGGTAAATATGGAATAACAAGGTTGGTAATGTACCAATTTGGTTTTTACTTGACTCCTAATCACTTAATGTAGTAAAAAGAAGCAAAAGCGAAATCAATTTGTAAAATACAAGGTAGGGTTGTATGCATCCGGGGCTTGCCTTCGTTGACGGAAAAATCTGGGTCTAGAGTCGTTCCACTGATATTAACACCAACCTCCACAGACGGATCAACCTCCTCAACTACTTGATTAACTACCACGTGTTCACCTTCGTTCACTACACGTAGTAACAATGCCTTGTTTAACATGATGCGGAATACGAAACATGATGCTCGATGATGGATGCAAAATTAACAACTTGAATACAATTTTCCTTCGCGGTACAGTTACAAGTTAAACTCATTTTCGCAACACTCACATCAATTGCTAAGGATCATCACCAACTAATGACCCAAGGACATCACTCAATCAAAAACTCAAACAAAACCTAAATCACTAAAGGTTACTATTTGCTTTTATGAATTAATTAATTAAGAATTATGAAATAAATCAACTTGTTCTAATTGGCCTCAAAATTTTTGTAAATGTTCATCACATGATAACTAAGTGACAAAACAATTTTCATAATTTTTGGATACATAAATAAGCCTAGAAAAATCATGGAAACTCATTTATTAATTAATTGAGCAATTTTTATCACATTCAAAAAGTATTGAAAACAACATTTCATATTTTTCCTAAATAATATACATCACAGAGAGGTCACACAAAAATTTTCATAATTTTTGGAGCTCTAAATAAATCTACATAAAAATAACAAAAACAGACACTATTCATTCATTCCAGAAAATAGAAAAATCCATTTTTGAACTACACAGTCACTGACATCCCGACCCCACATGTCATCTTCAACCTCAGGCTTTGACTCCGACGACACGCGCGCTGACCGACGATATCTCGCCGACGGCGAGACCAACGGTGACGACCAAGGTACCAAAACACTACCCTCGACTAGGTACATCGATTTGGGGCACAAGCTGGACCAGCTACAGATTGGACCGAGCACTACGCCGGCCATGGCGGCCACGACGGCGTGGCTACGCTACGCTGGCGACGTGAGACTTGTAAAGCTTAAACAGATGGCCCAGGAAGCATCAGCAGCTCACCCCAAACGCGACTGAGTAGAGCACAAGGCCGGAGGAGCACTGGAGACACCGTTCGACGGACACAACGATCATGGCAGAGCAAGCAACGGCGACGGTGACGCTCCGGTGGCTGCGGTGGACAATTTGATCAAGCATCAAGGTACAAAGCACCACGGCATCATGGCGAAACTGAATCACGGCTCGGCAAGGATAGAGACTCACCGCAACGCGCTGACCACGACGAAACAGGATCGCGGGTGAGGTTGCCGGCCGCGAGGAAGAAGAGCGCGCACCGCGAGTTTCCGGTGAAGACAAGCGACAAAAGTAGGTTGGTTGGGTGCGCAAGGAGTAGGTGAAGCTGTGACAAGCTTTGCAGCGGCTAGAGTGCGCTAAAGTGATGGTGAGAGCTCGTCGGAGTTATGGCCGTGGCGTTGGGAAAACAGAGCAAGAGAGCGGGGGCAAACGGCGACGGCCAAGGCTAAATAGAGCGGCTCATAAGCGCAAGGAAGCTACGCAGTGGCCTTCACCGCGCCAGCGCGATGCCAAAGACAGCCACGACCGCGCCTGGAAGCAAACCGAAGGTCGCCGGCGGTGTAGCAAGAGCGGTGAACACTGTTCATCGAAATTACAGAATTGCCATCCAGTTTGAAACTCAAATTACTCCCAAATTTTTTATACAACTCAAAAATCTCCAAAAACAAAAGTTATTCAAAATCAAAAGTTCTACAACTTTGCTTTTATAACCAACCCCTAATTCGGTCTACATTTTGAAATGAACTTTTGAATTCAAATATGGGACATTTAAGGAATTTCGCCTTTTCAAATAACTTCAATTTTACTAAACAACTTGAAAAACTCCCAAAACAAACTTTGTACAACTCGACAAGCTCTACAACTTTGCTTTTAGACACAACCCCAAAATGTGCTTCGATTTTGAAATAGGTTTTCAGGGTAGGATTTAAATATTGAAAATCAGGGTTTTCGGAAATTCAAATCAATATAAAGATTTCAAATTTGATTCAAACAATACCAAGCAATACTTATAACATAAATGTAAACTTGTTTTAGTGAATGCATATCAAAGTTTGCAATATGACCAATGCCTTGCAATGCATATGATGATATGTCCAGTTTTTAATACTTCATGGCTGTATTTTCAGAGCAGTTGTGTATTTCACTCAGTTAGTTTTGTTCCCAAAGCCTTAACATTACAAGCCTCACTGAAAATGCAACTTTGTGTATCGTGTACAAGCTCAACGACATACAAAAAAGGACACAAATGTTCATACTCAGTATCTGAACTGGAATCAAATCTATTTAGTAAAAACTAAACTACAATTAAGCAACTCCAATAAGCAGAGTCATGGTTGCATTTTCAGAGACAGCTGATGGCAGGAGCAAGTGGCGTGAGCTGAAAAATATTCAGTTCCCTAGGGAACGACCCTAATTCCTAGGGAAATAGTACACCGTGGCACCAATGTGGCACACCACGAACATGGCTCACCGAGGAAAAATGAAAACCCTAGGAATCTGTCACTTTTCCTAGGGTATCAGATAAAACCCTAGGGACTAAAAATTTTCTCTAGAGTGCTTCTTTAACCCTAGGGAAACAAGTAGATTCCAGTAGTGTAATAAACTGTGGCATAAAAGTTCAAAAAATAAATAAATTAAGGCACCTATTTAATCATTGGAAGTGATTATTCCTTACTTTGACCATGTAATATATAGTGCCATGTCAAGTGGTATGATTAAGCTTGGGTAAAAAATGAGTAGGGACGGTCTCCATGAAGCAACTATAGGCACCCACTATGAATTCACGGCACTTGTCATTGCATAGGTATCCAATGCACGAAATTGTTGCTTAATTTAGGAGGAATAATTGAAAAGAAAAATTACATCACTCTCATGCATTGAATGCATATACATAGACACATGTCTTAAATCCACGGTGGGTACCCATAGTTGGTTCATGTGACCATCTCCGCTCAATTTTTTTTCTAAGCTTGAGGCTTCAAATTATTCTCGGCTTGTACCCCCTGCTGTCCATTCCATGCCATCCAAGGCCCATGGTAGATGGCAGAGCGGACTTCATCTGAGGGAAGGGATGAGAAGGATGGGCAGGCCCGCTAGAGGCTTCAACCTGGCCCAAGGTGAAAACGTGGCCTAGGAAGGGTTGGTTCCTTATTAATATATAAATAAACATATTTTGTAAATTAATTGGGTTAATACCTCTATTGGATTTCAAATGAATTTGAGTAACAGCTCAAATTAATTTATCCACTCAATCATTTATAAAAGCATAAAAGATCCAAGTCACCCCTATCACTTCATCATGCATATTAGTTTACATGAAAATGCATCATATTATTATTTAAGAAAAATATACATATACACTTCGAATTCTAGTGAAAGCTTGAATTCAACCTAGTTTTATTTTTGGAAAATAAATTAGTTTTTCTAAACCAAAAGATGTTCCATGATTTGACCTATGTCAAAGCATGACAAGGTTGTTTTTTAAATCGCCTGAGGTTTAAAATCCAATATCTTACTAAAAGAGTTTTTAATTTACTTAAGACAAAAATTAGAAAAATATATTTTGCAAGATCTTGATCTGGGTTTCGAGAAGAGAGGTTGCATTTTTAAACTAGGACAATTTAAAATAGACTTGAGCACAGGTAGCTCTAGGTTTTGAAACAAATCTTCCAAAAAGGGTTTTGTCTCACAAAAAGCTTTTTAAAGCATTTTGTAAGGGAAAGTTTGTAGAATGTTTTCACAAAATGTTTGAATTTGGAGCAAGCACAAATTCAACCCTTAAATATTGTAATATTTTATTTTGTGTAAAACATAGGTTTGAACTTCTAACACATTTCCAATTTAGGATCAAAACATTTCCAAAAAATCCAAAAGGTAATCATTTGCAAGCTTTCGAAATGGTTAGTTTTCATGTTCCTTCGTTACAAACCAAAGCAAGTTGGTTGGAACTACTCCCTCCATCCTAAATTGTAAGACGTTTAACTTTTTTGGCCCCAAGTTTGACCACTCGTCTTATTCAAAAAATTTGTGCAAATATAGTCAAATTTAAGTCATTCTTGAAGAATTTTTATTAATAAACCAAACCACGACAAAAGAAGTGATATTTTACACAAAAATTTGAATAAGACGAGTGGTCAAACTTAGTGTCAAAAAAGTCAAACGTCTTACAATTTGGGATGGATTGAGTATTTTGGAAATATTATTAGCTCAAAATATGTGTTGGTTCAGAACCAAAAACCTTTCTACGATTTTGGTTTTGCCAACTTTCTTTAAAATACTTTTATAACAAAAAACTTGGGTTCGGATTTTGAGATAATATAAGAGACGGCATAGGGTTGATTATAATGTACATGCAAGCACATTCAAGAAAAAATAAAACCTCCAAGTTTGTATTAAAAAACCTCATGTGGAAGAAGAAATAAAGTCAAAGAGTCTTCACCCCACCACCACACACACACAGTGCATAAGGCTGTGTGTGGGCTTCAGCTAGGCTAGCACCGAGGCCATTCCGTGCTGAACCTTGGAAGGCTGTGTGCCCTGATTTGAACCAGGCTGCAGGGGTCTGCAAAGGCTCTACCGCTCTACCAGGCCTGATTTTCTATTACCTCGGCCTGATCCAGTTTACAACCAGGCTAGGCTAGTCAGACTTCTGAACTATTGTGAAAGTCTGATCCGATGAAGTCACACGATAACACGAACCGGTTGCTCAAAAAAAAAAACTCGATAACACGAACCAACCTGTACAAGGCTGGCCTACTAACTCCGCGTCACCGCCCAACTAGAAAATTAAGGGACAAGCTAGTTTTCAATAAGAAAAAAAATACTCCCTCCGCGTTGACTTTTTTATACATCCAATGGATGGATGGATTAAAAAAGTCAAAACGACTTATAATTTGAAACGGAGGGAGTACATCGGATTTCCTTAATTATTATGTAATTCTGATTATCTCCCTCAATTGGAAACTAAAGTTTTAAACTCCTTCAATTCTTGAAATCATTTTATTTACTTTCATGAGCAATTTTGGAAACGGTTTTGGCTAACGTAACACTAACTCAGTTGTCCTACGTGAGGCCTCATCAGAGTGAGGTAAATCAGATTTTCACAATAGTTCAGAAGTCAATGAGACTTTATAAAAAAATATTATTCAAAAAATATTCAAATATTTTTAGACCAAATATACTTTTAAATATATTAAAATATGATTTAATAAGGAATCAAGTTTTTAGTATTTTTAATGCATATTTATTCTAGAAAAAAAATTGATAATTTAAAAAAACATTTCTATAATGTCTTTTAAAGTTTAATTGATCTCCCTCGTGACTGACGTGGTGCTATGTACTATGTAGGGCGGGTGGTGTCACTTCAGCCAAAACTGTTTTTAAACAGCTTAGGGAGGTGAGTTGAAAGGTTTCAAGAGTTGGAGTAGTCTAAAAAACTAGTTTTTAAATTTTTTTAGATAAAGAAAATAACATCAGGCTTCATCCTCTTACTAGAGAAATCAAACCAAGCTTATTACAAGGTTTACCAAATAAAAGGACACAAAGTTCTCAAACAATTTTAATTAAAACTAAGCCTAGAAGTAAAGGGCCATCCATGGGAAGCAAAGAAGCCCATCGTTCTAGATCCAGTGTGCCACATGCATATATGATGCAATCTTTTTCTTCGTCACTTCGCTGCAATTGGGCCCAAAAGCGTAACCAATGTGTCCCCTGAACAGAACATGCAAATACATTTTAGGTTGATAATTATTCAAAACCTTGCCATTCCTTGTTAACCATATCGACAAACAAAAAGCAAAAGCACCGCTCAGTAACAGCGGATTGTACTTATTGCCTCCTGTTTATGCCAACCATTGAACAAATATTCCACGCTGACAGGAGGCACTAAACCAAACACAATATGTAAAGCACGCCACAGAAATCTAGCATGATAACATTCAAAGAAGAGGTGATGGATGGATTCAATATTACTACACAAGCAACATAATTTACTACCATTATGATTCCTTCTAGTTAAATTATCTTCATTAAGGATGACCCTCTTCTTTAGGAACCATAAGAAGGCCTTGATTTTCGAAGGTAATTTTGTTCGCCAAAATTTCGTACGTGACCTTAATACCATTACTGTCTAGGACCTGGTACAGAGACTTCACTGTGAATTTACCATTTTTGTTCAAAGGCCATAAAATTGAATCGCTACCAACTTGTAATCTAACATTCACAACCAGATTATGCCAATCCTGTAATTTGTTTCGCACCAAAGCTCTTCTAAAAGAGATATTAAGCGGACTTGCACAATAATTGAGGGAGGTTAAATGGGCTTTCTCTTCTTAGAATCCTAGCTAATTCGTTAAAAATCCAATATAACTAGAAAATTGTAATGTTCAGTTCAAAACGTTTCTGAGGCGCACACATTCACCGAGGAAAACCATTTGTCGGTGTGGATCGTCAGACTGGCCACAGCGTTGCCGGTGCTGAAAAATCATCTCCGTACGACAGCTCATATCGATGCTAGAAACCACAAATAGATACAGTGCGAGCATCGATGCTTTACTGTATATGGGACCCAAGTGTTCAGAGTTGTCAGCGTGCTGCTCAGTGTGTGGAAGAGGAAGAGTGTGCTGGTTGAAACGAACGGCCGGTGCAAAAATATTTTTTTATCTTCTCAGCATCGAGGAACCAACATGACCCGATGCCAAGATTTTTTGAAACTGGGCACCGGCCACAGCGTTAAGCACCGGTGCTTGAACGCTCTCTCTCCTTTCTTGGCACCGGCAAAAGCCCACATTGTGGCCAGTCTCAGGATCCAAGATCGAAACCTTGCCCGCGAACTCAAATTGTTGCTTCCCTTGGCGCGGCTTTTATAGAAAGCTTAAAAACATAGTTTGCTGGAGTTACCTGCATACAGAGCAAGTGGCAAAACAAAGTCTCAATCGAAAAGCATAAGACGAAGCCTCACCCACTCTTTCAAGCCGTGACAAGGTCAAAAGAAAACTAACAGAGAAAAAGCAGACCAAAAGCCACGGAACATTCACCGTATGTTGTGAATGGATACAATTTCGAAAACCAATATCTTCGGCAAACAAACACTCATGATCCGTGAATCACGAGTAGGCTGGGAGTCGTATGGTATCGCAGGAAAACGAAGCGATGTCTTCGCAGTGCATTATCGTGCAGGTGCAGCCAAATCACCTGTTAGTTGGCTTGCCGGCCCCGAGCCAATTTGTCACCTGAAAAGGGAGAAAGGTTCCAGAATCTCAGCCAAGAGAAAACACAATGCTAATAAACAAACAACGGCGGCAAACTGCTCGAAGTTCACGGCCCTACTACAGTTCTACGCCTGCGTTTTTGGTAGTACCTGCTCGTGCAACCAGCTGAAGAAAGCTGTCCCTGACTGCCTACGTGATGTTTGTTTTCACCGGGTTGCTTAGGGATCTCATTCTCACGTCTATATTTAATTTAGATTCTGTTTGGCGAACAAAAACGTTTCTGATTCTTACTAGAATGGGTAGAATCACTGCCAACTGGTTAGACGAAAAAAAAAACTAAACGTTGGGTAAGAAACTCGAGAGAATCACACTAATTAGAAACATTTCAAATACCCAAAACCCAAAAAAATTGCTTTTATGCCATCAAAAAATTGCATGCCTTACTAGAAAGAGAAACGCCTGGTTAGACAAGAAGTTTCACTCAAGATTGTAATTCCTCCCCTTTGCAAAGAGAAACGCCTATTAGCTAGTTTTTAGTTAACTCCTCCCCCTTTTTAGGTGAAATAGTTAATTCTTTTTAGGTGAAATAAGTTAAAATTGGTTGTATTTAAGTTGTTCTTCACCTAAAAAAGTTCTTATTTTTTTGAAGAATTTTTTTTATTTTATGATTTTTTAATTAGAATCCAGTGTACCAACCAAATGGTTTTATAATATTTTGATTCATCACTAGAGAATCTAAATCTGAAATGTTTCTTCGAGAATCTAGATTTCTACCAAACACACCCTTATTTTCCATGATAAGGTCTCCTTTGTTAATGAGTGAAATTCACAGGTGTTTCTTCAATGTGTCATCTTCATCTCTAACTCTAATATTATCGGTCTCTAAACTTAGTTTAGAATACCCTTAATTTAGAAAATGTTATTTTCGGGTCGCTGAATTTTGCTTCAGTGTGTCATATGAATCTGAGCAAATCCTAACATGGTTCCATACACCAACCTAGCATGTTACCATGGACCATCATTCAGGGCCCACGTGTCATATACATCTTTCTTCTCTCTTCCTCGCACACACCATCGCCCACCCACCATCCATCATTTTAGTGCCCCTTCTTTTGTTCCTTGTTCATCATGCTCTTCATCCCCTTCATGCAATGTCCCGCCACCCACCCTAGCAGCAGCAACAATTAAAGTTGTCCCTCGTCCACCGTCAGAGGAGAGGAGAGATGGAGATGACATGTAGGCTTCACATGTGGATCCACATCAACACATAGTCCACATGACACATTGCCACCAGCGCACAGAGCAGGTTAGGATCTGTTTAGATTTGGATGGCACCCGGAGTCAAGTTTAGAGATCAAAAATAATAATTTTTGAGTTAAAAACCTAGATGACAGTCAGAACCAAGTTTATGATCTGAAAATAGTTTTTTTAGTTGGCATCCTGTCAAGTTTGAGAATCACCTCATCACTTGTAAATTTTACTCATTTATTATTACTAATAATGAACGAACACCTGCTGGCTTCTTCAAAAAATGATAAGGCCCTGAAAGGAAGGTGAGGTGCGGTGACCAACCATTTTCCTCCAAGGCTCCAACTAACCACTGACGCCATGGTTGGCCACGAGAGGGAAACGAAAATTTTGTAGTTCCCTTACCGAGAAGACATCAGAAAATCGGAGCAAAAGCAAGAAGAATTCGAGACCTGAAGTCCATCGAGCTCTGGTCCGGAGCGTACGTGACCTTTGACGGGCTCCACGGCCTCCACTGCTTCGCCAGGAGAAATTTATTCGCTCCGATTGGCTGCCCAAGTCAGATAGCGGATGCGTTGGTGTCGGTGATGGCCACGCCAGCTTTGCTTCCAGAAGACCAGAACGCTCACGCAGAGTCGCAGACACGCGCGCTGCCAGTGCCACGCAGGGGCATTGACAAATGCTTCGTACGTGCCGCGGCGTAAACATTATCTAGCCGGTGACACACGGTTATACCGGTTCAAACGTATGCAAAATTCAATGCCCGCGCTTGGTGCTTGAACCGGAGCGCCAGTTCGATAGTGCTAGTACCGCCTGCTGTCATAGTCATAGTACCAACGAGGCAAGCACTACAAAATCATTTTGCCATATATACATTTTTTATAATAAAAAAACAAAATCACTAGAGAAAAGGTTAGGAAAAGAGATGTTAGGGTTCGGTGCTTTTGGAATTGTTGCTGCCAGGCTTAGAGTAAGTTTGCTACGGTTTTGTCCAACAGGTTTCTTACTAAGTGATGAAGACGGTCAGAACCGGTGAAGCTAGTATAACGGCTTATTGCTATGGGATCGATGTTGGATTTAATTTAGACTTGGGTTACTTTTAATTTAATTAAATCAAATAAGTCCTAATACTCATATTAAATGCTAGGTATATTAGAGTCTTATAGTTTCGTATACAATTTTGACTAAATGTTAACTCAACTTAAATAGGTGACCTATGTGTGCACTTATTGTGAAGTTGAGAGACAAAGGATTAGCCACACGTGCAATGGAGTGGGTTTTGCCACTTGGACTGTTTGATGGAGCTATAAAATGGGCAGTTATGGGAGTAATCACCATGGGAGTTTCTATTCGTTGCTGCACGATTACTCCTCCATCGTCCCAGTAACTTCATAGCGTGTAGGTGCATCCCCAGTCTCTCCGCCTTCTCCTCAGCTCATGTATATAAGGTCTCCTCCGCTCGCGTATATAATGGTGCAGACGCCAGAGCTTCGTGTGTACTTCAACACAGTACCACCCTCACGGTCTTCTCGTTCATCAGATAGACAATAAGCCAACTTTCCAAAATGGAGAGCTAGAGGAGATCTATATGAATTAGCCAGATGGTCTATAGCAAATGGCCAAGAAAGGTATGGTATGTAAACTATGGAAGTATTTGTATGGTCTGGTGAAAGCACGCAAGCAATGGCATGAGAGGTTTGATAGAACCTTAACATCTACTAGATTTGTTGTGGACAAAGCTAACAAATGTGTACCATTGTTATGGTGGGGGTGAAGGTGCGATCTTGTGTTTGTATGTTAATGACATATACTAATATTTGGACCCGGTCTTAATGTGATTAAGGAGGTGAAGTACTTCCAAAATTTTTGAGATGGAGGATTCGGGGGTGGCTGATATTATTCTTAATATCAAGTTGTTAAGAGAAAGTAATGGTTATGTTATAATTCTGTAGTCCCACTATGTGAAAGGTTGATTCGATTTAGGCTTAGTGACTGCAAGCCTGTTCCAACGCTTATGAATCTAGTGTATATTAAGAATGAACTGAAAAATAGCAAGAGGTCAATTGAGATACTTCCAAATCATTGTTCACTTATGTATTTAGCTAGCGCTATGAGGCTTAACTAGGGCGGCAGTGACATGACTGGCAGCCCGCGACGATGAATTGGGCATCAAGTGTGCTCCAAGAAACCGAGGTGCTGCCAACAACCCATCATGTGGGACCAATTTTTATTTTTTAGTAGTGAGATTTTGAAAACATTTAGAGGAACCTAACAAATATTCTAACTTTTTTAGTAACTTGAAAAATTCATTAATTTGTAAAGTAATTTTTGTGAACTACTGGAGATGCTCTACTTGCTAAAAAATAATACAAAAGCTATCATTTGCTTATGTGAAACGTTTGGCTCCATCACACATAATTTTTTGGCCGCCGGATTTGATCTTTATTCAATATGTGGCGTCCAGCTCGTGCTCCCTCTTTCGGTGCGTCGTTTGCGCTGCTTTTTGTGCCTGGCTCACGGGTCCCACATGGCAGCTGGATTTTGGGAGACGCGTCATTA
This sequence comes from Miscanthus lutarioriparius, assembly GCA_904845875.1. Taxonomy (NCBI): domain Eukaryota; kingdom Viridiplantae; phylum Streptophyta; class Magnoliopsida; order Poales; family Poaceae; genus Miscanthus; species Miscanthus lutarioriparius. The sequence continues at coordinate 24,233,507 of CAJGYO010000019.1, read as the reverse complement.
TCTCACATGTCAGGTGGATTTTGTTCAGTAAAAAAATATGTATATAGTAAGAAAGAATGGCCCCACCTGATAAATACATTCATCAATTAATTTACTATCATGTTACTATGGATTAATTTGTACTTACACTAGAGTTGAACTACACTTACAGCAGTTGATCAGGTGTAATTCATAGGTATTATTGATGTAACTAGTACTAAGTGAAAGAAGTTTATTAGGCACATGTTTGGCTTATATTTTTAATGGACTGTGTTTGCTTTGGTCTATTTTGATTGAGACAATGCCCTCGTAACCTATTTAGTTTGAATGTACTTTTATTTTGATTTGTTTGCATGAGCAGTGCACTCTGAATTTATTTGAATTTGTAATTCATAGAAAAAATTTGGGGTTTTTTGTTCATAGAATTTTTCTGTTCTTTGTTTATTTTCTTTCATTTGTTTGGTTCATGCAATGTCCTCAGATTATTTTTGGTTTTGCAATCCATAGAATTTTTCTGTTCTTTGAACTTTGATTATTTTTTTGATTTCTTTGTATTTGTAATAATTTCTTTGTATTATGTTTATTTGTTCTTGTTTTTCTTTGTCCCAATTCACGGTGGATGTAGGTGTTGCATAATCTGAATGATAATAATGTTTGTTTCACACGAATTTAACTTGTTTTGATTTTCGGGTGATTTGGCCTTTAGGATTACTCGTGTCATCATAGGTCCTCAATCACTCATATTTTCATTTTCGTTCCATTTGTGTGATTTGTTCCCTTAAATTGCTTGAGTGATCAGAGAGGACAGATCACTCGAGTTCTAAATAGGCAGATCCAAAAAGAAATAGCAAAGAATACAAGCATGCACCATTTTTCTATTCAAAGACTCAAACCAGGTGAACTCACTCACTGAGACTTTATAAATAACCTACCAAGTAACCAAACTAAGTACAAGTTTAACTACTGTTGCAAGGCATTTGCAAGCATGTTCCAAAGTAGCTCGTGATAGCTCCTATTAGATGCGCAATGGCTGCATCTAGTTGCTTCACCTTTGCATCGTGCGGTGGGCAATCCTTTTCAAACCCACTCATGGCCGACGCACAGAACAGTCGTAGCGGCAACACCACGATTTTACCAAAAGCCTTATAAAACCCGGCACCGGTCGTACCTTGCTTCCCAGGTGAGCCGGCCAGCCAGCGCACGCACCCAACCGCCGCCGCGGCCCAGATCCCTCCTCACCGGGAGCGAGCGGCCACCAAAATGAGGAGCGCGGGTGCGGCGGCCACCGTGACGCGGCTGGCGCAGCGGGTGGTGGCCCCGTCGGCGCCCACGCCCCGTGGCCAGCTCCCGCTCTCCTGGCTCGACCGCTACCCGACCCAGCGCGCGCTCATCGAGTCCCTCCACGTCTTCAAGGGCCGCGCTGACGCGGACGCGGACGCGGAGGCGCCCGCCAGGGCCATTGAGCGCGCGCTGGCCGCCGCGCTGGTGAGCTACTACCCCATCGCCGGGAGACTGGCGGTCTCCAACGAGGGGGAGCTGGTGGTGGACTGTACCGGCGACGGCGTGTGGTTCATCGAGGCCGCGGCCAGCTGCACCCTGGAGGACGTGGACTACCTCGAGTACCCGCTCATGGTGCCCAAGGACGAGCTCCTTCCGCACCCCAGATATCCCCCCGAATCTGACCCCCTCCCTGAGGACTCGCTCATCCTCCTTGTCCAGGTACCACCAAAATCCTTCCTAGTGTCCCGTTTGCGTGCGTTTTGGAAGCAATTGGTTGGTTCTTGAGAGAAGAGAAGTCAACGGCTCGTCGGCCATGGCGTTTGACTGATCGATTGCCGTCCATTCCTGAATGCAGGTGACGCAGTTCGCGTGCGGCGGCTTCGTGGTCGGGTTCCGGTTCAGCCACGCGGTGGCGGACGGCCCCGGCGCGGCTCAGTTCATGACCGCCGTCGGCGACATGGCGCGTGGGCACGCGGCGCCGCTGGTGGCCCCGGCCTGGGGCCGCGAGGCGATCCCGAACCCTCCCGGCGCGGCGGTGGGCCCGCTCCCTGTCCCGACGGAGCTCCGGCTGCAGTACCTCGCCATGGATATCTCCACGGACTACATCGAGCACTTCAAGGCCCGGTTCCTGGAGCAGACGGGCGGCCAGCGGTGCAGCGCGTTCGAGGTGCTCATCGCCAAGGCGTGGCAGTCCCGCACCCGCGCGGCGGGCTTCGCGCCCGGCTCCCCCGTGCACGTGTGCTTCGCCATGAACGCGCGCCCGGCGCTGGCGCGCCTCGGCGGCCACGGCCTCCCGGGCGGGTTCTACGGCAACTGCTACTACATCATGCGCGTGTCGGCGCCGGCCGAGGCCGTGTCGGACGCGTCGGTGTACGACGTGGTGCGGCTCATCCGCGAGGGCAAGAAGCGGCTGCCCGCGGAGTTCGCGCGGTGGAGCGCGGGGGACACCGACGGCGGGGTGGATCCGTACCGGATCACGTCGGACTACCGCACGCTGCTGGTGTCGGACTGGTCGCGCCTGGGGTTCGCGGAGGTGGACTACGGGTGGGGCTGCCCCGTGCACGTCGTCCCGCTCACCAACCTGGACTACATCGCGACGTGCATCCTGGTCCGCCCCTCCGCGCACAAGCCCGGCGCGCGGCTCATCACGCAGTGCGTCGCCGCCGACGCCGTCGACGCCTTCCACAAGGACATGATGCGCCTCGACTGATCATTATGCTTCTACTAGCGCACTTGTTATTATTGTTATTAATCCAGTTGCATAATTTAATTCGTTCGTTCGTTGCTGTATCCATGATTGGGTAGTTGACTGGGAATAATAAAAAAAAAATACTACGCTCTACTATTTTTTTTGCAAGATCTAGTCACAGACGCCCCTACGAATGCACGCCCTAGGCATCTCAATGTCACCTAGCACAAGAATAGCACAGTTAAATCCTAGAACCCCGGATGCACAGGTTCCACCCAAGGAGCTACACTCGGTTCGCGACTTGCATCACCATGAACATGTTGCGTGCCTGTAATGCGAAGCATTGTTTATTCTTCCTTCGACTTCCTTCCACCGATGGAAATTCGTTGCCCTTTACATGTTGTATATGTGATTAAGGAGCATATCAATGAGTAGGTGGGGAGCCACTTTCTGCTTTTCCCTCTTGCTTAAGCAATTGGAAATGATGCAGTAATGGTGCTAGAAAGAGTCCAAGCGATGCATCTGTTGTTTGTCACTGCTTTCATCCTGGGAGGTTGTTGATGTGTGGTGTAACGAACCTGTCCAGGCGTCGCAATCTCGGTTTGTTGAGCTCCAGAAGTGCGTGTAGTTGGCCTACAATGCGTCATGGTTCGAGAACGGACCGGAAAAAAAGGTTGAGGGACCCGGATCGTTGCTTACTTCACTTGGCATTTTCGGGTTATGTTATTACTCGTCAGTGCGTGTGCTTGCTCGCTGTCTCGGCCTCGCGATCCCTCGGCCATAGCAGGATCGGGATTTCGGGAATCGGGAGCAAAGCCACGCGGATTTCAGCCTGTCGGTCGGATCGGACGCCGTAATCTTGTGCTCGGGAGACGGCGGAAGTGTACAAAAATCTGTCGGTGGAGCGCCGCTGCGTCAAAGCGAGCCAGTGGGGTCGTAGGGACGCGTGCGGGATGGCCGTTCGCCTTTCCTCTGCGGTGCGGTGGTGCCGGTAAGGATGAAAACCATCCGAAACGTATTATAATATAGAAAATAGAAACGGCCGGTTCGAAATATTTCTACATTTTAATATCTAGAGTAAAAAAAATGGTTAAAATGGTTGTGAAACCAATTAACAATGACAAATTTTATATTTGACGAAATTTGGAAACTACCCGTTAGAAACTTGCTGAAACCGTCGTAGAAACAACTATTACGATTGGAATTGTTGTAAGAGAAAAAACACATTACTTGAAAAAAAAAAAAGCAAAACAAGCGGTTTAAGGTAAAGCCAAACGGGGCCAATATAGAGTAACCTAAGGCAATTTTCTTCCTACATACAGAGAGAAAGAGAACCAAACATGGACATCATTTCTAGACATGGAAATCCAAACCATCGCACAGCACGAACGTTAGAAATAGCACAGAACAGCAGAAACAAGCTTTTCTTTTGCGACCGTGCTTAGCCACGACAGAACCAGGCTTTGGTTTCAAGTCACATCAGAAGAGAGTACACGATCCTTCGTAGACAGAGGCTGCGGAAGTTCCGTTCAGGATTTCCGGAGCAATGTGGGCCAGACACGATCAACTACTTGCTAGTGCGGCTTCCAACTTCCAAACCATGGCTCCCTGGCTCCACTCACTCTCAGTGAGGTCGGCTTGGGCACACCCACGTCGGGCTCCACAGCTAACCTGGTCCGCTGCGGGATGTCTTGCCACTGAGGTCTGGACTGCCAGCCAGGCTGCACGGACAGAGCTTCAGCACGGTGATTCCAGGGCCGCTGCACGGTCATCGCATGTTCCTGAGGCAGAGTGTAAACCTGGGACAAGGGACTTGGCAGAACAGGCTGCTGCTGCGTTGCATTATACGGGAGGCCACTCAAGCTTGGATCCCATTCTGGTAAGTCATCATGGTTGCGGTCCCAAGGCTGGGCTGAATCATACATTCCGCCATACTTGCGAACCAGCTGCCTGACTAGGTCCATTGGGGGAGAATGAGCCTGCCCATGCTGCTGCCTCCGGTAGGAATATGGCATAGCTTCATTTGGGGACAGGGATCTGCTTGAGATACTAGTACAATCATATACAGGAAGGTCATTGTCATCCTTGACGACACCTTGGCCAAAGCCCGGAGGAACATCGTCAGTAGCATCATACGCAATGCAATGATGCTCATTGGGGTTGACAAATTGGGAGGCTGGTTTGGTAAGCTGGGGAGACATGGGCACTGAAGTAGCAATCACAGCCTGCTGCTTCCTTGAGACGGGCATAGACTGCACCTTGGAACCCTCATGCCTTGTGGGTGTTTGGGTAGAAACATGGGGCCTCCGCCACACAAAGACACCAATAACAGGTACTCCTCCGGTCACAGTTAGGAACCCCGAGTGCTCCTTTGGCAGGTGTTCCGCGAGAACCTGAGCTGTCTTCCCTTGAGAAGGGCATATGTAGAGCTCCACCCCTTTGGCAGGCTTTACAAGTCCTACTCTCTCATCTGCAATATATGAGTCAATTGTCTGCAGGAATGTAAGTTGTTGTTAGTGTTGAGCTGGACTGCTGGACTCATATAAAGTGGTAAACAGATGATAATGATTGAGAACAGAGACCTGCATGAATTGCTGCCGACCACTTTCATGAGAACCCTCCTTCCAACGCAACTCAGTTACCTGCAGAACAAATGATAGTAAAAGGAAAGAACACATTCTGAAGAGCTAGAGCAAAAAACAGCTACAGGACAATTTTGGTAACCAAGTTAGCATATATATGTATATAGTCAGCAAAGCATGACACATAACTTCTAGAGTTTTATTCAAGGTGTAAATGAAATGTGATTGCAATTTGGTTCCATTAAAGGGCGTACCCAGTGCAGAGAGCCCCCGCTCTGTGCGGGGTCTGGAGAAAGGTGTTAGTGGCAAGCCTTACCCTCGCCTGCCTGTGCAATGCGGGGAGACCGCGACTCGAACCAGGCGGGATGGCCGGATCCGGAGGAAAGGGGGCCGGAGCAGCCTCGCCGCCACGCCCGTGCAGGCGCAATTTGGGCCCATTAAACATGCCAATGCCGCAATCGCATCGACGCCCTGGTATGAGGTCGTCGCCGAAAGTTCTGCCACCATAGATCCACATGTAAGCCAAAAGAAAATTAAACCGCGGGCAATACAGTGACCAGATGAGACGCCGTGACCACCAAGGGCTGAGGCGGCGGCGCCGCTTACCAATGCCTTCCATTTTTTTTTAGTCGCTCGCGCTGCCAGTTAACTCTACCCGCCAAATAGTGATAAATGAATGCCACCGGGCATCGGTGGCGCGCTCTAAGTTCTGAATGTAGGAACATTTATTATCAGCTTTGTTGTCAAAAGCATTTGGGGGCGATAAAAAGAATAGCAGTTCAAGAAGCCGCCCAGACGGGCTAACTCTAAATAGTATTACTAGAAAATAGTAGGACAGACCAACAAGGGCCAACCAGGTCTAACAGACTTATATGTACTCCTTTTGGGAAGCATGCCTATTGAGGTTTTGGTCTTTTGCTCTAGACTCCAGACAAGCAATTTGCATGTGCACATCTATCTGTGCAATTTGGAGCATGGTTGCTTGGTTCTTCTTTGTTTCTAGATTGAATTTCAAGGAATTGATTTCTGCCATAATTACCAATTAAACATAGAGCCCACAGACAGTAGGTGGTCCTGAATTTTAAAGTAGGCAAGAAAAGTATAGCTGCAATGCAAAAAATGCTTATTGTAGTACTCCCACTGTTTTTAAATATATGAAGTTTAGGACAACCTAAAAATGGAGGTAACCAGGTAGTTGCTGAATTTAATATTAGATGATCCAGGGTAAGTCATTACCGCTTCTGTTCATTCCAATTTGTTATTTGTAAGAACTTATATATGTGCTGTTCTGCACGGTATTTGATGTGCATAGCAAGGTTGAGCAAACTCTCTCTTTCAGGAGAAACATGTTAAAGCACATTCTGTGGTGTTGAATATGTGTGTGTGTGTTGGGGGGGGGGGTGGACAAAACAATGCAACAAATACAGGATAAACAGAAAACATCACCTGCATTAACATAATAACATGTATTTGGTGTGAAGACTGAAAGCAAAAAGGTATTTTCCAACATGCAACACATGTTGATCAGAACTGGATAAAGAACGGTAACATCCAATCATCCAGTTTATGGATTCCCAGGCTGTGAGTGAACTCACTGATTTCAATGAAGATACACTTGAGCCTAAGCACAAATTGACAGGCAGGATGAATATGCATTCAGTGGCATTACAAACACCTATTAAAGGTTGCAAAAAAAAATGCTTCAAGGCAACTACTACAACTACAAGAAAGAATATATTTCAAAACCAACAAGGATGTGGGCCAACTGATAAATACTAATTTTAGTAAAAACCAAAATCACCATTTGAGATATATGAAACTAAGCACAGAAATAAGTTACCATTACAGCACGGCTCCTGGATTTAGGCAGTTGTTCAAGGAAGTCTTGAAAAGCAGTAAGCCTCACTCTTCCCTTGATCTCAACAAAGTGGCACCACTCATTTGTTGATGGCTTTTCACCACTGCAAAATAGAAACATTAGAGGGAGTTAGGATATGATAACAGAATGTTAAGATGTGTGTTAGTACAAGCATTTTTCGAAAATGAAATGTAGCATACAAGTTTATATATAAAAGGGGGATTAATCTGTGTTATAAATCATAATGTTCTTTTATTTGGCTAAAATATGGGAGCTATATTGTTTTAGTTAATCACCTACATTAATTACAAGCAACATAGGAAAAACAAACCTTTTGAAGATAGCTACAACATTTATAAGTGAAGACAAATTTAACTGAATTGTTCCCTCCCATAGAGAAATTGCCTTTGACTGCATATCACATCCAGTATCAGGTATTTCAGAATGCATCTTTTCAGGGGAAGATTTGATTAACAAACTTCCCTTAGGTTGTTTAGCCGGACTCAAGGTGCGAATTGATCCATTTTTGGGTGATCTTATGCCAGCCTGACAATTATCTCGTGGTGATGGTGCAACAAATGTAAATTCGAACTCTGATGGAGCAGCATTACCCTCCCCTATATGATTTTTCTCTGGCTTCAACGTGTGGAAAGCTCTGTCAGTAAAATTAGGATCATCTTGTGCGGTTTCAGTGGAGTGGCATTCCAAGGGTATATCAGAATCAGGGGCCTCCACGAAATCATCCAGAGACATAATTTCTGGAAGATTCTCTGTATAATTCATGTCATGCACTTTTTCTAGAATGAAAGCAGTCTTCTTGTTTGCTACGCATTCTAAATTACTCAAGAGACTACTGTTGCCAATCCCAGCAAATCCATCTTGCACAGTGTTATCAGGTTCTATGTCTCCCATGTGTACACTTACTCCATCATCAGATTTGATTCGACCTTTAATAGATTTTGATGGAATATGAGAAAGCAAATCACCTCTGAGCTCATCCCCGACTGAAATGCTATCAGTCTCCTCCACTTCAACATAAAACTCACCTTTATGTGTTTTCCTCACCAATCGTTGAAGGTTCACTTCTCTATTAGGGCGAACAACCATCTTACCAAGCTCTTCAGCTTTAGCCAGCCGCCAAGCCGAAAGCTCCTTTGAAGCGAGTTCTTCAGTAGTCATTGAACATAGACATTTGGGTGTAATCTCACCAGATAAGACCCGTCCTCTCAGCACAGGATTACTTTTATCTTTCAAATTAAACAAAAGTGATCTACCTTTTTCCTTGTATTTCTTACTCACCCCTCCACATAGTTTGAACAGATCCTCTTCAATTCTAAGTGCCAAAGCTTGCCCCTTTAGAACTGTACCCTTCTGTTCCCATGTTACACCATCTGAAGTCTTTGTTCTTTTAAACTCAGGCTCATTCAGAGGTACAGTAGCCCCATCATCAGTATCAGAAGGTGTGGCTCTCTTTGAATTAAGCGGTGAAATGGATTCAGAAGCTCCAACGACAATGTCAGGAGCACAGAGAGGCCCATGGTGTTGCAAAAATTCATCTGAAGCAACAGTGCTGTTACCCGATACATCATTTTCCAAACAAACATGTATTGATTGTTCCTGTGCATCTTTACTCACTTTGATGGCCATGTTTGATCCCAAAATTCCACCGCTTAACGCATCATGTTGTTCGCTTATGCTACCAACAGATTTGGGGCCAGTACCAGTATCAGCTTTACCTTCATTCAGGGTTATGCATGTGCTTGGTTTGTGCGATGTATCACCGTCTGCATGCTTGTTCTCACAGGCAGATCTAAAAGCTGAAATATTTCCAGCAGATTTCTGCACAATCTGCTGATCAGAATCCAGACACAAGGCAGCAACTAGATTCTCCCTGAACTTTGATCTCATGGTCTCAGAGTCAGACAACTGTGGATGTGCCTTCAGTAGAGGCCCCTTTTGCACAAAACCCTTGCTAGCAGGTGGGACAGGCTGCAACATCTGAACCTTGGGCGATGCCGCCACCTTCTTTCCCATAGCAGACGGAGCTGGTGATGCCCGAATCATTGGCAAAGTCGGCTGGACACTCAGCACCTGCTGCGGTGGCCTCAAGGACACCCTACTCGCAGGCCTTGCCCCAGGAAGGTGCGCGCGTTGGGACTGGACGCACCAACCTGCGCCGGCTGCCCGCCCATGGGCACGATCAGGTAGGCGCTGGTCGGCACCTGCGCCCCCCAGTTGCCAGGGCCAACCATGGCGTGGTTCGCGGGCTGCTTGGAATTGAGGGCCGCCGAAGGCAACGGTCGCGAAGCCGGCCCGCTGCCCCGCGCCTGCTTCGAGAGCTCCATCGCGCCGCAACAAACGCCTTCCCGAAACGCGCTAATAAAACGATATCAATCCACGGTTATAACAAGATTTTTTTTTGTTTTATCAGCATTTTTCGGGCGAGAAATGCACGGCGCAACCAAAGTGAAATGCGGGTTTCGAGAGGGTTCGGGCGGAGGACGGAAGCGCGGCGCTCACCTCGAGACGATCGCGGAGGGGCGGGATGCTGCGACGGCGACGAGTGCGCCCAGCGAAGGCCGGACGGCGGCGGACGGGAATGTAGGGTTTGGGATTTGGGGGTTCGAACACCTCCTTCCCCGTTTGTCCGGCGCGGAAGCAAGGGAGGAGAAAACGGCGGCGAGGACCGCCAGTTCTCGACGCCGCACGCTGAGTGCGTGAGCGTGACTGCCGAGGCCGAGTGCGGGGTGGTGTTGGGCCTAGAAAGAAGGCTAGAAGTGTAAGTCAGCGAGTGTGTGAGTGTGACGGGCCGTTCGTGATTCCATCCATTCTCTTGGCCCATGAACCATGGTATCGGTCCAAAATTAGAAGTACGTTTCGCGAAGTTGAGAAATTAGCTATTTTCCTGAAGTGGCCCTGTAAGAAAAAAAAAACATAATCATGTTTCGATACACTAAATTTTCTGAAATGCTTTTTAGCAGCTCAAAAAGTCTCTTTATATCCTTCTAGGTTTCTTTTTCTTTATTACATAACAAAGTCCGCTTGTAATGTCTATTGAATTCTACACTAGTACTCGCCAGGTGTATAAGTCAATCACACATATGAAGATTCAGACTTTACAATCTTTAATCAATAACTTTGAAACTATTTCTTAACTATTACAGTACAAGCTTGATATAATTAAATTTATATTCCAATATAATATCCATAATCATTAAAAATATAATATAAATAAATAAGTGGTCAAAGTCAATTTTATGAGATTGTGCCATGCCAAATTGCACCTTATAAATTAGATGACATGAGTAGTTCTTTTCGTACATGTTCTATTTGCATTGAAGTCTTATTTATTTTTTACTATATCTTATGGTAGATATATAGGTTGTTACAATATAAATCTATAGGAACAACACTGCATTTTTTAACCCTTAAATAAAAGTGAAGAGATGATCATTTGTAAACTTTATTTAACAACAATTTTTTTTTATTTAGGTGCCTTTTCCAACATATAGAAATAAAAACTATTTTTATATGAATTCTAATTTAAAATTAGAAATTTACTAATTATAATGTATATGAACTATTTATTAGGTATTTTTTAAATTCAGTTGTAGATCAAATTATTAACATTTCATAGTTTTTCATTCAAAAATTGTTTTTACTAGTATAGTTTTATTTTACATGGACTCTTTATTTAGGCATATTTTTGAACTCGTATGTAAATCAAATAGCTTTTATTAGTTCAGATTTAATATTTATTGATTATATTAGGTACGCATCATTTGTTTAATATAAGTTATTTGGTCATCATAAAATTCAACGTTGTAGGTTACCTTCTAATAATCTCTTAACTATTAGGACCACTTTTAAAGTTATTGTGATGAGATATAATAGATATGTTCCATAGTGATATTCATTTGATATGTAAAATATCAATATATTTCTTATAATTTAAATTAATTTATGCAATTTGATTTACAACAAAATTCAATTATACTTGTGTATTTTACAATATAGGGTCATCTTCCCAAAGCAGCGGTGGACCTAGTCTAAAAATGGAGGAGAGGGAGTTTGATCCAGCGCACGGCTCTAGCTACTTCGGCCCTGTTCACTTGTGTTATAATCCGTACTTTTTAGCTTGTTTTTTCAGTCAGAACAGTGTTTTTCTCTCATAACAAATCAGGCGGAGACAATGTTTCGACTTGTTTTTTCAGCGAAGCGAACGGGGCCGAAGCATAGGGGCAGAGTTGCTCGGCACAACTATAGACAGGAACAGGGATGCCGGTCTGCACCACTGTGCGCTGGGGTACGAACAGGAGCACTGCCAACGCATGCCGGTAGAGTTTGAATCTTAAGGGATTCTATAATCTAGATTTTGGATAATAAAAATCCCCATCCATTTGGACCTTTGAATTCTACCTATGGATTATAAGTATTTTAAGGATTGAGGAGATGAAGAATCTTGAAGAAGCTGGGGACTCATGGATTTTTTTTGAAGGCAAGGGGACTCGTGGATTGTAAGAATCTAGCCATAAGATCTTCTTTTCCCTTCCAAAAACTCCACCGTTTGAATACCCTACAGATATAATCCAATTTTCAAAATCCCAAGGATATTCAAACGTACCCTTAGTATCAACCGTGGTGTATGAATATGATGCAACTTTAGGCTTCGGCTGCTGGCAGCCGACGTCGCACAGCACTGGCCCTATATGGGAGATGGATGGCCTAGATAACAAGAGTCCAAACACGTCACAAGCCCCCGAGTTCACTCATCACCCTCTCTCTTCACCTGCTCGTCCTGAACCATGGACCGTCGGTGCGTGACTTGAGCCCGCATCAAGGCCGACAGGAGGAGAGGTAGGCCAGCTGTTCCCACCTCGCGTCTTTCGGTGGTCCGCGTCTTAACCAAAGATGATCGGCGTGTTCAGGCCCGGCCCTGGGGCACGGCGAGCGGGGCACACGCTCCAGGCCCCTAACGCAAGGGGCCCATTAGCGGCCAGCAGGTATGTGTTCTGTATACGTATTTTATATAGTTGAGCAGAGGACGTCATAGCACCGTCCATCAATACTCGGATATTGCTTGCACTGGTAGATACGTGTTGGTTGCCGACTTTCCCCTGCGAAAAAAACTGCACTATAATCTATCTTTTAATCTTTCAATCACATTTTAGAACTGAGATTTGGGATCCAATTAAAGTCATTTCTAGTGTTTATTGCAAGATCAACGATTGACACAGCCATAAAAAGGCCACAGCAAACCTAATCGTATGAGGATGTTTATGTGATTCATTGAGCGTTTTTCGTCATTAAGACATTGTTGCAGGTCCTTTTTGCTCCGTTGTAAGTTGTTTTTAGTTCGTCTTAAGCCAAACTCTAACAAGCTTACAAATCTACTAAGTAAAAAATCTACTAAGTATTATTACTACTAGTACTATGTTTATGTTGAGAGGCCCTGGTTGCCAGTTTCGCTCCAGGTGTGTGAAAACTCAGGACCGGCGCTGGGCGTGTTCACTTCTTTGACCACTGTCTTTTTAAAACCAGGACAGGGGGAGCAGTGCGCGGGCGCGGGGACATGTGTGGCGCAGGCTCGGCGCACGTTGCCGCGGAGGGGCCAGAGGACTTCGCGCCGCGCGAGACTTGAGTTGGCGGAGTCTAGGTGGGGGTTGGTTGTCTGATAGCCGTGTGCCTCCACGCATATTCATTCGCCGCCGTCACGGCTCAGGTAACGTTACCTGAGACTGCGAAGCTGCGATCAGCTCGGGAGACTGGGTTTGCGTATACAAGTCTACTACAATCTGGTAGTACACGGATGAAAACTTAAAACAATTTCCTCTTGAGAGTAAAAACTAAAAACAATTGCTCATACTCGCAGACCAGTTACTTTGGTCGGCTTCACGGCTTGTACCACACGGGTGCATACTGGTCGTCGCAGGGAGGGGAGAGAGAGAAAGTGGCTTGCTGACCTGGGTTCCAGAAGGAGTCAATTTCTTTGAGAAAACGTTAAGACGCCACGCCCGAAATGAAAGGAAAAAAAAAACTCGTCCTCACACGTGTCCAGATCAGATTCCTTCCTCATATATCGGCCTGATTTGGGCCAAGTTGTATGTATGGCTGTGGGCTGTGGCGCGAGTGCAACTATCATCGTGAGATGCAACGTGCACGCGTGTGATGATCCAGATCGCGAGCCTGGACCTTTTCTGCTGGAACAGTGGGCAAATGATGGAGATGGGGCAGCTGTGGTAGCAAAATACCTTGCGACTGGCTAGTGTTGGCACGGCCGCAGCGTGCATAGCATAAATAAATGAAGCTCCCCTTTCCTTCCATCGCAAGCAGCAAGAAACGGCACTCGGACGGACGGACGCTGATCCATGCATCATGCGTGCACGGCCGCGACGAAACGGTCGTCTGGGACGGGAAGGCCGGTCGCGGATCCTCGTCGAGGGGACGATGAGCCAAAGAGCGGGTCGCCGGGGGGCTGCACCCGAGCCGCCGAGCCGGGCAACCGGCAGAATTAACAAAGGGGGTTGGGCTAATAATTGGGCGGCCCTGGCCGCCTGGACCTGGGCGCGGCGCCGGTTACCCGTTGCTTTTCAGCATAACTGCGCGCTCGACCGCCCGCCCCACTGCTGCTAGCTGCAGCGGACCAAGTGGCCTCGCCGTGTGTTTGAGGCTTTGAAGCGAGCAAACAGATGGACAATGGGTGATGCGATATGCTACTACAGTACGTCGTGCGGTGCCATTGTTGACTTGAAGGTTGGGTTGTTGGTTGTGGTAATCAGCATATATATATAGGTTGCCACTTGTCATTCTAAAAAAAAAAAAAAAAGGAAAGGTTGTCACTTGTCGGTCCTTGCGTGGGCTCCGGCTTCTCTGCCCTCTTTGGCTCTTTTCGATGTCGTGCTCGATCCTGCGCTTCTGATTTGTGAACTTGGCTGTCCTAATCCTCCAGTGCGAGTGCGCTAGTTTTAGAGAGGCCTTTACCGATTACAACACAGACTTGTTATGGGACAAGACAGCGCCATGGCTAAAACTATCTTTTAATTGTTTATTACTGAGATTAAGAAAAAGAAAAAGAATTGAAAATTGCTAAGCGGGCTAATAAAATTTGAAATGTTTTTCATATATTTGTGAATTGGTGAGGAATTTGACGAGAACATGATTCACATGCAGCAACTACAGCCACTGCGACCTCTGTGGCTCCGTGCATCCAACCAAACCTGCTGGAAACTTTCTTAACGCAGAACTCCCGAGACTCCAAAGTTTGGAAACTCTGCCGACCATCAACAAAACCGTGCATTTTAGCGTAAAATGCATGCTCTCTCCTTAGCGGGTATTTGGTTAACTCTTCACCTCCTAAATCTAATCTCATTTAGTCATTTTTTACTTAAACATTTTGATTAAATAGGACTAAATAGGCTTTGGCCAATTAGTCACTAAAATATTGCTAAATGGAATTAAACCTCATATTTTAGTCACTTTAGAGTCAAACACCATAACTAAAAGAGGCTAAAAGGTCTCATTTAATCCACCAAACCAAATAGAGAGTGACTAAAGTTTAGGAGCTGGTTTAGATAACTACACTTTAGGAGGTGTAAACCAAACACGCCCTTAAGCTCTACTACCTCCATTCTGGAAAATACAATTCTAATTCTCTTCTCAGTCAGACTATCTAAAGTTTATCTATATTTATAGAAAAATATCGATAATTAGATATAACTATAGCACAAATAGTTATACTATTACAATATATTTTATAAAGAATATAACAATAATATAAATACTAATATTTGTTTATAGAAATTGATCGAACTTAAGATTCTTTTGACTGTCAGTTCTATAGAACTCAGTGACTATCTCAATATTCATTCTTCAGCGTCCCGTAGTAGGAGAACTCCACAAGATTCACTCACTGACTATCATCGGCTCTGATCCAACTGTTTTTAGAGGCTTGCATTACTGACAAAGTGACAATCCTGGATGATAAGTTCAAGCGTCTGAATTTATCAGTCATGATACAGTGTTTTTTTTCTCACGATAAATCAGTGGACAGTACTTTTTAGCTTGGCTTTTCAGTGAAACGAACACATACCTCGGAACCTTAATTTTTGACCAACTGTTGAAAATTAAGCGAACGAACTGAAGAAAATCTAGGGTGCTTTTGAGCATCACCTGTAATCTTCCCAGCTGGAAGCTTCTGCTCACGTTTCAAGACGTGCTTGATTTTGCATGCCACAGCTGCAGAAACTCATTTACAAGTGGCCACCTGCCTTCACTGTATTTCTGGCGTGTAGTAGTGTAGTACTCTGTGAAAGTATCCAATGTTCTTAAAACGTCCTTGTTTTCCTTTCGTTTTTTTAAAGGGGAAATTCTGGAAACGTTGTTGGACAGAGGGTTCAAAGCTCTGCCGCCAGGAACCTAACTCGCCGACGCCGAGACGATCGATGAGTGCTTGGATCGGGAAAGAGATGTCCAACTGAACCACTTCAATTCCCGTCTAGATCACCGTCAGTTCCCCGGTGACGAGGGTTACATTTACTGGCACGATAGAGTACCCGACAACCGCTGGTTCAGTTTGAAGTCCAAGGCAGAAGAAGCACATTAATCCGCAAATTTGTAATTGTTTGGTTAATTTATCCGGTCTTCTGTACTTCCGTTCACAGACCTTGCTCCATTCCATGCCTGTGCCTCTATTGGCTTAATGGCTTGTGACTCCTATGAGAATCTTAGATTTCCTTTTTTTTTGTTTTTTTAAATTGTTTGAGATAGTCTGAATTCAGAAGCAAACATGTCATTTATAAAAGAGACTCATTGTTTATGTGTGAGACCTCGGCTTCATGTCTCAAATATATAATATAACACAAGTACTCGTAGACTGACAATAACGATGATGTCATAGTTTGATTTCATATATATATGGATGACCGGACTCGGTAGAGTGAAACTGAAACTATAAGACGAGGTAACCATCATTGTAAATATTTTATTTTCTATAACTATTATATTGATCATTTCATTCCTCTACGAATGCGTAGTTTTACAATATGTCATCATTATTAATATTTATATAAGTTATATGCATGGTGTTAGAGCATCTCCAAGAGTTCCCTAAATCCCTTTCTAATATTTGGTTTTTAGCAAGATGAGAAAAAACTCATCTCCAACAACTTCTAATTCATCCTCCTAATCTTTTAGAACTTGGGAAAAGTCACCCTGTTTCGTGTAAAGTTACGTGCTTTCGAGTCACGCGTATCTTCTCTCCGCACGTGTTTATCGGTCAATCTAAAGGTGTAAGGACATGGAAAGAATAAAGAGTAGGAAATGATTCCTAATGTAAATGTACGAGAGAGAAAGAATATATAAAAGTAGTTAGGATAATTTAGAAATAGTATAGAACTCCTGATGTAAAATTGTCTTCTATACTTTAGGAGTGTATTATTAGAAACTTTTGGAGATGGCTTTCTTTATTCCTTCCAATACTTTAGGAGTGTATTATTAGAAACTCTTCGCTGAAAAAACAAACCGAAACACTGTTCCGGCTGATTTGTTGTGAGAGAAAAAATACTGTTCCGGCTAAAAAAATAAACTGAAAAGCACGGATTACAAGAGAAGCGAACATGGCCTTTATACTTTTGGAAAGAAAATATTAGGTAATCTTAGAATTACTACTCCCTCCATCCCAAAATAAATATCGTTCTCACTTCTCGAAGAATCAAACATCTTTAACTTAGACCAAATATATATAAGAATAGTTCATAATTAGTATCATTAGATAGATCGTTGAAACTATTTTCATAATAAACTTATTTAATATTTTTTATCAACCTAATTAAATTTAATAAAGTTTGGCCAACACAAATATCACAACGATAATTAATTTTAGATGGAGGAAATATAAGTTAGGATCATGGGTCTTTATCGACCTGGCGACAATTTACCCTTGCAAATTTGTAATTTATTGATCGGCTCGTTAGGTGAATGTGTCGTACTTTTGCCACGTTAGCACATGCACGGCGAAGAGCGAGGACGTATGTGGATTTACTTGTATGCAAAGACACTTTTTTAGAGTTCACGTTTTAACAGTCCAGGATTTGTGCATACCGTATTTGAATAGTGAAATTTCACAGGGTTTGGAAAACAAACTTAGGCCTTGTTTGGATGCGCATATCTCTATTATAAGGGACCAATCCAAACTATACTATGTCCACCCAAAAAAACGTCCCCTGCTGGGTGGTTCTAACCATATGCACCAAAGAAATTGCACCCAGAAAATCGTCTTTATTAAAATCAAGGGCTACAAATCACCCTGAAAGGCTTCAACCCAATCATGTGGTCATGGTTGTTTGGATCAAATCAGGCTTCAACGCGCGGCACCGCAAGCCTTCAACGCGCGTCTACCACAGAACCACCCACGATCGAACCCTCCTATCACCGAAAAAATGAAAAAAAAACAAACACGCCGAGGACGCCGCCGATGCCGCCAACCAGGCCGCTATCGCCGGCTGAGGAACCCTGCTGGGCGCTCACGGCTACTGCCGGCCGGCCACATCGACGGCAACGCGTAGATTGCAGGCCTGGACGCGACATCGCCGAGGACGACGCCGACGCCGACGGGCTGCACCTAGGGCCTGGACGCGGCATCCTCTCGACCATCACGCGCGCGACGGACAGGGGCGCTGGCGGCGACCACGACCGGCCGAGGAACCCTGCTGCCCGCCCACGTCTACCGTCGGCCGCCTACGACGCGACGATTTTTGCTCTGGTAGAAAAGTTTGTTTCTGTTTTCTCGGTGTCCAGCCATCTTGCCAATTTTGATTCTCCTTCCTTGTTTGATGGAAGGGCAGATTGGATCTCGAGATTTTTTTGCTATGGATAACCAACGACAAGCTGGTGTTATTCTGCAACTTCGATTTGATTATTATGCAGCCTGCTGTTGGCATACTCGGTGTCTGATCAAGCGTAATGGGAGAAGCTCTAAATGATTAATAGAATTTCTTCTTCTCAAGTTCGAACGGTGGAATGATCCTTATATATTGAAGGTGACATTTACTGTTTTGTGTTTACCTGAAAATAGTTTATCTAGATGTTGTCCTTGTTTATATTATTTGTAGCTGATCCACAATTTGGAAGCTGGATGCGTGAGGGAAATCAAACCTGTTTCTGAGGGGGAAGAAATAAAGCAGCTCCTCCTTTTGGTTGGAACAGATGAAAGTAATATTCTAAAATTACAGCCTTCATTATTAGTAGTATTGCAAGAAGTTGATTGCTTTGCTGGATTCTTCTAAACTACTACTATATTGGCCTCTTTTAGTGGCAGGGCATGTTAAGTGATACATCAAATGCTGAATCACGATCTGATGTCGATGATTTTGGTCCATCATTTGTTCAGAAAGTTCCGGACTATGGTTGCTTGACTATGGTTTAGGGTGCGGCCGGACCGGCTCTGCGTGGTGGCTGGGCTGCTGCCGCTGCGGTCTCCGCCGGATCCGCCTTCCAAAGGCCTGGATATGATCCACCCCAAGGTCGCCTAATGCACAGAGCGTCGTCGTCTCCCAGCCTACCTTGCTGCTGCGCGCAGCCGTGGGTGTGGACGGACCCGCCGCGGGTGTGACTAGACCCGCTTTGCATGGTGATCAGCTACATCTGCTGTTACTGGTAACAATATTAATATTGCAGTTGCAGGTATGGCTTTAATCCATTCATATTACTATTGCAGGTGCGCTCATTCGGTGGTCATGGTTGGGTTGCAGTTCCAAATTTTACACTCAATGAGTGCTGAATCAAATCTTTTTGTGTGGTATGTTAACTTCATGGAATATATTTGCAGAAAGAAATTGAAAATGGTTGTGTATCCAACAATGTAGTACGAAGTTTCATTTCTTTTTGCATGAATCTTAAAATTACCATTTTATTCTTGAATATAGAAGCATAATCTTTTTGTTATTTTTAAATACATCACTAAATGTCGTCGTATCATTAGCACAGGCATTCTACTATGTCAATAATACTGCAGTTATTTTGGCTACCTCAAAAATTAAAGGAAAGATGTGTTTCTGAGGGGGTGTTTTATGTTTGCACGGAGCTTGTCAGGCCACACAAACACACAAGCTTGGTAGAGGCTGTGCACCTTGATACAGCAGAGGAACTTATATATAAGATAAAAAAGATCTAAAGATTCTCTACTTGCAGTTGAATGAGGTTGCCACTTGCCCACTTGCATTGTTCTGTCCGCAGTTAGCCCCGCAAAAAGCACAACGGTAATCTCCCTTCCTCTTCGTGCTAATTGGTGTCCTTTCTAGGGCAATCATGCCAACAAATGGATGATTAGTTATTATAGTAGCTAATGCTATGGTAAAAACAAAAAAAACATTTTTTAACTAAAGTAAATAGTGAGATAGGTTAAGATTCATGCCAAAAGAAATTAATCGTGCAGTTCCGCTAAGTATGATCTAGGTGCCGGTGGTGGCCTAGGTGTTCCAAATGCCCCAATATGTCATGACAAAGACTGAGTATTGTTTTCAGTTTTGTGTCAAGAGTCTTGTTTTGTAATGATATTGTTGAATCCGTGATAATAAAGTTCTTTTTGGCAAAGAGGTGGGTGTTCCCATAGTAATATTAGATCCAGATCTTTTGAAACTAAGTATTGTGCAGGTAGATTATTTTTGGTTGTTTGATTTGCATTACCAAATGTCACCGTAGCGTTAGCATGGGCAAATATAGTAATGCCCGTGCTAACGCAATGGTGATATTTTAGTACAATAAATCAAACAAATGCTCATCTCCAGGAAATTAGAAGGCTTCCTTGTATACAATTTCATGAAGTCATGGGATGGTGTAAGATTGTCACCGATCAACACTGTAAGCATATATTCTCTAACTATATTCGGTACACTACATACAAAATTAATAACTTAACTTATTATATCTACCATGCACAGCTATCAAATTCATTGAGGATGGAATTTTTGGGGGGATATTCTTAAGAGCCATGCAAACGAATGTTTTGACAACTTTTCTGAAGATCTCCAAGTCATGATTAAGGACTTAGACATAATGTAACTTAAATTTTTATATGAGAAAAAACTTTACTATGACTTCTTAGTTTCCCGGATTGTATACGTGCTCAAAGATATTGTGTAAAAGTTGAACTATGGAAAAAAACATTGGTTGTTTTCATGTGTGTCTACAAGATAAATCCGTTGCGTTAGCACGGACATTATACTAGTATTTATCATGATTTACATATGTTGAAGTTGATTAGAGTGAAATTAAACTAAATTACATTCCATTCCACTCCAATACATATGGATTGGGGTGGATACACATGTATCAAAACAAGACCGTAAGGAAATTCAACCCTGTCAGAAACATAGAGTTTATATTCGTAAAAAATTATGTGGAACACATGGTCTTAACTTTCTTATCTTAAAAAAAATGTTGAGTTAGGCTGGGATGGTTTCGGTTCCTTTTCAGTGGAAGTGCTTTGGTACGACAGGTGGAGAGATTTTTTTATCTTCGTGTGTTTTTTTTTCTACTTTGATAAACCACATATTCCTTTATTTTTGCTTTTCTTTGCTTCTTTGATATAAACCTCCTTACCAGCTGCAGGTGCACAAAAGTGGATATAGATATAGTGGTTGCAGACTTTGGTTGTAGGAGCTAAAATAAGTAGCTTCTCTTGATTTATTTCATACATATACTCATTTTATGCATAAAGTTTATCTTTAAAAGTCCCTTTCAGCTAAAAAATTATTTCTCTTAGAGAAACAGTTTCCACCTACAATTAAGAGAAGCTCTACAAAACAGGCCCGAGCATTCATGTATTGTAGAGGAGAAAAAAGTTGCCTAAAAAAGAAGAACTCCTACTGTCCTTATGGATGATTTTGTTTTCTAGTTCATATCATCACTTTTCATCTGTGTTCCTTTGTTTCCAAAGCCACTCTGGTTAATGTTCCGACCATTGAACTTAGCTCGCTGAGCAGTCAAACCAGGGGCAAGCCAGGCCTGTTTTGTTGGGGTCAACCGACCCCTATAAAATCTGTTAAATCCTTTAGTAAATCACTATATGATTCAAGGCGCAGTGTAGAATACCATGTAGTTGACCCCAACAATATTTAGGCCTACTTTGGCAGCAGGGGATCCCGGAGGGTTCCCGGTCGTTTCCCCGTGGAGGAAGTCCCCGCGGAAAATTTCCACGCACCGGCACTCCGACTTATTTGGAAGCACGCGAATCAGGGGTCTCCGCCCCGCAGGAGCCGGATTTTGACGGGGAAACCTGTCCGGACTCGTCACATCTGGCAGCATTCCCCGCCGACTCGACTCGTCTCTCCTCTCTTTCTCGCGACTCGCCTCGATTCTCCTCTGCCGCCGCCCCTCCGCCCTCACCTCGACTCTCCTCTTCCATCCCCGTTACCGTCCCAGCCACCGTCCCCTTCTCCCCGCCTCCACATTGGCTTCGTCCCCTCGCGGGTGAGATGTGACCGCTGTAGCAGCTGAAAGGTGGGCTCCAAGATCCACTCCAGTTCTTCTTGGATTTGTCTTCCCTCTGAACGAAGGAAGGTAGTCTCGATCTGGTATGCACCCACTCGGATTGTTGTCCTCATCTGTGATGTGCTTGTTTCATGGTTGAACCACTTTGCTTGCTTCGATCCGGTTGATCTAGGGTTCACTAAATTGTTGATTCACAGGTGCCCAAATATAGTCGATCTAGGGTTTCGGTAGATTATTGATTCTCAGGTTTACTGGTTCTGGTAGTGTGTTGTCTTGTTTGTTGGATTTCTTGTTTCTAGAACTAACTGGTTTTGGTAGATCCAGTTTACTGGTTCATGAATGCACTTGTTGCTACTAGCTTCAGTAATATGATGCAGAGGCCAAATGATGCTCTTGAGCTGACAACTGACTGTACATAATAATTGCAATTTAATAGATTGGTATCCTTAGACAATCCAGCAACACTGAATTTACACATTTCGTGGATGCAGAGGCCAAGTGATGGTCTTGAGCTGACAACTGACTGTACATAATAATTGCAATTTAATAGATTGGTATCTTTAAACAATCCAGCAACACTGAATTTACACATTTCGTGGAGGTTGCTGAGGTCTGACTATGACTTCAGTTCCTGATTTGCGCATGGAAATTGTTAATGCACCTGATTTGTGCATTGCTTTAGCACCATTGGAGTGTTTAATTATTGCTATGAAAAGTATGAGTTTTTACTAAACAAATTAAGGTTGAACTTTGAATGATTGGTCCTCGTTCTCCCAAATAATGTTGATTGGCTGTCCAACAATAATTTTCTTTTTTTAGAGGAAGCAATAATTTTCCTTTTTTTAGAGGAAGCAATAATTTCTTTCCATCTTGTGTGGGGACAGTTCTGAAAAGGGGCTGTTGTTTGAGTTTAGTGGATGACCAGTACTCTAGAATCAGATTGATTTGTGTGGTAGGCATATATATATAGATACAAAACTATGTCTAAATTTGTGAATCAGATTGATTTGTGTGGCAGGCATATATATAGATACAAAACTATGTCTAAATTTGGCCATAGTTTTTCTTGTCAGTCCTTCTATTCTAAAAATAATAATGCATACATGCCTGGATGAGTAGGTGCTGCTGTAGGTGCTGCCTCGATGAATAGGTGCTACTGTAGAATGCTATAAATATGATTAGGTGCTGCGGTAGAATGTTGTAGAAAATGATGAGATACTTCTGACTTTTTTAGACTTTTAATACTTGTTTTCTCTACTGGTTTATATATGTAAATGTAATAATATAATTTCATATATGTAACACTAGATGGTTTCTTGGGAGGAGCTTGCTAGGAATTTTTTGTTGGAAGAGGAAGAAGAAGATGAGGAGCTATTCTTTGTTCTTCTCCGTGCTGTAATGCCCTTTCTCGACGAAGAGAAAATACCTGAGCATACCTCTTCTCTTCCTAGTGCTAAAAAGGTTAAAGAGATCCTCGAAGGACACGAGAATTTGTGCAAGGAAGAATTTAGGATGAAGGCTAAAATATTTAGAACTGTAGCAAACTTTCTCAGGGCTGAGAACGTGCTACGTGACACATGTGGTATCAAGATTGAGGAGCAACTTGGTCTTTTTATGTTCATGCTCTCTCATAATGCAAGCACAGATAGGCTAAAGAAGGAGTTTCAACATAGTGGTGAGACAGTGCATAGAAAAATAAATGAGGTCTTCAATATTATTCCAACATTAACCCAAAAATTCATCAAACTTCCGAATCCAAGCCACACACACGTGAAGATTACATGTGACCCTAGGTTTATGCCATTCTTTCAGGTCAGTTCATACATACAGTACACTTTCCTTAATACCATTCCTAAATACAATCTAAAACTTTAGTAATTTTTCTTACCTACAGAACTGCATCGATGCTATTGATGGTACGCACGTCCCTATCACAATTGGACAAGACAATGCCAGTCCATATAGAAATAGGAAAGTGACACTATCGTAGAATGTAATGTTTGCCTGTGACTTCAACCTGAAGTTCACTTTCATCTCATCTGGTTGGGAAGGATCCGCATCTGATGCAGGAGTGTCGCGGTCTGCTCTTCGCAAGGGATTTACTGTGCCGGCAGGCAAATTCTATTTTATAGACGGTGGATATGCAAACACACCATCATTCCTTGCTCCCTACCGAGGAGTTAAGTATCATCTCAGTGAGTTCAGGAGACGAGGCCAGAGGGGAAATGCATATGCCAACTACAAGGAATTGTTCAATCATCGGCATGCGATTCTTCGAAACCACATTGAGAGGGCCTTTGGGGTTCTCAAAAAGCGGTTTCCAATTCTAAAATGGGGACACATTACCCAATTGAATGTCAAGTTAAGATTCCAGCTGCTGCTGCTGTGTTTCACAATATCATTAGAGGGTTGAATGGGAGTGAAGAGTGGCTAGACATCCTACCTGATAATATCAACCCATCAAATTATGTCAACATGCCAGAGGGAGACACTAACTACCCAAGTGAGATGAAATCAAATGATGGAAATACCCTACAAGACCAGATAGCCCATCAGATGTGGGTTGCCTACAATGTGTAGGATAGTAGTGTTTGGAATGTAATTTAATAATACTTTGTATCTCTTTATGAGTCATGTATTTTCTGTAATACTTTGTTTCTGATTTATGAGTTATGAGTTATGTATTTCTGTAATAACAAAGTATTTCTGTAATACTTTGTCTTGATGATGAGGCCTAAATGTTGTGCTATTTTCACCTTGTAAAATTAGATTTGACTTGCTTACAATATTTGTGTTATCATGCTCAAAAAATATTTGTGTTATCATGCTCAAAAAATATTTGTGTTATATTCTATCATGCTTTGGAACACATACACCCTATACTGTATTCTCACAATCTTGAATTATTTCTTATAGCAATGTCGAAGGAAAGGGCTACATGGAACTAGAGATATGAGAAAGGGCTTGTTGACACTATGAGAGACCACGTGAACATCCCAATGTTCAGGGGTCAGAATGGATGGACTGGAGATGGTTGGAGAAGTATCTCGGAAAAGTTCAACCAGATGTTTCCTTTTGCACACTTCACAAAGCAACAGCTACAAGAGAAGGAAATGAGTTAAAGGGCAGTTGGAAGGCGATACATGTAGCGAGACAGGAAAATGGTATTGGTTGGAATGACTCATTAGCCATGGTCATTGCGGAACCGGAAAAATGGAAGAAACTGATCAGTGTAAGAATTTTTCACTGAACCAAAAAATTGCTGCCATATTCTGGTTGCAAGAACTAACTATGCTGTTGTCTTGGTATTAAATAGGATAATGGAAAAATAGCTAGGTTCCAGAAGAAGCCATTTCCTTTATATGAAGACTGTACGTCATTGTATGCTGGTATGTTATTTGAAACTTTTCTCTAAAGTTATGTAGCCTTATTGTTCTACTTGAGAGTAAAGCACCATCGAACTTGATAGTATGACTGTGTAGTGCTTTCAGTCTAAGTTATAGTATGCCTGCACTTGAAGTATGATTGTGTACTATTTTTTTTGCATATGAAGTGTTGCTACAGGAGATCTAAACTTCACGTCAACTGAGCACTTGCAACCTGCTCCTCTTGTTCCTATTGCTACTCCAGCTGCTCCCACTGCTCCAGTTGCTCCCGTTGCAGTCTCTGATAGCACAAGTCTATTTGCTACTTTTGATGGGCTAGACGTCTCAAGTGCACGCAATGAAGCTTAATCTGCACCTTCCAATCAAGATTCTGTGCAAGGACCAAGGGGTGGGAAAAAGCGTAAGCAAAGTCATATTGGTTCTGCTATTGAGGATTTTGTGCAGTATAAGAAGATGCAAACAAGCAAAATCATGGGAGCTCTCAATGAAAAGAAGAAACAAGACGAAGAATTTTCAATCCATAAGTGTCTCGATGAAGTGGATGCAATGGAACTTACTGATGTGGAGAAGGCGTATGCTATGAGTATCTTCAAATCTGAGATAGACAGAGAGGTATTCATGAAAATAAAAAACAAAAATGTTCGCTTGATTTGGCTCAAACAGTAGATTAGGTAATGCTTAGATGCCACTGGATTAGTTTACTTTGGTATGTCTTAGCTGCTAATGCTTTTCGTTGTGTTTACTTGTAGTGCTATTAGTGGAGGCAATGTTTGAATTGAGAAGAAAAACGCAGCTACAGTCATTGTATGCAAGTATATTATTTGAATTTGTCTTTCTCAATTATGAAAATGGGTTGTTGTTTGAGTTCAGTGGATTACAAGTACTCTAGAATAAGATTGATTTGTGTTGCAGACATATACTCTAGAATCAAATTGATTTGTGTTGCACTTGCGTCTGGCGTTCTTAAGCATAGTAGGTCATATTCCTTTGGCTTTAAAATAGATAATTTGGCTGTCGTTTTTGTTGTCAGTCCTGTTCTATGTAGGTCTGATTGAATTTGTTTTTGCATTTTGTGACTGGTCTTGTGGAGCTTAGATGACTAACCTGTAGTTGCACCAAAACTTAACAACTTTTCCACATTTGTAATTTGCTTGCTGAGGCATGCCACATGTTACCTTGGTTCAAGTTGATGTATCCTAGCAGCACTAGATTATTTTACCGTATGTATGTCTGTAGCTACTAATGTTTTTCCTTGTTTACCTGCAGGGTTCTTGGTGTGGAAGCAAATGCATGATTTGAGAAGAAAATTATTTTTACTAGCTGCAGTGCCTATGTGAGAAGCTTATGCAAAAGAGTTCTTTTTTTTCTCTCGAACACTGCTTATGAAAGGAGTTGAACCATATTTTTTTTATTATATGTCTTGGATATCTGGATGGATTTGATCAGTGATTTGGTAATGAATGGATTAGCTAGGTTGGATTTGCCACTTGAATTAAATTTTCTATGTATTGAACTATGTCAAAAAAAATTATCATTCCATATTCTTGATGCGGGCTTCTCATGTTATTCAATTATTTGTATTATTTTGGTCTTGTGATTTTCCATGCATTATTTTTATGAAAATGTTGTGGTTGACATTGATCTGTGGTGGATTCCTCATATTATTCATAAAATTTTGTTTTTTCTTGATTTTCTAAGACGTCAATGCAGATCCGTTGCAAAGCTGACATCAATCTGTGAATGATAACATCAACGCAAAGGCACTCTGGAGTACGGCCAACCTCCTGCCAAAGGACGACAGGGAAACTCTCACATGGCGTGGATATCTTTCCTAGGTTGAACCGGGTTTCCATTGTCAAAAAAATCCCTCCCCTTCAATTACTTGCCGGGGTTAATTACCTATGGCTGCCAACGTAGGCCTGGCTGGCTTCCGCCCCTGTGTCAAACCTTCAAGGGAAACGTCATGGATTCCGAGCAGATGGAGTGTTTTTTCTATGCTCTAAACATGCTCCAAAGTTTATACTATTTCACAGCTCCATGTGAACTGCTGGAGTTCTTTTATGCTTTCTACTGGGTGGTGTGTCTTTTTTATTTTATATCTGATGAATAATATGTATAGATAGAGAAATTAAAAAAACACATTGACAAATATTATTTGAGAAAAAAATTTATTGAACACTGAAAACAAGTTATGCTTTCCTTTCAGTGTCAAATAGAAAAGATTAAACTGCTCAGTGTCTTTTATTTATTTCTAGAGCAAAGAAAGAAAGCACTAGCTTTACTATATCTCAGATATAAGAAATTTACTTTTATATTATTTTTGTCTCCCAGATCTGCTCAGCTCAGCAACGGGAAGCATCGCATGCGTGGCCAGCCCAGCCCAGGTCTGGCTCTCTGTCTATACCCCACGTTTCCGTTCCGTGCCACGCACCGTTTTTTCCTCTCCGCGATAGCGGCGAGAAGTGGGCAGAATCGTCATTTCCCGCCTCCCTGGACTCCATGCATGTTTTAAGGTCGCGGTTGCCAACGCCCGGTGCCAGCGGAGAAGGAGAGGTCGACCGGCCCCGCTGCCCCCACCGCAGCGCCACCGAAGCCGCCAAACACCACCACCACATCCGCCAGAAGCCTCTCCCTCCCCCCCTCCCCTCGTCGGCGCGCCGCCAATGGCCGCGTGGTGAAGCGCACCCGACGGAAGAAGCAGGCACCAACAGCCAAGCCCCCTCCTTTGCCCTCGCCGCCGCCGCTGCCGCCCTCCCACTGCTGCGGAAGGTTCGTTCCCTTGCGCGCCCCCTCCCGTCCCGGCCCGCCCGCATTCCGTGCCGTTTCCCTTCATCATAGGTTCGTAGTGGGGCTGAAGTCTATTCCTGGTCGGATTGCTATTCCAACTTCCACCGGATAAGCTGTAGCTATTTCTGGGCGCTTCGCTGTTCGGCCGGCTAACGTACGGGCCGCGACAGCTGGGGGGTGAATCGCGGGAATTCAGGATCCGTGCCCCGGTTGGATCTCAAGTTCAGGAAACCTTGCGCCCCCTCTTTCTTCTCGTTTCCGCCGCTAGATTTGGGGTTCCTGCCGCTTCTTTTCTTGGCCTCTCTCTCGTCCTTGTAGTCTTTGGTGAGTTTTTCTTTCCTTTTTTCCCCTACGTACTGTATGCGTTTATTTCGTCTCATGTTTGCTGTATTTGAGCGGGTTGGTTTGACCGTCGTTTTGTCCCCGTACTTCTACTTCCTCGCAAGCTCTGGCCATTTGTTCTTTGTACCCGTGATGCGCCTGTACTGTGCACCAAGTCTTGCTTTTTTGGGTTGCTTAAATTGGGTAAACGAGCAGTTTTTTTTTGTTTGATTTTGTGGTTTGCGTTGATGCTAATGCTGTTCTCGTGCTGAATCAGGTTGGGATCCCGGATTCAGACAGGTGCCAACCATTCGATTTGATTTGGGGCGGAGGAGTACTTTCCTATGGCCGCCTCCATCGCGGCCTCGTCCCTCTTTCCAGGGTCGCCGGCGCCGGCACCGGCCGCTCCTAAGAACGTCCTTGGGGAGCGCCCGGAGAGCCTGGACGTCCGCGGCGTGGCGGCGAAGCCGGGAGCCTCGTCCAATGCCGTGAGGGCGGGCAAGACGCGCGCCCACGCTGCCGTCCCCAAGGTGAACGGTGGGGGCAAGTCTGCGGTGGCGGATGGGGAGCACGAGACCGTACCTTCCTCGGTGCCGAAGACTTTCTACAACCAGCTTCCCGACTGGAGCATGCTCCTTGCGGCCATCACTACCATCTTCTTGGCCGCCGAGAAGCAGTGGACGATGCTTGACTGGAAGCCCAGGCGGCCTGACATGCTCACTGACACCTTTGGGTTTGGCCGGATCATACATGATGGGCTCATGTTCAGGCAGAACTTCTCCATTAGGTCCTATGAGATAGGGGCGGATAGGACGGCATCTATAGAGACACTGATGAACCATTTGCAGGTAAGGATTTGTTATTTTTGAGGCGTGAGATTGTTGTGGCTGAGGATTGGACGATGAAAAAAGTTTGGATTTGATCCAGGAAACGGCACTTAATCATGTGAAGACCGCTGGGCTGCTAGGTGATGGATTTGGCTCCACACCAGAGATGAGTAAAAGAAACTTGTTCTGGGTGGTTAGCCAAATGCAGGCCATCGTCGAGCTTTATCCATGCTGGTATGGTTTGCAGCATCGCATGATCTTGTTTCAGTTTTCTTATCGTGATTTGAGCTTGAAATATGTTGCACCCATGTGGCTATCTGCGGAGACATAGAATTATTAATGATCACGGCTTGTTTCCTCAGTGCTGGTATTGAGTGATTTGTTGAATGGGGTTTTCAAGTTGTTTGGCAATAAATGTGAAAAGAAAGCTCCCTGGTGTTCTTTGCACTGTTTGACATTAACTAGTTAGATGAGCCTATATAGTTGTATGTCACTGTGGGCAGTTCCTCAATTATTGATGCAGATGCACTCATTGAACCTCTTGAGGTCTTGATATGTTTTCCTATGGTAACTAACAGATACTAGAAAGTTTACCTTCTGTGAACGGAAGATGATCCCTCATCATCTGGGTTCTACTATTATGTGTTCTAAGTCGCTCTATTCTGCTGCAGGGGTGATACTGTTGAAGTAGATACATGGGTTAGTGCTAATGGTAAAAATGGAATGCGTAGGGATTGGCATATACGTGATTCTATAACAGGCCACACGATACTGAAGGCAACAAGGTTCAAATCTCTGCTATTTATACCATTAATCAATTTTATTAACAGTTTATTTCTACCAACTGCCATGTTACGATTGATGCTGCATTTATAATTTTTTTCTGCTCAAAGTACGTGAACTTGGTTACATGGGCATCCTGTTGCAATATTTTTTTTCTAATTTATGTCTTTGTGCAGTAAATGGGTTATGATGAACAAACTTACTAGGAAGCTTGCAAGAATTCCAGATGAAGTGCGGACTGAAATAGAGCCATACTTTTTTGAGCGTTCTGCTATTGTTGATGAAGACAACCGCAAGCTTCCAAAACTGCCAGATGGTCAAAGCACTTCTGTAGCTAAATATGTGAGGACAGGGCTGACTGTAAGTAACTGAATTAATATTTAGATTAGATTGCTAGTCTGTTCATATAGTTATTTTTTCTTTGCTGTTTAATATATTTGTGGTCTATTTTATGCAGCCTCGGTGGGCTGATCTTGATATAAATCAGCATGTCAATAATGTTAAATACATTGCGTGGATTCTTGAGGTAATTTTCTTTCTGATGATATGCATCTTTATTCTACTCTTCAGTGTTTCTTGTTTAGAGACTGAAATAGGTAATGAAGCACATTCATGACCAACTATTTTAGTACTTGTGATTTATTTGAACTATTTTATTTCACACTCAAGTACTCTATGCTGGGGGGGTAGATTCAGTATAATGGTTCATCTCATGATATATATTATGGTATCTTTTTAAAAAAACTTATCCATGACAACAAATGCACAAGTTGGACAAGGAATGCATCTCCTGAGATTTTAGTATATTTGGTTGGTCACCTAGGCACCTAACAATGTCGTGGACTTTTGTTGCTTTCGTGCAAGAGCAGCCTGTGTACAAATCAATTTAGTCTTTCTTTGCTCTAAGCTACACAGAAATAAGATGTCGTAGAGATAATTCTTATATTTGCCTGATTGATGATATGCCATGTGTTGTTGGCTGGTCGCTCATGCACTTATTGTTGGCTATGAGTACGGAGACAGTTATCATTTGGTTTTCCTTCCTGCTTCATTAATTGGCAGCTCTTCTGCCACTATTAATTAGAGGGGGGGCTCTGCTATTTGGTCAAGTGATTCTAAACCCAAACTGGATAGGCCCTTGTTTAGTTCGCGAAATTTGGATTTTGGAGCTACTGTAGCACCTTCGTTTTTATTTGGCAAATAGTGTTCAAACATTGACTAATTAGGCTTAAAACGTTCGTCTCGCAATTTCCCACCAAACTGTGCAATTAGTTTTTCTTTTCGTCTATATTTAATGCTCCATGCACGGGCCGCAAATATTCGATGTGACAGGTACTGTAGCAACTTTTTGGATTTTGGGGTCCAACTAAACAAGGGCTAGGAAAGAATCAAAAAAAAATGAGACGGATTAGCATATTAATTAGTGCCTTGTATACAAAGACTTTTGCCCACATCTGCAATTAACCTTACTTTTATCTTTGCCTCAGAGTGCACCGATCTCTATTCTTGAGAATCATGAACTGGCGAGTATTGTGCTGGATTACAAAAGGGAGTGTGGCCGGGATAGTGTGCTGCAGTCACACACCTCTGTGCACACGGATTGCAACAGTGAGTCTGGAGAGACAACCTTGCACTGTGAGCATGTGCTGAGCCTTGAATCAGGTCCGACCATGGTGAAGGCCCGGACCATGTGGAGGCCTAAGCGAACCAAGGCCCAAGAAACAGTGGTTCCATCTTCATTTTGAACTGTGTGAGATGTTGGGGATGGTGATTTTGGCAGCAAACTATTTGGTAAAAGATCAGAATGGTTACTAGTGTCCTCTATTGGAAGCAAATCACACAAGGCGAGACCTAAACTAATTTAGTTATGAAGTGTGAAAAATAGAGGAGATACAAGTGAGTCACAATGGAGGAGACAGAACCGGGGAGATCGAATACAAAGGAGGCTTCCTGTGCATGGCTTGTTTCTGTTTTTCCTTTTGAGTTCTTTCTTAGTGTTGTAAGTATTGATCTGTCTGTATCTACAAGTGTATGAAGGGGAGCGAGTGCTTCCCATACATGTTCCTTCTGGGGCTATGTCCATATGTTATATGCCCCTTGAAAACAGCTTTGTCGCAGCCATATTCATTCAGAGAATTTTAATCTCGTATATTGTATTTGCTGATATTAAAATTTGATATTATTACTTTTCTCCAGGCTGATAAAGTGTCTAAACTTCGTACCTGGGACAATGCGATAAATATTGAAGTTGTGCAGCTTGTGATCCACTTTGACAAGCATAGTTTTTTTTTTGACTTATAGTTGTTTGAACTGAAGACAGCTTGGCGTAAGCAATGACGGGTTGACATGTCTACCATGCTTTCTGCTCCTAATTTCTAGATTAGACTAGAGTTGACTGATGAGAAAGGAGAACAAACTGAATTTTGCATCCGACTCCCTTTACGGATGGCTGAATTTGAGCTGTGGAGGCTACTCGAAGACAAGTCATATGCGATGTTTGGATTCTAAAGTTGTCTTTGATGGAATTGTTCTTCTGGGTGGTTCAAGTTAGGTTACCAAAGTTAATACAAGAGGGGCCCTGCGAATCGTTGGTTGGGAATTGCTAATCGATGTGCCACTTTTTTTATACGACTTATTTGTAGAGATCATAATATATCAATCTTTACAACTAAAACATTCATAACTATTCCGTCCACAGATGCGACATCAAAGCCGCTCCATGCGATCAGATCAGGAACGCAACGCGCACTCGCTTCATGCGATCAGCTCAATCCCCTTAACAGCCGTAACAAATTAGGAAGGCAAAAATCAATTCCCGTAACAATCGTGATCAATTCCGCGATCACCCCAAGCCGCCAATCACGTGAGACTGCGCCGTCACTTGCACAGCGACCTCCCTGGCACTCTGCAGTCGCATGGCACCGCGTCCTCACCTCCTCGTGCATGGCCTTCTGTGGCAGAACCGTCCGAAATAACACGCTTACGGAGTTGCTCGTCTTCCACCAGACACTAAGCACCCCGAAAGCAAGTTACAGCGGGCGGTATCCATCGGGCACACCCCAAGGGAGAACCCGAAAGATCCACATTTTTCCCAAGGATCCAATAATGAGAACGAGTTACAATACAGGTCCATTTCATACATCAGAGTTTCTTAAAAATACATTATTACAATACCAAATATCAGAGTGCGGAATGATAAACAACGGAATTTAAAGTAAACATCTAGCGATAAGAACGAGGATCCGTCTGAGTCCACCAGAAGAATCCTCCATACAAGGGTACTTCTCATATATCACCTACAACAGGGGTAAATAAACCATAAGTACACAATGTACTCGCAAGACTTATCTGACTAGTGAAAATAATTTTCCGACTCCAAAGAATATAATAAGCTTTATGGTTTACTGGTTTTTTTTATCAGAAAGCAATACTAATAGTGAGTCATTATTTATATTATTATTATTAGCCGTATTAAGTTATTATCTATCCAGTCTATATAAGCACTTGTTCTGCTTTCAAGTAAGAGTTGAGCAATCAGTTCCATTTCATCACATTTCATCTTTCAGTTCTTACTACGGTGCTAGACACGAAACAAGCCGTACCGGATCATCCGGCGATTCGAGAATCAATGTGCCCAGCTGGGTGCCCCAAAAACACACGCTCCGTTTGTACCCCAGGCACAAGCAGGACTAACCCATCACCCTCCTGTCCTGGGTGTCTAGGTCCCCGTCCAAACTTGGACTCCAAGCCCCCACTCCTGAGTCCCGGACTCAGCGTGGTGCAAGGACCTCCACCATCCCCTCCTCCCATCAGTTGGTCCGGAAAGAGCCGGATCCACGACAAGAGAGCAACAAGTCTTCCCTACGTCCATACCCAAGTATGCGCTCGAGACAATAAATATGTGACTTGCCCACTGTAAGGTCGGGATGGCGGACTAGAGGGGGGTGAATAGTCATTTCTAAAATTAATAGCATCGACTAATCGAAACAAGTATGAAATTAAAACTATTGGTCTAGCCAAGACTACACCCCTTTATTTATGTTCTCTATCACCTTTCAAAGATACTAATTAAGCAATAAAGGTGCCGGGCTAGCTAGAGCTCACCTAACCAATTCTAGAAGCAAAGTCACACAAACCTATGCCACTAGTACTTCAAGCAACACGGGAGCTCCTACACAAGCTAGTAAGCAAAAGCACAAAGCCACCTAAGCTCACTAGCAATGCTCAATAACAAGGCAACCAATGCCAAATTAGAGAGCGTAATTACTTAGCTACACAAACTAAGCAATGTGACTAACAAGGTTACACAAACCAAATTAGCCACGCAAGGGAGCTACTTCTATGCTACACAAGCAAGAAGGTAACTAGTAAGCTACGCAAGCTAACTAATTACAAGAGCAACTACACAAGCACAATGTATATGAAATATAAATACAAGCTTGTGAAAGGGGATTGCAAACCAACGGGAAGAACAAGGTTAACATGGTGATTTTTCTCCCGAGGTTCACGTGTTTGCCAACACGCTAGTCCCCGTTGTGTCGACCGCTCACTTGGTGGTTCGGCGGCTAATTGGCATCACCCGCTAAGCCCACACATCAGGCACCGCAAGAACCTACCCCAAAAGTGAGGGTAGCTCAATGACACGCTTTACTAGAGTTGCTCTTCGCAGCTCCCGCGGGGTGAGCACAATGCCCCTCACAAAGCTCTTCTCCAGAGCACCGCGCAAGCTTCTTGCGGGCTTCGACAGAGACCACCACCAAGCCGTCTAGGAGGTGGCAACCTTCAAAAGTAACAAGCACCACCGGCTTGCAACTCGATCACCTAGTGCCACTTGATGCAACCTCACGATGCAATTGCACTAGAATCGCTCTCTCACACAATCGGATGATCACTATCAAACATATGTGAGCTGGAGGGCTCCCAAGCATGGACACAAAGTCCCCCAAGGTGCTCAGCACCAGCCATGGCCGAGACACCCTTCTATTTATAGCCCCATGGGCTAAACTAGCCGTTACCCCTTCACTGGGCATTTTTCGAGTTGACCGGACACGCCGGTCATATCGACCGGACGTAGGACCTCAGCGTCCGGTCAACGGATGCTCGCCACGTGTCGCCACCGTTCAACCTTAGTCGCTTGATCTCAACGGTCAAGTGATGACTGGACGCAGCTGCTCAAAGTGACTGGATGCAGCAACCCCAGCGTCCGGTCGTTTCCAGTAAGGTACCAGTCGCGACCGGACGCGTCTGGTCAGTCATGATCGGACACAGCATCTGCGTCTAGTCCTTCTCCACCTTCTCTATGTCACCTGTGTCACCGTACATCAGCCTAACCGGACGCACCCTACCAGCGTCCGGTCACTTTCAACGCCAGCGTCCGATCGAAGACCGACGCCTGCACGCTCTCTGCCGCCACTGACCGGACGCAGGACCCCAGCGTCCGGTCACCACATGACCAGCGTCTGGTCCACTCTATGAGACCCTGTCTTTTCTGTATAGGGCGCCGGTGGCACCGTCGGACTGTCTGCACTCTACGGGCGGACACTCCACCGGTGGAGTTCCTAACCCTTCTCGTCTCCGTTTCATCGCTGAGTTGATCCAGATCAACTCCAACTTCATTTTCTTTATAAATGTGCCAACACCACCAAGTGTACACCATCATGTGTATGTGTGTTAGCATTTTCACAATCATTTTCCAAAGGATTAGCCACTCAACTTGCCACGCCACTCAATCCTAGCAACATCGCAAAGTTAGATCGCTCAAGTGGCACTAGATGACCGATATGCGAACAAGTTTGCCCCTCTTGATAGTACAGTCATCTATCCTAAATCCAGTCATAAACTTCTCTACACACCTATGACAGGTGAAATGAAATGCCCTATAGGTTATACCTTTGCCTTGCGCATTCCATTCCATCTCCTCTAATGTCTATGCAACTCATACACCAACATGATCAACAATGATATGATCCAATTCATATCATCATGTGACCTTATTGGTTCATCGATCTTGACCTCACTTGCCCTTCACCGTTGCATCGGTCCATCGGTGACAAGTCTTTGCTCAAGCTTCACCGCCACGCGGTCCATCGCTCTAAAGCCTTCGACTTGCCCTTCATGCTTGCAACCGGTCCATCAAGCCAAGTCTTATCTTGATCTTCTCCACCTTGATCACATGACTCAATGTCATGTCTCATTTGCAATGAGCTCCTTCATCATCATATGTGTGAGCTTTACAACATCTCCAAACCATTTTCACCTTTATGGCATATGTTGCTCACACACATGTACCTGTGGACTAATCACCTATGTATCTCACATAAACACAATTAGTCCACCTAGGCTGTCACTCAATTACCAAAACCACACAAGGATCTTTCACCCATGATGCCTTATGCAACGACCGGTCCTTAATTGACACAGACAGAGAAAAAGTGTAACCGAGCTATGCCCTGTTGGCCGCAGAACACAACCCTTTACACCCACCAGTACCCAAACCATCTCCCTATTTGGTCACCATTTTCCTTTCCACCATTTTATCATGAGTGATCATATTTATCACCTATTTGCTGAGTAACGGCAGGTTACTCACGCTACCGATATCCTGAGCATAGCATCTACTCGACCTACACTAGTAGGACTCATGGGTAGATATATTTATGCATGTAGTTTCCATAAAATGCCTGTAACTTAAATGCACATCATATATATATATATTGAGTGATCATAAAAATAAGGGTTATGCACCGGGGCTTGCCTTGGGCAGGCGACGGGTCAGTAAGGTCAGCACCAAATGGCTCCGGAGCTCCCTCCTGCACGAGGATCGCCTCCTTGTACTCCTCAATGACTTCATCGTACTCCTGTTCGTCGACGGGCACAAATTCTACCAGCTCGTGATCTACATGCATGAAATGATGATGCAATACTTAGTAATCCAGCAACAGAAACTCTTAAAATAAAGTACCTCTGTCTAACTACTATGCTAGTGCTACCGACCATGGTACTAAGTTATCTATTGCTATCAATAACAAGTATGAAGTATGGCATTCATTATTATAGCAACTACAACTATCCTTACTCCTAATGCTGATTTACGCTATATATGATAAAGTAAGGATAATAGCTACTCTACTTATCAACCTACCCTAGGGCTACAAAATTTACAGCAAGCACCTAATAATCTAGTGAGCCTACTGTAAAATTGTCATAGCCATATCTATCACCAATCTACCATAAAAATTCCTACAATTATTAATCCACATAATATTAGCTCTCTAGTTTTGAATTTATGACCCAATCCTTATCATAGCTAACTATAATCTAACTGTACTAACAAGTAGATGGTATTTTTGCGAACCTAACAAAATTAGTCTCACTACTTTTGGACAACTACACAATTTACTATAATTTATCAAAGTTCAGCTAGAAATTAAATTAAATAAATGTTGGTAATTCACTGAAGAATTGAAAAATGATTCCCCGCACGGCCCAGCGAGCGATGGCTCGGCCCACCCCGGCTTCTTGCCCATGCGCGCACGTAGCCACGGGCGCGGCCCACTCGGCGTCGTGCGACGCGGCCCACAGCGGAGCCGCGCGCGTCTGGCGCATTAGCGAAGAAGCCCCCGCTATTTCCCCTTGTTTACACTAGAATTTGGAAGAAGGATCTCAGAAGCTCGAGTGCTCCCAAAATTATGTCAGCAAGGGATCAATTGCGTGCAGATCGAAACCAGCTGATTCGGATGCAGCATTAGAATCGACTTTCTTCAGATATCGCCAGCAGATAACGACAGAGGCTATGATCGACGCAGGGACAAGACATGCTGGACTCTACAAAAAGAGATAGATTAGAGTCTAAGTTATCTTAAATTAGGAATGTTTTCATTATGCCAAAGATTGTATTGAGTCGTACTTGAGTAAGATTCAGTTTTTAGGCTCCGGGTATAAATACCAAACCCCGGCTATTGTAAAAAACAATCAATCAAATACAAGTCAATTACTTTTTTTGGCTCCGGCCACCCCTTAGGAGTAGGAGTGGAGTAGATCTCGACGAGTTCTTCAGCGAGTACGGCTGCATCGATCCGGTCGACCTCCACTGCTTGTCTGTAAGTACCGTCATGGTTTATACCTCTGTTCATATGGCTGCATCGATCCGGTCGACCCCCACTGCGACTCTGGTATAGGCTAGTTATCGACTCTTGTCTAATTCAAGTATGGCCTATGTGATTCTGCCTCACACCCCACTGCTTAAATTAGATCAAGGTCAAGTTATCGGCTCTACCTTAGTATGGCAGTCTTTGGTAGATTCATTAAGTTACCGATATTGCTTATTGCTTTCATTGTTTATCTAATTACAGCAATATCACTCTGCCCGATTGAGATTGATCTGGATCGGCCTTATATCTTGTTTAACTCATCGTTTGCTAATCTAAAATTGATCTAATCTATATCTTAAGCGATAAGTTATGTTTTTATCGGCTGTTTTGCGTCAATCTTAATCGTGCATAGCGTGCGATTAAGGCATGTCCGATCTTGAGCAGATCTATTAGTTAATGAAAACTGTTCCTTGGCCCGTCATCACGACCTGTGGGATTCTGCCTCTCACCCCACTGTTGGCACCGTGGAGTGGGGATCGTTAGTTGGTAGACCCGTTCCTGAGAAGGCGTGACCTTAACTGTGCGCTATGCCTGAATCGGCTGTTTAGCCGATATCGAATGCTTTCACGAACAGTTCACATTACGAGATCATTGAAGTAGAGATAAGTTGAAAGATATGTTAGCCCTATGATTTTGTTATTATATTACGGCCTGCATGATTCTGCCTCATGCCCCACTGATATTAGTAATGAGTTAGGGTCGTCGAGTCTATTGTTGTTTCTACGGCCTACATGATTCTGCCTCATGCCCCACTGGTCATGGCGATAGATGAGATCTAACATGTTCATTAGATTTATCTTTATTAAATGGTCAAGTGATGTTGAATTGTTTCTTTATACAAAAGGAGTTCGGTTACCTATAATCATTGGCTCAGTATAAACCGATCATTATTGATATCTTATTGCCATTGATTAATATTTGCTTAAATAATATTTATCATGAATGATAACCGATTCTTCTTATACAACCCCATGAGCTTTAATCGATTTACTCTTATGAATATGCTGGAATCGACTATTTAGTCAATCTCCTCTCATATTGGCTCTCAGAGCCACACATTCGGGACTGTCTGGCAACACCAGCATGTTTCGCCCTTAATTACTGATGAGCTTTCTCTCCTTGTCAATTGCAGGGTCAAATTGACTGGCACGTATCAGGAGGATTGTGCAGGATCAACCACCCTTGCGCTGAAGCTAGGCAGATCTGCTCCATCGAGCGGACCCTTTTTGGCTTGCTGCGTGTGTCCTCGACACGGAGACGAAAATTCTGTGTCGACACACGTTTCTGGCATGCCCGGTGGGACACCACAATCGTCATGGTGGCTCACAACAATGACAACATCCTTATGATACATTATGAAGACCTACCTGATGAACATAAGGATACCATCAACAAAGCTACAGAAGAATTTTAGAAGAAGTGTTTGTTGTCCTACACCAAAACACGTGATATCATAATTATTCAGAAATTTCCAGTACCAAGAGTTCTACTACACGGGTAGACAGATACAGTCGAAGCTGAAGATAGACGTTTCTTTACGGAAGCCATAGACAAATCTATTTGTGATGCCATATCAAACCGCAATGAAGCTTTCATTGACGCATTTCACAACGCCATGAAAGAGACAATTCATGGAATTCTAGTTGGTCAGGTTGGATCGACTTGTTACAACATTCTAGATCCGTTGACTCAAGGGACTAATCAAGTCGGTACCAGCCATCAAGAAGCAACACCAGCTAGTAATGGTGACGTCCAGACACTTTAAGGTTCATCTGAATAAACTCCAAGTACTACTACGAATCAGATACAGTACAATCCTGGACCGTCAATACAGCGTGTGCAACAGCCAGCGGGGCAAGGTCGGAATCAGGTGATCAATTTTGGCACATCAGGCCACATACCATCGCCGCTCAAAAAATAGCACCATCAACTCAAAGGATCCGTAGAGATATAGATCCTTATGTCTATAATTAGAGACTTCAAGCAACAAACCAGCAAAGGACCCAACAGATTGAGATTCCATAAGGCTATCACTATGGCATGGATTATAACACCCTCCATATGATGCCAAATCCAGGATATCAAGGCATGCGGGATTTCAATCCACAGATGGGTCAGCAAGTACCGGGAAATCTAAATCCGCAAGCTGACGAGTTGCCGCTGAAGGTGACCGAGATGATGAAGAATTAGTTCGGTCTAAAGCCAAAAGGGCTGACCTTTTCGTACAAACGTCCATATCCAGAATAGTATGATTTGGTCACTCTTCCTATAAATTATAGGCTCCTAGAGTTCGCCAAGTTCACTGGTCAAGACAGTACAAGCACAATAGAACATGTCAGTCGGTATCTTACACAATTGGGCGAAGCATCAGTTGAGGATGCCCATCGAGTTCGTTCCTTCTCCTTATCCCTGTCAGGGCCAGCCTTCACTTAGTTCTCGTCACTACCAGTCAACTCCATTGCCAATTGGGCTGACCTAGAGAAGAAGTTTCATACATATTTTTACACTAGGACTGGAGAAAAGAAGATTACTGATCTAACAACCATGATACAGAGGACTAATGAATCGGGCACTGAGTTTCTTCAGAGATTCCGAGAGACTAGGAACTGATGCTTCTCATTGAACTTGGCTGATGATCAGCTAGCTGCTTTAGCTGTCCAAGGAATGTTGCCAATGTGGAAAGAAAAGCTGCTGGGACAAGAGTTTGACAACTTGGGACAATTGACTCAACGGGTAGTAGCGCTCAATAGCTAATTCCAGAGTATACGCAGAGATACCCAATTCTAGAAGAGCACCACAGTAGCCGAAGCTTATGATCCATACTCAATTGATGACGGCTATGAAGATGAGGATGAGGAGGTTGCTGCAGCTGAATGGAATTGGGGCAAGAAGACAGTAATGGTGCCAAATCCTTGGGGAAGAGGAGTCGAGGAGAGCTATGACTTTGATGTCACAAAATCGGACAAGCTCTTTGACTTCTTACTAGAGAAGGGCCAGATCAAATTGCTGGACAATCATGTTATGCTGCCCCCTGAATAGTTGAAAGGTCCTAATGGCTAGAGGGGGGGTGAATAGCCTAATAAAAATTCTACAACAACACTTAACAAAATGGTTAGACAATTATGAGGCGAAGCGAGTATTGCGCTAGCCTACTCAAAAAGCAAGCCACCTACCACAATTCTAGTTTAGATAGTATCTATGCACACAATAGCTATAACACTACTCTATGTTAGTGTGCTCTCAAAAGCTAACTAAAGAGCCACACCAACCAAGCAAACAAGCTCTCACAACTAGGCTACACTAAAGAGCTTGACAACTAGTTTGCGGTAATGTAAAGAGAGTGATCAATTTGTTTATACCGCCTTGTCGAGGAAGGAGCCAATCAATCACAAGAATGAATAATAATGAAGACCAGTCACCTCGAAATCAAATGATGAACACAATGATTTTTATCGAGGTTCACTTGCTTGCCGGCAAGCTACTCCTCGTTGTGGCGATTCACTCACTTGGAGGTTCACGCGCTAATTGGCATCACACGCCAAACCCTCAATAGGGTGCCGCACAACCAACACAAGATGAGGATCACACAAGCCACGAGCAATCCACTAGAGTACCTTTTGGCTCTCCGCCGGGGAAAGGTCAAGAACCCCTCACAATCACCACGATCGGAGTCGGAGACAATCACCACCCTCCGCTCGATGATCCTCGCTGCTCCATGGCATCTAGGTGGCGGCAACCACCAAGAGTAACAAGCGAATCCCGCAGCGAAACACGAACACCAAGTGCCTCTATATGCAAACACTCAAACAATGCACTTGGATTCTCTCCCAATCTCACAAAGATGATGAATCAATGATGGAGATGAGTGGGAGGACTTTGGCTAAGCTCACAAGGTTGCTATGTCAATGCAAATGGCCAAGAGAGTGAGCTTGAGCCAGCCATGGGGCTTAAATAGAAGCCCCCATGAAATAGAGCCGTTGTACCCCTTCACTGGGTACAGCGCAGGGTGATCGGACGCTCCGGTCATACTGACCGGACTCTGAACCCAGCGTCCGGTCGCCCAATGTTAGCCATGTGTCGTACTACGTTTAACAGGAGTCGTTTGATCTGAACGGTCATCTATTGACTGGACGCTCCGCTAAAACTAACCGGACTCTGAGCCTCCAGCGTCTGGTTGTTTCCAGTAAGGTTCCAGAAACACATTTCTTCGACCGGACGTGTCCGTTCATGCTTGACCGGACCCTACCAGCGTCTGATCACACTATGACTTCTTACTGTGCCATCGGACCCAGACCCTTAGCGTCCGGTCTATCCATGACCCAACGTCCGGTCATTCACCGACGCTGGCGTCTTCACTGCCATACATGGTTGGACGCGTCGGTCCCCTAGAGGTCCAGCATCCGGTCACTGTATAGCCAGCGACACTAACTCCTTTTCACCTCTAACTTCTTCACCCTTGCTCAAATGTGCCAACCACCAAGTGTATCACCTTGTGCACATGTGTTAGCATATTTTCACAAACATTTTTAAGGGTGTTAGCACTCCACTAGATCCTAAATGCATATGCAATGAGTTAGAGCATCTAGTGGCACTTTGATAACCGCATTCTGATACGAGTTTCACCCCTCTTAATAGTACGGCTATCAAACCTAAATGTGATCACACTCTCTAAGTGTCTTAGATCACCAAAACAAAATAGCTCCTATGGTTTATACCTTTGCCTTGAGCTTTTTGTTTTTCTCTTTCTTCTTTCCAAGTCCGAGCACTTGATCATCACCATGGCATCATCTTTATCATGCAATGATCTTCATTTACTTCACCACTTGGAGTGTGCTAGCTATCTCATGATCACTTGATAAACTAGGTTAGCACTTAGGGTTTCATCAATTCACCAAAACCAAACTAGAGCTTTCAATCTCCCCCTTTTTGGTAATTGATGACAACCCTTATACAAAGATATGAATTGAAATTCAATTGTATCCATGTTGCTTGTCCAAGCATATTTACCATGTGTAAAAGAATGTGGACAAGTTTCAAGAACTCCATATGATAGCAATTGCTCTCCCTACATATGTGCTAAGAGTTTAGATTGTAGCTTGCACATATGATTAGATGGGAAATGTAGGAGTCAATTTCTACCAAATGATGCTAAGGTATAAGAGATGGACCTTTGAAGTGTGATACCAATCGGAGTGCACCATTATACCATCCTTAGCACCATGGTTAGCTATATACTACTTGAAAAATACTTCGGAAGGATAGCTAGATACCACTTGTAAAAACTTTGTAAAAGATACTACTTGAAAATCTATTTGGAATAGATATCACTTGATAAAACTTGGAAACGATACCACTTGTGAATAAACCTATGCATGCTAGATATTCATTTCATCACTCAAGTTTACAACTATCATTCATCACACAAGCATGGGTGTCTAAATTAAAAACTTGTGCAATGCAAACAAACATATGAAATGCACATTCAAATGCATCATACAAGTTCATGAGCTTGCTCCCCCTACTTGTGTGCTCAAAATTTTAATTGATCCCTTTCCTTTGTCATATCTCTTCCTTATTTCAAGTTTTCCCCCTATCTCTTATATCTTTATTTCTCTCCCCCTTTTTTCACTATCTTTGTACACTAATTTCTCCCCATGTACTAATATCTTTGTTTTTCTCCCCCTTTGTCATCAATGACCACAAAGGTTGAAAAAGGTAAATACCATGTGTAGGGTCGAGATTATCAATGTCAATCAATGGGGTGAGGATCATTTTCCCAAATTTCATTCAAACTAGAATATTTGCCAAAGATATTTAACTCGGTTTGATCCAAGGACAAGCTTCTTCACACCTCCTAATAAGGGTTATCTTGTACCATGTTGAGTTAAACACTTAGAGCTCATTTTCTAGATTAAAAACTAAGTTTACAAGCCCACAAACATGTCATATGCTATCACTAGATCAAGTCAATCATAGAATCAATTGTGATACCATATGAACATCAAATTCATTTGATTTTCATGAATGAGCCTAATAAAATGGAGAGATGACTAGAAGCACTAAACATGTCCTTAGCAAAGATGTATGCCATGCCAATCAACTTTTACCTTAGATTGCTCGAAGGAGAGGCATGTCATATAAGTAGGGATGCATCAACACATATTTGAGAAATCCAATATGTTCAACTCATTCCTTAGCTTGCAAAACCTTTTCTCATCCAATGGCTTGGTGAATATATCGGCAAGTTGATCTTCGGTACCTACACTCTCAATGCAAATGTCCCCTTTTTGTTGGTGATCTCTTATGAAATGGTGGCGGACATCAATGTGCTTTGTTCTTGCATGTTGAACCGGATTATTGGTCAACTTGATTGCACTCTCATTGTCACATAGCAATGGCACTTTCTTGAACTTGATTCCAAAGTCACTCAAAGTGTCCTTCATCCAAAGTATTTGTGCACAACAACTACCGGCGGATATGTATTCGGCTTCGGCGGTTAATAATGCAACACTATTTTGCTTCTTTGACGACCATGAAACAAGTGATCTTCCCAACAATTGACATGTGCCCGAGGTGCTCTTCCTTTCTACCTTGCATCCCGCATAATTCGAGTTGGAGTAACCAACTAGCTCAAACTTTGCTCCTTTGGGATACCACAAACCAACATTTGGTGTATGCTTCATGTAACAGAACCGACCAAATTATAAGAACGTAAGTACAAAAACAATCATTGGAATGATCAAATTCCTGTACTTAAGCTCCCATAATCCCGGTAGTCCAGAAATCACGAAGGATTTCAAACAACTCTCGACATACAAACCAAGACCATAGTGATTCAACACAACACATCATTCGTTACAACATTTCACAAGTGGCATCCGGATTACATCCATCAGAGTGCGAATAAAATATTACAAACCAAGTTCAAATTTGCGG
Organism: Miscanthus lutarioriparius; assembly: GCA_904845875.1. Taxonomy (NCBI): domain Eukaryota; kingdom Viridiplantae; phylum Streptophyta; class Magnoliopsida; order Poales; family Poaceae; genus Miscanthus; species Miscanthus lutarioriparius. The sequence continues at coordinate 24,188,722 of CAJGYO010000019.1, read as the reverse complement.
AAGCAACATAGTTTAGTACATAACTTCATAGTTTCAAATACATTGCCAGATCTTAGTCATGTCCCACAAAAGCATTATCAGGTACGAGAACTAGGAGAAACCACGCCCACCGGTCTAGTCTTCATCCCTAGCCGGGAGAAGACAATACTTGCAGCAACCAAAGTAGAACTGGTCACCTGCAACAGGTGGGAGATAAACCCTGAGTACGAGAAGGTACTCAGCTAGACTTACCTGACAAAACCAGAAATAAAAGACACCAATGATCATGCAAGGCTTATGAGGTGGGCTAGCTTGACACATTTGCATAAAAGAGCTTATGAATATAGTGACCAATTTAAACTTAGCATCAAGCTTATCATCATTTACCTGTCCACTAGATTAGCACCTGTACTAGAGCACTCACTTATTAGGAGCAATCAATATTAACCATAGCAGGTATAATAAGGTTGTCATCATCATATCATCATTTCTGAACCATTATGTTATTTAGTGTATCTACTTTGAAGATAAGCCCATCAAGTTCTCACTAACCGGGAGAGACGGTGACTCGAATCGAATTACAACTCAGCTGAGGGGGTATTCCTAACTCTCACCCAGGCATACTTTGCAAGGGTAGCTGTGGGTCACCTTTGGGACAACTCAGGAACCAAATTCGCGGGTTCGATCAGCGCCAGCACTTTTAGGGATTACCCTTCTGCCAGGACGATCAGGACTTTTAAATCACCTACCCTTGGACCCATGCCTATGGCTCCCTTCCGACATACTTTGCAAGGGTAGCTGTTGGTCACCTTTGGGACAACTCAGGAACCAAATTCGTGGGTTCGATCAGCGCCAGCACTCTCAGGGATTACGCTTCTGCCAGGACGATCAGGACTTTTAAATCACCTGCCCTTGGACTCATGCCTACGGCTCCCTTCCGAGGCGCACTTTATACTTATCGACGACTCCCGGCCTAAGGTGAGCTACTCGGCTTCGTGGTTGGTCTCCAGACCCGGCCAACTAAGAGAGAGGCATGCGTTCAACATGAATAGGAAAGGCTCCAAGATTCAGTACTTAAGCGACACAGACGGAGTCACTACAAACCGGCAAGCCTCTGCCCGGTCTACATTTCAAATTAAGACAGGTTCTTTTCCACGATAGCAAATATAGCCAACCGTGCCATATGTATATTCCTATATCTTGCAGGTGACAGGAAATCACCTGACTTCTACCGTGTTTAAGCAGGGCTAAGCACTACGTGAGCCTGAGCTACATAGGATTCAGGGTATCAATATCTGGACAAGGATTGGATAACCAATGCAGCAAGTGTTTGCATCCAACACCTAAACTTAATGCAACAATATATATATGTAACAATAATACTTTAACTGCATTTCGGAAATTAGGAGGCTTAATATGCTTCGGGGCTTGCCTTTCACAAAGTTGCATGGACGATGATCTGGGCACTCAACGGCGGCCTCGTCTGGCACTTCTCCTGAGGGCTGCACCTCCTGAACCTCCGGTGTTGGCTGCTGCTGCTCCTCGCTCGGTTCCTCGAATTCCAGCAGTGTCACACCTTTCGGTACACCTATTGCATGCCGATGCACAAGATAAATATCATGGATGCATAAGGAATGACATGATGCTCATGATGAATGGATCACAGTAAGTGTTTAACGAAAACATCACTGGACACTCGTTTACCGATTAAGAATAGCTCTATTCAAATCACTTTAAGACATGTATCTAACTTAGCTTGAAGAACAAGATCAACTTACCTAACTTGCATAACCTAAGATAAAGATGCTCATCTTCAGTTAAAGGCCTAACACCTAGGAACATTACCACAAGCTTAGGAATAGTAAAGGCATACTTAAATCAACAGTTAAGGTTTCATATGCAAACGAGCAGTTCCTTAATTCAATCACAACAAGAGTTCTATAAATTCAAATGACTAGCAAGAGGACATTCTGGAAAGCTTATGAAATTCTCTACAAATCATTTGTACACATCAAAGCATGATTCTTATGTTAACCCAATCGAATTCAAGTAAACATAGAATCTGTCCAGAAATGATAGGTTTACTAAATTAATTATTTAGTGATGATGCAAAAGCATAATTGGACCAAACCAAGTTTACCAACTTGTTGTACATACAAGAGGAACATCAGAAAGTATAGTGCCAACTTCTAAATAAATTATTTAATGTCCTTTTCTAATTTATTTAGTTAATTAGGTGATTAAAGCAACATATAGTAAAACTACATAGAAAAATCTACAAAAATTACAGTAGCTACCTCATTCTTCACATAGACTACCATAAAAATTTCAAAGCAATTGAGCAAGCAGAACTTGCTGTATCAAAATTAACAGATGGCAGGGCTATTTCTAGCATAATTAGGAAACCCTATTGAAAAGTGTCAAGCAATAGATTTCACATTTTTGCTAGCATCATTCTAGCATAAGAATAGCACTCACCAAATTTTACCTTTACTGGATCTATAGAAAAATTATGAAAATTCACACAAGATCCATCCATGCAAACAAGAGAATTACCTAACTCTTTCCTACAGTGTCCTAAATGTATGAAAATTTAACTACAAGCTATTAATGATATGAGCAGTACACCATAAAAATTTCATGCCATTTGGAGCTACAAAGAAAAAGATATAATTACCCCTATTTCCCACATGATTAAAAGATATAATTAGCAACTCCATTTTTCATAACAAAACATGGCATAAATTATATTTTTAATATAAACTAGACATTATCATGAACTCAACAAAATTGGAACCACATCATTTGGATCTACCAACTAGGAGATACACAATTTTGAATATATACACAAATCTGTGAAAAGAATAAAACAACCAGAAAATGGAAAACCTAATCCTACGGCTGGGCCGGCCCAGAAGAACACGGCGGCCTGCGAAGCACACGCCCGCATATGCCAGCGCGACCCAGAAGCGGCGCAGCCCACGCCGGCTCCCGCTTGCGCGCGGCGGCTAACGAGTGGGTCCTGCAAGACAGTGAGACAGACAGGGGAGGAGGGAAGGACGACGGCGTAGCTCATCGCCGGTGGTAGCTCCGGCGAGGCCATCAGTCCCAACGTGTTCGCCTAACCCATGCTCACCTTGGGATACCATCTATTGTAGCGATTCCAGCGGCTAGATGGAGTGGCTACGGCCATGGCGACGCACGGCCACGGGTTGGCCGGCTCCGGTGAGGCGACGGCGTTACGGCCCTAGTGGCCTACTCTCCGAGCATCAGTAGCACTTACAGGACCTAGCGCAAGGGAGAGAGGGGACAGTAAGAGGCTCGACTAGCACGACCACGTGCGAGCTCAGCAGGCGGCGGTCATGGCGACCCGGTGGAGCCACACTCACGGTGAGCTCTACCTGAGGCGAAAATGGGATGACGGTGGGGTCGAGGACGTGGAGGAGCTCACAGTGGCATTGTGGTTCAGAGGAATTGGACCAAGGTGCTCGGTTGAGGGGGATTTTGGTTCGGCGGCTACCACAGCTTCCCGGCCGCCGTGCTCGTGGAGGAAGGAGATGGCAGGGGTGAAATGGCGAGGTGAAAGGCGAGTGAACGAAGCACTGGCTTTCATCTGGGGCACGGACACGTGACGTGGAGGCGCTAGCAGAGCATGCGCACCACGCGGTGATCAGCTCCTGAGTCGGTCGGCCACGGCATGCTCTGTCGGTTTTCTGAAACGGACTGAATCGACGCCCGATGACACGACTGACAGCGTGATTTCGACGATCCATAACTCCCAAACGGTGGCGATCTGGTTCATGGTATAGTTAACAAAATTGAAGATCCAAGTGAGTACAACAACTTTGTCAATTGGAGCTCGAGTTGGTTCGGCCTGGTTAGGGAGATACAAGGCTCCAAACTATGACACACGAAACTATAAATCGTCTTAAGGACTTAGAAAAATTCTTAAGTATGAACTCAATAGGGAAAAATGACTTGTGGGCCTCGTTTGAACATGTTCTAGCCATTTCATGAGATGTTCATGTTGAGACTTTTGTTCCTTGATAAATTGGCTACAACTTTGGTAAAGGGTGCGCATCCATGCAAGATCTCTAGGTTGGACTTTTGAATCAGTCAAACAGTGGCACTCTATAGGTCATCATAAGTCAAACATCCACCTAGAGGGCAATTTAGTCATTTTGTTCCACATGAACAATGTCCCATCAATTACCCTAAGTGTAGTTAAGGTGTATTAGACCCTAATTAACCACTCTACACAAGTGCTACACCAACTTCTAATGGTCACATGTGATGAAGCAACAAAACAATCAATTTCACTCTAATGTTGCAATTCCATGTTTCACATGTTTCATGACTTTGTTGTAATTTTAAACTTGTCATATTACTACCATGTTGCCCTATTTCAAGGTATGAGAAACTCATGTTGCATTCACATGTTTCACTACTACCATTCACAAGCAATCAAGTATGAAACAAACATAATTGAGAATGTTGCATATACATGTTTCAGTAACATTGGTATGATGAGATAGATGATGCACATGGTTATGAAATGAAATGCAATTTTGTGGGAGCCAAACACCTAGGGTGTTACAGCCCTCCCCCCTTAGAAAAATCTCATCCCGAGATTTGGAAAGCGTACCATTTAGTATAGAAAGTTGGATGATTTTCCTTTAGATAATCTTCCCGCTCCCATGTTGCATCCCGATCACTATGATTACTCCAAACTACCTTGTATAACTTAACTACTCACATACGAGTCACTTTTTCTTGAGTATCCAGAACCTGCACGGGCTTCTGCTCATAAGAAAGATCAGATTTCAAGTTGATTCTCCTCATTGCTACTCTTTCCTTAGGAATACGGAGACACTTCTTCAGCTGAGACACATGGAATACTGGGAATATAGCTCCCATTTCACATGGAAGATCGAGTTTATAGGCTACTCTTCCACTTTTCTCGATAATTTGGTAAGGTCCAACATATCGAGGCTCAAGCTTCCTTTTAATTCCAAAACGTTTTACTCCTTTCATAGGGGATACCTTCAGATAAACATGGTCACCTACTTCAAACTCAATAGGTTTTCTTCTCTTATCAGCATAGCTCTTTTGTCTAGCCTGAGCGGCAGTCATATTCTTCTGTATAGTTTGGACTTGCTCTTCGGCTTCTTTTACAAAATCAATACCATAGAATCTTCTTTCTCCGGGTTCCACCCAGTTTAAAGGAGTCCTACACTTGCGGCCATATAGCGCTTCAAAAGGAGCCATCTTGATACTCTCTTGATAACTGTTGTTATAAGAGAATTCAGCGAGAGGCAACCATTCCTCCCAAGAGCCTTTGCAAGAGATAAGACAAGCTCTAAGCATGTCTTCAAGAATTTGATTAACACGCTCAGTCTGTCCCGATGTTTGCGGATGATAGGCAGAACTGCGGATTAGATGAGTGCCAAGATTCTGATGTAAGCATTCCCAAAAGCGAGCCGTGAATTGCGGTCCTCTATCTGAAACAATGGATTTGGGTACACCATGGAGACGTACCACTTGTTGAAAATAAATATCAGCATAGTTGTGAGGGTGATAGGTAGACTTGACCGGAATAAAGTGAGCGGATTTGGTTAGACGATCTACGATGACCCAGATGGAATCACAACCCTTTTTGGTAGTGGGTTACCCAACAATAAAATCCATAACAATTTCTTCCCACTTCCAGCCAGGAATAGAGAGTGGTTGCAATAACCCTGGCCTCATGTGAATACCCTTGACTCTACAACAGTTATCACACCTTGCCACGTAGGCTGCGATTTCTTTCTTCATCTTGGTCCACCAATAATACAGCTTGAGATCTTGATACATTTTACTGCTACCAGGATGGATGGACAATCTAGAAGAATGGGCTTCAGCCATAATTTGATTTCTAAGTTCTTTGTCTTTGGGTACTACAAGCCTATCATTAAACTAGAGAATTCCTTTATCATCGACCCTAAAGTGCTTGGTCTCCTACTCTTTCATCTTTCGCTTGATGTGAAACACACCCACATCAGTCTTCCGGAGTTCAATAATTCAACTTCTAAGAGAGCAATCCACAGTGATATTGTGGAGTACTATAGGATAAAGGAGGTGTGCCAGATGAAAGTCTTCACTAACTAAGGAATTGCAATGGGCCTTTCTGCTTAAGGCATCAGCAACCACATTTGCCTTGCCAGGATGGTAGTGCACTTGAAGGTTGTAGTCTTTAATTAATTCTAACCATCGTCGTTGACGCATGTTCAACTCGGGTTGAGTAAAGATGTACTTGAGACTTTTATGGTCAGTATAGATGTTGCACACATTACCTAACAAGTAATGTCTCCAAATCTTCAGGGCATGAACAACTGCGGCTAGCTCTAAGTCATGGGTAGGATAATTGACTTCATGTTTTCGAAGCTGGCGCGAAGCATAAGCAATGACTCGGCCCTCCTTCATAAGAACACACCCCAAACCGGTGCCACATGCATCACAATAGACATCAAAAGGCTTCTTGATGTCAGGTTATGCCTATACAGGAGCAGAAGTTAGTAAGGTCCGCAAAGTGTGGAAAGCCTCTTCACACTTCGGAGTCCACACAAACTTCTCATCCTTTTGAAGTAGTCGAGTCATGGGCTTGGCGATTTTAGAGAAATCTGGGATAAATCGATGATAATAGCCAGCCAAACCCAGGAAACTTTGGACTTCTGTGACCGTAGTAGGTGCCTTCCAATCTAGGACTTCTTGCACCTTAGTAGGGTCAACCAAAATTCCATCTCTAGATAACACATGACCTAGAAAAGGTACCTTGTTCAACCAGAATTCGCACTTGCTGAACTTAGCATAAAGCTGGTTGTCACGTAATCGAGTTAAAACAATTCTCAGATGTTCAGCATGCTCTTCTTCATTTTGCGAATATACAAGGATATCTCCAATGAACACGATGACGAACTTGTCCAATTCCGGCATGAATACTGAATTCATCAGGTACATAAAGTGTGCCGGAGCATTTGTCAACCCAAAGGACATGAGAAGATATTCGAACAAGCCATAACGAGTAGAGAAAGTTGTCTTAGGTATATCTTCATGATGAATTTTGATCTGATGGTAGCCAGACCTCAAATCAGCCTTGGAGAATACCTTAGCTTTGGAGAGTTGATCAAATAGGATATCGATGCGAGGAAGAGGGTATTTGTTCTTGATAGTAACAGCATTAAGGGGGCGATAATCCACGCACATGCGTAAAGACTCGTCCTTCTTCTTCACAAAGATAGCCGGACAACCCCAAGGAGAAGAACTAGGCCGAATCAAACCTTTCTTTAATAGCTCATTCAACTGAATCTTTAGCTTAGCCAACTCATTGGACGGCATTCTATAGGGCCTTCGAGAAATAGGAGCCGTACCCGGAACAAGTTCTATCTTGAATTCTTCTTCACGGTCCGAAGGTAATCCAGGCAAGTCATCAGGGAAGATATCTGGAAACTCACAGACAACCGGTATATCCTTAATGGCTTTGGCTAGGGTAGCATTGGCTGTATTGTGGATAGCGATATCACGAGGCAACTGCACTAGAAAACCCTTCTTACCCACAGGATCTCTCGACATTACCACACGGGTTGATGTATCGATCAACACTCCATTCCCGCTCATCCACTTCATCCCTAGGATTACATCGATTCCTACCCCCGGCAGAACTACAAGATCTGCAAGGAACTCTCGATCCCCAATCTCAATCTTTACATCTTTAACTACTTGGTTAGTCATGATATTATTCCTAGCAGCACTAATACAATAACCACCCTTGACAATTGTAATCACATTCCTCTTATGCTTAGATGCAAAAGTAGAACTCATAAAGGAATGTGAAGCACCCGAATCAAAGAGCACAACTGCAGGGTGATCATTAACAAGAAACTTACCAGCGGTGACCACTTCACCAGCAGGAATTTCCTCCACAGTAGTGTAGTGAACACGCCCCTAACGGATGTTTCCCTGAGCATTCTGCTTGGGAGGATAGGGACAAGTACTAGCCCAGTGACCAGGCTTGTTATAGTTCCAACACGGCCTATTAGCTGGTGGGACATTGGAGCTACCCTGCCCAGAGGTATTCTTTGGCAAGAAAATTGTGTACCCCTTGCGGAAACCAGTTTTAGCTTGATTCTTCTTCTGAGGCGGGCGGTACCGGACATTAGCATTGGGTGGACGATATTGGGTTTTGGATACCACTGGTGCCTTAGACTGAGAAGCACCTGCCTCAAAGTTTCTTTTACGGGTCTTGGAAGCAGCATATACCTTATCATTATTCTCTTGAGTCAGGGTGTCACTGATAAACTCATTGAAGGTGACACACTTACAGTTGCCCATAGACTTCATCAGTTTAGGGGAAAGTCCCCTCTTGAAACCAGCTATCTTTTTGGCATCAGTATCAACGAACTCATGAGCATACCTCGCCAGGTTGTTAAATGCCTGGAGGTATTCATTAAGACTCTTGTTGCCTTGAGTTAGCTTCATGAACTCAGTATGCTTAATGGCCATGAGACCAGGAGGGATAAAATGTCCCCTGAAAGCTGCCTAGAACTGGTCCCAAACCACCTCAACGTTTGTAGGGAAGGTGGTCCTGTGATGGGTCCACCCGATGCCTGCAGGGCCTTGGAGCTGGTGTCCTGCATACGAGGCCTTCATACCTTCTGTCAATCGGAGCAATCCAAACCTTTGCTCTATCGTACTCAACCATTCATCAGCTTGTAATGGTTCTTCTGCCTCTCTAAAGATAGGAGGCTTTGTGTCCATGAAGTCCTTAAAGCTGCTATACTGGTTCGACTCGGGTCCTTGGCGGACATGTCGGTCATCGTGGTTAGCCAGTTGGCGCATAGCCTCAGCTAGCATGCGCTGACTTTCGACGACTGTCTGCATTAGCTCAGCTGGTGTGGGCGGTGGTGGAGGAGGTGGTTGTTCCTCATCTCCAAAGCCACGATCGTGACGAAGATTATAAGCCATCTGCAAAATGTATAGCCAATGATCACTGACGATGTGGAAATTTTGTAGATGAATTGTATAATTATGCCAAACTGACCCCAATGGAGAAAATGAATTTATACTATCAACAGAGGCACAATCATCCATCACAATCACACAACTCATCAAGCGCATCAATTGACACATTAATGCGATGAACTTAACCAACAACAAGATCTATAGACCGCATAGACGGAATTTATCAAAGCTCACATACGTGGAGCATAGCACGTTTGATAGGTTACATCCAAGCCATAGGGGTTCCAAACTAACATCACGGATCACATAGGGTTTGATATTACATCCCAACGATTAACTTATTACAAGCTACTTGTTCATGCTTGAGGACCAACAAAAGACTAGCTCTAGCGCATTAGCTAAGTAATAAGCTAACTACGCATTGTCCTCGGAGTCAGTGTCGAAGGTCTCTCCTCCATCTTCATCACTAGCAGGTTCTATCTCCTCATCTTCCTCCTCTCTAGGTGGAATGTTCTCAGGTCCATTAATCTCAATGTCATCATCATCTTCAGCCATGATGACACCAGAGCCCATCTCATCCTCATCGTCAGGGGGTAGGAGAGGGTGAAGCTGATTGTGTAATAGGTGAACCTCCTCATGGAGATGGTCATTGTACTCTTTTGCAACTACCAACTGCTGCTCCAGCTCAACCTGTCGCGCTCTCAATGCATTCTCTTCGTTCTAGGCTTCATTCCACTGGTTCAACACATGAATCAACATACGTTCACAGTTGCGGTGAGCAACTATCAACCTCTGAACCTCCTGGGTCTCTTGATCCCGTTCCTGCTTTACTTGCTCCAAACGTTGCTGGGCCGCATTCCTCTCAGCAGTCACTCGGGCCAGCTCTGCCCTCAGCCTTTCCTCCTCAGTAGGCTCCGGACGGGGCTCACGAGGAGCTAACCGATGATGAGGCGCCCTGCCTCTGGCGGACTTGCGAGCGGTGCGTTTCGTGCGCGCCATCTGTAGCAAAAAGTTGCAACGTAAGGGGAGAATCATTTAAGGGATACAAAATTTAATTATTCGAGACCATCAAATTTTAAAGGAGGGAGTAATGCAAGAATGCCATGTATGCTTGAACATGATGCATGCACGATCCGTACGTCCCCACAAACCTAGAAAATTTTTAAAGGCTAGCGAAATATACGGTGGCATACATACGTTCTCTCGTATATGGTAGCTAGTCGATCTACAACGATACGTTGTTAGTGTACCTGCAATAAATTTCATTTCAGCCCAATAATTTCCCAAAAAGGCATGTAAAGTAAGCAGTAAACTAAATACTTTCGTACATACATCCCCCGATGTATATACTCTAGTATCATAGCTACCCGACAGAGATACCCACACTTAAGTACTCTCATAGATACATGATCGAACATGTAAGTATGCGAGCAACCACAACTACTCTCCCCTAGACCGACGGTTGGACGGTCATGCTCTCACAACTCCCACTTACCAGAGCGTAGAGGTATTTTGATCCATACATTACCACCCAAGCGGATGCCATCCATACAATAGCACGTCGTATGGACAACGAAACAGAAACAAGTAGGAACCCCCAAGTTAGTACTTTAATAAGCCACCTAAGAGTCCTTATTTGGGCATAAAGGATATGACCACTGGCAACACTTAGTATTTAATTTAGAATTTTCACAAATACTTTTGTTTTAAATACACAAATGACATGTTTAGTGTCAAATCTTGCTCTGATGCCAGCTGTAACAGAACCGACCAAATTATAAGAACGTAAGTACAAAAACAATCACCGAAGTGATCAAATTCCTGTACTTAAGCTCCCATAATCCTGGTAGTCCGGAAATCATGAAGGATTTCAAACAACTCTTGACATACAAACCAAGACCATAGTGATTCAACACAACACATCATTCGTTACAACATTTCACAAGTGGCATCCGGATTACATCCATCAGAGTGCGAATAAAATATTACAAACCGAGTTCAAATTTGCGGAAGCAACATAGTTTAGTACATAACTTCATAGTTTCAAATACATTACCAGATCTTAGTCATGTCCCACAAAAGCATTATTAGGTACGAGAACTAGGAGAAACCGTGCCCAACGGTCTAGTCTTCATCCCCAGCCGGGAGAAGACAATACTTGCAGCAACCAAAGTAGAACTGGTCACCTGCAACAGGTGGGAGATAAACCCTAAGTATGAGAAGGTACTCAGCTAGACTTCCCCGACAAAACTAGAAATAAAAGACACCAAGGATCATGCAAGGCTTATGAGGTGGGCTAGCTTGACACATTTGCATAAAAGAGTTTATGAATATAGTGACCAATTTAAACTTAGCATCAAGCTTATCATCATTTACCTGTCCACTAGATTAGCACCTGTACTAGAGCACTCACTTATTAGGAGCAATCAATATTAACCATAGCTGGTATAATAAGGCTGTCATCATCATATCATCATTTCTGAACCATTATGTTATTTAGTGTATCTACTTTGGAGATAAGCCCGTCAAGTTCTCACTAACCGGGAGAGACGGCGACTCGAATCGAATTACAACTCAGCTGAGGGGGTATTCCTAACTCTCACCCTGACATACTTTGCAAGGGTAGCCGTGGGTCACCTTTGGGACAACTCAGGAACCAAATTCGTGGGTTCGATCAGCGCCAGCACTCTTAGGGATTACCCTTCTGCCCGGACGATCAGGACTTTTAAATCATCTGCCCTTGGACTCACGCCTACGGCTCCCTTCCGAGGAGCACTTTATACTTATCGACTCCCGGCCTGAGGTGAGCTACTCGGCTTCGTGGTCGGTCTCCAGACCCGACCAACTAAGAGAGAGGCATGCGTTCAACATGAACAGGAAAGGCTCCAAGATTCAGTCCTTAAGCGACACAGACGGAGTCACTACAAACCGGCAAGCCTCCGCCAGGTCTTAATTTCAAATTAAGACATGTTTTTTCCACGATAGCAAATATAGCCAACCGTGCCATATGTAATTCCAATATCTCGCAGGTGACAGGAAATCACCTGACTTCTACCGTGTTTAAGCAGGGCTAAGCACTACGCGAGCCTGAGCTACATAGGATTCAGGGTATCAATATCTGGACAAGGATTGGATAACCAATGCAGCAAGTGTTTGCATCCAACACCTAAACTTAATGCAACAATATATATATGTAACAATAATACTTTAACTGCATTTCAGAAATTAGGAGGCTTAATATGCTTCGGGGCTTGCCTTTCACAAAGTTGCACGGACGGTGATCTGGGCACTCAACGGTGGCCTCGTCTGGCACTTCTCCTGAGGGCTGCACCTCCTGAACCTCTGGTGTTGGCTGCTGCTGCTCCTCGCTCGGTTCCTCGAATTCCAGCAGTGTCACACCTTACGGTACACCTATTGCATGCCGATGCACAAGAAAAATATCATGGATGCATAAGGAATGACATGATGCTCATGATGAATGGATCACAGTAAGTGTTTAACGAATACATCACTGGACACTTGTTTACCGATTAAGAATAGCTCTATTCAAATCACTTTAAGACATGTATCTAACTTAACTTGAAGAACAAGATCAACTTACCTAACTTGCATAGCCTAAGATAAAGATGCTCATCTTCAATTAAAGGCCTAACATCTAGGAACATTACCACAAGCTAAGGAATAGTAAATGCATACTTAAATCAACAGTTAAGGTTTCATATGCAAACGAGCAGTTCCTTAATTCGATCACAACAAGAGTTCTATAAATTCAAATAACTTTCAAGAGGACATTCTAGAAATCTTATGAAATTCTCTATAAATCATTTGTACACATCAAAGCATGATTCTTATGTTAACCCAATCGAATTCAAGTAAACATAGAATCTGTCCAGAAATGACAGGTTTACTAAATTAATTATTTAGTGATGATGCAAAAGCATAATTGGACCAAATCAAGTTTATCAACTTGTTGTACATACCATAGGAACATCAGAAAGTATAGTGCCAACTTCTAAATAAATTATTTAATGTCCTTTTCTAATTTATTTAGTTAATTAGGTGATTAAAACAACATATAGTAAAACTATACAGAAAAATCTACAAAAATTATAGTATCTACCTCATGCTTCACATAGACTACCATAAAAATTTCAAAGCAATTGGGCAAGCAAAACTTGCTGTATCAAAATTAACAGATGGCAGGGCTATTTCTAGCATAATTACGAAACCCTATTGAAAAGTGTCAAGCAACATATTTCATATTTTTCCTAGCATAAGAATAGCACTCACCAAATTTTACCTTTACTGGATCTATAGAAAATTATGAAAATTCACACAAGATCCATCCATGCAAACAAGAGATTTACGTAACTCTTTCCTACAGTGTCCAAAACGTATGAAAATTTAACTACAAGCTATTAATGATATGAGCAGTACACCATAAAAATTTCATGCCATTTGGAGCTACAAAGAAAAAGATATAATTACCCCTATTTCCCACATGAGTAAAAGAGATAATTAGCAACTCCATTTTTCATAACAAAACATGGCATAAATTATATTTTTAATATAAACTAGACATTATCATGAACTCAACAAAATTGGAACCACATCATTTGGATCTACCAACTAGGAGATACATATTTTTGAATATATACACAAATCTGTGAAAAGAATAAAACAACCAGAAAATGGAAAACCTAATCCTACGGCTGGGCCGGCCCGGAAGAACACGGCGGCCCACGAAGCACACGCCCGCATACGCCAGCGCGGTCCAGAAGCGGCGTGGCCCACGCCGGCTCCCGCCTGCGCGCGGTGGCTGACGAGTGGGTCCCGCAAGACAGCAAGACAGACAGTGGAGGAGGGAAGGACGACGGCGTAGCTCGTCGCCGGTGGCAGCTCCGGCGAGGCCATTGGTCCCAACGTGTTCGCCTGACCCATGCGCACCTAGGGATACCATCTATTGTAGCGATTCCAGCGGCTAGAGGGAGTGGCTACGGCCATGGCAGCGCACGGCCACGGGTTGGCCGGCTCCGGCGAGGCGACGTCGTTACGGCCCTAGTGGCCTACTCTCCGAGCATCAGTAGCACTCACAGGACCTAGCGCAAGGGAGAGAGGGGACGGTAAGAGGCTCGAGTAGCACAGCCACGTGCGAGCTCAGCCGGCGGCGGTCATGGCGACCCGGTGGAGCCGCGCTCATGGTGAGCTCTACCTGAGGCAAAAATGGGATGACGGTGGGGTTGAGGACGTGGAGGAGCTCACAGTGGTGTTGTGGTTCAGAGGAATCGGACCAAGGTGCTCGGTTGAGGGGGATTTTGGTTCGGCGGCTACCACAGCTTCCCGGCCGCCGTGCTCGCGGAGGAAGGAGATGGCAGGGGTGAAATGGCGAGTGAACGAAGCGCTGGCTTTCATCTGGGGCACGAACACGCGACGTGGAGGTGCTAGCAGAGCATGCGCGCCACGCGGTGATCAGCTCCTAAGCCGGTCGGCCACAGCGTGCTCTGTCGGTTTTCTGAAATGGACTGAATCGACGCCCGATGACATGACTGACAGCGTGATTTCGACGATCCATAACTCCCAAACGGTGGTGATCTGGTTCATGGTATAGTTAACAAAATTGAAGATCCAAGTGAGTACAACAAGTTTGTCAATTGGAGCTCGAGTTGGTTTGGCCTGGTTAGGGAGATACAAAGCTCCAAACTATGACACACGAAACTGTAAATCGTCTTAAGGAGTTAGAAAAATTCTTAAGTATGAACTCAGTAGGGAAAAATGACTTGTGGGCCTCGTTTGAACATGTTCTAGCCATTTTCATGAGATGTTCATGTTTAGACTTTTGTTCCTTGATAAATTGGCTACAACTTTGGTAAAGGGTGCGCATCCATGCAAGATCTCTAGGTTGGACTTTTGAATCAGTCAAACAGTGGCACTCTATAGGTCATCATAAGTCAAACATCCACCTAGAGGGCAATTTAGTCATTTTGTTCCACATGAACAATGTCCCATCAATTACCCTAAGTGTAGTTAAGGTGTATTAGACCCTAATTAACCACTCTACACAAGTGCTACACCAACTTCTAATGGTCACATGTGATGAAGCAACAAAACAATCAATTTCACTCTAATGTTGCAATTCCATGTTTCACATGTTTCATGACTTTGTTGTAATTTTAAACTTGTCATATTACTACCATGTTGCCCTGTTTCAAGGTATGAGAAACTCATGTTGCATTCACATGTTTCACTACTACCATTCACAAGCAATCAAGTATGAAACAAACATAATTGAGAATGCTGCATATACATGTTTCAGTAACAATGGCATGATGAGATAGATGATGCACATGGTTATGAAATGAAATGCAATTTTGTGGGAGCCAAACACCTAGGGTGTTACACTTCAAGTACCTCAATATTATCTTTGTAGCCTTCAAATGACTTTCTCTTGGTGAGGCTTGAAATCTTGCACACATGCATACACTAAACATGACATCCGGCCTTGATGCGGTCACATAGAGTAGGCTTCCAATCATAGACCGATACAACTTTTGATCCACCATATTTTCACTTGCATCACTATCCAAGTTGCTATTGGTTCCCATTGGTGTGCTAATGGCTTTACTATCATTCAATCCAAACTTCTTGATCATGTCCTTAATGTACTTACCTTGACTCACAAATGTACCATTCTTTAATTGCTTGATTTGAAGACCAAGGAAGTAACTTAACCCTCCATTCATGGACATCTCAAACTCATTAGTTATCATCTTTCCAAATTCATCACAAAAGTCTTGATTGGTTGATCCAAATATGATATCATCAACATAGATTTGCAACACAAATAGGTCTTTTTCAATCTTCTTGATGAAAAGAGTAGTATCAACCTTGCCCATTGTGAACCCTTTAGAGAGTAGGAAGTCCCTCAATCTCTCATACCATGCTCTAGGTGCTTGCTTCAAGCCATACAATGCCTTCTTCAACTTGTACACATGGTTGAGCTTCTTGTCATCTTCAAAATCGGGAGGTTGCTCAACATACACAAGCTCATTGATATACTCATTGAGAAATGCACTCTTCACATCCATTTGGTACAACTTGATGTTGTGGGCACAAGCATAGGCTAACCAGATTCTAATTGCTTCCAATCTTGCAACCGGGGCATATGTTTCTCCAAAGTCAAGACCTTCAACTTGAGTGTAACCTTGAGCCACTAATCTTGCTTTGTTCCTTATTACTATCCCATCTTGATCTTGCTTGTTCTGAAAGACCCACTTGGTTCCAATCACATTATGATCCTTAGGCCTCTCAACTAATTCTCATACTTGGTTTCTTGTGAAGTTGTTTTGCTCTTCATGCATAGCATTGACCTAATCAACATCCCTCAAAGCTTCATGTATCTTCTTAGGTTCAATGGATGACAAAAATGAGAAATGCTCACAAAATGAAGCCAATCTTGACCTAGTTTGCACACCTCTTGAAATATCACCAATGATAGTGTCTAATGGATGATCCCTTGCAATATTTGTTGGTTAGAGGATTGGAACTTGATTGCTTGCACTTGCTTGATCATTTGGTTGAGATGATATACTAGCCACTTGATCTTGTTCATTATCATGAGAGCCACTTGTGCTAGCTTGATTTGTATCATCTTGCACATTTGAGTTAGAGAGCACTTGCACTTGATCATCTTCATCATCATTCACTTGCCTAGGCCTCAATTCACCAATATCCATGTTCTTCATGGCATTTGAAAGTTGAATGCCTCTAACATCTTCCAAGTTCTCATTCTCTACTTGTAAACCCTTTGTTTCATCAAATTCAACATCATGAACTTTCTCAAGAGTACCACTATCCAAATTTCAAACTCTATATGCTTTGCTTGTAGTGGAATAACCAAGTAGGAATCCTTTATCACATTTCTTGTCAAACTTGCCCAATCTAGTGCCTTTCTTCAAGATATAGCATTTGCAACCAAAGACCCAAAAATATGTAATGTTGGGCTTTCTACCATTCAAGAGCTCATATGGTGTCTTCTCTTTCAATCGGTGACAATAGAGGTGGTTGCTACAATAGCAAGCCGTGTTGATAGCTTCAGCCCAAAAAGATTGACTCACATTGTACTCACTAAGCATAGACCTTGCCATATCAATGAGTGTTCTATTCTTCCTCTCAACAAGGCCATTTGATTGTGGTGTGTACTTGGCCGGGAATTGATGTCTAATTCCAAATTCATCACATAACTCATCAATTCTAGTGTTCTTGAACTCACTATCATTGTCACTTCTAACTCTCTTGATGGTTGTTTCAAACTCATTGTGAATGCCCTTGACAAATGATTTGAATGTTGCAAATACATCACTTTTGTCCACTAGAAAGAATACCCATGTGTATCTAGTGTAATCATCCACTATCACAAAGCCATATTTGTTACCACCAATGCTAGTGTATTGAGTTGGCCCAAACAAATCCTTGTGCAATAACTCAAATGCTTTACTAGTGCTCATCATGGTTTTCTTAGGATGGGTGTTTCCAACTTGTTTTCTGGCTTGACAAGAGCTACAAAGCTTATCCTTTTCAAACACAACATCTTTTAAGCCTCTAACTAAGTCATGCTTAACCAATCTATTCAATTGTTTCATTCCAACATGACCAAGCCTTCTATGCCACAACCAACCCATGCTAGACTTAGTGAACAAACATGTAGATAATTTAGCTTCACTAGCATTGAAATCAACCAAGTATAGATTCTCATATCTAAAGCTTTTGAAGATCAAGTTAGAGCCATCTACACTTATGATCTCTACATCATCTACCCCAAATATGCATTTGAATCCAAGATCACACAATTGAGCCACGGATAGCAAATTAAAGTTCAAGCTCTCTACTAGCAATACATTGGATATGCTCATGTCATTGGATATTGCAATCTTACCAAGCCCTTTGACCTTGCCTTTTCCATTGTCACCAAATGTGATACTATCATAACCATCATTGCCATTTGTGTTGATTGAGTTGAACATTCTTGCATCTCCGGTCATATGTTGAGTGCACCCACTATCAAGAACCCAATGCCTTCCTCCGGCTTTGTAATTGACCTACAAAAGAAAATCAATTCTTTTTAGGTACCCAAACTTGCTTGGGTCCTTGAAGGTTAGTCACTAAGCTCTTTGGTACCCAAATGGCTTTCTTCTTTGAGCCCATCCATGGTTTACCAATAAACTTAGCCTTCACACCATTTGTACCCTTAGTAAGCATATAGCATGAATCAAGCTTAAGGGAGGATACATTTGCATTTTTGCTCTTGTTGGTGCATTCATGCTCTTTATGACCCACTTGCTTGCAACTAATGCAAAACCGACCATTGTTCTTCACAAAACTAGTCTTGTGAGGAGCAAAGGCTGCCTTGCCTTTCTTGGGGGTATAGCCCAATCCCTCTTTGTAGAGAGAAGCTCTTTGGCTATCCAAGCACATAAGCAAGTGGTCCTCACCACCATAGGCCTTAGCCAAAGTGTGATTGAGCTTGTTAACCTCCTTCTTGAGATTCTCATTCTCAACCACTAGTGAGGCATCACAAGTGAGACCATCACCACTAGATGAGGTGGAAGTAGAAGTACTACAAGAAGGGTTAGTGGGAGGAACAATGATAGGCATAGATAGTGATTCATCAATTATATCACAAGTTAAACATACATTGCAAGTTTCAACATGCTTCTTTTTAGGTTGCTCATCAAGCAAAGAGGAATGAGCCTCTTCAAGCTTTTTGTGAGCTTTACCAAGCTTCTCATTGGCTTCCTCTAGCCTCTCATGAGATGCATTGAGCTTATCAAAGGCTTGCTTAAGGGCTTTTAGTTCCTTACACAAGCTTTTGCATTCCCTTCTCTTGATGTCAAAGTGTTCTCTAGCATCTTCTAGCATGTCAATTAATTCATCCTTAGTAGGTTCATCATCATCACTATCACTATCATTTTCATTTTCATTATCATCATCATGTTCTTCATCACTTTCATCATTACAAGTTTATACCTTAGTGGCCTTAGCCATGAAGCATGATGAAGAATCGAAGAGAGAAGGCTTCTCATTGATAGCAATGCTTGCTAGAACCTTCTTCTTGGTGGTCTTGTGATCATCACTATCATCATCATCATCACTTAAGGAAGCATCACTATCCCAAGTGACCACATATGAACCACCCTTCTTCTTCTTGAAGGCCATCTTGTCCTTCTTCTATTTCTTTTCCTTCTTGTCCTTCTTCTTGTTCTTTTTGTTGTCATCATCATTGTCGCTATTGTATGGACATTGAGCAACAAGATGATCTTTGCTTCCATACTTGAAGCACCTTCTTGACTCTTCTTTGTTCTTGGATGAAGACTTCTGTCTTCTAGCATGATAGCCCTTCTTCACCATGAACTTGCCAAATCTCTTGAGAAAGAGAGCCATCTTCTCATCATCATCATCCCATGAATCATCTTCTTCACTAGATGTTTCTTGCTTAGCTTTGCCCTTGGATGATGTGGCCTTGAATGCCACACTCTTCTTCTTGTCATCCTTCTTGTCATCTTTCTTCTCCCTCTTTTCTTCCTTCTCATCATCATCTCTATATGTATCATCGGTTATTATATCACCCAACACTTGGTTTGGTGTCATGGTGTCCAAACCACTCCTCACTAGAATAGTGACCAATATACCAAATCTCGAAGGCAAACATCTCAAGAACTTGTGGGAGAAGTCCTTGTCCTTCACCTCTTCTCCAAGTGCTTTGAGATCATTGACAAGCACTTGAAGCCTATGGAACATCTCCGGCACACTCTCATCCTCCTTCATCTTGAAGCTTGCAAACTTTTCTTTGAGAATGTATGCCTTTGCACCTTTCATGGCTTGAGTGCCCTCAAATGATTCTTCCAACTTCTTCCAAGCCTCATGAGCCATCTCAATATTTTTGATTTGCTCAAATGTTCTCTCATCAATTGCATCATGTATAGCACTTAGAGCAATGTCATTGTTTTGGAGAAGCACTTCTTCGGCCGCGGTGGGATTCTCCGGATCTTCAATCTCAATTTTGGTTTCTACCACCTTCCACACCTTTCTATTGATTGACTTGATATGTGTAGTCATCTTTGACTTCCAATAAGGATAATTTGTGCCATGAAATTGGGGTGGCTTCTTTGTGTTGTTGATTTGAGCCATTTTTACACCGAAGGTTGTTAAGCCTCAAATCATGGTGACATCGGCTCTGATACCACTTGAAAGGTCCTAATGGATAGAGGGGGGGTGAATAGCCTAATAAAAATTCTACAACAACACTTAACAAAATGGTTAAACAATTATGAGGCGAAGCGAGTATTGCGCTAGCCTACTCAAAAAGCAAGCCACCTACCACAATTCTAGTTTAGATAGTATCTATCCACACAATAGCTATAACACTACTCTATGTTAGTGTGCTCTCAAAAGCTAACTAAAGAGCCACACCAACCAAGCAAACAAGCTCTCACAACTAGGCTACACTAAAGAGCTTGACAACTAGTTTGCGGTAATGTAAAGAGAGTGATCAATTTGTTTATACCGCCTTGTCGAGGAAGGAGCCAATCAATCACAAGAATGAATAACAATGAAGACCAATCACCTCGGAATCAAATGATGAACACAATGATTTTTATCGAGGTTCACTTGCTTGCCGGCAAGCTACTCCTCGTTGTGGTGATTCACTCACTTGGAGGTTCACGCGCTAATTGGCATCACACGCCAAACTCTCAATAGGGTGCCGCACAACCAACATAAGATGAGGATCACACAAGCCACGAGCAATCCACTAGAGTACCTTTTGGCTCTCCACCGAGGAAAGGTCAAGAACCCCTCACAATCACCATGATCAGAGCCGGAGACAATCACCACCCTCCGCTCGATGATCCTCGCTGCTCCAAGCTGTCTAGGTGGCGGCAACCACCAAGAGTAACAAGCGAATCCCGCAGCGAAACACGAACACCAAGTGCCTCTATATGCAAACACTCAAACAATGCACTTGGATTCTCTCCCAATCTCACAAAGATGATGAATCAATGATGGAGATGAGTGGGAGGACTTTGGCTAAGCTCACAAGGTTGCTATGTCAATGCAAATGGCCAAGAGAGTGAGCTTGAGCCGGCCATGGGGCTTAAATAGAAGCCCCCATGAAATAGAGCCATTGTACCCCTTTACTGGGTACAGCGCGGGGTGACCGGATGCTCTGGTCATACTGACCGAACTCTGAACCCAGTGTCCGGTCGCCCGATGTCAGCCACGTGTCATACTACGTTTAACAGGAGTCGTCTGATCTGAACGGTCATCTGTTGACCGGACGCTTCGCTACAACTGACCGAACTCTGAGCCTCCAGCGTCCGGTCATTTCTAGTAAGGTTCCAGAAACACATTTCTTCGACCGGACGTGTCCGGTCATGCTTGACCGGACCCTGCCAGCGTCCGATCACACTATGACTTCATACTGTGCCGCTCGACAACACGACCGGACCCAGACCCTTAGCGTCCGGTCTGTCCATGACCCAGCGTCCGGTCATTCACCGATGCTGGCGTCTTCACTGCCATACATGGCCGAACGCGCCGGTCCCCCAGAGGTCCAGCGTCCGGTCACTGTATAGCCTGCGACACTAACTCCTTTTCACCTATAACTTCTTCACCCTTGCTCAAATGTGCCAACCACCAAGTGTATCACCTTGTGCATAAGTGTTAGCATATTTTCACAAACATTTTTAAGGGTGTTAGTAATGGGAACAGGGATCCTGATCTTCCGTCAAGTTGAGGTAACTATCGTTGTGGCGGAGAATGACACACCGATCCGGCTTCAGATCGAAAGATCGAACCCTGCAATCTTAGCACCACAGCTCCTCTGGTTATCAACCGAGTCACGGAGCAGGTTGACCTCGCTAAGAAGGCTAATCCCTGCCCGCGCAACGAAGAACACAAGCAAGAACAAGAAAGAACACAACCAAATTGCAGATGAATGATTAATCTCATGAAGTTGGGGTCTCACAAACCGATGAACGGCGAAACTGTTCTTGACAGAATAATCTAAGCAAAACCCAAAACCTAATGACAGCGGTGGCTTATGATTATAAAGCTCTTAGGGTCGTTGCCTACCCTGGAGGCGACCCCTAATGGGCCCAAACACGATACACGGTCCAACGGACCAAAAGACGGTGTCGTAGCACCCTGGCAGATTCTAGATGCTGACTTATTTCGATGATTCCTGTTGATTCTGAAGGGCTTTTGATGTGAGACCACTTGGATATGTGGATCATCGAAAACGGAGTTCGGATGCATCCTGGGTGACCAGTTTAAGGTAGACTGGTCCTAGAGGCCGAGGCAGACTCGAAATGATGTTGGACCGGGCCTTCGGTTTCTATTGGACGTCCTTGCTGGTCATCATCGCCTCCACCTCTTCCTCTAAGTCTCTCATGACACTCTACAATGTTCCTAATTAATATAACATCATTAGGTAGCAATCTATTATCAAAAGTATGAAAAGGATCACTTAAGAACGAGCTCACCTCTAAATTATGTTGTCGCCGACGGTGGAGCAGCACCCTGACAGATTCTGGACATCCACTTGTTTCTATGATTCCCATTGACTCCGATCGAATTTTAAGGTGGGACTGGTGCCATTCGAAGCTCCATGAAATTATCTTTCCATCCGTATAAAGAACGTCCAAAACGGACACTATTTGCGATCTAGGCGTCATTTTTAGTACGTGCTGCTCCTGGACTCCGAGACGAGCTTGAACTTGAGTTGCTTTGGGCCTCCACCTCGGGGACTCGAACCAAATTAGCCTCGGGCCTCCTTCTTGACTTAGACACCCTTGCTGGACTCCTACCCCTCCATACCATGCACCAAACATGGTCGTATGCATGGGTGTCATGTCCTCATCATCCTCCCCTTCTTGACAAGAAGCCGTCCTCGGCGTCGATTGTGCTTGAAACTGATCCTGCACAACATAAAGGAGAACGGGGTTGCGAGGACAAAGGAAACTGAAATAATTGTGAGAAAGAACGTGACCATGTTTTCAAGTTTCTAGCATGTCATCTCGCATAAAAATTTCAGCAAGCATGTAGACTCCATGATCCGAATGCACACGATGTATGTCAACACTATCCTACAAAAGATTAGAACTAACCAAAGACAATGCAGGAATAGATGGTCTAGCAGACATAGGTAGCAACCAACAATGCTCTCCTTCTTTGAAGTGAACTTGTTTCTTTGAGGAACATGAGAAAATGTTTGTATTATTATGGCTACCCTCTAAACGATCATAATCTTGTACAACAAAAGGAGAATTCATATTACTACGAATGTATACTTGATGTATCATATATTGTCCCTTGTTGTTATATTTGCTAATACTATGATATGTGTGTTTAGAAAACCAAGGCAAATCAGTATATTTAAAAAGGCTCTCCTCCAAACAATCTAGGTTACACAAAACATCAAATTTAATGTAACTCAAAGTATGTAAATAAGACAACAGTTTGAACTCATCAGTTTTAGTAGCAATATGAATAACATGTTTATTTTCGGCACAAGTGACTGATTCCAAAACATGTAAAACTGAAGCATCATCAACCAATTCATCTTTATCACAAGGAACTTCAAGCAAATTATCATGGGACAGAGATAAATCAAGAGAGGGTTCCAATAACAATTGTTCTATGATAGCATAGTTTGTGGAAAAATTTAGTACATTAAAACAATTCTCATCTTCCGTTAGTGTAGCACCATGGGCATTACCTGTGTTCTCAGCAGGAGTAATAGGTGCATTGTGAAGTGATGGTTCTAAATTTGCATATGAGGTTGTGAGCTCCTCATTTTCTTCCAAGCCATCCTCTCGCTTATGGATATTATCCTGCAGAAGGTTAGTCATAGCAAGAGGAATAACAACAGACTCTTCCTCTAAATGGTGCACCTCAGCATATGAAGTCAAAACAAGAGGTGGATTAATAAAGGTTTCTCGCATAAGGAGTTTCATATCATTCCAAGTTTGAGGCTTATCAGAAGGATCTAAAGACTCCCACCAAGATAAAGAAGAATGTCGCAAAACACTAGCTGCATTTTTTACCTTCCTCCTTGGACACATAAAGCGAGTAGCAAATATGTTATCTATGGCAATTTCCCAATCCATGTACTCATCAGCACCTATACCATCATAAGTCGATGGATACGAACAACCTGTCATTGTTAGAAGACAGCAAAAGACAACACAAAAGTATTATCCCTATCAACTACTTAGGTTGTGGTGTCACTATTCATAGCAAGTGGAAGCGTCTTACCAAGCTCTTACAAAGTTCTTACCAACACAAGCAGTGGACGGTACAACCGGCGGCTGGTTCGTGATACCTGTGAGGTAGTGGTACCGAGATTGCAAGGCCCTTTTTCTGTACTGATCTGAAGTATATATATGGAGCTTGGGAGGCTTAAAATATGGTACCAAGGAATAGCAATAATTTAATTCAGAAATTGCAAGATTGAAAAGTAGTCCCAAGCTAGTCTATGTCGCCAGCCTAGACTCGTCCTGGACCTAGTTCAACAAGCAACAATATCTTAGCACAAGGACTAAACAGGATGCAAGCACTTCTAAATTTTTTTTTCACCTTCCTTTTCCTCTTCTTTTTTTTATTAGGTGCGGCTCTTTTTTTTCACCTCTTTGCCTTTTTTTTGTGCGGCTTTTTTTTCTTGCACGTATTGCCTTTTGCTTTTTTTATTTCTTTCTTTATTCTCTTTTACCAGGAGTGCCACAAGGTACAAGCTTCAAATATATCTTGCAGTATACAAACTAATGAGACGCAAGACTCAAATCCTAAGGATCAAAGGTAGCACAATGTCCAAGCTTCCAAAAGTAGCTATCCAAAACCCAAACGTGTATGCCAAGGAAGAATCCAAATTGAATGCAAGCTTCCTATTCTTTCTCTTCTCCTTCACGTGCTACTGCCTATTTCCTATTTCTTTTCCTTCTAATGATCACATGTTCTCACATATATGGATGGTAAACCTGACAGCCTCTTTTTTTCTCACTGAAAACAACAGCAACACGTTTTCTTTTTCTTCAACACAAAAAATAGGACTGAGTAGTAAAGAACTAAAGATCTAGAACAAAACCTAAAATGACGAACACAACGACATAACAAGGGACGACCGTTCAATAAAGCAAACTGAAATTAAAAATATTGCAACGGCACAACGGGTGATAGGATAGGGAGAAAACAAAGATTAACACAAATATTTTTGTGGGGCAATTTTCTGGATTTATAGGACAAAGACAAACCAAAACTAGGGTAATGATTAACCTGACGGTAATACCTAAAGCTCTGATTACCACTTAATGGGAACGGGGATCTCGATCTTCCGTCAAGTAGAGGTAACTATCGTTATGGCGGAGAATGACACACCGATCCGGCTTCAGATCGAAAGATCGAACCCTGCAATCTTAGTACCACAGCTCCTCTGGTTATCAACCGAGTCATGGACCAGGTTGACCTAGCCAAGAAGGCTAATCCCTGCCTGCACAATGAAGAACACAAGCAAGAACAAGAAAGAACACAACCAAATTGCAGATGAATGATTAATCTCACGAAGTTGGGGTCTCACAAACCGATGAATGACGAAATTGTTCTTGACAAAATAATCTAAGCAAAACCCAAAACCTAATGACAGCGGCGGCTTATGATTATAAAGGTCTCAGGGTCGTCGCCTATCCTGGACGTGACCCCTAATGGGCCCAAACAAGATACA
The DNA here is from genome assembly GCA_904845875.1 of Miscanthus lutarioriparius. NCBI lineage: Eukaryota > Viridiplantae > Streptophyta > Magnoliopsida > Poales > Poaceae > Miscanthus > Miscanthus lutarioriparius. The sequence goes on along the minus strand of CAJGYO010000019.1, from coordinate 24,162,975 downwards.
CGGTCCAACGGACCAAAAGACGGTGTCGCAGCACCCTAGCAGATTCTGGACGCTGACTTGTTTCGACGATTCCCGTTGATTCTGAAGGACCTTTGATGTGAGACCACTTGAATTGGCTTCCTTATCAAATTAGCTTTTCAACCATATGTGGATCGTCAAAAACGGAGTTCGGATGCGTCCTGGGTGACCAGTTTAAGCAGACTAGTCCTAGAGGCCAAGGCAGACTCGAAATCATGTTGGACCGGGCCTCCGGTTTCTGTTGGACGTCCTTGCTGATCATCATCGCCTCCACCTCTTCCTGTAAGTCTCTCATGACACTCTCCAATGTTCCTAATTAATATAACATCATTAGGTAGCAATCTATTCTCAAAAATATGAAAAGGATCACTTAAGAACGAGCTCACCTCTAAATTAAGTTGTCGCCGACGGTGGAGCAGCACCCTGATAGATTCTGGATGTCCACTTGTTTCTATGATTCCTGTTGACTCCAATCTAATTTTAAGGTGGGACTGGTTCCATTGGAAGCTCCATGAAATTATCTTTCCGTCCATATAAAGAACGCCCAAAACGGACACTATATGCGACCTAGGCGTCGCTTTTAGTACGGGCTGCTCCTAGACTCCGAGACAGGCTTGAACTTGAGTTGCTTTGGGTCTCCACCTCGGGGACTCGAACCAAATTAGCCTCGGGCCTCCTTCTTGACTTAGACACCCTTGCTGTCCTCCTACCCCTCCATACCATGCACCAAACATGGTCATATGCATGGGTGTCATGTCCTCATCAGTTAGCACTCCACTAGATTCTAAATACATATGTAATGAGTTAGAGCATCTAGTGGCACTTTGATAACCGCATTCCGATACGACTTTCACCCCTCTTAATAGTACGGCTATCAAACTTAAATATGATCACACTCTCTAAGTGTTTTGATCACCAAAACAAAATAGCTCCTATGGTTTATACCTTTGCCTTGAGCTTTTTGTTTTTCTCTTTCTTCTTTCCAAGTCCAAGCACTTGATCATCACCATGGCATCATCTTTATCATGCAATGATCTTCATTTACTTCACCACTTGGAGTGTGCTACCTATCTCATGATCACTTGATAAACTAGGTTAGCACTTAGGGTTTCATCAATTCACCAAAACCAAACTAGAGCTTTCAATCTCCCCCTTTTTGGTAATTGATGACAACCCTTATACAAAGATATGAATTGAAATTCAATTGAATCCATGTTGCTTGTCCAAGCATATTTACCATGCGTAAAAGAATATGGACAAGTTTGATGAACTCCATATGGTAGCAATTGCTCCCCCTACACATGTTCTAAGAGTTTGGATTGTAGCTTGCACATATGATTAGATGGGAAATGTAGGAGTCAATTTCTATCAAATGATGCTAAGGTATAAGAGATGGACCTTTGAAGCGTGATACCAATCGGAGTGCACCATTATACCATCCTTAGCACCATGGTTAGCTATATACCACTTGAAAAATACTTAAGAAGGATAGCTAGATACCACTTGTAAAAACTTTGTAAAAGATACTACTTGAAAATCTATTTGGAATAGATATCACTTGATAAAACTTGGAAACGATACCACTTGTGAATAAACCTATGCATGCTAGATATTCATTTCATCACTCAAGTTTACAACTATCATTCATCACACAAGCATGGATGTCTAAATTAAAATTTGTGCAATGCAAACAAACATATGAAATGCACATTCAAATGCATCATACAAGTTCATGAGCTCGCTCCCTCTACTTGTGTTCTCAAAATTTTAATTGATCCCTTTCCTTTGTCATATCTCTTCCTTATTTCAAGTTTTCCCCCTATCACTTATATCTTTATTTCTCTCCCTCTTTTTTCACTATCTTTGTACACTAATTTCTCCCCATGTACTAATATCTTTGTTTTTCTCCCCCTTTGTCATCAATGACCACAAAGGTTGAAAAAGGTAAATACCATGTGTAGGGTCGAGATTATCAATGTCAATCAATGGGGTGAGGATCATAACTGTCTAGAATGCAGCAATCAATATTGGGAGTTTAGGCAATCTCAAACCAACCGCCGGTCTATCATGCCCAGGATACATATCATCATAATAACATGGATCGACGCTTAAAAAATAAAAGTATTCATGATCGGCTGGGAAAAAGAGTTGTTGACCAAGACTAGGTTGATCATGAAGAAGGAAGCAGCCAGAGGGAACATGTTTGGCAGGAAGGCCAATGGTGCCCCGGAGGATTGACAAGAAGCCAGAAAAGAAGGGTGCAGCGCTTAAGGAATAAAGAGATGGGACAGGCTCAGCCATATGGTAAAACTCAAGTGTGGCGTACCAAGCAAATAGCTGATAAGAAGCGACCATCGGCTAATATCCGAATGGCTTTTCTGTTACTATCAGAATTCAGAGCTCCGGCAGATCAGGAAGTTTATTCAGACTTCGATGAATCAGAGTATGAAGAGATGGTTGCCAAGTTAACGGTTGTGCAACAAGCAATATTTGATAAGCCAGTCAAGCATCGGCACTTGAAGGCTTTATACATGAAAGATTTTGTTGGTGGGAAGCCGATGAACAAGATGTTGGTGGACGGAGGTGCTTCTATCAATCTTATGTCTTACACCACTTTCCGTAAGCTTGGCAAAGGACCAGGAGATTTGCTTGAAACCGACATGATGCTTAGAGACTTCGGAGGAAATAAATCCAAGACTCGGGGGGGGGGGCAATAAACATCGAACTGACAATCGGGAGTAAAACTCTGCTCACCACGTTCTTTGTCATCGATGGGAAAGGATCATACAGTTTACTCCTCGGTCATGACTGAATTCATGCGAACTGTTGTGTGCCATCGACCATGCATCAGTGTTTGATTCAATGGCATGAAGATGATGTTGAGGTGGTTCGCGCTGATGAGTCTGTGAGTATTGCGACAGACGATCCAGTGTTTTGAGAGTTAGGAGACTTCGAATGCCTTTCTGGTTAAACATGGGAAGGAGGCTTCATCAGGATTAATAATGAAGGCCAACAGTCGGTTCAAGCAATAAGCTCTGAAAGATTGTTTTGATCAATAATCATGGTGTCACGTCGGCCATTGAGTTAAGGAAAAATAAGTATTAAGTCTTGGAGATGGGTTTAGGCTAACGTATGTGAATGCTGAGTTAAAGTGTAAGTGCGATTTAGAGTTAATGGATTTCTTAAGAGAAGTTCTGTTTCACTTAATAGGATGCTTGACTTGGATTGATCGATTGTTTGATTTTTGGAATGAAAAATGCATGAAGAGATGTTATCCTAACATCTGAATTTGATTGTCAATTCGTTCTCAGCTCCAATAGCCGATACCAGGAGGGTATCGCCTCTAGTTCAAAAAGTAAAAATCTTCAAAGATAGTAAAAGCCGATACGATATGTATCGCCTATAGAGCAAAAACAAAAAGCAAAAACAGTCATACACAAGGATGTCATACTAAAGCACAATCATAAAGGAATAGGAGTCTTCATTCATCAGTTTATCCTAAATACAAACTAATCGAAGACCTTGTTCGCCACATCCTAAGCGGGTGTGATGTCCATGATGGCCTCTACCGCTGCGGTGAAATCTTCTATCAGATCTTCATGTCCCTCAGGGCCATCGTCGGTAGGGAAGCCAACCTCCATGGTATGGAGATCATGCCCAGTTTGGACCTGCGCCGCAGTTAGCGCCACCGCCGCACCATGACGAACGCCATGGAGAGCAATCTCTTGGACGCGGGCCAGGATGTCTTGGAGACAAGCGTCAATGGGGTACCCCCTTGCATTGACGGTGTCTGCGGCCGCATTCGCCGCCGATTGAAGAGATTCCTGTTGCACCATTTGAGCTGGCAATTGCAGAAGAATATCAAGACAAAGGCAACGGAAACCAGAATGGAAACATTCATGGAGCTCATCTTACCTGCTACCGCGGCGTTAGACTCAGCCAGCCACGCTCGAACAGCGTTGGTCTCCACCTCCGCCGCATTAAGAGCAGCCTAGAGGACTCCTAGACGAATCTCCAGTTGGCCATTGTTCCAAATCGCCTCGGAATAGTGGTCCTCGGCCCGCCCTCCATTCTCGGAAGAAGCGCCGGGCATCATCACCGTCATACGAGTTGGAAGAACCCGACAATGAAGCCGGCGCGGAAGATGCAGCGTCAGCGGGATTGTTAGTCCTAGGAAAAGGGTGAAGGCTGTCATTCACAATGAGCTTATTGACAAGTCGGAATAGATCATCATCATGAACAAGGGTTGCCAATCTTACCTTATGCGTCGGAGACGCTGGTTCATTGGCATGTCTTCTACCAGGATTTCCTCTACCGCGTGCTTACCTTGATTACCTTTGCCGACCATGAGGAATGATTGAATCAGCAGAAAAGAGGAATGGAACCGCTGCAAGGTTTTGGCAGACGAAAGAAAGCGAAGGAACAGTTGCAAATAGAGAGGCGTTTGAAGCCGAAGCCCTCGGTTGGTATTGGAAGACATGAAGCGAAGAGGCGGACGCCTCGAGACGCGCAAAAGGCAACTGCAATTAATAGAAGGCAAAACGCCACTCCACAAATGTCGAAGATAATACGGCGCCATATAACTAAGGATAGGAGAAAAGCCGTGTTTTCAGACCTAAGTGGGATTGAGAACGGGAGTCTAGAATCGGTTATTTACAAAAGAATTGGCTCTTTAGCCAAAGCAGAGGTGATCAGTTGACTGTAGTGATTCTTTAAATCTCCCACCTGTTCGAATGCCCCTTGGCCAAAGGGGTTTCACGGTCAAACAAACTCCTCTGAGCCCGTTTCACCTTCAGGACCTGATCTTCAAAAATGTAAAAGGGAGACAAGACTCTGGGGAAGGCTGAGAATAGGTTGTCCTTGATGACAAAGAGCAGAGGAGCTAATATGACCGCCTTATGAACTTGTGCATAAATACAATGCAATCTTTCTTTGGGAAGTTCAAACTGGATCAAGGCGTGTTACGTTGCAAAATGATTTATCAAGCCGAAGTCCACCAGAATTTTGTGATGGATGACTTGAAAGACTTGATGTGCCTTCGGCTGCATGCTCTTGAAAAACACTGAAGCCAATAAACTAAGGATTGCAAGGTATTACGGTTAAAAGGTCAAGATCAAGCAATTTTCTAAAGAAGACTTAGTATGGAAAATAAAATCACCGATCAAGTCAGGGAACAGCAGGTTCGGCGAAAGGTTAGCCAACTGGGAAGGACCTTATCGGATCAAATGTTATGCGCTTGGTGATACTTATAGATACTGAGAAGAGAAAGAAAATTCGGCAGAGCAATCAAATGGGAAATATTTGAAGGAATGTTACCCTAGCATTTGGATTGATACTTAACAACCGATTTGCTCGGTCGTTAGTTTTAGTAGCCGATACCGGAAGGGTATCGTTGCTAGCGAGAAAGTAAACCCAAAGGGGTAAAAGCCGGTACAATGCGTATCGATTATGCCAATAGAGTGATGGATACAATATGGAGTACAAAACAATGGAGAAATCACTCAAGACGAAGAAATTGTTTGCTAAATACCGCCTATTACAAGTTATGGGCCGGAAAACACTTTGCCTACTATGTCATCGGCCAGGGTGTTGTAGGCCACGGAGTCGGTGGAGCTAAGGAAATCTTCAGTCAGACGCTCATGATACCTAGGATGCACCGCATCTGGGAAACCGTGAGGAAGAAGCCGAAGATTGTGGCCAGAACGAGCCTATGCGGCAGCCAATGCCGTGGCAGCACCATGACGGACGCCATGAAGAGCGACCTCCCTGACGCGATTCAGAATGTCATACATGCGAACTATTGGGATGGCACCTCTGGCGTTGACAAATCCTGCCGCGTACTCCGCAGCTAGTTGAAGGCTCTCCAGTTGGGTGGACAAATCTGAAAGGTTCAAAAGAGAGATGATCAGAATCCTGAAGGTGAAATTGAAAGGAAACGAATGTTATGATATCTCACCCATGATTCTGGCCTCGGCTTTGGCCAATTTGTCATCCACTGAATCAGCCACGGGAGCCGATCGGCATCGAGCCATGGCCAGGGTTGATTCTGCGAGAGAGAGACATTCGACAAGACCCTAGCCGTGATTGTCGATGGTGGCGAGCAGGTCATCATTGCCAATCCGCCGCCTCGGGTAGCAAGGAAGCTAGCGATAAGCTATCGACGAGGAAGACCCCAGAGGCCGAACAGAGTCGGCCCTATAACCTGAGGCAGTGGGTGCATCACGGGCTGCACCCTCTTGACAATGAAGGCACTGGCGCAATGATGCAGATTCGTCGAGAGCCCCCTCAGTAGACCTTTTGCTGTCCTCCATGATCTGAAGCTTATGAAAAAATAGGGACTATACTGAGGATTCCGAGGGATTGAGACAAAGCGGGTTGTTGCTCGACCCTCAGTCGTAGCCCGTATATATAGCCCAGGGAGGCAAAATCGGTTTCGCCAGAGGTATGGAATTGAAATCAGAGACGGAAATGGATTGACACTCTAGGAATTCAGGGGATGAATAATGGAGAGGTAACAGATTTGAACTTATCGCTTCCCTAAGTTACGAAGCATCGTGGGACGGATACAAAGAATTTGCATGGATCAGAGATCAACCCACCAAGGCTTCTTTTGGATTGAAGGGAGTCTGGATCCCCACAAGGCCGAGGATCATCATAAACCAAGTTACATCGGCCCATTAATAAGATTATGCCAAAGAAAGGGAAAAGTCGCCTGACTAGCAGATACCCAGCTGATTTCTCTATGACTAGGAAACCGCTGGAAAGAAGGTTGTGGTTTTCCCGATAGGCATTTGATGGAACAAACAAGGGAAAAGTGTCCACACATTCTAGCCCTTGCAAACACTAGAACAGCTCTACGAGCCTGGTGAGAAGACATAGGCGATATCACAAGACTTCTTCTAGTCGCAGTAGCTGATTCTCTTGCTCGACATGGTGCTAGAATGAGCAACACAATCACCCTACGCACAAGAATTCTTCTAGCCGCTCAAGATCTTTATCACAAAGAGATGGGCCATGGAGGGTCCAGCGGAGTTGGGAGCACTCGAAAAGACGGATGGAAGAGAAACTTGGCTGAAGTGGTGAGTTGCTCTCGCTAGGGTCGGATAAGTGTTTTATAGCCGACCCAGGAAGATGGATCCAAATGCCCGAGAAATAGTGATGCTCTTGTAAAAAGTTTTGAGGCATAGGCTCGTGAATGGATGCAAGCAGTGACAAACAGTGGGCCCTAGATCAAGGTTCTCTACCCGTGACTGTGGACCAATTAGAGATGCAGACAGGATAATTTTGGAATAAAATTACTTTTATCCCAAAATTGGGGGGCATGTGTTTACACCAGAATTTGGAAGAAGGATCTCAGAAGCTCGAGCGCTCCCAAAATCATGTCAGCAAGGGATCAATTGCGTGCAGATCGAAACCAGCTGATTTGGATGCAGCACTAGAATCGGCTTTCTTCAGATAGCGCCAGCAGATAACGACAGAGGCTATGATCGGCGCTGGGACGAGACATGCTGGACTCTACAAAAAGAGAAAGATTAGAGTCCAAATTATCTTAAATTAGGATTGTTTTCATTATGCCAAAGATTGTATTGAGTCGTACTTGAGTAAGGTTCGTTTTTAGGCTCCGGGTATAAATACAAAACCCCGGCTATTGTAAAAAACAATCAATCAAATACAAGGCAATTACTTTTTTCGGCTCCGGCCACCCCTTAGGAGTAGGAGTGGAGTAGATCTCGACGAGTTCTTCAGCGAGTACGGCTGCATCGATCCGGTCGACCTCCACTGCTTGTCTGTAAGTACCGTCATGGTTTATACCTCTGTTCATATGGCTGCATCGATCCGGTCGACCCCCACTGCGACTCTGGTATAGGCTAGTTATCGACTCTTGTCTAATTCAAGTATGGCCTATGTGATTCTGCCTCACACCCCACTGCTTAAATTAGATCAAGGTCAAGTTATCGGCTCTACCTTAGTATGGCAGTCTTTGGTAGATTCATTAAGTTACCGATATTGCTTATTGCTTTCATTGTTTATCTAATTACAGCAATATCACTCTGCCCGATTGAGATTGATCTGGATCGGCCTTATATCTTGTTTAACTCATCGTTTGCTAATCTAAAATTGATCTAATCTATATCTTAAGCGATAAGTTATGTTTTTATCGGCTGTTTTGCGTCAATCTTAATCGTGCATAGCGTGCGATTAAGGCATGTCCGATCTTGAGCAGATCTATTAGTTAATGAAAACTGTTCCTTGGCCCGTCATCACGACCTGTGGGATTCTGCCTCTCACCCCACTGTTGGCACCGTGGAGTGGGGATCGTTAGTTGGTAGACCCGTTCCTGAGAAGGCGTGACCTTAACTGTGCGCTATGCCTGAATCGGCTGTTTAGCCGATATCGAATGCTTTCACGAACAGTTCACATTACGAGATCATTGAAGTAGAGATAAGTTGAAAGATATGTTAGCCCTATGATTTTGTTATTGTATTACGGCCTGCATGATTCTGCCTCATGCCCCACTGATATTAGTAATGAGTTAGGGTCGTCGAGTCTATTGTTGTTTCTACGGCCTACATGATTCTGCCTCATGCCCCACTGGTCATGGCGATAGATGAGATCTAACATGTTCATTAGATTTATCTTTATTAAATGGTCAAGTGATGTTGAATTGTTTCTTTATACAAAAGGAGTTCGGTTACCTATAATCATTGGCTCAGTATAAACCGATCATCATTGATATCTTATTGTCATTGATTAATATTTGCTTAAATAATATTTATCCTGAATGATAACCGATTCTTCTTATACAACCCCATGAGCTTTAATCGATTTACTCTTATGAATATGCTGGAATCAACTATTTAGTCGATCTCCTCTCATATTGGCTCTCAGAGCCGCACATTCAGGACTGTCTGGCAACACCGGCATGTTCCGCCCTTAATTACTGATGAGCTTTCTCTCCTTGTCAATTGCAGGGTCAAATTGACTGGCACGTCTCGGGAGGATTGCGTAGGATCGACCACCCATGCGCTGAAGCTAGGCGGATCTGCTCCATCGAGCGGACCCTTTCCGGCTTGCTACGTGTGTCCTCGGCACGGAGACAAAAATTCTGTGTCGACACCCCTATTCGCACAACTAACCCGACCACTATTACGTCGAGTCACAGGTTTTTCATCTACCACCCTCTCCTTTCCCTTCTTCGCCGCGGCAACGTCCCCCGGCACCCATGCGCGCACCGGCACGACGGCGCGGGCATCAGGTGGCTATGCCGGCCCCACCCGACCCTCCAATTCCTATCTAAGGGGTCGATGATCACCTTGACGTCAACGCGCAGCGGTTGGAGGCGATACAGCGAACAGGGACGCTGTCCCGAGCTCCCTCCCCGGCGATTGTCCTCTCCCTACGACGGCGGATGCGTTCCCGTGAGCCACCACATCGACAGCGCGAACCAACTCACGGACAGGCAACAGAGACTGTCGTAGAACCGACCAATTTATAAGAATACAAGTACAATGGCAATCCGCAAGCGGTCGCACTGTCATACTTGAACCCATATAAACCCGGTAGTCCGTCGAGTACCACGACGGGTCTCGATAAACGATTTACAACAACCAAGATCGTACAGGATTCAACATACATGCCACATATTACATAAAGTTCACAGATACTTTTCATCATCAGAGTACGAATAAAAGTTATTACAAACCGAGTTTGATAAATAAAGCGGAAGCAAATAAGTTCGAAGATAAAGTTTCCAACATGGTTTGATACAGTGCCAAGCTGGATCACGGTCCACAAAAGCAAGGATAGGAATTACTAAGGAAGCCTGCCCAAGGCTTACTCCTCATCCACAGCGGGATAGAAGCAACTCTTGCAATAACCATGATACACAGTGCCATCTGCAACAATGGGAAAATAAACCCTGAGTACGAGAAGGTACTCAGCTAGACTTACCCGTCATGAACCAGAAAATGAAATGACTCCAAGGATTATGCAAGGCTGTATAAGTGGACGTAGCTTGATAACATTTTGCGAAAAAGGCAACTGATCCGGTGTACACTTATGATTCCTTTACCAAGTTAATTATAACTATCAATTTCTAGATTAGCAACTATCCTGTGCCAAACATGTGGTATATCCTTTAGAAGCATACAATAGTAACCATAGCAGGTATTGTAATTCCATTTTCATTCAAACCATCATGTTCCATAACACAGTTACTACGATGTTGGGACTAGCCAAGTTTCTCACTATCCGGGAGAGACGGCGATTGGAATCGATTTCAACCAGCTGGGAATTTATTCCTAACACAAACCCAGATCTACCAGCCACGATAGTCTTAGGTCACCTTTGGTACAACTCAGGTACACATTTCGCAGGTCCGTACCGCGCCGCACAATCTGGAACACCAGATGCCAGGATGCTCAGGCCAAACCTGCCCTTGGGCTCAGTCTGATCGTTCCCCGGAAGGAGCGCACAACAGAACGGTTCCCGGCCTGAGTTGAATTACTCGGCTTCGCGGTCGGAACGAGTTATCCGACCAGCTAAGTGAGAGGCATGCGTTCAATCTTGTCAAAAGCGTCAACAACGGTACGGTCCTTAATCGACACAGATGGGGATAAGTCCACACCCAAGACCTCCATGTCTTGTTGCTTCTCTATCGACTTCCCGTCCGGTCTCAATTTACTTTTACCTCGTGGTTCTATTCCACGATAGCAGAAATAGCCAACCGTGCTCCGGTATCCACCTATATCTCGCAGGTGACAGGACATCACCCGACTTCTACCGGTCTAAGCATGGCTAAGCATATATTTTCGATCCTGGACCTATATCGGTTAAAGGTGTAATATTTGGACAAGAAATGTATATGCATCAAATGGTTTCATTCAACTCTTAAAACCTAATGCATCAATCATAAATACGTAAGTAAACATTTGCAAATTACTAGGAGACTTATAATGCTCCAGGGCTTGCCTCGCAGAAAGGAAGTAGGGCGGTGGTCAGGACACTCCGGAAGCTCTTCAGGGTTCTGCTCCACGCCTTCGGGAGCTGCGGCTTGCGGATCCTCCTGCTGGTTCCCTTCCTCTGCTTCTTCGAATTCTAGCAACGTGGTCTCTTCCTCCGATCCTAGATGCATGAGTATGGCATAAGTATTACGAATGCATATATGTTAACAAGTGCATCATGTTTATTGAGTAGGTGCATATCTCTTCTCGTTTATTACTTAACTACCTCTACAATGCATCGACTATGCCACAAACAGTAGCTACTTGTTTCACTCATAACTGGAGTTCTACAAATCCAAATCCAGTGATCCTAGACTTTCTGGAAAATCCTATTGAAAAGTGTCAAGCAACAGATTTCCTATTTTTCTTAACACCCATATGGTACTAGGATTACCTCCAACAAATTTCATGAATTTTGGACTCATAATTAATTTATGAAAATTCATGCAAGGATTAACTAGTCATAAAAGAAAAATATATAACTACAAATCTACACATGAACTAGTCCTCAAATTTTTACCAGAGCTCATATATGCTAAGACTAACTTACCACAAAAATTTCATAATTTTTGGAGCACAGGAACTCTAGATATAAATTAAACAAATTTGAATGCATTCAAAAGCACATTTCAAATCCTTATTTAAATCTCCAGAATTTTCTACTGTTGAAACCAAGAACATATTTTTCTTAAATACTACACTTCCTAATGAACACAACCATATTTATTTCACAAATTTAGGAGCTACCAAACTGACGATACAAAAAAAACAAAACACACTTGAATCTAGAATTTTTGAACTGTCCTTAAAACTTAGAGTCGCTGACAGCAGGGACCCACGCGTTAGTTGGGCCCACTGGTCAGTGAGACCAAAGCAGAGCCGGCGGCGCAGAGCAAGCCCGCGCGACCACAGCTCGTCGACGGCGAATCCGCCGGCGGTAACATCTTCATTACACGATCTACGTGACCTAGCGAAGCTATTGAGCTACTTGGCCGGCCTTGTCGTCGACTCTAGAGCTGACGGCGGCGACCATGGCGGAACGGCGAGGCTGGACGTCGGCGGTACGCCGGCGACGACCTCGGCGGCTCAACCTAAGGTGCGGACAAGCAACTATGAACGCTGGGGGACCTAGCGCGCTAGCTATCGGAGCGGGAGGAGGACTGTGGCGGCGTGGCCATGACGACGGGGCTCACGGCGGAACTCCGGCGAGCTTGCATGCGCTGCGGTGGCTTACCTGTTGTTGTCGGCAGCACGGGAAGAAGCAACGGGTCTTTGGGGGGACGGTGGAGCTGCGGTGGTGGTGTTGGGTGGCCAGTAGCGAGTGGCGTCTCTAATGGCGATGGCGGAGGCGGGAGGAGCTCAGCTGCTGCGCTTATGTGAAGAAGGAAACCGAAGCAAAATGGGAGCCGAGGGGGGGCGGGCGGTGGTGGCGTGATCTTGAGCACGCCAGCGCATCGTGGGCTGGTTTGGCGAAGCAGAGAGGCGATCTGTGCGCCATTTTCCCCTCCACTGGCGGCCAAGGCAAGGCTCGACGGGCGGGCGGTCGGCCAGCGACGCCGTGATTCGGGATTCATCGATTAACCTCGGTACCGATCCTGACGACAAGTTTTGGTGATGATTTATCTTCCAATCCGTGACGAATTAGCACTAGGTTACTAAACCAACTTTGTAGACCTAAGTACCAGTTACAAATGTTGTTCAATGATCGTGTTCCAATTCTCAACGTAAACCGAGTAAAAACATGATCAAAGTCGGCTTGTCGTTTGTCGGGATCCCAGACTTAGAAAAATTCGTTAAGTGTTGACAAAGCAGTTATTTGTTGACTTTTGTGACCCCAATTCAAGCATGTTAGAAGCTAAATCAGTCCATGATATAGAAATAAAAGTTGTTCCTAATGTCAAACACTACAACTTTGCTTTAGTGAACCCCTCCATGCAAGGTCTCTAACACCTAGTTCAACTTTAGTCAAACATGTCACTTTGAAATCATGATACATATTCAAACCATGACCAAATGACCAAACTAGCCCTAGTACTAAATACCAAAGTTGTTCATAATGATATCCTGAGCATGTTCAAGCAATTTGCAAGGTCATTCAATCACTTTATGTAGTAGTCACTCATAGAGCTATTTAAATTAATCACATGAAATATGCCTTAAAGACTTGATTATGAAAAATGACATTCATGATCCATGTTCTAATTATGAACCTAAGCATTGCCAAATATTTTGGTGACTCAAATCTACCAAGTACATATTTACATTCATGACCATTTGCATATGTACAAAGAAACATGCAATAACAAGCAACGTTGCATATGTTTCACATCAAATGTTTCAATGGTAAATGATGATTTACGAATGCTTGATGCTCATGCTCATGTTATGCGAGTCAAGTTATGCAAGGCTAACACCCGAGGTGTTACAACCCCTCCCCCTTATAAAAATCTCGTCCCGAGATTTGCAAGACCTACCATTCTTGGAAAAAGGCGGGATAAACTTCTCGTAGATAATCTTCTCTTTCCCACGTAGCATCTTGTTCACTATGATTGTTCCACACCACCTTATAGAACTTAATAATCTTACTCCTTGTCACTCTCTCCATCTCTTCTAATATTTGAATTGGCTTTTCTTCATAGGTCAAATCTGATTGAAGCTGCACGTTGGTGGGTGCAATAGCTTCTTCCGGTACTCGAAGACATTTCTTTAGCTGAGAAACATGGAACACATCAAAGATTGCACTCATCTCTGGTGGAAGTTGTAACTTATACGCAACATTTCCTTTTCGTTCCAAAATTTTGTATGGCCCGACATATCTTGGTGAAAGCTTCTTTTTCATCCCAAATCTTTTCACCCCTTTCATGGGTGATACTCTCAGGTATACATAGCCACCCACTTCAAAAGTTAGCGGTCTTCTTCTTCTATTGGCATAACTCTTCTGTCTTGATTGAGCTGCCTTCATATGTTGTTGGATGATACGTACTTGCTCTTCGGCTTCATTGACAAAATCGATACCAAAGTATCTCCTTTCACCGGGCTCAATCCAATTCAATGGAGTTCTGCACTTTCTGCCATACAAGGCTTCAAATGGAGCCATTTTGATACTCGATTGATAACTGTTGTTATAGGAGAATTCAGCTAAAGGTAACCATTTCTCCCATGAACCTTTTGAAGATATAACACATGCTCTAAGTAAATCTTCTAGGATTTGGTTCACTCGCTCTGTCTGTCCCGAAGTTTGCGGATGATAAGCTGAACTTCTGATTAGCTTGGTTCCCAAAGCCTGGTGTAAGTGCTCCCAGAAACGAGCTATGAACTATGGTCCTCTATCTGAGATTATAGTCCTAGGTACTCCATGTAGTCTCACAATCTGGGAAACATATATTTCAGCGTATTTTCCAACTATATACCGGGTGTTCACGGGTATAAAGTGTGCTGACTTGGTGAGACGATCAACAATGACCCAAATTGAATCGTGACCTTGTGGCGTCATTGGAAGGCCTGTGATAAAGTCCATGCTGATTTCTTCCCATTTCCATCCTGGAATAGGCAATGGCTGAAGTAATCCAGCGGTTTTCATATGGACGACTTTCACTCTACTACAGTTATCACACCTAGCAACATAGGCTGCGATCTCTTTCTTCATCTTAGTCCACCAAAAACGGGTTTTCAAATCTTGATACATCTTACTACTACCCAGATGGATAGACAATTTGGATGAGTGAGCTTCATCTAAGATTTGATTTCTTAGCTCACGGTCTTTTGGTACCACTAGTCGGTCCTCAAACCATAATACACCTCTTTCGTCTAATCTAAAGTGTTTGGTTTCCTGCTCTTGCATTTTTCTCTTGATGTGACTTATCCCTACATCTGTCTGCTGTAGCTCTATGATTTTGCCCTCAAGCGAACAACTGACTATGATATTGTGTAGTACAGCAGGATGTAGTAAGTTGAATCCATCTTTCAACAATGCTTCCACAATGTTGCAATGGGACTTCCGACTGAGTGCATCGGCTACTACATTAGCTTTACCCGGATGGTAATGCACTTCCAAATTGTAGTCCTTAATCAATTCTAACCATCTTCGTTGTCTCATGTTCAGCTCTGGCTGGGTAAAGATATACTTGAGGCTTTTGTGGTCAGTATAGATATAACATACATTGCCCAACAAGTAATGTCTCCATATCTTTAGTGCATGGACAATGGCTGCAAGTTCCAAATCATGTGTAGGGTAGTTGACTTCATGTTTTCTCAATTGCCGTGAGGCATATGCAGTTACTCTCCCTTCTTGCATAAGCACACATCCCAAACCCATTCCTGATGCATCACAAAATACATCAAAAGGCTTTTCAATGTCTGGTTGTGCTAGCACAGGTGCTGTAGTCAACAAAGTTCTGAGGGTGTGAAAAGCTGTTTCACATTCTTGTGTCCATTTGTACTTCTCTTCTTTCTAAAGTAGTCTGGTCATAGGCTTAGCTATCTTTGAGAAGTCTGTAATAAACCGGCGATAGTATCCTGCTAACCCTAGAAAACTACGAACTTCATGCACCGAAGTTGGGGCTTTCCAATCCATGACCTCTTGTACTTTGGATGGGTCTACTGAGATTCCATCTCTTGATAAAATGTGACCTAAGAAAGGTACTTTGCTCATCCAAAATTCACATTTGCTAAACTTGGCATATAGCTTATGCTCCCTCAGTCTGGATAGGACAATCCTCAGATGCTCCTCATGATCGGTCTCATTTTCTGAATAAATCAATATATCATCAATAAACACGACCACGAACTTGTCAAGTTCGGGCATGAATACCGAGTTCATCAGGTACATGAAATAGGCTGGAGCATTTGTTAGTCCGAAAGACATAACCAAATACTCATATAAGCCGTACCTAGTAGAGAAAGCAGTTTTAGGTATATCCTCCGGTCTGATCTTTATCTGATGGTAACCTGATCTCAAATCAATTTTGGAGAATACCTTTGCCTTCGCTAATTGATCGAACAAGATGTCGATGCGGGGCAATGGATATTTATTTTTGATGGTCACAGCATTGAGTGGTCTGTAATCTACACACATTCTCAGTGACTTATCCTTCTTTTTCACAAACAATGCTGGGCATCCCCACGGAGATGAGCTAGGTTGGATAAGACCTTTGTCCAATAGATCTTGCAATTGAACCTTAAGTTCTGCTAACTCATTGGGTGGCATTCTATAGGGCCTTCTGGATATGGGTGCGGTACCTGGCACTAATTCAATCTTAAATTCCACATCCCTATCCGGTGGTAGACCTGGTAATTCCTCTGGAAATACATCCGGAAACTCACAAACCACTGGGATATCACATATTGGGGTGGTTTGGATAGCATAGGCTAAATGTTGGGGTTTGAAATCGTGGGAGAGTGGGACTAGAAAAGCATTCCGTCCCGTGGGTTCTCTCAACATAATAGTACGGGTGCTAGTGTCAATAAGAACACCATGATCCTTCATCCAATTCATGCCTAAGATTATACTTATTGACAACCCGGGCAATATTATCAAATCCGTGGTGTACTCCCTCCCTTGTATCACGATGAGTACATTTTTGACTATCTTTTTGGTAGTAACAGTACCCCCTGCTGAACTTATGTTAAAACCCCCTTTGTTTACTTCAATTATTTCTTGACCATGTCTAGATGCAAATGCTTGGCTCATAAATGAATGAGAAGCTCCCGAATCAAATAAAACAACAGCAGGATACTTGTTGACAAGAAACATACCAGCCGTGACAACTTCTCCGGCGGGCACTTCCTCTACAGCGGTATAATGCACTTGTCCTTGACGTGCCCTGGCATTCACCTGCCTCTGATTGTTCTGATTTTGGTTGCCATTCCTCTTGGGGTGGGGGCATTCCTTGGACCAATGACCCAGTTGGTTGCAGTTGAAACATGGTTGATTACTTCTGAATCCTGTGGAGCTGTCCTGATTGCCATTCCCTTTTGGTAAGGCAATAGTGAATGCCTTACGGAATGGTTTCTGTGGCCTGTTATTCTGAGCTTTTGGTGGTGGAGGCCTAAACTTGGGTGCAGGTGGACGGAATTGTGGCCTAGCTGTGATAGGAGCTTTTGATTGGAAAGATCCGGAGGCACCGGCCTCATATGTCCTCTTGCGACCCTTAGCAACTGCATGCATGTTGTTGTGGTTTTCTTGGGTCAAGGCATCACTAATAAACTCGTTGTACGTGGTACATCGAGAATTGACCATGGTCTTCATCAGTTTAGTACCCAAACCTCGCTTGAAACTCTCTATCTTTTTCTCCTCGGTATCCACAAAACCGGGAGCATATCTGGACAAGTTGTTGAATGCGTGCATATACTCTGTGAGTGACTTTGTTCCTTGAGTGAGCCTCATAAATTCATTTGCTTTCATGCGCATCGGGCCCGGGGAATATGGTGTCCCCTAAAAGCCAGCTTGAATTGTTCCCTGTGTCACTCGCGCATTAGGTGCGAGAGATGACAGAAGTGTGTCCACCGGATCCTGCTTTGGTCCTTGCAATTGATGAGAAGCATACTACGCTTTCGGATGCTCCGTGACCCTCAACAGACGGAATTTACGCTCAATGGTATTCAACCACTCATCGGCTGCAGTGGCTCCTCGGCCACCTTGAAGATCGGAGGCTTCGTGTCCGAAACTCCTTGAATGTCTTTGTCTTTGATTTGGCTCGGCCCCTGGTTGTTGTGGGTGGCCACGGCGGTGTTTTTTGCGATAAGGCGCAAAGCTTTTTCCATTGTCCTTTGGCTCCCCAAGAACTGAGCAAAGAACTCGAAGAAAGGCGGCGGCGGCGGTGGTGGTAAGTCATCACCATTGCCATCGTGGATCGCTACCTACTCCAAAGATGGGGAGTGCGCGTCATCTGCGAAGTTGCAACAATAAGTGATTATTGGTTGATGTCAAGAGATTGCAGATGAATCATAATCATGCCAAACTGAAATCACTGGAGAAATTCTCAAATCGCAATAAAAACAGAGGCATAACAATTCATTCTCGCAACATGGCATTCCCAATTTGACCACTTATCGCGCTCATAACGCATACAAGGTTAAATCGTGATCACCAACAAGGAACTGAATTGCATTGATGTTCAACCAAAGGTGCACTTAATCAACATTACATGATAGTCTGGTTACTAATGCCAACTTCGAACTACAGGTCCATTACATGAATAAAGGTGATACATTAGTCCTTCCGCTAAGTGCTAAGCGATCTAATCCTCATCATGATCACTATCGAGGTCAGACGCAGAATCATCTCCTTCCTCAGAATCTACTTCTTCTTCAGGCTCCACTTCTTCTTCTCCTTCCTCGTACCCTTCTAGATCCATTTCTGCGACTCCAGGTGGGACATAAGGGTGGAGCTGATTGTTCAGTAGATAAACCTCTTCATGTAGATTATCGTTGTATTCTTCCGCATTAGCCAGCTGCTGTCCCAGCTCAAACTGTCGAGCTCTTAGGACATCTTCCCTGGACTAGGCTGCATTCCGCTGGTGAGTTAACCGAGTCATCTCTTCAGTGAGCCTTTCAATCTCGGCGTCGTGCTCCCTCTGAAGCTGACGTCGGTCCTCGCGGGCATGGCCAAGAGCACCAGACACACGTCTGAGGCTACCTTTAACTCCATCCAACACTCTCATCACTGCGAACATGGCGCTCATGGAAGGGTTATCACTGTTCTGCCCTTCCGCTGCACCAATCTCTAAAGATTTTCCTCTTGTCTGCTGCCATGAGTCAGTGGAGGGGTTACCTCTTGGAAAGACTCCAACCAAAGCGGCTGCCAGCTCCTGAGGAAAACGATCCATGATGTCCCTCAGGATCCCAAAGGCTGCCCTGCCAGCTGCTTCTTCAGCAGTCCTACCAGTTGACTCATAACACCAGCCTGTCCACTCAGAATCGTCACCTCGGGGACGAACAACGGCCTCCACAGTAACTAAGAGACCTTCCCCCAACTGCTCATTCGCCTAGAAATAGCGGGGTTCCATTCCATCAGGATAGCCTACATAGCTGAGCACTCTCCACAATAGTGTAGGCATCTCAAACTCTCCAAGAAACGTGTGACGTTGACGGGTACGTGGAGCAAGCTGACGGCGGGGAGCTCTGCCTCCGGTGGACTTGCGAGCAGTCTGCTTTGTGCGTGCCAGCTGCACCATTAACATGTACCCCTTGGTGAGACAATGCCATGATGGATAAGAGTTACATAACCGAGTAAGAATTTTATAAGGGGAGGAACAATGTAATTATGTGAATGGTAATTATCATGATGCATGCTCGTTCCGTACGTCCTCACAAACTTAGGAAAAATTTGTTTCTAACGGTAGACACGGTGGCATACATACGTTCTCTTATATATAGCGTAACTAGTCGAGCTACACGTTTCGCTGTTAGTGTACCTGCATAAGATCTCATTTCAGCCCTAAACCCATAATGAATATGCAGAATGTAATTGTAAATAATTCCATATATGTATACCCATACATATACTTCCGTATCAATCTACCCGACAATAATTTAACCCACAATTAAATACGTACCATATACACATGCAAGCATGCATACATAGTCGTACCAAAGCTACTCTTCCCGACCGCATGCTCACATCTTGCGGTCATACACTCATCTTACCTTGGCGTAGAGGCATTTGATCCATACATTACCATTCAAGTGAATGGCATCCATACAATAGCACGCCGTATGGACGATGAAGTAAAAACCCCCATGTTAGTACTTGAATAGCCACCTAATAGTCCTTAATTTGGGCATAAGGAAAGTGATCATTGGCACACTTTAGATTTCAAATACCTATTATATAACTATTAGTTGCTAGAGAAGGGTTTTCGGAAAACAAAAACTTTTGTTTTAAATACACTTGTGACAATTAACGTTGAATCTTGCTCTGATGCCGGCTGTCGCAGAACCGACCAATTTATAAGAATACAAGTACAATGGCAATCTGCAAGCGGTCGCACTATCATACTTGAACCCATATAAACCCGGTAGTCCGTCGAGTACCACGACGGGTCTCAATAAACGATTTACAACAACCAAGATCGTACAGGATTCAACATACATGCCACATATTACATAAAGTTCACAGATACTTTTCATCATCAGAGTACGAATAAAAGTTATTACAAACCGAGTTTGATAAATAAAGCGGAAGCAAATAAGTTCGAAGATAAAGTTTCCAACATAGTTTGATACAGTGCCAAGCTGGATCACGGTCCACAAAAGCAAGGATAGGAATTACTAAGGAAGCCTGCCCAAGGCTTACTCCTCATCCACAGCGGGATAGAAGCAACTCTTGCAATAACCATGATACACAGTGCCATCTGCAACAATGGGAAAATAAACCCTGAGTACGAGAAGGTACTCAGCTAGACTTACCCGTCATGAACCAGAAAATAAAATGACTCCAAGGATTATGCAAGGCTGTATAAGTGGACGTAGCTTGATAACATTTTACGAAAAAGGCAACTGATCCGGTGTACACTTATGATTCCTTTACCAAGTTAATTATAACTATCCATTTCTAGATTAGCAACTATCATGTGCCAAACATGTGGTATATCCTTTAGAAGCATACAATAGTAACCATAGCAGGTATTGTAATTCCATTTTCATCCGAACCATCATGTTCCATAACACAGTTACTACGATGTTGGGACTAGCCAAGTTTCTCACTATCCGGGAGCGACGGCGATTCGAATCGATTTCAACCAGCTGGGAATTTATTCCTAACACAAACCCAGATCTACCAGCCACGATAGTCTTAGGTCACCTTTGGTACAACTCAGGTACACATTTCGCGGGTCCGTACCGCGCCGCACAATCTGGAACACCAGATGCCAGGATGCTTAGGCCAAACCTGCCCTTGGGCTCAGTCTGATCGTTCCTCGGAAGGAGCGCACAACAGAACGGTTCCCGGCCTGAGTTGAATTACTCGGCTTCGCGGTCGGAACGAGTTATCCGGCCAGCTAAGTGAGAGGCATGCGTTCAATCTTGTCAAAAGCACCAACAATGGTACGGTCCTTAATCGACACAGACGGGGATAAGTCCACACCCAAGACCTCCATGTCTTGTTGCTTCTCTATCGACTTCCCGTCTGGTCTCAATTTACTTTTACCTCGTGGTTCTATTCCACGATAGCAGAAATAGCCAACCGTGCTCCGGTATCCGCCTATATCTCGTAGGTGACAGGACATCACCCGACTTCTACCGGTCGAAGCATGGCTAAGCATATATTTTCAATCCTGGACCTATACCGGTTAAAGGTGTAATATTTGGACAAGGAATGTATATGCATCAAATGGTTTCATTCAACTCTTAAAACCTAATGCATCAATCATAAATACGTAAGTAAACATTTGCAAATTACTAGGAGACTTATAATGCTCCGGGGCTTGCCTCGCAGAAAGGAAGTAGGGCGGTGGTCAGGACACTCCGGAAGCTCTTCAGGGTTCTGCTCCACGCCTTCGGGAGCTGCGGCTTGCGGATCCTCCTGCTGGTTCCCTTCCTCTGCTTCTTCGAATTCCAGCAACGTGATCTCTTCCTCCGATCCTAGATGCATGAGTATGGCATAAGTATTACGAATGCATATATGTTAACAAGTGCATCATGTTTATTGAGTAGGTGCATATCTCTTCTCGTTTATTACTTAACTACCTCTACAATGCATCGACTATGCCACAAACAGTAGCTACTTGTTTCACTCATAACTTGAGTTCTACAAATCCAAATCCAGTGATCCTAGACTTTCTGGAAAGCTTATCAAATTCTCTACAACTTTATTATTAACCATTTTTACAGTACACATCAGTTTCAACATGCAACTCATCAAACTCTAGAATCAGTACGGAAACTATTTAACATGCAATCTAAAGTAATAATACTTCTACTTCATGTAATCATTCGAAATTTGACAACATGGAATATACCAACAGTTTAAGCATACCAAATACAATTAAGATAATATAATGGTGAAGCCCAAACTATTTATTAAATTGCCTTTATTATTTTATTTAGATATCTAGGTTAAATAATAAATATATATCAGATGTGCTTCATAAATTCTCAAAAATTTACAGAGCCTTACTAATTCTATCAAAGGACTACTATAAAAATTTCAGGTCATTTTACTAAGTAGAACATTCTATACAAAAATGATAAGGCAGCAAGGCTTGAAATAGCATAAATGGAAAATCCTATTGAAAAGTGTCAAGCAACAGATTTCCTATTTTTCGTAACACCCATATGGTACTAGGATTACCTCCAACAAATTTCATGAATTTTGGACTCATAATTAATTTATGAAAATTCATGCAAGGATTAACTAGTCATAAAAGAAAAATCTATAACTACAAATCTACACATGCACTGGTCCTCAAATTTTTACCAGATCTCATATATGCTAAGACTAACTTACCACAAAAATTTCATAATTTTTGGAGCACAGGAACTCTAGATATAAATTAAACAAATTTGAATGCATTCAAAAGCACATTTCAAATCCTTATTTAAATCTCCAGAATTTTCTACTGTTGAATCCAAGAACATATTTTTCTTAAATACTACACTTCCTAAGGAACACAACCATATTTATTTCACAAATTTAGGAGCTACCAAACTGACGATACAAAAATAACAAAACACACTTGAATCTGGAATTTTTGAACTGTCCTTAAAACCTAGAGTCACTGACAGCAGGGACCCACGCGTCAGTTGGGCCCACTGGTCAGTGAGACCAAAGCAGAGCCGGCGGCGCAGAGCAAGCCCGCGCGACCACAGCTCGTCGACGGCGAATCCGCCGGCGGTAACATCTTCATTACACGATCTACGTGACCTAGCGAAGCTATTGAGCTACTTGGCCGGCCTTGTCGTCGACTCTAGAGCTGACGGCGGTGACCATAGCGGAACGGCGAGGCTGGACATCGGCGGTACGCCGGCGACGACCTCGACGGCTCAACCTAAGGTGCGGACAAGCAACTATGAACGCTGGGGGACCTAGCGCGCTAGCTATCAGAGCGGGAGGAGGACTGTGGCGGCGTGGCCACGACGACGGGGCTCACGGCGGAACTCCGGCGAGCTTGCATGCGCTGCGGTGGCTTACCAAGCGCTATCAGCGGGCACGGGAAGAAGCAACGGGGTGCTGGGGAGACGGTGGAGCTATTGCGGTGGTGTTGGAGTGGCCAGGCGCGAGCTGGCGTCTCTAATGGCGACGACGGAGGCGGGGAGGAGCTCACTGCTGCGCTTGCGGTGAAGAAGGAAACCAGAAGCGAAATGGGAGCGCTGGGAGGGAGCGGGCGGTAGCTGGCGTGATGCAGGCACGCCCAGGCGCATCGTGGCCTGGCTGGGCAGAGCAGAGGCGACGCACGGCCGTTTTCCCCTCCACGCGGCGGCCAAGGCCTGACGGCGGTCGGCCACGACGCCGTGATTCAGTTCATCAGTTAACCTCGGTACCGATCCTGACGACAAGTTTTGGTGATGATTTATCTTCCAATCCGTGACGAATTAGCACTAGGTTACTAAACCAACTTTGTAGACCTAAGTACCAGTTACAAATGTTGTTCAATGATCGTGTTCCAATTCTCAACGTAAACTGAGTAAAAACATGATCAAAGTCGGCTTGTCAGGCTGTCAGGGATCCCAGACTTAGAAAAATTCGTTAAGTGTTGACAACAGTTATTTGTTGACTTTTGTGACCCCAATTCAAGCATGTTAGAAGCTAAATCAGTCCATGATATAGAAATAAAAGTTGTTCCTAATGTCAAACACTACAACTTTGCTTTAGTGAACCCCTCCATGCAAGGTCTCTAACACCTAGTTCAACTTTAGTCAAACATGTCACTTTGAAATCATGATACATATTCAAACCATGACCAAATGACCAAACTAGCCCTAGTACTAAATACCAAAGTTGTTCATAATGATATCCTGAGCATGTTCAAGCAATTTGCAAGGTCATTCAATCACTTTATGTAGTAGTCACTCATAGAGCTATTTAAATTAATCACATGAAATATGCCTTAAAGACTTGATTATGAAAAATGACATTCATGATCCATGTTCTAATTATGAACCTAAGCATTGCCAAATATTTTGGTGACTCAAATCTACCAAGTACATATTTACATTCATGACCATTTGCATATGTACAAAGAAACATGCAATAACAAGCAACGTTGCATATGTTTCACATCAAATGTTTCAATGGTAAATGATGATTTACGAATGCTTGATGCTCATGCTCATGTTATGCGAGTCAAGTTATGCAAGGCTAACACCCGAGGTGTTACAGAGACTCACCCCGAGCTTACCAGCCATGGTGTCTTGACCGAAGGCTACTCAAGTGGACTTGGCCACGCACACCCGATGGGCCTTGCGACGGTGGCGATGACGCGACTACGGTGGCAGCGCTGGGTGTAACACCTCAGGTGTTTTAAATACTAAAACCTGCCATGTCATCATATGCATTGTACATCATTTCGTATTAGTGAAAATTTTGATGTGCATTCACTAAAACAAGTTTACCTTTATGTTGTATGTGTTGAATTGTATTGTTTGAATCAAGTTCAAAGTTTTGTTTGGATTTGAATTTTCAAAAACCCTAATTTCAGCATTTAAGTTTGCCCTGGAAAACCCATTTCAAAATCTAAGCACATTTTGGGGTTGAGCCTAAAAGCAAAAGTGTAGAGCTTGTCGAGTTGTACAAAGTTGGTTTTTGGAGTTTTCAAAGTTGTTTTATAAAATTTGAAGTAATTTGAAAAGGCGTAATTCTTTAAATGTCCCTTTTTTTAATTCAAATTTGCATTTCAAAATGTAGACCGAATTAGGGGGTGGTTATAAAAGCAAAGTTGTAGAACTTTGAATTTTGAACAACTTTTATTTTTGGAGATTTTTGAGTTGTTACATAAATTTGGGAGTAATTTGGGTTTTAAATCGAGTGGCAATTTTGTAATTAGTGGGAACAGTACCATCGGGCAGCTGTCACCGCCGGTGATCTTCCTCTGGCTTTCAGGTGTGTTCATGGCCGTCTTTGGCATTGTGCTGGCGTGGAGAAGGCTACAGCGTGGCTTCCTCTTGCTTCTTGGTCGTCCTTTATAGCTTGGCCGTCGCCGTTCGTCTCTTTTTCTCCTCCTCTGTTTTCCCGACGCCGCCGCCATAGCTCAGTCGAGCTCGCATCGCCTCCTTAGCGCAAACTAGCCTCGGCAAAGCCAATCAGAGCTTTGTTTGCTCCTTACGCACCCAGCCAACCAACCATTGCAGCTTGATTTTTTCGGGAAACACCGCTAGTCGCCTTTCTTCCTCGTGGCCGGCAGAATCTCCGTCGAGCGCGCGTCACCGTGGCCAGTGCTCCACGGTACGTAATTGTCCTTGCTCGGTGTTATTCCAGATTCGCCTTGATGCCGTGGTGCTTAATACCTTGTTGCTTGATCATTTTGTCCACCACAGCCACCGGAACATCGCCGTCGTCATTGCTTGCTCTGTCGTGGTTGCTGTGAATGTCGAACCGCTTCATCGTTGCTTCTCTGGCCTTGTTTTCTGCTCGAACGTGTTTGGGGTGAGCTTCTGATCCTTTCCATGCGCTTAGTTTAATTGCTAGCGGTCTCCTATCGCCGGCGTCGTGCGGCCGCGCCATCGTGGCCGCCTTGGTCGGTGTCATGCTCGGTCTTGGCCGTGTTTGGTCTCGTTTGTGCCACCAATCGACGCGTAGGGGTGTAGGGGACGTGGTGGTGCTCTCGTCGTCGCCATTGGTCTCACCGGCGGCAAGAAATCGCCGGTCAACGCGTGTGGTTGCCGTGGTCAGCGCGGGAGGTCGGGGATGACAGGTGGGGTCAAGGTGTCAGTGGCGGTTTGATTTGAAAATGGAATTTTTCTTTTTCAGAAATGAATGAATAGTGTATGCTTTTGTAATTTTTGTGTAGAATTAATTAGAGCTCCAAAAATTATGAAAATTTTTGTGTGACCTCTCTGTGATGTATATTATTTAGGAAAAATATCAAAATGTTGTTTTTCAGTACTTTTTGAATGTGATAAAAATTGCTCAATTAATTAATAAATGGGTTTCCATGATTTTTCTAGGCTTAATTAATTATCCAAAAATTATGAAAATTGTTTTGACACTTAGTTATCATGTGATGAACCTTTACAAAAAATTTGAGCTCAATTGGAACAAGTTGATTTATTTCATAATTTTTAATTAAATAATTAATTCATAAAAGCAAATAGTAACCTTTAATGACTTAGGTTTTTGTTTGAATTTTGGATTGAGTGATGACCTTGGGTCATTAGTTGGTAATGATCCTTGGCAATTGAAGTAAGTGTTACAAAAAAGGTTTAGTTAGTTTGACTTGTAACTGTACCGCAAAGGAAAGTTGTATTCAAGTTGTTAATTTTGCATCCATCATCGAGCATCATATTTTTGTATCTGGCATCATGTTAAACATGGCATTGTTACTACGTGTAGTGAACGAAGGTGAGCACGTGGTAGTTAATCAAGTTGTGGAGGAAGTTAATCCGTCTGTGGAGGTTGGATTTGAGATCGGTGGAATGACTCTGGAACCGGACTTTTCCGTCAACCAAGGCAAGCCCCGGATGCATTTAAACCTAGCTTGTGTTTTACAAATTTATCTCGCTTTTGCTTTCAAGTACTGCATTAAGTGATTAGGAGTTAAGTGAAAACCTAATTGGTGCATTACCAACCTTGTTTTTCCCTATCTACCTTGTTACCAGTTTTAATTCGTAATTGCCTAGTTATGCTTAGCTATGCTTAGACAGATAAAAGTCGGGTGATTACCTATCACATGCGAATTTTAAATGGATCTTTGGTTACGCTTGGTTACTTATGTGATCATGAAATTTGAGCATGTGGAGTAATAAATCTAGACCGGACGGACTTGGTGTAGGGGAGCCATAAGACATGGAGGTCTTGTGAGCGGGTTCTTTCCGCCTGTGTCGATTAAGAAACCGTCTGTTGTTGAACTGCATGAGGTGAGACTTTGTAGTACTAACCACATACTCCAGTAAGCCTTAACTTGGCTATTCTATTACGAGAATGGCTACTCGCGCACTGGGAGTGGAGAGAAGGCAGGAATAGTGTGTACCCACGTGGCAATGGGCTGGATTGGTGGAGTATTGTATTCTCGGGTGGCACGGACCCATTCTTGTTTTAGAGGATCCTAGGGTAGGTTGATATATGTAAGTCGGGGACCTGCATATGTCGTGTGGTCTGGAATCCCCAGCTGGGTTTAATCAGTTCGAATCGTCGTTGCTCCTCGGTTATGGAGACTCAACTCACTGTTCATCATTGTAGTTAATAACTGGAACTCGAGTAAGGTTTGAGAAAGAGTTTGATATGAAGTTCATGATCTCATTACGGATCATGGCAGATTCATATGTGGTTCTTATAAAGTTTTATATGTTGAAGTAAAGAATTTTGTTAAAGAGCTTTTACGCAAAAGAACTTTGATTATTGCTAAAGCCATACCTTGAATCCCTGAGCCTGCATTCCTGAGTTCTATCAGTTTCTATTTTGGTTAAGTCTTGTTGAGTACTTTTGTACTCAGGGTTTGTTGACCCTTGTTGCAGGTGAGGCTCATGAGCAGGTCTGCTTTGGACCGTGCTGCATGACTGTTGTTCAATGCGATGACGATAAGTAAATGCATGGCCCTTGGGCAGGGCAATCTATTTGTGTCTTTGTATTATGTTATAATACCACTCCACTACTACGTTTTGTAATAATTATCGAACTTAGTTGTAAGGTTTGAAACTACTATTTTGTAAACTAAGTTATTATAAGACTTCCGCTGATTTACTCTGGTGTCGATATTTGAATAAATGTTATAATACTGCAATGACTTTGTAATGTGATCCTGCTCAGAAATCGTGGATGATTCGGGGTTCTCCGAGGACACCCGACAGTCTTCTTAAGTTACCGGGAACATATGCATAGATGTCAAAGGTCGTTGGACAGTGATTGGTGCATGTGGGCCCTATAATTTAGGAGGTTCTGCCACACTGGGTAGGCCGCAGCAGGGCGAACTAGGGCACATATGTGGTACAGTGGAACGGGGCGAAGCTTCAGTGTCAAGGAATTGGACAGCGATGGACGTGGGTAAGGGGAATTTCATGGCGCTGCTGTGGGTCTTAAAACGGCCGACGATGATGAAACCGTCCAAATTAGGCTTGGCAATGGCCGGCAACAGCAGTGGATGCTTTCGGCGTGTGGCTAAGTACTCACTCCATCCCAAGGCATATGCAATCTCACTACTTTGGTCGATGCTACGTGCTGTCACGGCGTGGCCCGACGACATTGGAGGCACGTCGGTTTGGCGCTGTCGCCGTAGAGGCTGGCAAGACAGGGGAGATCGTGGCGTAGGATGGCAGCGGACACGGACACACTGGTGAAGTAGGCAGCCATCCCACGTGCGTGCAGCCGTGGTGGGTCAATGGGAGTAGTGCCAGGCGGTGGCGATGGACGGCGCGTAGCGCGACCGGGGTGCCGTGCGATGCGACGGTGAGGTAGAGCTGCCAGGACTCGGGCGCAGTGCGCGTGCATGCGTGGTGAGTGCCGGGCAGATACGACCGCCCGAGCTATAGCGCGGGACCCGACGTCAAGTCCGGTCAGTGCATGGTAGGGCGCGGGCGATATCCCAGACACGACGTGTCAGCAGGGGCGGTACGAACCGCGCGCCAGTGCGTGGTGGCAGGCGGCCGTGGCCAGCAGTGCAAGGACCACACGCGCGGATGTTGCTTGCACAAGGGCGGTAGTGAGGACGCGACCGGCGCGACGGCACGCTAGGTGGGCCAGCAGCGGTGCCAAGCCGAGCAGCGGCGGTGACCGCGGCCAGCGCCGGCTCTGTTCAAAATATGTGACTTGCACGCTTTTTAAAGCTGTCAAAAAATCCTACCCAAAGTTCCAAATGCCAAACCACTTCTTCTATACTCCAGTGGGTATGTACAGATATCGACCTAAGCCACGACATCTCGCCACTTCTTAAGTCGATCGCTCTACAAAAATTGCCAAACATGGCTTCGTCGACCCATTTACAGACTTACGCGGAATGGCTAAACCTCGAACGGTTTCGCGTCGAATTCCAATTCTGACCTACCTGATATACTAGCTAGCGAACCTTGTCCTCGACCACACATATTTCATCCTCGACTACGAAGTTCGGGCTACCCACTTTACTATGTTCCGCCGATGCGTTCCGTAGCATTTCCGTTCAATAAAAATTCATTTAAAAGCCTAAGTGATAATATGAGACACGAAATATAACCTTCATTTCATGTTTCAACTGAACATTTCAAGCTACGAATATTGATTTACACTCTATATTACACGCATTTACACACAAGTTGATTCTCATGCAGGGTTTTTTAGCAAAAACTGTACAACATAACACCAAGAGTGTTACACCCTCGCACCACCTTCGCCATCGCACACACCATCCGCTGATCAACGCCATCGTTCAATCGCGCCCTGTCCACGTCCTGCCCCGTACCGGCCCCGTCTGACGCCCCGTCTTGTCCCCATCGCCTCAACGCCACTGGAGCGCCCGTCGCCTCGCCGCTCTACCCGCTAACGCTGGCATACCCAGTCACGACGCCGAGCTAGCGATGAGCACCCACTAGGTACGTCACTAGGACCCTATACCCCCATCTGTCTTCCCTTCCAGCTATGTGAAACGGAACACCCAAACCCAAATCCTAACAACAGCATGTGGGCAAAGACGACCACGACTAATCCTAGCAGAAGCACACGGACGACGACAACCAGTGGAGCCGTAGCCGAATCGCCCTGCTCAAGTCTTCATGGCGCCACACCCTCCCCACTGACACTGCTGCTTTGCGCCACCACGGGCTCAGGTCTCCATCGCTGCTGACATGAGCTAGGCACGTGGAATCAGGACGCCGCTCCGATATCTATTGCAACAGATCGCTGATCTCGCCACCTGCAATCCGCGGAGCCTGCAATAGATCGGTGATCATGGCAAGCGACCGAGCTCCTTAGCGTGAACCACTAGCCCACCACTACTAGCTAGGTGGCACAAGCATCATGCCCGTGACCTCCTGCGTCGCACCACCATTGCTAGGCGTGAGCTTGCTCCGGGGAACAGCCAGTCCCGGCCTTGCTCCTCCGCCCTTGGTAAGCCACAGGTGAGCTTCCCCGCACCCCTACGCTCCTTCTCCATGCACACGCACACAAGGCACACTACACAACCGCAAGCTCGTGTTGCTGGGAAATGGCCGCCGAGCACCGGTCGTGCTCTGTTCCGTGCTCTGCTTTGCACGAGCGTTCCTAGCTTGTTAGCTTGATGACATCAGGATGACATGTCCACACTTTCTTGCCATTTTCCTTCAAAAGAATAAAAGAGGAAATACATTGGAAATACAAGGACCCATACCCTTCAGCATGGACTTGGTCCATGGTGGACCACTCACACACCACACCACCGATCCATGGTTCATGGACCTGTCAGTGTTTTGTTTTTTAGGTGGACATTCTAATAAACATCCTGTTAGTAGTTGATAATTTTCTGAGGATGTTTATAAACTAGAATAGTTTCCCTTTGCATGATCATTATATTTTTCATTACACCATTGTCGGTGTTTCGAACAAACATCGGCTAGTAAATTTATAATTGTTGCGCGTTAGGCCTGGGTGGTGCACTAAAGGACACAAGGTTTATACTGGTTCGGGCTGAACGTCCCCATGTCCAGTCTGCTGCTGCTCATGTTATTAGTACCAAAAAAGGTTCATAGTTGGGGGTACTAATGGTCAAGAGAGGGATGGGTCCTAAGTCTCTGATGGAATGGTCGAAAAGGTCACTGAGAGCTTGGTCGCTGCTCAGCTATGTGTGAAATGTTGTGTGTGCTGAACTTATCCGTCAAAAATTGATCCCCTTAGTGGGGGGGCCTGCCCACCCTTTTATAGACCAAGGGGGGAGCAGGGGTTACAGATGGGAGAAAGAGGAAAATACCAAAGGTATAGAAGGTCCTTCGAGGGAGTAGGGTCTTCCTTTTCCTTGTGCCTGCCCTGCTTAACATGGTAGACCATGTTAGAGGTGGCGTATTCGCTGATCCTCGTAGGCCATGCCCTAGCCCCTTTTAGCAAGTGGGTGCGTCCCATCCTACGCCGGCGGATGGTGCGGCGTGCCGGAGAGCCGAGCTATGACCCCTCGGGGGGTAATCGGGGAAGTGACCATACGTCCGTCACTGTAGATGATGTGAGTCCTATCTTGGACCATAGTGGCTATCGTATGCCTGCGTTAGTATCTGCGCCCGAGGGCTGAAGGTCGCGCCTACTACACCGTGGGACAAAAATCGGCGCCCACAACACTATTCAGGCACTGTTATGATGGAAAGGGCTTAAAGTGCTCGTCCCATCATATACTGATGGTACCTTTCTGCAGGCGCACAGGGCATGGCCCTTGATATCATGGTTGACTCGAATGTCCTGTCGTACCCTGTGCTCGTCTTCATGAATGAGTAGGGTGCAATCGTCGGGCGAGACGGAGCCAGCCCTTAGGCCCTTGGTCGTCGGGGGAGGCAGAGCCCGCCCTCGGACATCGGGCGAGGCGGAGCCCACCCTCGGACGTCGAGTGAGGCGGAGCCCACCCTAGCCATAACGTCGAGCCCCGACATACATGGAGCCAGCCTAGAGTGGTCCGACCAGCCGTTAGCAACCCGCTTGAACGAACCTCACCCTCGGAACGGTTAACCGAAGGTTACTACGGAGCCGGCCTGGTATTTAAGTCGATCCGGGCGAGGCGGATTTCCAAGATGGGACTAACTAGCCGTGCAGGCGTATTTGCGGCGCTGCTCAGTAACCCGTGAACAAGTACCACCGATTTTCTCGGCCCACTTCTCGGATGAGCAAGTGGTTTCGGTGAGCAAGAGCCCTTAGCCGGCCCGGGTGAGGTGGAGCCCAACCCTTGGGGGTTGGGCGGCCCATCGAGGATGTTAGCCCACCCTTGGATGAACCCCACCCTCGACATCGGGCAAGCAGAGGATCCTAGCCCTCGTCGGACAGGCGGAGCGCCGAGCCCAGCCGTCGGGCGTGGGAGCTGCTCTCGAGAGCTGAGCCAGCCCTTAGCCGTCGGGTGAGGTGGAGTCCAACCCTTGGGGGTTGGGCGAGGCGGAGCCCACCCTTGGATGTCGGCGAGGAGATCCCACCCTCGAGACATCAGGAGGCGGAGCAAAGCGGAACCAAGGGCAGAGTCCGTCGTTCGGGTGGGCAAGAAGCGGAACCAATCTTTCGTCGTTCGGGCAAGAAGCGTAGAAGCGTTCTTGGCTGACTAGAAGCATCAACGTTCGATGGTTATCAGTCCCACCTCATTGGGTATCCTAGTATTAGGTCCCTGATAGTAGTCCCTGGGTGATTCGAATAGAATTGCCCGGAGGGTATTTCTATTCGCCAGAGGGTGCGCGCGAGCGCACCCGACGGGTGTAGCCCCCGAGCCCCTGAGCCCCCGGGTGATTCGATAGAACCGCCCGGGGGTATTTTGATTCGCCAGAGGGTGCGCGCGAGCGCACCCGACGGGTGTAGCCCCCGAGCCCCCGGGTGATTCGATAGAACCGCCCGGGGGTATTTTGATTCGCCAGAGGGTGCGCACGAGCGCACCTGTCGGGTGTAGCCCTCGAGCCCCCGGGTGATTCGGATAGAATCACCCGAGGGGTATTTAGATTCGCCAGAGGGTGCGTGCGAGCTCACCCGTCGGGTGTAGCCCCCGAGCCCCCGGGTGATTCGGATAGAATCGCCCAGGGGGTAATTTCGGACCCTTCGTGGGTAAGGCTGTGAGATTTTGTTTTTGTCAACTAGATAGTTTTTTAGGGGAACCCAGGTATCCCGTTCATGGGGATCACGTCCAGGGTCAGCCTGGCTAGGGCTCGACTGTGGGTCGAGGCCCTACTGATGCTCGTGTCCCTGAGTCCTGGTCGCTTGCGGGCCCATCCCTCGTTGGGACGGCCGTTGAGACTGTTGGTCCGGCCTTTGGACTTCTGGGCCCAGGTTGGCTTGAGCATTGTCTGCGATGACCTGCGAGTGGTGTAGGCGGAAGGGACTAGCTCGCTCGCGGCCCATGCCATAGATATCACAGTGCGGGTGCGCTAGCTGGAGAAGGAAGCTTTTCGCCTAGGGACTATCTGAGCCTTCGCTATCGCCCGCTCACATTATGATGATAACATCAACCTAAGGGTAATGAGCCTAGGTTTCGCACGTGGCTATGAGCTCTCCGAGCTAGATGAAATAGAAGCGACGGTGATTCCTCTCATGGAAAGCCTGGCGAGCAAAATTGAAGGCATGGTTCTCCCTCGGAGGGGTAGTTAGTTAGTTGAGTCTAATAAATATTTATCTGTAATGTGTGGACAAGTGTCGGTACTTTCGTGTCCGAAAACAGATTCGTGGATTTGTTTCGCAATTTCGTTTTGTTCGTTCGATCTTATCTTCTTCCCATTTTGCAATGAAAAGAAGTTTATGTGACCCGACCCTTCCGCTCATTTAGACTGTAGGGCTCGAGGTGTGTAGAGGAAATTTTGATTGTGCTGGTGAGCAAAATTACCGTAGTCGTCTGCGCGTGGGCTTTTTGCAGTCTTACCTATCTGTTCCCCCGAACCTTGCCGCCAGTCTTGACACGAGGAAAAGGTCTGATGTAATGACTGTTACGAAAAAAGAAAGGAGGTATTCATACCTTTATCAGCCCCCGAGTGAGATTTGACCCCTTGCGGTCGCTGGGGCCGGATGTTACTGGAGACCAGAGCGAGGGTAGCGAGCTTACTTTTGCATTCGCACGTACCCCTTACTTAGGATTCTAGCGATCGCTGTGTGACCGTGCGCTTGGTCTTATCGCTGGCCCGGCCTTCCCCGAGCCCCCACGCGTGGTGGGGATTCGGTCAAGGGCCGACTCATTTCGTGACTGTTGTCCTGTCCGTGTTTTCTATAACCGGAGGGGTTAAGGCGATGTCACTTGCCTCGACGGTTCGAGTGACACGCTTTATGAGCTCGCTAATGGGGATGTTCGGACAAAATCTGATCCCATTGGCTTTGCGACAGGGTCGGCAAAGTGCTCGGGTGGCATTCCGTTGCTCCTTGACCCACCTTCCAACAGATTCTCCCTCAATGGGGATTCTATGGGCTCAGCTAGAGGCTGGGTGGAACTTTAGAAGGTCGAGATGACCCTATCCGCCTTAATGCGGGTTGGGCAAAGGCCGCTGAGGCTCATCTGCGTTTTCTCCCCTGACTCTTGTTCGGCGTGAGGCGTCCCCGGACCCTTTGCGGGTCAGCCTTCGAACCTTGGCCTCTCAATTTTGGATCGAGCGGCTCGAGCCCCGAGCCCCTTAGGGTCTGATAGGGGTTCGTCGTGTTTCGCGTGTCACCCCATCCTCGGTTTTCACAACCAGAGGGGCTGAGTTAGCGACACTTGCCTCGACGGCTCGAGTGTCGCGCTCAATGAGCTCGCTAACGGGTATGTTCATGTGAAATCTGGGTCCATCATTCACTGATGGGGTCGGCAGAGCCCTCTTGTGGCATTTCACTACTTCTGAACCCGCCTCCCGGCAGATGCCTGAGCCGTTCGATAGGCTCAGGTGGCCTGTTGGCCTCTCCTCAATGAAGATTCTATGGGTTTGGTTTAGGGTTAGAATCGAACGAGAAAGGTCGAGATGTCCCTGTCCGCGTCTGAGCGGGGTCGGGCAAGGCCGCTGGGGCTCATCTCGGTTTTTCTCCCCTGGCTCTGTTTGACGTGAGGCAGCCTCGAGCCTTTTGTGGGCCGGCATTCAAACCTCGGTCAGTCGCTGCTCATGCTAAATGAGGTGGCTGTCGCTTCGTGACATGACACAAAGTGTTGAGATGCAGCGATTTGCATATGCAATGTTTGAATGATGGGATTAATGTGCGATTCAATTGAAACAAAAGCGAGGGTCGGTAACATTACCTCGGTGGCATGAGCAATGAGAAGCTCTTACTAGACATGTTCGTGTGGGGTTCGAGTCCGATGTTTGCGATGGGGCCGGTGTGACCTACACGAGCATCACAATTTTTTGTTTTCGTCTCTCGGTGGTGATTCAAGCTGTTCGATTGATTTAGGTGACCTGATAGCTTCTCCCCAAAGGAGATTCTACAGGAGGACCCCTCCGAACCCTTCTCGAGAAGGTGGGAGCTAAAGCTTGCGGTGCGGGGAACTGTGAATTCGATTATGCTGGTGAACAAAAAACACCGTAGCCCTCGGGGCGTAGGGTCTGGTGGTTCGTCCAGTTGTATTCAAAGTTTTATACCCACACACCATGCTTCCGGTTTTAGACGTAAGGAGGGGTCAGGCAAAGAGGATGTCTAAATAGGTAGACACTCTCAGCAGCCCTCGAGTGGTGTCTGTGCCCCTGCCATTGCTGGGGTCAGAAACTCGGTAATGAAATTAACGTGCAAAGTAAGAAAATAGAGGTTCATTTGTCGTTTTGCCTGGGCCATCCGATCGACCTAGGAGGCCCGTTGCCCCCCTAGATGGGGGTTCCGTCGTCGGGTCATTCCATGGTCCTGCCTAGGGAAGCGGAGAGTCGCCTGCATGCGGGTGTGCCCTGGTTCTCACGCCCGGCGCGCATTAATGGCAGGCCACACCCAGGCAATGTCCTGTTTGACCAGGCGATGTCTCGTCGACCAGAGCGCATCCCATCGGCTCTAGCACGTCTCCTCGGGTTCCCATCGGCATTGATTTCCCATCTGCATTGAATAAGGGAAGGAGGAGAGTTTTCCGCCCCAACCTTTCACCTTTCCACAGCCGTCGCGCCTCTCCCTTAAATAGGGAGGGGGAGGGGAGTTCTCATCCCATTCTCTCACCTGTTCTTGGGCCACAACCTTTCCTCCTTTCTCCTTCTCGCCGAGCGCATTTGTATGTCACGGCGATTCCTAAGTGAGAGAGGGTAATGTGAGGGGGAGGAGAACTCACAGATCCATTCATGAATCTGGAGTGCAATGTCAAGCTGGAGGTCATCCAACGTAGATGAGTTGGTGCTGTCGGCCTTCGCCGAGGAGAGGCCGCCTCTGCCGAAGGAGGAGGTGCACTGGAGGGTGCTGAGCGTCATCAGTTTTGTCGTCGTCTGTGGCGGCCTTTCTTCGGTGGGGAATGCCCCTTGCCTGAGCGCCGTTGTCAGGTTTGCGGCTGATCACGATGGCATAGTCCCTGGACGTCCCGACGGAGGTGCCGTTGTCAGGGTTGCGGCTGATAACGATGGCGTAGTCCCTGGGGGCCCCAGCGGAGGTGCCATTGTTAGGGTTGCGGCTAATGATGATGGCGTAGTCCCTGGGCGCCCTGTTGTTAGGGTTGCGGCTGATGACGATGGCATAGTCCCTGGGGGCCCCGGCGGATGCGCCGTTGTCAGGGTTGCGGCTGATGACGTTGGCGTAGTCCCTAGGTGCCTCGGCGGAGGCACCACAGTCGCCGGCGTGGCGCTCGACGTTGCAGATGATGGCGCTCTTGAGGATCCCGTGGAGCGGTAGGACATCACCGATGGAGAGTGTAGCACAGCGACCGTAGTAGTTCTCACAGTAGAGCTGGGCAGAAGCTGTAATCGAATAAGTCACGGGGGAGCCCCTGAGTGAACAGTTTTTTGTATTTATGAATACATTAGTCCTTTTGTGATGAAATCACTTTGTGAGCGGTGAATTTGTGCAAAAATGAACAAATTTTCCTCTTTTGTTACGGCAAACAGCCTTTCAGCTTCCTCCTTTTGTAGAAGAGGTTTTGGTGCCCTCCGACCCTTCCTATGGTTCAGGTCGCAAAAACTAGGAGTGCGGGCGAATCAATTCTAATCACGCCGGTGAGCAAGGAGGTCATAGGCGCTGGGGCGTGGGTTTCCCGCAGTCCTACCAATTGTACTCAGAATTTGTTCCCAAAATCCTAGCCCTTAGGACTTGTTATGAGAAGAATGGAAAACTTAGAGAATGTTTGCAAAGGTAACACAGGAAGTGTTTGCAAGATAAATGTACTTATATCATTTATATCAGCCCCCGAGTGAGGTCCGACCCCTCACAATTTGCAGGGATCGGATGTCACTAAAGATCGGGAATCGATGAAGACAAAAACTGATAAGGAAAAGTATGCGTTTATTTAGGGTAAAAACGACATAGCTGCTCAATGTTCTAGGCATTGGTGAAGACCTCGTCGTCGATGGTTTTCAACTTGTAGGCGCCTGGCCGGAGTACTTCCGCGATGACGTACGGCACCTCCCAGGGTGGGGAGAGCTTGTGGCGGTCCTTGTTGCTCTACACGAGGTGGAGAACCAGGTCCCCAATGTTGAAGGCTCAGACCCGCACCCGTCGGCTGTGGTACCGACGCAGCGCCTGCTGGTATTTGGCCGAACGGAAGAGGGTGATGTCGTGGGCTTCGTCTAGCTGGTCCATGGTGTCTTGGTGGGATGCCTCGGCTCCCTGTTCGTTGTATGCTCTGATTCTTGGTGCTCCGTAGTCGAGATCTATCGAGAGGATGGCCTTGGAACCGTAGACCATGAAGAAAGGTGTGTAGCCGGTGGCCTGGCTGGGAGTTGTCCTTAGGCTCCAGAGCACCACAGGGAGCTCGGTGACCTAGCGTGCGCCGAATCTGTTCAACCGGTTAAAGATCCTGGGCTTGAGGCCCTGTAGGATCATGCCGTTTGCGCGCTTGACCTGCCCATTCGTTTGGGGGTGCACGACGGTGGCCCAATCGATCCGGATGTGTTGTTCATCGCAGAATTGAATGAACTTCTTGCCAGTGAACTACATGCCATTATCTGTGATGATGGAGTTTGGTACTCCAAAGCGATGGATGATGTCGTGGAAGAACAACACAACTTGCTCGGACTTGATTGCGGAGATCGGCCGAGCTTCGATCCATTTTGTGAACTTGTCTACGGTGACAAGCAAGTGGGTGTAGCCCTCGGGTGCCTTTTTGAGAGGCCCAACTAGGTCGAGCCCCCAGACCGTGAAGGGCCACGTGGTGGGGATCATCTAGAGTGCCTGGGCTAGGAGGTGAGTCTATCGAGCGTAGTATTAACACCCTTCGCAGGTGTGTATGATTTGCTCAGCGTCGGCTATTGTAGTGGCCTAGTAGAAGCCCTGTCGGAATGCATTCCCAACCAAGGTTCTTGGCGCGTCATGGTGACTGCAGACCCCACCATGGATGTCGCTTAGCAGAAGTCTTCCCTGTTCGATGGGGATGCAGAGCTGTAGGATCCCGGCGTGGCTCTGTTTGTAGAGTTAACCCTCTACAAGAACGAAGGATTTGGCGCGACGTGCGAGCCGTCAAGCCTCCGTCTTGTCCATCGGCAGCGTGTCGCGGAGGAGGTAGTCAAGGTAGAGTGTTCTCTAGTCGTCCAGAAGGTCGGGCTCTGTCGCTGGGTCCTCTTCAAGCTCCATGACACCGGGACCGGGCGGAGCCGTCGGTTGGTCAGCCCCCAGGGCTGGATCAGATGGGCCATTGTCGGCCCGCTCTGACCCTTCGTAGCGCACCGAGGGTTTGTGTTGGTCGCTGGTGAAGACGCCCTTTGGTACCGGCTCTCAACCGGACGCCACCTTCGCAAGTGCATCGGCCGCCTCATTGAGGTGCCTTGGGATGTGATTGAGTTTGAGGCCATCAAACTTGTCCTCCAGCCGTCGGACTGCTTGGCAGTACGCAGCCATCTTGGCATCATGGTAGCTTGACTCCTTCATGATTTGGTTAATGACCAGCTGAGAGTCACCCCGAATGTCGAGGCGTCGGATGCCCAACTCGATGGCAATGCATAGGCCATTAATGAGTGCTTCGTATTCGGCCACATTATTTGATGAGGGGAAATGGAGCTGAACCAGGTACCTCATGCGGACCCCAAGGGGTGATACGAAGACTAGCCTCATGCCGACACCCTTTTTCATCAGCGATCCATCAAAGTACATCATCCAGTACTCTTGATCGATGACCACCGGTGGTGTCTGAACCTCGGTCCATTCAACGATGAAGTCAGCCAATACCTAGGATTTGATCACCGTTCGGGAGGCATATGTGATGCCTTGATCCATCAGCTCAAGTGCCCATTTTGCAGTTCTTCACATGGCGTCCTGGCTCTGGATGATCTCGTCGAGAGGGAACGACGTCACAACTGTCATGGGATGTGACTTGAAGTAGTGGCACAGCTTCCTCTTGGTGATGAGGATGGCGTAAAGGAGCTTCTGGATTTGGGAGTAGCGGGTTTTGAAGTTAGATAGTACCTCGCTAATGAAGTACACAGGGCGCTGCACCTTGAGGGCGTGCCCCTCTTCCCTCCCGTTCTACTACCAGGGCGGTGCTGACCACTTGTGTGGTGGCCGCTATGTAAAGCAGGAGGGACTCTCCGTCGCTTGGAGGGACTAGGATCGGGGGCCTCATCAGAAGTAGTTTGACCATGTCAAGTGCCTCTTGGGCCTTGGATGTCCACTCGAAGCGGTCGGCTTTCTTCAGGAGCCGATAAAGGGAGAGTCCTCGTTCACCGAGGCGCGAGATGAATCGGCTGAGGGCGGCGAGGCACCCTGTGATTCGCTGAACCCCCTTTATGTTCTGAATCAGGCCCATCCTTGTGATGGCTGAGATTTTCTCCGGGTTGGCTTCAATGCCACGCTTGGAGATGATGAAGCCGAGCAACATGCCCCTTGGGACCCCGAAAACACATTTCTCGGGATTGAGTTTGATGCCATTCGCCCAGAGTTTCGCATAGGTTTGCCCAAGATCAACAACGAGGTGGTCAGCCCATTTGGACTTAACTACGTTGTCGTCAACGTAGGCCTCAACGGTCCGCCCAATGAGGTCCCCAAAGCATCTGAGCATACATCGCTGGTACGTTGCCCCAGCGTTCTTCAGACCAAACATCATTGAGACATAGCAGTACGATCCAAAGGGGGTGATAAAAGATGTCGTGAGCTGGTCAGACTCTTTCATCGCGATTTGATGGTAGTCGGAGTACGCATCAAGGAAGCAGAGGGTTTCGCACCCTGAGGTGGAGTCGACTATTTGGTCTATGCGTGGCAGAGGAAACGGATCCTTTGGGCACGCTTTGTTGAGACCCGTATAGTCAACACACATCCTCCATTTCCCGCTCTTCTTTAGTACAAGAATGGGATTTGCTAACCACTCTGGGTGGTGTACTTCCCTGATGAATCCGACGGCCGACAGTTTTGCTATCTCTTCGCCGATGGCCCTGTGCTTTTCCTCGTCGTAGCGACATAGGCGTTGCTTCACTGGCTTGGAGCTTGGATGGATTTTCAAGGTATGCTCGGTGACCTCCCTCGGAATGCCTAGCATATCCGAGGGCTTCCACGCAAAGATGTCTTTGTTGTCGCGGAGGAAGTCGACGAGTGCGCTTTCCTATTCGGAGGAGAGCGTGGTACAAATGCGTACCGTTTTACCCTCAGAGCTGCTGGGATCTATGAGGACCTCCTCGGAGCCCTCTGCCGATTCAAACGACCTGGTTGATTTCTTCGCATCGAGCGTTTCTTCGGTGACCTCCTCCTTGAGGGCGACGAGTTCTTCGGAGGCGACGATTGCTGTGGCGTGGCCGCAGCACTCGACCTCGCACTCATAGGCCCGCTGGAAGGAGGTGCCGATGGTGATGACCCCATGGGGTCCCCGCATCTTCAGCTTGAGGTATGTGTAGTTGGGGACGGCCATGAACTTTACGTAGCATGGTCGTCCCAAGATGGCGTGGAAGGTTCCGGGGAACCCAACCACATCAAAAGTGAGGGTCTCAGTCCTGTAATTGAACTAATCCCCGAAGGTGATGGGCAAGTCGATCTGTCCTAGTGGCATGGCCTGTTTCCTGGGCACGATGCCGTGAAAAGGCGCTCGGGTTGGGCGGAGGTTCGTCCGGTCGACGCCCATCTCGTCGAGCGTCTTTGCGTACATGATGTTGAGGCCGCTGCCTCCGTCCATCAGCACTTTGGTGAGCCGCTTTGGACCGACGATCGGGTCGACGACAAGCAGATACCTTCCCGGGTGTGGGATGGTATTCGGATGGTCGGTTCGGTCAAAGGTTATAGCGGACTCCGGCCACCGGAGGAAGGGAGGCGTGGCTGGTTGGGCTATGTAGACCTCGCGGCGTGCGACCTTCTGGCGGCATTTGGAGTAGTAGGCCGCCGATCCTCCAAAGATCATAAGGTAGCCGTTTGGTGTTGGAAAGCCATCGTCCTTCTCCTCGGCGTCGTCCGTGGTGGGGGTGGGCTCCTTCCCCTGCTCCCCTTTGTTGGAGCTTCCGTACAAGAATTTCCGCATGAGGCAGCAGTGCTTGAGCGGATGCTTTACGGGAAAGGCATGGTTCGAGCATGGCCCTTTGAGCATTCTTTTGAAGTGGTTCAGAGTGCCCTCCGCGGGCTTCCGACCACCCTTGCGGTCAGCAGCGGCCACGAGTGAGTCCTCGTGATGTTGCTTTTTGTTCTTCTTCTTAGTGGAGCGATTGGAAGTGCCTTCGTTGGTACCCTCGTCCCGCCTTGCCTTGCCCTCAAGGTAATCAAAGATCGCTCCGACTGCCTCTTCTCCTGAGGCATGGCTGGTGGCGATGTCTAGGAGCTCCTTGGTGGTTCGCGGGCCCTTGCGTCCTAGCTTATGAACCAAGGACTCATAGGTCGTCCCGGACAGGAAGGCTCCTATCACGTCAACGTCGGCGACGTTAGGGAGCTCGTTGCACTACCGGGAGAAGCGCTAGATGTACCCACGGAGGGTCTCACCGGCCTTCTGACGGTAGTTCTTGAGGTCCCATGGGTTCCTAGGGCATTTGTATGTGCCCTGGAAGTTTCCCACAAAGATCTCCTTCAGATCCGCCCAACTTTGGATTGCGTTGGACGACAGGTGTTCCAACCACGTCCGAGCTGAATCGGCCAAGAACAATGGAAGGTTGCGGATAATGAAGTCATCATTATCCGCAACACCGGCTTGACAGGCAAGCCGATAGTCTTCAAGCCAAAGCCTGGGGTTTGTCTCCCCGGAGTACTTAGGGATGTTAGTAGGTGGTTGATACCTTGGCGGGAACGCAACGTTGAGGATGTGCCGACCGAAGGCCTGAGGGCCTGGCAGGCCGGGGCTCGGGCTCTAGTCCTCGCCGCTGTCGTAGCATCCGCCGCATCAAGGATGATAGCTGCGGTGGGCTCCTTCCCTTGGGTCGCCATAGGTGCGCCTACGGGCGTCGATGGTGTTGCGTGCGTTGCGGTCGCGGCCGAGACGCTGATGTATCTGGGTCACAACGCACTCCCCACCGCCTTGTGGTGCTTGGTGGACTGATGCGTCCCTGGCGGGACGTACTGAGGGCGTACGCTGGCTGGTGTCGAGCTCGCGTCATCGAGACAACGAGCTTTCCGCCTGCTGCGC
The DNA here is from genome assembly GCA_904845875.1 of Miscanthus lutarioriparius. Taxonomy (NCBI): domain Eukaryota; kingdom Viridiplantae; phylum Streptophyta; class Magnoliopsida; order Poales; family Poaceae; genus Miscanthus; species Miscanthus lutarioriparius. The sequence goes on along the minus strand of CAJGYO010000019.1, from coordinate 24,120,602 downwards.
TGCCGCACGCTCGAGCAGCGTGCAAATTTCGCTGTGGGCTCGATGATCCTCGGGCGTTGCGGCCTCTGGAAGGCCATGGAGCAAGGCCATGGCGGCGGTGATGTTCTGGCTTGCTCGAGCGAAGTGAGGAAGGGTTTTATCGTCGGTGATGATCCTTCGGTTTACGTCGTGGGCCACGGCACGTGCGTGGCCACCGTCTCCGCGGCGTTCGATCTCCCGATCGACCAACGCGTATTCCCGAATGAGCTGTTGTCTGGCTTCATCGATCTCCCGCTTTTAAGCTTTTAGCTGTTCCACCCCTACGTGGGACGGGGCTGCCGTTCTTCCTTCGGTTCCATCGCCGAGGTTGCCTGCCGGGGGTAACCTCCTTCTTGGAGGCACTTTCGACGTGTCCCTTGGAGGTTTTCGCCATGAAGCATTCCTGGGAGAGATGATGGCGCCCCCCTGCCGGAATTAGAGCCAAAGTCCAAACTCGGTCCTTCCACGAGGAGACCGTGGAGGGATTCTATGACGCTTTCAATCATCTCCACGAACTCGTTGTTCGCGGGGGATGGGATCATGCGCAGGGCCACAAGGTGGCTTATGGCCGCCACGGTGTTGCGGAGACCGAACAGAAACACCATCGGGGCGCTCTGTGCGGAGTGTTCCGGAGAGAGGGTGAGGCGGCGCGGGTCCTCCCTAGACGACTGGGGTCCGAGGGAGACGCCAGGCTAGTGCTCAAGCCTCCGGTAGCTGGAGCCGATGGAGGGGAGAGATTGGATGGCGAGATGGGCCAACGCCAACTCTCCTCCCACCGTGACGATGAAGTCCAGGTCACCAAAACGCACGTGTGCGCCTGGGACCCAGCTGATTGCGTGGTTAGCCATCCGAGGCCTGATTTGGAACGCGCAAAGGCCCCTACCTGGCGCGCCAACTGTCGGTGTTTCGAACAAACACCGGCTAGTAAATTTATAATTGTTGCGTGTTAGGCCCGGGTGGTGCAATAAAGGACACAAGGTTTATACTGGTTCGGGCTGAACGTCCCTACGTCCAGTCTGCTGTTGCTTGTGTTATTAGTACCGAAAAAGGTTCGTAGTAGGGGGTACAAATGGTCGAGAGAGAGACAGGTCCCAAGTCTCTAATGGAATGGTCGAAAAGGTCACCGAGAGCTTGGTCGCTGTTCAGCTGTGTGTGAAATGTTGTGTGTGTTGAACTTATCTGTCAAAAGTTGATCCCCTTAGTGGGGGGCCCTGCCCTCCCTTTTATAGACCAAGGGAGAGCAGGGATTATAGATAGGAGAAAGAGGAAAATACCAAAGGTATAAAAGGTCCTTCGAGGGAGCCGGGTCTTCCTTTTCCCTATGCCAGCTTAACATTGCAGACCGTGTCAGAGGTGGCGTGTTCGCTGATCCTCGTAGGCCATGCCCTGACCCCTTTTAGCAAGTGGGTGCGTCCCATCCTACGCCAGTGGATGGTGCGGCGTGCCGGAGAGCCGAGCTGTGACCCCTCGGGGGGTCATCGGGGAAGTGAGCATACGTCCGTCACTATAGATGATGTGAGTCCTGTCTTGGACCGTAGTGGCTATTGTATGCATGTGTTAGTATCCGCGCCCGAGGGCTGAATGCGGCGCCTACTACACTGTGGGACAAAAGTCGGCGCCCACAACACTATCCGGGCACTATTATGATGGAAAGGGCTTAAAGCGTCCGTCCCATCGTATTCTGGCGGTACCTTTCTGCAGGCGCATAGGGCATGGCCCTCGATATCATGGTTGACTCGAATGTTCTGTCGTACCCTGTGCTCGTCTTCATGAACGAGCAGGGTGCAATCGTCGGGCGAGACGGAGCCAGCCCTTAGGCCCTCGGTCGTCGGGGGAGGCGGAGCCCACCCTCGGACGTCGGGCGAGGTGGAGCCAGCCACCGTCGGGCAAGGCGGACCCTGCCCTCGGACGTCGGGCGAGGTGGAGCCAGCCCTTCGCCGTCGGGCAAGGCGGAGCCAGCCCCTAGCCGTCGGGCGAGGCGGAGCCCGCCCTCGGACGTCGGGCGAGGCAGAGCCAGCCTTTAGTCGTCGGGCAAGACGGACTCCAGCCCTCGGGGGTCGGGCGAGGCGGAGCCCGCCCTCGGACGTCGGGCGAGGCGGAGCCAGCCCTTAGCTGTCGGTCGAGGCGGAGTCCAGCCCTCGGGGGTCGGGCGAGGCGGAGCCAGCCCTCGGGGGTCGGGCGAGGCGGAACCAATCTTCCGTCGTTCGGGCAAGAAGCGTAGAAGCGTTCTTGTCTGACCGGAAGCGTCAACGTTCGATGGTTATTAATCCCACCTCATTGGGTATCCCGGTATTAGGTCCCCGACAACCATGGTCAACTACTCAACTGAAAGCTAAATGTGCTCTTTTTCTTTTTTTTTCTATCTCTGCAATATGTCAATGCTTTAGATTTAGTGCATTTTGGATAGTTTAGAGTGAGCTCATTTGTTCGAAAAAAATCATATGTCGTGCTGTTTGGGTAATTTGCAGTGAGTTTGTTTGGTTTTAGTCCATCCATTTTGGTTCGAATTTTGAGCTTTTTGCACTGCCTAATGATCGCCAATTCAGTTCTCATCCTGCCATGCAAACCAACTGCAGCTTGGTATTCGTGCAAAGCACGTTCTCTTATTCGAACTATTGAGAGATTAGATTCTTAATTGTAGAATAGATTCTAAAACATGTATGGTGAAACACAAACTTGTTATGATTATCTTTCCGTAGCACTTGATTCCTAAAGAAGTGCAAGCTTATCTTTCACGTATCGTAGGCATGAAGTGATGCGACAATTGAAGTTGATGTTTTAGTTTTGCATTCTAATTTAGAGTTATATTTTAACTATCTATCTTTCACGAAGAGTTATGTAATATTGATTGGAACATTATGATTGCGGTATTTATTTTAAATAACAGTATAATATATGCTCATATATATGTTATCGTTGTATTATGTGTTCCCGTTTCAATGCACGGGTATTTACCTAGTCACCAATAATCTTGAAAATCATTAATTTTTCCTGGTTTGGTCAGGGCAGCAACAGGGACGCCGGCAGACTTGTCTTTTCAACCCTATTTTTTCAGCGTAGGAACACTATTTTTCTCCCAAGCTGTTCGATTATTTCCTGTTCTAAATTTGTGGCGTTTTACTGGCCAAATTTTCATGCGATTTAGAGACAATATATGGTAATTCATATGTCAGTTCATTCCTTTTCTATTGGTTATCAAGTCTGTCCTGCGTATTCACGTATATATAATTTAGGCCTACCATCTAACAGGCTCCGATGATCGTTTTACCTTAGCTTGCTCTTGGCCACTACGCGAGCATCGCGCCGCCGTCGGCCCACCCGGGCCACCACCTTTCCGGGTGTTTGCGCACTCGTCAGGTAGGGTTTCCCGTCCAGCTCGAATTGCCGCAGTGAGGGAAGGGAAGGGAAGGTCGCAGGTGCGAAGATCGTTGGTTGCACGGACCTCGGCAGTGGCCGCGGCAAGCGGATGAAGCGCGGTCGCAACGGGAGGCGTGAGTTTGGACGGCGGGCGGACGTCGGTGAGCGGCGCAGCGGAGTCCGTCCGAGGGGAGGCGGTAGGGCGAGCAGAGTCCATCCTGCAGGCATGTGACGCGCGGATGAGTGGATGACGATAGATCCGTGAACGAGCTGATAAGGCACATACGCGTCCGTAACTTATCATTATCATTTATAACAAGAAAAGCTATTCTTGAGTGAAAACAGAGGGAGAAGAATCTACGAGGGAGGCAAAAATGCCTGACCTGCCGTGTAACCATTGACTCATAAAGTTGCGGCAAGGCTCCCACCTCCCATCCCCAGGTTATAGAAGGCTAAGATTTTGGATAGGGCAGGCAGATTGACATTGGTAAACTCAGTACTGTCACCATCCATGTGCATTTTCTCACTGTTTTCACTCTGAAGAAATGTACCATCAAGAAGTTAGACAAATTCAGAAAATCGTTCCTGTAGAAAGGATCGTAGAATTTGCTCGACTCTGGGATCTGATGCAGTTAACTGATCAAGACGACTGGATTACATGGAAGTGGATTGCTTCAGTTGAGTTCACCACTAAATCACATACATGGCACAATTCAAAGGATCATACTGCTCCTTCAACGCATCCTCAATCTGGAGAGCACACACAGGAGGAAAACACACACAAGTCGGCGGAGACTGCGGTTCACTTCTGTCTGTGTTCAATGTCTATTTTTGTAAAAGAATTCTGGCTAGGGATGATGAGCCTTTGGGCTGGCAACACAGCCTGAATTCCACAAAATAATGACCATTTGATTGAGGAATGGTGGACAGCTTCCATGCAAGGAATGAGCCCGACGAAACAAAGAACGACGGCTGCATTCATGATTTATGGCGCCCGGCCGGGAATGGAAATAGTTTTTTTTTTGTGAAGGAAAAAGCCTGCAATCCGACTCAAGTCCTGGGCCTAGCCAAGGAAGAGATTAGACTAAGAACATAGGCCTGCGGCAGCCCAGGCCCAGCACGCGATTTGGAGAATCGGCTCTGCGTTTCTCCTCGGGGAATTCCAGGTCTGCCATTAAAAAAAGATCGTCAATGTCTTGTGTGTTTCTGAAAAAGTTCAGCGGTCTTCAGCGCTACTGCTCTAATTTTTTCGTGTCCTGCATGCCACTTCCGTCAGTTTAGGCTCTAACGCCGTCAAACTGCAGGTGTGAAAAGACGAAAATGCCTTTAAGTGTAAATATGTCATTAATTTTTTTGAGCATCTTTACGACTTCAAATGAAAAAACTCAAAACTAGAAAGTTGTAGATCTCGTTGAGATCTATAATTTTCATATAAAAATTATTTTTATTTAATTTCACAAAAAAAATTAATATGATTTTTCTAAGATATATTAATCATATCAAATCATATTTTTTTGCGGAATTAAATAAAAATAATTTTTATATGAAAATTATAGATCTCGACGAGATCTACAACTTTCTAGTTTGAGTTTTTTCATTCGAAGTCGTTAAGATGCTCAAAAAAATTAATGACATATTTACACTTAAGGGCATTTTCGTCTTTTCACACCTGCAGTTTGACGGCGTTAGAGCCCAAACTGACGGAAGTGACATGGAGGGCACGAAAAAGTTAAAGCAGTGACGCTGAAGATCGCTGAACTTTTTCAGAGCTCAAACTGACGGAAGTGGCATGGAGGGCACGAAACTAACGGAAGTGGCATGGAAAGTTGCGGTTGTCAATTTGGATCCTGCAAATGACGCATTGCCATATCCTTGACTCTTTGAGCACCACCATCCTCTGTACTCACTCTCTTATGTCTTACTTATAACATACTCTCTCTCCTTGATGTTCTCTAGTCACAATTGAATTTTTTCCTTGACAGTGATAAATAGATATGAGTGTGCCATAAACATTGAGGACCTCATAAAACTTAGTGATGTCATGGCTGAGCATTTGCTTGGCCCTAATGGAGGTTGCTCCTGGTCTTCTGTTGCTGTTCAGTAACCTACCTGCTTTTGTTCTGATAATATGGCTTCTTTCTCTATGGTGATAAAATCTATGTCAGGGCTTGTGTACCGCATGGATTACTTGGAGAAGAATATTGACTGGCTTGAAGAAAAACTGAAGCCTCTTATTGAAGGTGAGTAATGAATACCTCTCTGAAGTTTGCACTGATGTTCAGTGGCAATATCTGTGCAATGGTCATATCCCAAAAGGGCAGCATCTGATGGAAAAACTTATAAATTGCTAATATCGATAAATTTGTTATTTTACATTACACAGGGCTTTCCATGTGCTTGGACTGAACCAATTACATACTGATAGACTAATGATCCAACCAGGATCAGAATTAGAGTTAGAATTTTATAAACCGTATTATGTTATCCTCAGGATTGCACCTCAGTTTAAAAGTATTCTGCTGTTTATTGGGCTATATATTTCTTAGTCATAGACTTAGCAGGTGAGAACTAAACATTGTAAACACTCATACTGCTCAAATTATTGACTTGCAAACTTAACATTTCTACAGATCACTATCTGTTATTTGATTTTCCGGGGCAAGTGGAACTTTTCTTCCTTCACTCAAATGCAAGAAGTGTTATTAATAAACTCATAAAAAAGATGGACTTGAGGGTATGCGTGTGTTCTTGGTCCTATTTAGATTGCCTTAATGCTAATGAACTAGATTGTTTAATGTTTTTTTTTCTGTATTCTGCAGCTGACTGCTGTGCACCTTATCGATGGCCATTTATGCTGTGATCCTGGAAAGTATGTGAGTGCTTTGCTTCTTTCACTGTCAACAATGCTACACATGGAATTGCCACATATCAATGTCTTGTCAAAGATTGACCTAATTTAGAACTATGGGAATTTAGGTATTGTGCCCTTGATCTTCCTGTCATTTGAACATTTATTATTGCTCGTGGAATTTGATGTCCATACCATCTTTTATTGATTAATACTCCTATGTCTTTGTAGTATTTATTATTCATCTTATTCATTGGCAGCATTCAACCTTGACTTGTACACTGATGTCCAAGATCTTTCTTATTTGCAATATCATCTTGAGCAGGATCCTCGCTCAGCCAAGTACAGGTGAATTTCTGAACACAAATGTTACTGCAGCAAGCCAGCAACTAGGAGTAAGTGTACTTCAATTTGCTGAGAATTTAAACTTCATAAATTTGAAGTGTTAATTTGTCTCCAATTCACTTGACCAAATACTGAGACAAATGCAGTGCCTACTTACTAGTTCTTGCTCCCTTGTGAGTTCAGTTTTAGATGCCATCTAATGTACCTAGATAAAATTCTTGCAGTCACCATGTTCCACGAGATTTATTAAGTTTTATTTGAGCAAAGGTGGAAATCTAGAACTGGGTTCAGGATATGTGTACTGTTTCAACATATCTAAGTTGCTAGTGGATAATTCTTCATTCATTGCAAATCAATGACTACTGTTCTTGTCCACCAATATGACCTTCAGATTCTGTAACATGTATTCCTCTAAACAGTTGACAGTGATATATACCAATGTCATTGGTCATATGCTAAGATTTCTATTACCTGTTTTCAATGTGGAACCTTTGCATTGTCCTATTTATAACCTTTTCGAGTGAACCTGCTAACAGGAAACTGACTAAGGAGCTCTGCAATGTGATTGATGATTTTGGTTTAGTCAATTTTTCAACTTTGGACATCCAGGTCTGTATTTGAAAGACTATTAAAATCTATTTTCTCATTGTCTTAGTTTTTACAAGCTTTTGTGTCCTCTAGGACAAGGAAAGTGTTGGCAATCTTGTGAAGCTGATTGACAAGAGCAACGGATATATATTTTCTACTATTGACAGTAGTGCTGTTGAGTTAGCAAAATTGCGGCGGCACCTCTTGATTGGGACTACTACAGATATCCTTTACTGGTTCTTCTTTTAGTAAATTTTGCAAACAAGTCGTTTACCGCCTGTAATTTCTATGTTATCTTCAATGGCCCAGATGGACTATGAAACCACTTGCATTCACAGGTATAATATACTGACAATATGGACTAAGCATTAGACTTTCTTTGCAGATCATGCCTCTGCATGCCATTAAATTTTGCAGCGATCATATGGTGACTGGATCGCAAGTCAAACCACAAGAAATTGCAGCCAAGTATGCTGATTTATCGGCAGCTTACTGTTTCTGTGTTGGGTTGTGGAATCTGGAGTAATATTTCTGTGTTACATATGCCTTAGAATATATACTGTTGCAGCGGTCTTGTGCACCAATATCTTGCAAATTGCCTTTCTTTCCTTGACATGTGGATACAATAGCAGAAGTGCAGGAGAAGTACATGAAAGATGATGAGTTTGTGCAACAGACAAGCGGGATGCAATGAGGCTGGCAGTGGCGTCCCCACTTTTGTAGCACGTTGAGAACTTTGGTTGCTAGAACGACGTGAAACCTGTCCTGTCTGAACCCATGTAGCTCACGCCGCCGCCGCCACTCTCTGGATCCTGCTCCGACTTTTTGATCCGTGCGCACTTCCTGGATCGTTGCTGCTCTCGTCACGCCGCCACTGCCGCCGCCTCCGGCTGTACCTACTACTTCCCTGACCAGCCACGTCGTGAGTGATCTCGTAGGCACATGTTGGGCACCTCATCCTCTTGTTGTGTTTCTTCTTAGATCTGCTGGTCTTCAATCTTCACTTCTTAGTATCAAATCGAATGGATGGATGAACTGGGTGGCGGTTCTTGGCCACTGGGTGGCGGTTCTTGGCCATGGCTGGTGCTTTCGATTGAATCGTGTTCTAGGGTTCTGCACCGGATTATGTTTCTGTCCTTTTCATTGAGCAATTTATTGGGTCAGGGAGGGTCCTCTGCAGTCCCATTCTTGGGCATGAGTGCACTGTGATTCTGTGAATGGCACAAACCCATTCTTGTGGCCTCAGTAGAGCTAATAAATCATTTTTTTGTAATGTCCATCTCTGTTTAGTACCGTGTTTAGTTCAATTTGTGGTACAATCCATCTCTCGTCTCATTCAATTTGTGTTTAACCATCTCTGTTTAGTTTAGTGTCCGTTTGGTTCTCAAGTAGGCCTAATACCCCCATGTGATCTCCCCATGTTTAGCTTAGTGCCCATGCTTGCAAAATTAGTACTGCTACCTGTGATCTAGTTATACTTTTTGGTGCAGAGAGAAAAATAAAGTACTAACATGTACCTTATTTTTTAGGTAGAGAAACTAATACCGCTGCGGATCACATTAAATTAATACCTCTGCCTGTGATTACAAGAAATAGTTTCTGATCTAGTACTGCTAGAGATCGAGAAATTAGTACTGCTGAAATTAGTATTGCTACCTGTGATCTAGTTGTCTGATTTCTTGTGCATTTAGCTGAAATTAGTATCTCCACTCTCTACCTGGATTGGAGTCAAAAGTTAAAAAAAAAGAACATTGCAGTAGTTGATCATCAGTATTTCGAGTTGCATTTTGCTGAATTCACTTGAAATGTTGTTCTTCCTTTACCAATGTTATATTTTTACAGTGTATATGAACTGTAATTAGCAAGTTATCTACCTCTAGTCCACTACCAGGTGGAAGAAGATATGGTCACTGTTCTGTATAGCTGCCAATATTGAGTTTCTTACTTCAGATTTTCTTTAAAAAGTATTTTTCTGGCTGAAGCTCACATCTCAAACCCATTTTTGCTTTTTATCTCCCCCCTAAGGCTAAGGTTCTAATTGTGTGGCATTAATTGTTTGGGTGGTCTGGATAAGCTCATGTGCAAGTGCAAGGCAGCTTGCTCTCTCTGTCTCTGGGAAAAAAAAGACAGCCAAGATGCAACGCATGGTCTTTTTCTTTTATATTTTTAGTTTCCCTTTTTGCATTGCTTTGCTTTATTTAATTTGTTACTCGTGAAAAGAGGCATGCATCATATACATACATGTATCTTCTTTTTAACATTGCAAAGCAGAGTGTTGCTGCATGGTATGGGTGTGATCCAATTCCTCTCATTTCGACACGTCATCCATCTTGTACCATCTGTCTTCATATATCCATCCTTGCCGGTACATTACTTGTTGCCGATTCAATTGCAGGCAGCTTAGCTGACAAGCAAATCTTACATTACCTGCAATGCAATATAATTAGGAAAATAAACTATGAATGAGAACTGTCATATATACTTTGGAGGGGACCATAAAATTAAAATTGCAGTGATTTTGCATTTATTTTGAAAGTTGTGTGTCCTAGTCTGTTTCTATTTGGCGCCTAAATTGTTTATGTTCAAGTAAATCCTATTTGTTTTGATGGCTTCCTTCTCAGCTCTGACTGGCCTCGGTGCTGTCGTCTTGCATGTGATGTAGATGCTACTTTTGGAGTTTTGGTTATGTCAAGTATAGTTAGGAATATGAGTGGTGTTGGATATCTATACCCGGGTATCCGAGCCAAAGGATTAAAAAACATCACGTCGTCTCATCCGATGGTTAAAGACGCAACTACGGCCTCGTCTGACTCCGAGGACGAGGTTTTCGCCTCGTCCGACCCCCAGGGGCCGGGCCATGTCTCGTCCAACTCCAAGGATGAGGTTTCCGCCTCGTCCGACCACTGGGGGCCGGGCCACGCCTCGTCCGACGCCGAGGACGAGGTTTCTGCATGGTCCGACCCCCAGGAGCCGGGACACACCTTGTCCGGTCCCACGGGGAGGACCCCGCCTCGTCCGACCCTCGGGGGTCGGATTCATCTCGTCCGGCTCCTAGGGAGAGATTTTCGCCTCGCCCGATCCTTAGGGGATCGGATCTGCTATCGGACCAAAGCAGTGGTCCCAGGATAGGGCTCGAACCGCTTCAACCACTATGGCATGGAAGCGCACGCCCGGGAGCACGTCTCGGACGTGTCCTGATGCGACTGGTGGCCGCATTGGGCCATGCTGGGAAACTCGCGTCGCCCATCGCGTCAACAGGCCGGTACCGTGCTGCCAACTCTCTGCCTGACCACTGTCCAACGTCAGTCAACCGGCGCCAGTTGACTGGCACTGTACCGCTAGCCCCCCGTATGGCTTCTATCAGGGGACCCTTTGACCATTCCGTCCGCTCGGACGGAACGGAAGACAAGAAAGGCGTGCGCGACGCCCGCATGTAAGCTGCAGCGGCCAACAGGACCCTGGTACAACGCCGCTGCCACCACGATCTACAGGGTTAGCGGGACCCACGCAAAGAGTAGGACGGTGCACCTCCGGGAGCCTTATTTCTCTTTCTTTTTGTCCTCTTCCCTTCGGTTGTAACCCCTGCTTTCCCTTGACCTATAAAAGGGAAAGCAGGGCGTCTCACTAGGGGATCGAATCATCATACACCGATTCATCGTACAAGCATACCGCATCACACTAGAGACTTGGGAGCCACCTCCCTCTCTCGCCAGTTTGTAAACCCCTACTACAAACTCAGTGCTAGTAACATGAGCAGCTCGAAACTGGACGTAGGGAAATTCAGCCCGAACAAGTATAATCCTTGTGTCCTCTTAGCACACCATCCGGGTCAGACGCGCAGTATACAAATTTACTAGCCGGTGCTTACTCGAAACATCGACAGTTGGCGCGCCAGGTAGAGGCCTTTTTGCGCGTTTCGACATCAACACCAGGTCTCGGATGGATAGTCATGGCATCAGCTGGGTCTCGGGCGCACATGTGCGCTTCGGAGACCTAGACTTCATCATCACGGTGGAGGGAAAGCTGATGCGGGCGCCCGTCGTCGTTCAGCCCCTCCACTCCACCAGCCTCGACGCGGTCGCTGAGGCGCTTGAGGAGCTGCAACTGCACGCACCGGAGGCCCGAGCCCCCAGAAGCGACCAGCTCCTCGACTTTGACTACGGAAGGTTGGAGCATCAGCTTGGCGTCTTCCTAGGACCCCAACTGTCCCGGGAGAACCTGCGCCACCTCACCTTCTCGTTTGCCAACATCATGACGCAGCTTACCGGGGGAGAGCCGCTCTCCCCAGAATACCTCATCCGAAGCGCCCCGATAGTGCTCCCGTTCGGTCTTCGCAACGCCACAGAGACCGTTGGCCACCTTGTGGCGCAACGCATGATTCCGTCCCCTGCGAGCAACGAGTTCGTGGGGGTGATGGAACACGTCGCGGAATCTTTCCATGACCTCCTCGTAGAGGAACCAGAGTCGCTCTCTGGCTCTGACTCCAGCAGAGGAGCCATCACCCCTCTTGTGAATGCTTCATGACAGGTACCCCTGAGGGACATGTCGAGAGCATCCATGAGGAGGAAGCTACCCCAACCAACAACCTCGACGACGAGGTCGAGGGGGGTGTAGGAGCCCACCTCGCCTGGGGGTGGAGCAGCTGAAGGCCCGACACCTGGAGCTGGTGTGCAGGGCCTCCCTTGCGAGCGTGCGCGCCCGATCTAGGATCTGAGTAACCCGAACTATGAGCGAGCTCGTCTCCACGGTCGGGGCAACACCGAGGTCGTCGAAGACCAACCCAGCGGCAGTGTGCAAGGCGTCGTGATCATCGCTCTCTGATTGGAGTTGACCCCGCACCTCGGAGAGTTGCCTCTAAAGGGCTGCCCAAGCCGAACACCAAAGGGTGTAAAAAATCAACTTTGAACGACAACCAAAAAGGTAACCAGAGCCTCACCATTCACTTGCTCCTCGAGGACCGTCTTCTCCCTCTGGAGCGCGCCAACATCCCCGGCCAAGGCGGCGGCCAGGCCCTCGACTTCTGCTCGTTTTCGAGCGCACGCCGAGCAAAGTCAAGGGCCGGGCGGAGTTGTCCAAACTCCATGGCATCTTCCCTGGCCTTGGCGACTGCAGCCTTCAGCTTGTCCTCAGCCTCGTCGGCGTGTTGACAGGCTTCCCGTTCCTTGGTCTAGAGGCTCGCCACTTCCTCCTGCAGCCGCGGCACTTTGGTAGCAAGCCCCTAGACCTCCCTCTCGTGATGGAGGAATAGGGACTTCTCTCGGCTGCGCATCGCAAGGGACTGCAAAAAAGTTAGGTTAGAATCGTATAAACAAGGCTCGAAAGTAGAAAACGTGAAGACACGGCAAACCTGGCCGGCCGGGGTGATGTCATCCTTCATCACCCCCAATGCGTCGGTCAGGATGCGGACTACGGACTCAAGTCCTGAGCGCACGCTCGTCCAGTCCTTCTCCTTCGTCGGGTCGTCGAGGGTGAACACCGAGTCGCTCGGGTCCAGCCGCCTGGCCCATCGGAGCCAGCCTCCTCCCCACGTGAACGGATCATCGCCCAGCCGGACAAGGGACCAGGAGGACCCAGCCCCAATCGAGGGGTCGATCGTGGCAACCGTCGGCATTGGCCCGACGGGGGCCGACGGCACCCCCTCCGTCACCGGCGCTCCCTCAGGAGTGGACCCTCTGATGACTGAGGAGGCTGGTAGCTCGGGCTCCGAAGTCCGAGCCATCGCTGCTTCCACAGGGGATGCCTCGATCGCGCCTCCTCTCGTCTGCCCCACCTCGAGCGCATCGATCGGTGTGGGCGCCGATTCCACGAGCGGCTCCCCCGGCACAATCGGCGCCTCCGCCTCCCCCGCTTCCTCAGGTCATGTCGTGTCCGCTTCGGCGCCAGCACGGCGCGCCCGGGCACCACGCCAGCCGGCTCCTGGGGGGTTGGCCGACGTGCCAAGATCTTCTGCGGCGCCAATGTCAGGGGTCTATGGGGGTCGGTCCTGTGGAAAGCACCGTCACACAATGAAATCCGAGAACACAGCGAAAGGACGAAGAAGTCGTTAACTCACCTCGACGCCATTACCCGAGATCATTTCGGGGGCTAGCCACTCGACTCCGACTCCGCCACGTCGGCGATTGGCCGCTTCGATCCCCTGGTAGGGTCGGTCAAAGCAGGGCAGGCTTGCTTCGCCAACCTCAGGGGCGCCTCCTTCCCGCCGATCTGGGAGGCGCATCGGGGTCGGTCGGAGTGGGGCGGACTTGCTCCGTCAACCTTAGGGGCGTGTCCTCCCCCGTCGATCTTGGAGGCGCGTCCTCCTCGGTTCACGCCAGGGCGTGCTACGAAATCGGGGTCAAGTTGACCTGCCCCACATCGGCCTGCTCGTCCTCGAGCGCCAGCACACCACATGAAATGTTGAGGTCCTCCTCCTCTTCCTCCTCCTCGTTGTCGTCGCTCTCCTTCGAGCCTTGCCAACGCCTTCCACGCTGGAGCCTCCCTCGCTCCTTCCTCGCCTTCGCCGCCTCAGCCGTGGCGCGGTTCGCCACCCTCCGCGCTGCGTCCTCTAGCAGTGGCGGGTCAGAATCACGGGCGATGAGGCCGGGCTACAAATCCTGGCAGTTAGAATTTGAGAACAGAGGAGGGTCAGCCAATAAAAGAAACTCGAAGAAGTCTTACTAGTTCAACAAAACCCGCATCCGGGCGCATCGCGGGATGCCCTGGGACCGGATATACCAGGGCAAGATCCTACGACGAATCCGTCGGGAGCTCCATCACCTCCTTGAGGCGTTGTGCCATTTTGCCAACACCGAGGGCCTCGTCGGCGACCATCACCGTCCCTTCGGGCGCAGAATCCGACGTCATCTTATACATCAGAAGGGCGCGCACCATCAGCGGTGCCAGCCTCCTGACGTGGTATGCTCCGATGACGACGGTCCCACGAAGGTAGCAGCGCTTCAGAGTCGCGATGGCCTTGAGCAGGTCACCGAGCCTCTTCTGCTCCTTCTCGATGGGCCCATATCTCCACGCCCCCGGCACCTCCTCGATTAGGCGGCCGGTGAAGATCGGTAGGAGGCGGCATCGTCGTTCTTCAGGTAGAACCAGAGCTTGTGCCACCCCTTGTTGGACTTCGACAAGGGGATGAACATATACTCCGATGCCCGGCTACCCCATAGATGGATGCTCGCGTACCCCATCGGCACTGCCAGGTCCGGCTTCTTCTTCTCCTTCTTCTTCTACAGCTCGACGGTGAAGAAGTACTTCCATAGCTCGAAGTGGGGCTCGATCCCCAGATACCCCTCGCACAGCGCGACGAAGGCCGAGATGTGCTGAATCCTGTTGGGATTCAGATGCTGCAGCTGCAGCCCGTAGTGGTGTAGCAGCCCTTGGAGAAATCGATGGGGAGGAGTCACAAACCCCCGCTCGTGGAAGGGGATGAAGGAGACGACATAGCCGTTGGGTGGCGACGGCACATCCTCGCCTCCAGGTACGATCCACTCATTCACCGCAGTCCTTGCGCAGAGAAGGCCCTTCTTGACTGGACCCTCCATGCGCACGTGGAGAACGTCGGAGTGAGGCCATGGCTCCATCAAGGAATGAGGATGGCAATGCAGAAGATCTGGCGGCGGCGTAAGGCTAGAGAGTGAGAACTTCGCCAGCAGTGGAGTGGAAATAGGGAAACAAAGGCTGGGACTCGGGAGCGAAAGGCAGAAAGATTGGAAGGGCAAAGGATGCGGCTGCGCGTACGGAGGCTGGGGAGAAACCGCTTCGTTTATAAGGTAAGGGTGGAACGGGCAAGGGTCGAACCGTCTGCCTAAATTAACGCGCCACACGCCCTACTAGATCTGTTTCCTTTGGGGCTCGAGCCCTCATTATTTCTTGCAGCATCAGTCGCCTTGCCACCTCGAGAGATGAGCGCACGCCTATCCCAATCTTCCCCGCGAAGGATCCACCGGGCGACGGTTCGACTTCAAAGGCCACGGGCCACCGCAGGTAAGAGGGATATGGAGCTGAAAATGCTCCTACGGCCCATTAACGCCTAGGAGTTCAAAGGCTGGCCCACTAGTGGGTTCATGGCCACTCTAGGACACCTTAGAGTGAGGGGAGGTTAAGTACGGGCCCACTAGCGGCCAGTACCCAAAGCGCGCGAAGCGCCACGGGTGTCCCGACCCTTGATTTGAGTCTTGGATGATGCAAGGTCCATGGTTTTTCCCTGAAAGAAAGGCATCGAGCCCTCGGACCGGTCAAATGGATCCGGGAACTATATGAACTAGCCACCAAGAATCTGGAGTCAGTCACCAGCTGACCTCGAACCGGGCCCCCGCAAAGGGGATGTCAGGGTTCCACTTGAACAAGCCCGTTAACAACTCACCGAGCACCGTGCTCCGTCCAGCGAGGAAAGCATGGCCCGGCTTAGCCCCTTCGTTCTAGTGAATGAACGCATGACGGATGACGATCACAAGACGAACCCCCCCCCCCGACCAGGCCCTTGCTACGTGCGCGGGCTCAGGGGCTCGGCATCGCAGGGAGACCGAACACGCGGTCGCAGACAAACGACGAGTGTCATACGCAACCTGCCATCCTGCAAAATGACAATAACAAACAGTATTCCCATACGCCTTCAAGCAAATGGACCACAAAAAGCCTTTGCAGGAGTGTCTCACTCCTCCAAAGGCTCAGGGGCTACACCTACCAGGTGCGCTTGCGCGCACCCGGTGGAAAACGAATTACCGGCGCATGTCCTCCCCGGGGGCTGGGCGCCCGTGTCCACTTTTGCCAATCTCCCACATGAAGGCTTGGTATCTAAATCCTACTAGGTTACCCTACGCAGATTAACAAACCAAGGGGAAAAACGCCGAAGTTCCAATAACGACCCGCCTCCATGGCACAACGGCCACAGGAGCAACAAATCACGAAAAAAGCCTTTGCAGGAGTGTCTCACTCCTCCGAAGGCTCGGGGGCTACTATCGGATATCTATACACAGGTATCCGAGCCAAAGGATTAAAAAGCATCACGTCGCCTCATCCGATGGTTAAAGACGCAACTACGGCCTCGTTCGACTCCGAGGACGAGGTTTCCGCCTCGTCCGCCCTCAGGGGCCGGGCCACGTCTCGTCCGACTCCGAGGACAAGGTTTCCGCCTCGTCCGACCCCCGGGGGCTGGGCCACGCCTCGTCCGATGCCGAGGACGAGGTTTCCGCATCGTTCGACCCCCAGGAGCCGGGACACGCCTCGTCCGGTCCCACAGGGAGGACCCCGCCTCGTCCGACCCTCGGGGGTCGGATTTCGTCTCGCCCGGCTCCCAGGGAGAGATTTTTGCCTCGCCCGATTCTTAGGGGATCGGATCTGCTACCGGACCAAAGCAGTGGTCCCAGGGTAGGGCTCGAACCACTTTAATCACTACGGCATGGAAGCGCACGCCCGGGAGCACGTCTTGGACGTGTCCTGATGCGACTGGTGGTCGCATTGGGCCATGTTGGGAAACTCGCGTCGCCCGTCGCATCAACAGGCCAGCACTATGCTGCCAACTCTCTGCCTGACCACCGTCCAACGTCAGTCAACCGACGTCAGTTGACTGGCACTGTACCGCTAGCCCCCCGCATGGCTTCTTTCAGGGGACCCTTTGACCATTCCATCCACTCGGATGGAACATAAGACAAGAAAGGCGCGCGCGATGCCCGCACGTAAGCTGCGGCGGCCAACAGGACCCCGGTACGACGCCGCTGCCACCATGATCTACAAGGTCAGTGGGACCCACGCAAAGAGGAGGATGGTGCACCTCCGGGAGCCTTATTTCTCTTTCTTTTTCTCCTCTTCCCTTCGGTTGTAACCCCTGCTTTCCCTTGACCTATAAAAGGGAAAGCAGGACGTCCCACTAGGGGATCGAATCATCATACACCGATTCGTCGGACAAGCATACCGCATTACACCAGAGACTTGAGAGCCACCTCCCTCTCTCGTCAGTTTGTAAACCCCTACTACAAACTCAGTGCTAGTAACACGAGCAGCTCGAAACTGGACGTTGGGACATTCGGATCGAACCAGTATAATCCTTGTGTCCTCTTAGCTCACCATCCGGGTCAAACGCACAATATACAAATTTACTAGCCGGTGCTTACTCGAAACACCAATAAGTGACATGAATCAGCTCTCTCATTGTCTATATTCAAGGAAATACAGTAATAGTGATTTCTCTGTTCATCTAATTGCACGGCTAATTCTATATGTTCTGGTGGTGCTGATGCTAGTTGCAAGGGGTACGGTGGACTATAGTGGATTTATGCTTGAACAGCTGCTAGTTATCTTTGGTTTTGTAGTCAGCTCATTAATGTAATATGTAGTCAACTCATTATCTTTATTTACTCTTCCAACTGATTAGTTTCTTACATAGTTGATTGAATTTTCCTTTTCACACATGAGTATAGAATTTTCCTTTTCTCACATGAGTATATCTCTTTCCTTGCATTGCATGCCAGCTTCTTGATTTCTCTCTTTCCTCACACGAATGGTCATAAATATCTCTGATTAGTTCATCATCTTTATTAGTTTTCCTGCATGCCTGTTGGACTTCATTTGCTGTTAACCTTAGCAACAACGAATCAACACGCTATAGCAGTCCAGCCATGACAGACGCGACAGTTTCCGAGGGACGAACATGGTTTACTTATGGGCCCGCATGTCAGATAGTAAAAAAAAAATCAATGGGCTGAAGAATTCTATGTTTCTCTATATAATGTTAGGGGACAGAAATAACATGTACTTGCACTGCTTGTATTTTGGACAAAAAAAACTTTGGACAGTCAGGTTGGCTCTTATTAGATCTCCCTTACTCTAACTAATTTTCTGCCAACATCTTGGCTCCATAGATTTAGACTGCATAATGTGTAGAGAAGAATCTATAAATGGCTTCTGCATGCACACTGTATTATAGGGGAGCCATATGATTTTATGTTGGTCAGAAGGCAGATCCGTGTTAATATAATGTGATTCCATGTTTGATGTCAGGTGTGCATGTGAGGGAGAAGAAAAGAGATCCATGATTAGGATTGGAGTCGACAACACAGGCAACGTTTCTGAATTCTGATGCAGAATCTCATAAGCGTACGTTTCTTGGATAATACACAAAACTCTGATCGAATACAATGGATGGTAGGTCAATTGTTGACTGAAAACGGAATTGTACCCTCTGATTAGCTTCTGGTACTAGCTAGCACTAAAGAAAAGGAAAACAAAGTATTGTATCATTGCCCTAGAGAAACTTATAAAGGTTTTGAAATATAGGAGTAGCTAGTTCATAATGTTGCAACAATGACACATTGATTAACCAGAAGAGGATCTTCCTGCTAATTCGTTGATTAGGCGTTAGCTTGCAATGCAGCATGTACATCTCCCTGCAGGTTAATTAATTACTCTGGCGCGCACACTACATACTATATATACCGATTGAGTGATCGTGCACGTCGTATCACATCATCAGCTGAGGAATACACCGAAATATGATTCTTTGCCGGGGCGGCGCGGCTGCCACGAGAGAGATCATCAGGCCTCACATGACATGATACGTACACCGATCGACTTGATGATACAGTTATCGCCCTGTTCGCTTGACAGGCGTACTTTTTCAGCCAACGAACAGTATTTTTCTCTCACAACAAATCAGCCAATCGTATTTTTAACCATGGCTTATCAGCCAAGCTAACAGCCGGTTAGTTTTCCATAGCAGTTGATTATTTGATTGGTGGTGGTTGAGAGGGGAGCCCTGCTCATGCAACACACGTAGTACTAGTATTTATCATAACAGATCGAATAAATCCTTGCGCTCATAGCCGCCGCTGTGTAATCATGTGTACTACTGCTATGTTCGAGCGGTGTTGCGTCAAATTTAAATGAGGGAGCTAATAATCAACCATTTACTCCAGAAGAAGTGAGTACTATATATTCGGCATTACTAATTAATAAGAAGTGAGCACGGGCAACGAAAAATATCGTCGTTCAGTTCTTTTCACGTGCATCCAAAAATACCGTCATAGCGTTATCACGGGCACGTACTCTACTGTACTATCTAAATCCTTCACCTTTTTAAAAAAAAACATTTTATGAGCTTATAAAACACGTCTCACAAATTAGAGCACGTGTTTGAGCTAGCAGTGTGGAACGAATAGAAGAAAAAGCACAAATGAGGAGACAAAGAGGAATAAGTGCATTTGTTCTAAGGGCGCGTTTAGATGCAAATTTTTTTTAGGTTTTGGCTACTGTAGCACTTTCGTTTGTATTTGATAATTAGTGTCTAATTATGGACTAATTAGGTTCGAAAGTTTCGTCTCACGATTTCTCACCCAACTGTGCAATTAGTTTTTTTTTTCATCTACATTTAGTACTCCATATATGTACCGCAAAATTCGATGTGATAGATACTGCGCAAAATTTTTTGGGAACTAAACAGGCC
The DNA here is from genome assembly GCA_904845875.1 of Miscanthus lutarioriparius. Lineage (NCBI taxonomy): Eukaryota > Viridiplantae > Streptophyta > Magnoliopsida > Poales > Poaceae > Miscanthus > Miscanthus lutarioriparius. Next base: position 24,101,022 of record CAJGYO010000019.1, on the reverse strand, counting down.
CTAACTATTATTAGGAGAACTGAACGTCATCGTCGACGTCGCCGTGGTTTCACCCGACAGGCATATCCACAAGTATCCGCTTAATTAATCTATTCCGTAATGGCGTTCAGGGGAGCAGAGCAGGGGCCCTCCATTCCGTCCATTTGATGCCTCGCTACGCTTTCGGCCAAATCCCCTGCGCTTTCGCCTAGTTTACTGCTGGTCAAATAGTGCATGATCCCCTAAACCCCTCCCTCGATCTCCCATCTATCACCCGGCGCTATTATCTATCCACCCCGTTGCGTTGGCTTTTCTTAGGGTTCCGAGCGAGCGATTCGTGCGCGGGGCCGGGGGATGGACGTAACGGAACATTTCCTCGTGCCCGGCCACTCACTAGGGCAGCGCCCCTCGGCCGGCCAGGTACAGGTTTGCGCCAAAGCTGCTTCAATCAAAAGCTGAGAAATGGTTAGGCCTATGCCGTGTTGTATGGGCATAGGGTCTGATTTCCTGGGACGATTCCAACAGAAAGGTGCATCATGGATATGTATCTCTTCGGATGTGGCTTTTATTTGTGCTGCAACTGCGAGACACATGGGGGTGCGGTTGTTAGCGTACGTTAGCGTGTCGTCGTAGCTTGTAGGTAGTACATGCTTCAGCTGATGAACCCAACAGAGAAGTAATCAGGTCCGAAAACTTGTCAGTAGTTCTCAGGAAAATCGGAATGCAGTGCACAAATATCAGTCAGTCAGTTAACAACGAGCACTTTTACCACCAAAATGTCATGGCTCCGGTGATACCGTCTCGGATGAAAAGCCACTTGTTTTACATCGTGTCGTGACTCGTGAGGGCGCTAAGGTAGCGGAAGTATCCGATCCAAAGGAATCGAAACTGATAGCAAGCACCTGCACCTGAACCGCAAGGCAGAAGCGAAGCCGCTTGTCAGCCGGATCGGGCGAGCTGGAGTGGGACGGATCGTCTTGTCCGTCCTTTGTCTTCTCGTGCACTGCAAGATTGTCTGTTCCTGTTGCTGTCCCAAACGAGAGTACAGACTGCACTGGCGTGTGCTTGGCACTGCCTCTGTTGGAAACATTCTTCGGTTTCAGACATTTTCAGATCCAGTGTAATCACTTTGCTGTTGATAGAATCAAACTTCCCATACTAACACACAAAATCGAACTCTTCACTTCAATCCAGTGTTGCTGTTCCATCAAGCATCGTGCATGTTTTCACTGATCGAATTCCATGCAAGTCCAGTGCTGTTACCTGTACGTGCTCAAGTGCTCAACGCAACACAGCAGCCAGCGACCTGACTAGTGGCCAACAGTAGCAGTGAAATTTCGGAGCTCCAGAACTGCCAAGGCCGAACGCACTTCTCCCACACGCACGCACGCGGCACCAGCACCACGCCGGACCGCGCGCATCTTTATAGGCAGCGGCCACCTCTCGTTCGTCCTCCAGTACACCGCACGCACTCGCCTCCGACAGCGACCGCGCAACGCAACCGCGTCCTTCTCCGAGCCGCTCCGGTCCCCCCGGTTCCCCTCCCTCTCCTCCCCTCCGCAGCAGCCGCGTTCTTCTGGCGCGGCCTGCCTGACCAAGGAAAGCTTATCGGCCGGACGAACGGTGCAGCAAGCAGACCTCAGACTCTCAAGAGAGAAGAAACCCGGGCGGAACAAGCGCATCCAGTGATGTCTGTTAGCTACATAGGATCATTAAGAGCATAGATATAGCCGGTAGAATGGTTCTATTCAAGATAAAAGATGTAGTGTATCTTAATACATGTAAAACTATAGAGACAGAGGGGGAAAGGAGAGAGAGATGAGACGTCACCGGTCATCTGAGGGTTTGGCGGTGGAGCTGAAGCCGTCCATAGTGATGTCGGTGATGCTGTGAAGTTCAAAATGATGAAGGCGGTGGTGTAGAGGCGGTGCTATCTCGACGACGATGAGGCAATGGGTCTTCCCATCGCTGGTAGCACCGCTCACTCTAGATCGGGTTAGGATTTCTCTATAGATGGGTTACGGTGGCTCAGGTCAACCTCGTATCTTGTGTCTCAGCCTCTACCTTCCTTTTATGATGCTGTGTGACGGGGACTCACCAACCATGGAGTATTGGACGTCCCCGATCAGGACGCGGATCCAAGGACCCAAAGCCAATTGATGGAGATCAAACTAACATTCTCCCCCTTAATCTGACCTTATTCCTTAAACTTAACTTACTTATTTTATTTTGCTCCCATTCCATCACAGATCAGTGCATAGAGCGTGTCTCATCGTCACGGTCTGTTGTCATTAGATTAAACAGCTACAACGCATCTCTTTGTTTTGAAACAGATACTCAACTAGGTCCTTAGTATCCAGAAATTATAGACTTTTCCATAAATCCATGTCGATTGTGTGTTCTCTGAACGCACTGGGTGGTTAGCATTTGGTAAACGGATCTGCAAGTACTTGCTTGGTACTTATATGCTCAATGCTTTTAAAATGATTCTGGATTTTCTCCTTTACAACATATAACTTAGTGTCAATGTGTTTGGTAGCACACTTGACCTGTTGTCTTAGGAGTTAACTTACTTTAAATGGTTATTGCTGCTGTCTACCATTGTTAAATCCGGGTGCAAATTCTCTTAATCTTCTTTTGCCTGTTCCTTAAGCCTCATGACAAGCTATACTATGGTATGCATCACTGATGACACAACAACTGTTTCTTTCGAGCTTTCCCACAATAATACTCCAACCGCGAGTGTTAGCAACTGTTGTGGATTTCACTACACATCTCTTCAAGACTTAACTTTTGTATCCTCAACTATTTGAGAGTTCTTATTTTTTCTTAGTCAGCATGAGGCCTATAACACTTTGCAAAATTGCAAAGACATTCTCAACTCAATTCCAGTGATATATATCTGAATTGGACTTCTGCCAAAATATCCCGGAAACATAAACTACGTCAGGGTAAGTTCTTACTTGTACTTGTACACACATTAAGCTTCCAACAGCTGAAGCATATGGAATCATATTCTTTTGATCGATCTCATATCAGTTCCTGAAACACTTAATGTTCTCAAAACTATTACCCTTGACTATAGGAGCAGGCATATGTTTACTCGCATGCATACTTCTTTAGAATCTTTTCTAAGTATGCATTTGCGATAGTCCTAATACCCATTTTCTTCTATCTCAATGAATTTTGATTCCTAGAACAAATGACACTTCACCAAGATCATTCACATTGAAACTTGAGGACAAGACTTCTTCTCCAATAACAGATTAACATCACTACTAAGGAGTAGAATGTTATCTATTCACAGGATGTGAAAAATGAATTTTCCATTCTTGATCCTCGCATAAACGCTATCGTCCTTCTTATTTTTTTAAAACTTAAACTTTCTTATTGTTTTCATCAACTTCAAATACTATTGTCTAGAGATTTACATTTAACCCATAAATGGATTTCTACAGGCGACATCACATATGTTTTTTTCTTCCACGACAAAACCTTTTGGGTTGTGCCATGTAATCGTTTCCATATAAATCCCCGTTGAGGAATGCCATCTTTACATCCATCTAATGTAACTCTAAATCGTAATGTGCCATTAACACCATTATGATTCTAAAAGAATCCTTATATAAGACTAGAGAGAAAACTCTTATTGTAATCTATTCATTCTCTTTGCTTAAAGCATATTGCCATAAGTCGTGTTTTATATCTTTCTACATTCCCTTTGAAGTCACATTTTGTCTTGTAGACCCATTAACAACCTACTGTTTTGGCTCTATTAGGAATTACTTCTAAGTCAAAAACATCATTGGTATTCATCGAATTCATTTCAACTTTCATAGCTTCTTACCATTTAAACGAGTAAACGTTTTTTATGACTTCTTTAAATGAGGTGGAATCACCCTCCATTTAAATTTCTTTACTAACATAGACTTTATAGTCATGGAAAAATTGATTTACTAATTCTTTGAGATCTTCTAGGGCCTCATCTACTGGCACTTTCATATGGGGCTGTTGTTGCTCTTCATTGCCAAGAGGCAATTGATTCTACAGGCTCCTGTATTACAAGATCCTTGTCTACATTATTCATCTTCTTCGAAAAGCCAACAACAGGTGTTGTATAAGTCATACAACATCAACATGTATTGGGAGGTTCATTTTTTTTAAATCACTGAAATAGGCATGCAGTCCCGCTTCTCTTCAAGTCTTAGGTCTCTACATACCTCTACATACCATGCTCCTCTAGATCTTCCCATCTTTTCTAAAGATAGTGTATCTTCAAATATCTTATTTTGGGTTTAATCCGTTAAAATCTCATATGGCGCTTTAAGCACCACCTTAACATCTTTGAGACTGACTACGCTATTTTTCTGTCGGAACTTTAAAAGGTCCAGGAATTTAGCTATATCTCTGCTTAAGGGTATCATTGTTCTAACCGTTGTACTTCTCCAATGGTCTTTATCTCGTTCTTAATGAAGAGTATCTTTCTTAATTGATCTTTGTCTCACTCTTAATGAAGAGTATTTTTCTTAATTGATCTTAATATTCTCTCTCTCGAAATATGGCATGAACTTTACTGTCATAATTTCGATAACTATTCAGAAAGCCTATAAACGAGGAGACACTTATAACTTACTTCATTCACATGATTGTGTCATGTAAACAAAGTTATTTCTTGATCTGTTTAGGAGTACACTTTCCTTAATTCACTTTAAGAACTCAACGATGTCTTTCAGTAGTAATACTTTTGCAAGTCACGCTTGTATATTTTTCTTATCCTTTGGTTAGTATTGACCATGACAATGCATTTCTATTGTGCCATGGTCAATACTAGCATAGCATAAGAGCTACCCAAACTTCGCTCGCTATGCGAGATACAAAAATATGTGAGTCATCACAAAACTTCTCCCGCCATACTGGATGGACTAGCATAATTACTATACCAAAACTTCTCCCCACGCGGGATACATCTATACGAAAAATAAGTCATGACGACTAAAACATTCACTTATACTTTATTTTCTTATTAAATCTTTCAGTTGGTTTCAATTTAATCAGAAAATTAGTAAACTAACAAAAATTGTCCTGAACTGGCTTGACTCAAGCCTTTTCGTTCACATACCCTAGCATTGCAGCCCGTTGGCATGCAGCCGAGTGACCTCGTCGGTTAAAATAAAACATAAAATATGCTTCTACATCAATTCTACATCACCGTTGGGCAGAAAATAGAATTAATGCATAAAACTCATAAATTAACTTGAAATCCATATAACTACTCTTCAAAATTAAATTTTTCTGTTGGTTTGAATTTAATTAGAAGATAATCAACATCATTGCAGCGAAAACTTAATAATGAAATACATTCTTTTAGTTCAGGAGCATTTCTTGGTCCTTATCTACTCTCTGAAAATTTTACCACGTTGGTGTACAATTTTTCCAGAGATTTAAACTTTAAATTTAAATTCGTTATAATATTGTCATCATCAACGTTGGTCAGAAAATGACAATACCATAATCTTACTTAAACAAAATGGACTACTCCTCTTATTAAATTTTTCCGTTGGTTCCAATTTAATTAAAGGATAAGCATAATCATAATTTACTAAATATAACTGTTCTTCAAATCGAATTCTTCTGTTGGTTCGAATTTAATTAGAAGATAATCAACATTAAACTTTATAGCGAAAACATGAAAAAATTCTTTATCTACTTTTCAAAAGCATTTTACTTTACTCATCTACTCTCTGAAAAATTATCCTATTGGTTTAAATTTTGACAGAGATTCAAAACATGACAAAATTCATTAAAATTTGCTTCTGAAAATAAAAAAACTCGGAGTTCACTGTTCATTTTGCCCGGCCTTGTGAAACAGTCCGCGGCAAATGAAAACTGCGCGTCCGCGCGCGTGCCCGCTCCCCCCGCGCCCAGGCCACAACCTGGGCCTAGGTCGGGAAACTCCAACCCCGCCTGTGCTGAAAGAAGCCCGAGCTACGCTGGCCGTTCATCGCGATCGGACGGTCAGCCATCATTTACGCGAGATCAAAAACGCCGTCGCGGCCGTCTCACCCGAAACCCTAGTTTCATTTCCCCGTTCCCTTTCTCTCTCCTCCTCAGCGCCGCAGTCGGAAGAGAGAAGGAGCAGCGCATCAGTGCCACCGCCGGTCCTCTCACACTTGAGAAAAAACACGACAGCGCGGAAGGTGATGAAGCCGCCGTGGTACCCCTCGCCGGCGCACGCGTGCAGCCGGAGCCACGCGTGGCGCCGTCGAGCAGCTCCGCGGTGGTGCCCTATGGCCCAAGGCGGAAAAGCGCACCGACGGCGAGACCTTGCTCCCCTGGACAGCTCGAGTTTTCTTCCCACATGATGTCCAGACGACGACCGGCGGTGGCGACGGGACGGTCGGGCCCCAGGTAGGAACCCCTTTTATCCGTCCTTGCTTCTCTCTCTAGGGTTAGGTCTTAGGGTTCATGTTTGGCCGGACGCACTGTTCATCTTCCACGCCTACTCTACGCGGGCTAGGGTTAGAGTTACGTATTCATGGGGATTCCTAGGGTCCATTCGAATCACCTCCTTCTAAAAGCTTTTTGATTTCTACCCCAAAGACTAGATCTATACTTAGACCGGCTCTGGTACCATTGTTAGGGCCCATTTGGCACGGCTTCCGCCGGCTCGGGCTTCCCTGACACCGACACTATAGCGTACTGTTCATAGAAGCGGCTTTCCTCTCTCCTCCTCTCCCCCTCTCACTGACACTCGCACTGTTCATCGGAGCCGAAGAAGCTCGTTTTCCTGGCTTCTCCGGCTTTGTCTCCCGCATGCTACAGTACCCACGCTATAGTGAGACAGAAAAGGTGGAGAGAGAAACCGGCTCATCGCTACAGTGATCAGCGCAGATTTTGTCAGGCGGAAGCCGTGCCAAACGGGCCCTTAGTTATATAGGATCATTAGGAGCATAGATCTAGCCGTTAGAATAGTTCTATTCGGGATAAAAGATGTAGTGCATCCTAATACATGTAGAACTAGAGAGACAGAGAGGGAAGGGAGAGAGAGAGATGAGACGTCACCGGTCATTGGAGGGTTTGGCGGTGGAGCTAGAGCCATCCATAGCGATGTCGGTGATGCTGTGAAGTCTGAAATGGTGAAGGCGGTGCTATCTTGACGACAATGAGGCAGTGGGTCTTCCCGTCGCTGGCAGCACCACTCCCTCTAGATCGGGTTAGGGTTTCTCTATTGGCGGGTTGCGGCGGCTCAGGTCAACCTTGTACCTTGTGCCCCGGCCCCCACCTCCCTTTTATGGTGATGTGCGACGGGAGCCCACTAACCATGGAGCGGTTGGGCGCCCCCGATCAGGGTGCGGATCCAAGGGCCCAATTGACCGTGGCTGTTGGGCAGATCAAACTAACAATGTCAACGAGCTCGACCAACTCCGTGGTGGCTTCCCCGGCCGTGTTTGGCCTCGACTACGACGACACCGCGCTCACCCTCACCCTCCCGGGCTCCTCCTCCTCCGCTGACCCTGCCGCCGCCGACCGCAAGCATGCCCACGCCGACCACGACAAGACGCCCTCCCCAAAGTACGCGCCTTCTCTTCTCTCTAGCTTCAACACTCGCGCGCCGCGTGTGGACATGACGCCCGACGCCCATGGACGGCACGGCTTTTGTTGACTCTTGACTTACCACGACGCTTGTGTGATGTCATGATGTGCAGGGCATGGGCCATGGGGTGGCCACCGGTGCGCGCGTATCGGCGCAACGCGCTATGCGACAAGCAGGCCAAGCTCATGAAGGTGGCCATGGACGGCACGCCGTACCTGCGCAAGGTGGACCTCGCGACGCACGACGGGTACACAGCCCTGCTCCATGCCCTCCACGGCATGTTCGCCTCCTGCCTTGGAGCCGACAGAGCCAGGAGTCTCGTCGACGCTGCCACCGGCGCCGAGTACGTGCCCACCTACAAGGACAAGGACGGCGACTAGATGCTTGTCGGCGACGTACCCTTCAAGTAATTCACCGTACCCACCTCTTCTCGCTTGTTCCTGCTAATTATCTGTTCCCCAACCAATCCAAATCGGTGAAATACTTCATTGTCAAGCGTGCTAATCCCTCTCTTTCACATGAATGCAGGATGTTTGTGGACTCGTGCAAGAGGATCCGCCTCATGAAGAGCTCCGAGGCCGTCAACCTATGTAAGACCCCCAAATCCATGCATGTCCTAGCTACAAGATGTTACAGTACATATCATCATACAAGTACTGACATAGTGACATTATTACTTCATTGCATTGCTTCATGCTGCTCCAAGGACATCATCCCAATGATTGTTGTCGCCCTATTAGTCGGCTAATTTGTCTGAATTTGCTCACCAAAGTGTGCACTGGAAGAGGCTTGGCTGCTCAGGTCCTCCATGCACATTATACACAATAGGATCAGGGTTTAGTCTGTTGTTGTGTTCTGTACAGGCCACACACCCCATGGAAACTTCCTCAGTTTCAAGTGCCCTTTCTCTCGGCCGGACGGTTTGGTTTTTGGACTCCGGTGAGAAGGCGGCGCTAGCACGTCATCAGCTATAGATTATTACTAGTAGTTCTGTTTTTCGTTGTCTTTCATACTTGGATTTCTGTTTCAGTCTTTGCCCTCGATCGTCTTGTCTCGAGGGATCCATGTATACACGAATATGTACATGATGTGTGCTATTTTCATTGTATAAGGTCTATCAGTGTTCTTGTAATTTCGGCAGCCTGATCTTCTTGCCACCTTATCTGTGGTGCTGTTGCGATCCCTTGTTTGGAAAATTCTGAGCTCGGTTAGGCCTTGTTTGGATGCAGGTGTATTCACTTCAATCCACATATGTTAGAGTGGATTGGCATGGAACTTAGTTTAATTCCACTCTAATGCATTTCAATACATGCGGATTAAGATGGATACATGTGCATCCAAACAAGGCCTTAAGTGGATTACGATTGTTGTGGAAAATTTGGGGAAATGGTAGTGGGAACTAGGAGGCTGTGTGCTTGGATTGCGGCTGCTTTGGACAATTTATCCACTGAATAAGAAAATGGCGCAGAGACTGAAGCCGAAGTGGAACATTGAAAGGTCCAGCTACCTAAATCTGCTGTTAACTTGCTCATCCAGGAACTGATCTTGTAGTTCACATAACTTGCACTCCATTTAGCCCTACCATGTCGTCTTAAATGTTTCCTCCTATGGCTCTGTTTGAATCCATACTTGTTTGGATCATTAGCTAATAAGTCCGCTAATGTCTTAGCTACCACATACTGCCTCCATCCCAACAAGAGTACAACTCTATGTATGAATCTCGACAAGTGCTTATCCAGATTCATACATAGTAGAATTGCACTCTTTTATAGTTAGTTATGTTAGATAATCTACTGCTACCTTGTGTGAACACAGCAAGGGAAGGCAGCGTTGAAAAGGCCCCCTGCTGTGATACTGTAGTCGCTGTAGGTGCAGGCGCCGCACGGCTCACCTGCAGCACTGTAGGCACATGAAGTGGCCGGCGTAGAGTCAGCCCTGTATGTTATCTAGTTACTGTTATAGCATGTGCGCTGTATTAGGACTAGATGGATAGAGTTGTATATATAGACTACCATGGCAACTCAGTAAAGAGAGTTCAGATTTGCCATCTCACAGACAGGGCTTCGGCCAATGCTGGTGTCTTGTATTGTGTGTGCTTGCTCTGTTCTCCCTTCTTCTTCTAGCTCTAGCCATAGTATGTGGGGATGGACAACGCTTGTTCGTGGTCGGCATGGCTAGTGGGTGCTCGGCAAGACTGGTGAGTGGTTCACTCACCTGAGCCGGTGATCCTGTAGGCCAACAAGTGGTATCAGAGCGGTACAAGCGCTGTCGCCAGACTAACCGCTGGTGATGACGGGCGGTTTGGAGATGGGCGACAGCAGTGGCACTACTGTGGCTGCCCAGCCACGATCGGAGGTCATTATTCGCACGGTGCGGGAGGTCAGCGGCACCAGTTGGCCGATGCTGACTCACACCAACAATGGAGAGTGGTCGGTGACCATGAAGGTCAAGCTCAGAGCCCAACGACTCTGGAATGCTGTTGACAAGGGCACCGACAATGAAGAAGATGACATGTCAGTGCTGGAGGCTATCCTCACTGCTGTACCAACGGAGTATAGGGAGCCGTTGGGGACGAAGAGCTCTATTAAGGAGGTGATGGGGACCGTGACGCCTAAGAGGGGGGGGGGTGAATTAGGCAACTTTAAAATCTAACTCTTAACTATGGCCTCTTTTTCTAACCTTACCAAAACCTATGCAAAAGATAAACTATCTAAATGTCCAAGGGCCAGGCTCCCAGTCGGGTAACTCCATGGATAGTCTCGGGCCTTCCCCACACGCAAGTGGGTCTCCGACGTGCCTTCCGGCATGCCTCTCCTAGATGCTCCCCGCCGTCTTCACTATCAAGCTTTCGGCCGAAATGCCGCGGGCCTTGTTCCCTCCGGTACACGGTGGCGGCCACACCACAAACGCGATTGGTGTGATCTCGCAAGACTATAAGCCCCTTCGATGTACAACAATGATGCGCTCAAGCACCGAGTGGTAAGAGGTATCCAAACCTCACTAAACACTAGATCTAAACCTAGAGCAAGTGCATAAGCGGTGGTCTAATCAACCTAAGCACTTCGCAAAGCACCTACGCTAATCACCTAATAAAACACTAAGCACTATGCAAGTGGAGAACACTAAAATGGTGTATCAACACCCTTGGTATGTTTCCTTAGCTCCACTCTAACCAAATGGCCGATTGGGGGGTCTATTTATAAGCCCCACTGAGAAAGTAGCCGTTGGGGACGAAATCCCGCTTTTCTGCTATTGACCGGACGCTGAGGTCATCCTGATCGGACGCGTTCGGTCGTCCCGACCGTTGGAGCCGCGATCCACTGATTGGACGCTGCCAGCGTCCGGTCACATGCCACCGGACGCGTCCGGTCGCATTTTAGCCGCTCTCAAACCTCTCTGTACTCGATCAGACTCTACTGTCCTGCGTTCGGTTGATCTACCGCCAGCGTCCGGTCCAGCGTCCGGTCACGCCTGTTGCCGATCCTCTTGATCGGAGCGTCCGGTCACTTTCTTCCAGTGTCCGGTCACCTCTGTGAGCTCGTTTCTTCGCGATCTTGCGTACGACTTGGTTCCTATCTTCGTGCTTGGACTTTGCTTGATATCTTGGGTCTTCTCTTGTGCTCCTAGGGTCTTGCTTATGGTGTGGATCATCGGATCATCACGTCGCCTTCGTCCAAGTTACGTCTTGCATCCTATTGAACTACAAAACAATCACTTGCAAATTCATTAGTCCAAATTGATTGTGTTGGTCATTAAACACCAAAATCCAAAGTAAATTGGCCTAGGGTCCATTTTCCTTACAATCTCCCCCGTTTTGGTGATTGATGACAACACGACCAAAGCAAGCAAATAATAAAAAATTAAAATTTAAAAACTATCTATTTGCTACGATGCAATGCAAGGGGCAAGGTTATATGATGCTAAAAGATACTACTTGTAAGACTAGAAGATACCATATGGACACTTATCTTGCCCTTGCAACAATCCCCATGTGGTATTATGGATTTAAGCCACAAATTCTCCCCATTACATAGGCTAATCCATAATCCACTATCCTTCGTTTCTTGGATCATTATCACTTGTAGACACCACTTGTAGACCATTACCACTTGTAAATTATTATGATCTAGCTTTTGGTCCTACAAATTAGTGCTTACTTTTGGTCCTCTAAATTCTCCCCCTTTAGAATCAAACACCGAAAAGGAAGACATTAGTAGCACAAGTGAGGGTCAAACTTTGTGATCCTTTGTGTGTAGAGTGGAATAGGTCACATAATTTGACTCTCACATTATATAGATTAAGCTCCCCCTAAATATATGCATACATATGGTAGAAAGCAAGGCATATGCATATTTGGAAAATTATTGCTCAAGAGAATTTAATCTATATAATGCATCAAAATGAAATCAACATGATGATATCGGATTAGAAATACCACATGTGGAAACCAATTTGATTTCTACCACTTGCAATAGGTGGTGAATATTTAAAGTATGATGCTTAACTCCAGGAACTCCATTTTCCTTGCAATGAGACTACTACACACATGATATGCTTGAAAAGGTGTTAGTCTCAAAGCATCCAACTTGTAGAGTAATCTCCCCCTAAATTTGTGCACACAAGTGTGGAATACTTGTAGGAAACATGCACATTGATTTTAGAATCAATAATATCACTTGAAAGATGACATCACATGAAGGTGAGAATCATTTTCGAAGATGATATTCGGGAGAGATTATCTACAATTTGGACTTTGGCACATATTAGATGAACAATTGTAATGCAAGCTATGTGTCGTGCTCCTAAACAATTTTAAACCATGTAGGTTTGCTCCAAGGGTTAAGAATGAAACCGAGCAAGCCTACCATAAGATATACCTAGTGTATGCATGACAAAAGATATATGTATGCAAATGCAAACATAGGCATGAAAAATAACTAGATGCTTTAAGATGCCAATTTGTAAGAAATACCACTTGAAGGAAGTACCAATTGAAAGTAATAACATCTAGTTACCTAACATAGGAAGAGGAATTTGGGTCCATAGTATTTACTAACCCACTTGGCAATGATTTTATCCAACATGATGCACCCCATGAAATGCACCCATACTTTGCCAAGTCTCCAAATTCCCCAACGTCCATTGGACTTCTCACTTCCCTTTCGGGATCCAAACCTTCTTGGTACTCTTCATGTTGGAAATGATCTCCTTTGGCACCCAAAAGCGTTTGACCCCATTGTTGGCTTGCTTGTTCACCTTGATGGCCACCACCTTGTCATTTTTCCTCTTCTTCAAGAGATAAGGAGTGGAGGCCTTTTTGTCCACCTTGTTGGTGTAGGTGTTGGAGATCTTGCTTGTTTGCTTCTTCTCTTTCTTCTTTGCTCCTCCCCCATTCTTCACCTTGCACTCATAGGACTTGTGACCTTCCTTGTGGCACACATAGCAAACCATAGTTTGTCCTTCATCAAGCTTCTTCACTCCCTTGACGGTGTTATCTTGATGAAGTTGGGCTTGCTTTATCTTGCCTTTCACTTGAGTCAAGTCCTTGGTGAGGCGAGCTACTTCTTGCTTGAGTTACTCATTCTCCTTTGCAACCTCTTGTGTGCATGTATCTACAACAACTTTCTCAACACAAACTTGGTTGCACAAAGATGAGTCTAAACATAAATCATTACAAGAAGTAGAGGCATCCTTTTTAGACATGTTAAAGATAGAATTTTTCTTTTTAGATGCCTTGGTGGGGGTTGTACTAACGGCTTCAAGATTAACAACTTTATTAGTTAGCTCATCACAATGTTTGCACATGGTTTCTATTTTAGCAAGCAAACTTTTATAAGCATCTTGTGAGCTAGCTAACTTTTCTTTTAATTTTTCATTTTTCTTTACAAGTTGCTCATCATTGATTGTGCATGCATTTGTTGTTGCACTAGCTTTAAGTTGCTCAATTTTAGTAGATAGTTCAACATTGAGATTAGCAAAGTTCTCATATTGTTCAAGCAAAGTTTTGTATGCTTCTTGTGAACTATCTAGCTTTTCTTTTAATTTTTTGAGCTTCTTTTGTTGACTAGTGCAAACTTTAGCATAATTAAGATTTTATTGCACAAGTTCATCATAAGAAGGCATTTTATCATCACTATCACTCTCACTAGAGGATGACCTTTCGTTACCTCGTGCCATAAGGCACATACAAGAAGAGCTTGATGATGAGTGCTTACGACCTCGCCTCTTGTGATGGTGTTCTTCTTCACTTAAAGAATCATCCCATGACCTTATTGATGTGAGGGCTTGATTCTTGTATGCCTTCTTCTTTGTCTTGGGTGTGGGCTTATTTGGACAAACTTTCACAAAGTGCTCCAACTCGCCGCATCCATAGCATCCTCTCTTTCTTTGCTCATTTCTTTGATTGGTGAAAATGAGATCTTGAATTTGGATGGGCACACCCTTGACATTGAGCCTTTGAATCATCTTCTCCACCTTGTTGATTAGTTTGATTGATTCTTCATCAAGGTCAGAGGTGGAGGAGAAAGATTGATCATCATCACTTGAATCATCATCATCATCATCATCATCGTCCTCATCTTCATCTTCATCTTCACTTGAGGAGCTTGAGTTTGAGCTTGTCTCAACTTGCTTGCCCTTCATCTTCTTTTTCTCGCTACATGCGAGAGCTTTGCCTTTACTTGATGAAGAGGCTTCTTCTTGACTCATCTTACGTGACATTTCAAATGCCACTATCTTGCCAATGACTATGGTCGGGGTTATGGTGCTCAAGTTCATATTGTGAAGGATGGTGATGATGCTTGCATATTTCTTTTGTGGTAGCACGGAGATGATCTTCCTCACGATGTCCACATCATCTAGCTTTGTTAATCCTATTGAATGGAGCTCATTGATAATTAGATTCAAACGAGAATACATATCACGAACAAGCTCATCATCATTCATTGTAAAGGAATCATAATTTTGTTTAGCTAGATAATATTTTTGCTCATGGACATTAGATGTGCCGTCATGGAGCTCTTGGAGTTTTAACCAAATTTCATGTGCCGTATTTGAAGTGAACACTTGGTTAAACGCATCCATGCTAAAAGATTCAAACAAGCAATTCTTAGCTCTAGCATTAAAATGAATTTCGTTTTCTTCACTCTTTGTGGGTTTATCGGGATTCTTAATGGGTTTCATCCCGTCACGAGTGACTCTCCAAACTCCCAAATCAACCGTCTCAAGGTAGCAAGCCATTCTAGCCTTATAATAAGGAAAGTTTGTGCCGTCAAAGTGTGGAGGCCTAGAGGTATCCATCCCAACCACTCTAAATAGCGTCGGCTCAACGACGGTTAAGCCAAAGGTCCAAATTGAGCCAACCTAGCTCTAATACCAATTGAAGGGGACCGTGACGCCTAAGAAGAGGGGGTGAATTAGGCAACTTTAAAATCTAATTCTTAACTATGGCCTCTTTTTCTAACCTTACCAAAACCTATGTAAAAAATAAACTATCTAAATGTGCAACTACGGTTTTGCTAGTGTGTTGCTATCTCTACCGCAAAAGGAGTAATACAATCAATGTAAATGCGGAACCTAAAGAGCAAGGTAGAGATATGCAAACTCCCGTCGATGACTCCGGTATTTTTACTGAGGTATCAAGAAGCGCGCAAGCTTCTCCCTAGTCCTCGTTGGAGCCCCTCACAAGGAATCCCTCGCAAGAGCCAAGCTCCCGGTCGGGTAACTCCGTGGATAGCCTCGGGCCTTCCCCATGCGCAAGTGGGTCTCCGACGTGCCTTCCGACAAGCCTCTCCCGGATGCTCCCCGCCATCTTCACTATTAAGCTTCCGGCCGAAACGCCGTGGGCCTTGTTCCCTCCGGTACACGGTGGTGGCCACACCACAAACGTGGTTGGTGTGATCTCACAAGACTACAAGCCCCTTCGTTGTACAACAATGATGCGCGCAAGCACTAAGTGGTAAGAGGTATGCAAACCTCACTAAACACTAGATCTAAACCTAGAGCAAGTGCATAAGCAGTGGTCTAATCAACCTAAGCACTTCGCAAAGCACCCACGCTAATCACCTAATAAAACACTAAGCATTATGCAAGTGGAGATCACTAAAATGGTATATCAACACCCTTGGTATGTTTCCTTAGCTCCACTCTAACCAAATGGCCGGTTGGGGGGTCTATTTATAAGCCCCACTGAGAAAGTAGCCGTTGGGGATGAAATCCCACTTTTCTGCTACTGACCGGATGCTGAGGTCGTCCTGATCGGACGTGACCGGTCGTCCCGACAGTTGGAGCCGCGATCCACTGATCGGACACTGCCAGCGTCCGGTCACATGCCACCGGACGCGTTCGGTCGCATTTTCACCGCTCTGGAACCTCTCTGTACTCGACCGGACTCTGTTGTCCTACGTCCGGTCGATTTGCCGCCAGCGTCCGGTCCAGCGTCCGGTCACGCCTGTTGCCGAGCCTCTTGATCGGAGCGTCCGGTCACTTTCTTCCAGCGTCCGGTCACCTCTGTAAGCTCGTTTCTTCGCGATCTTGCGTATGGCTTGATTCCTATCTTCATGCTTGGAATTTACTTGATATCTTGGGTCTTCTCTTATGCTCCTAGGGTCTTGCTTATGGTGTGAATCATCGGATCATCACGTCGCCTTTGTCCAAGTTACGTCTTGCATCCTATTGAACTACAAAACAATCACTTGCAAATTTATTAGTCTAATTTGGTTGTGTTGGTCATTAAACACCAAAATCCAAAGTAAATGGGCCTAGGGTCCATTTTCCTTATAGGAGGCATAGGAGGCTATTGCGGCGATGCACGTCGGTTCTGACCACGCAAAGAAGGCGACGGCCCAGCTTCTGAAGTAGGAGTATGCCAACCTCAAGTTCAAGGATGGTGAAATAGTGGAGGACTTCTCCCTCCGCCTACACATGCT
The DNA here is from genome assembly GCA_904845875.1 of Miscanthus lutarioriparius. Lineage (NCBI taxonomy): Eukaryota > Viridiplantae > Streptophyta > Magnoliopsida > Poales > Poaceae > Miscanthus > Miscanthus lutarioriparius. The sequence goes on along the minus strand of CAJGYO010000019.1, from coordinate 24,084,522 downwards.
CATTAGCAAGCTGAAGAGCCACGACATCACCATCGACGAAGAGGAGGCGGTCTCCATGTACCTCCACTCCATGCCGGCAAAGTACATCCAGATCGCTCTCTCCATAGAGATGATGCTAGACTTGTCCACCCTCACCATTAAGGATGTGACAGGCCGTCTATGGGCGGTGGACGAGCCCCTAGAGCAGGCGATAGCAACGAAGGACAGTGGGAAACTCCTGCTGACGAAAGAGGAGTGGGCTACTCAGAGGAACTTCGGGAAGGTAGCCTCCTCCAGCCGTGGTGGCGATGGCAAGCGCCACGGCAAGGCTTCTTCGGAGAAGAAGCAGGTCGACCCCAATGCCTGCTGGCGTTGCGGGAAGATGGGCTATTGGGCACAGGAGTGCCCAAATCACAAGCAGGAGAAGAAGGCTCAGGCTCACCTGGCACAAGCCAATGATGAGGATGAGGCCACTATCCTAATGGCAATGTTCTGTGCACTGCGCGACGTCGAGACCAAGGAGAGGGAAGAGGCAACAACGGTGGAAGGACCTGGGAAGGCCCTGAAGACCATCAACCTTGATGAACCACGCGCTCAAGTTCACCTCGGACGTGTGGGCGCCGACCAGGAGCAGCGATGGTATCTGGACTCTGGTGCCAGCAACCACATGATGGGCTCCAAGGCATCATTCTCCGAGCTCGACGGCGATGTTACCGATACGGTGAAGTTTGGTGATGGCTCAAGGGTGGCTATCCAAGGGCGCGGCACCATTATCTTCAGGTGCCAGAACGGGGAGCACTGCACGTTAACAGATGTATATTACATCCCGTAGCTACGTTCTAGCATCATCAGCATTGGACAACTGGATGAGCGTGGTAGCGAGGTACTGATCAAGGACGGTGTCCTTAGGATCAGGGACCGGGAGCAACGACTTCTTGCCAAGGTGAAGAGGTCCCTAAACCGGTTGTACCTGCTCGACCTAAAGGTAGAGCAACTGATGTGCCTGGCGGCAAGGCACTCCGAGGAACCGTGGATGTGGCATGCCCGGTTCGGACATCTCAGCTTCGACGCACTTCGTCGGTCGGAGAAGATGGTCCAAGGGCTACCCCACATCAAGCACAAAGGCAAGCTATGTGATAGTTGCCTGGCCGGGAAGCAGAGGAGGCTACCTTTCCCAAAGACGGCCAAGTATCGCGCCATGGAAGCTCTTGAGCTTGTCCACGGCGACCTCTGTGGGCCGATCATGCCTGCTACAAACGGTGGTCGATGGTACTTCCTCCTGCTCGTGGATGATTACAGTCGCTTCATATGGCTTCAACTCCTGACGAGCAAGGACGAAGCGGCGGCGGCGATCAAGAAGTTCAAGACGCGCGCGGAGGCCGATAGCAGCAAGAAGCTCCGTGAGCTAAGGACTGATCGCGGCGGCGAATTCACTTCGGTGGAGTTCACTACATACTACGTGGATCAGGGTGTGGGGCAACACCACACCGCGCCGTACTCACCACAATAGAATGGCATGGTGGAGCGACAAAACCAGACGGTGGTCGGCATGGCCCGATCCATGATGAAGGCCAAAGGCATGCCGACGAGGTTCTAGGGTGAGACAGTGACCACAGCGGTGTTCATCCTCAACCGCGCTCCGACCAAGGCCCTAACGGGCAAGACGCCATTTGAAGCTTGGTATGGGCGCAAGCCGAGCGTGTCCTTCCTCCGAACATTCAGCTGTATCGGCCACGTCAGGAAGACCAAGCCGAGCCTCATAAAGCTAGAGGACAGGAGCACACCGATGGTGTTCCTAGGCTACGCGGAGGGTACCAATGTGTACCGGCTCTACGACCGACGCGGAGACAAGGTGCTTGTCTCGCGCAACGTCATGGTCGACGAGGAGGCAGCTTGGGACTGGAGTAGTCCGAGCATGGGGGAAGCTGGCGGCTTCACCAACACCTTCGTCATCAAGCACTTGGTCATCCACGGTGGTGGAGATGCTGGGGAAGAGGTGCCGAGCACTTCGGGAGGAGTGCCGAGCACTCCGGTGGTAAAACCGAGCACTCCTGGGGCAGTGCCGAGCACCTCAGGAGGGATGCCGAGCACTCAAGGAAGAGTGCCGAGCACTCCTAGAGGGATGCCGAGCACACTAGGAGTGGTATCCAGGAGGTTCTACAGTGGTGGCGACCACTCCAGGACGGGTGCCGAGCACTCCCATAGCGGAGCCAAAACGTCTTGTAGTGGTGCCGATCACTCCAAGACTGAGGCTAGGCACTCCTATAGTGTGGCCGAACACTGCAGGAGTTATGACGAGCTGTCCAGAAGTAGTGCCAAGCACTGCAACCAGGGTGCTGAGCACTCTAGGTGCAGTGCCGAGCACTCCGACGGAATAGGGAACTCCATCGAAGCCGATCGAGTTCGCCTCACCTCCAAGTGACATCACTGAGTTCGTGGACGCCTACCACGAAGGTGAGGAGGTGTGATTCCGCAGGCTGGACAACATCGTCGGCGACATAGGTCCTTCAGGTCTGGTGGGCAGGCTGCTCAATGACGTAGAGCTACTACTCGTCAGTGCAGAGGAACCACCCACGTTCGCGCTAGCCGAGTGCGATGGAAACTGGCGATGGGCGATGCTGGAGGATATGAAGGTGATCGAAGAAAACGAGACTTGGCAGCTCATCGATCCACCTCTAGGATGCAGTCCGATCAGCCTGAAGTGGATGTACAATGTCAAGCGGGACGAGCTCGGTGCCATTGTCAAGCATAAGGCGCACCTCATCGTCCGAGGCTTTGTTCAGCGCAGGGCATAGACTTCGAGGAGGTCTTTATGCCAGTAGCACGCATGGAGTCGATCCATTTGCTACTTGCTTTGGCAGCAGCAAAGGACTGGCGCGTCCATCACTTGGACGTTAAATCGGCCTTCCTCAACGGCGAACTGCGAAGACGGTCTTCGTCAGGCAACCTCCAGGTTTTGCCATCAAGGGAGAGGAGCACAGGGTGCTACGACTGCGCAAGGCGCTCTACGGGCTACGACAGGCCCCCCGAGCATGGAACGCCAAGCTTGATGCCACACTGGGCGAGCTTGGGTTTCAGAGGTGCACAACCGAGCACGCACTCTACACGCGGCGATGGGGGAAGGAGGAGCTCGTCGTCGACGTGTATGTGGATGACCTGATCGTCACCGGCGCGCGCACGGAGGACATCAACAGCTTCAAGCGTGAGATGGCGGCTCGTTTTCGAATGAGCGATCTCGATGCACTCTCCTACTACATCGGCATCGAGGTGAGACAGGGGAAGGAGGAACTCACGTTCGGTCAGAACGCGTATGCCTCCAAGCTGTTGGAGAGGAGCGGCATGGCTGAGTACAAGCCATGCGTGACTCCGATGGAGGAGCGGCTGAAGCTGACGAAGGCCAGCACCGCGGCGAAGGTGGATGCAACACTCTATCGGAGTATCGTCGACGGTCTGCGCTACCCTAGTCCACACGAGGCCGGACATTGCGTTCGCCGTGGGCTACGTCAGTCGCTTCATGGAGGATTCCAGAGAGGATCATTGGGCTGCGGTGAAGCGGCTACTGCGCTACATCAAGGGAACGGTGGATCAAGGGATCATTTTCCCCAAGACCGGCGGGAGTAGGCTGCAGCTCACTGTGTTCAGCGATGCAGACATGACGGGGGACATCGACGGGCGACGGAGCACCTCTGGCGTGCTCGTCTTCCTCAGGTGGTGGCGCTGAAATAGAAGGTGGTGGCGCTATCTACGTGCGAGGCAGAGTACGTAGTGGCGGCCACAGTGGCATGCCAAGTTGTGTGGCTGCGCCGGCTGCTGGGCGAGCTGACCGGCGTGGAAGCTCACCCACCAGCCCTGATGGTGGACAACCAGCCCGCCATCGCCCTCGCGAAGAATCCGGTTCTGCACAATCGGAGTAAACACATCGACGTGAAGTTCCACTTCCTCAGGGACTATGTCGATGGAGGGCAGATCGTCATCGAGTTTGTCGAAACTGGTCGGCAACTCACGGACGTCCTCACCAAGCCGCTCGGACGTCTTCGACTCACGGAGCTGAAGGAGATGATCGGCATGGAGGGGATACAAGGGTTAGCAGTAGAATTAAGAGAAGATTGTTAGATAATCTACTGCTACCTTGTGTGAACACAGCAAGGGAAGGTGGCGTCGAAAAGGCCCCATGCTGTGATACTGTAGCCGTTGCAGGTGCAGGCGCCGCACGGCTCACCTGCAGCACTGTAGGCACATGCAATGGCCAGCGCAGAGTCAGCCCTGTATGTTATCTAGTTATTGTTACAACATGTGCGCTGTACTAGAACTAGATGGATAGAGTTGTATATATAGACTACCATGACAACTCAGTAAAGAGAGTTCAGATTTACCATCTCACAGACAGGGCTTCGGCCAATGTTGGTGTCTTATATTATGTGTGTTTGCTCTGTTCTCCCTTCTTCTTCTAGCTCCAGCCATAGTGTGTGGGGACGGACAACGCTTGTTCGTGGTCGGCACGGCTTGTGGGTGCTCGGCAACACTAGCGGGTGCTCGGTAAGACTGATGAGTGGTTCACTCACCTGAGTCGGTGATCCTATGGGCCAATAATTTATAAGTGGATCCAAATAGGGTCTATGAATAACTAGAACTTCCTAAACTGTTCAGAATTCATTTGTCAAAAAGGCTATATATCTTAAGTTGAAGCACACAGATACAAGTACATGTTTTCTCTAAACATGCATTTCAGACTTCCTCCAGGAGGAGTCGTTTCGGCCAGTCGTTTTGCTCCACCAGCTGCCCAGCTCCGATTTATTCATCATTTTAGCGGTTGCTTCAGGACCAATCTCCAGCGCAGTCTCGTTCCGATGGTGATGTCCACTACCAATTACCAAAGGATCGCGTTTGGATAATGTGAATGTCTGCCGCAAGGATGTCTTTCACTAAGGGCCTGTTTAGGTGGCAAAAAAATTTGGTTTTGGGTACTGTAGCACTTTCGTTTTTATTTGGTAATTAGTGTCTAATTATGGACTAATTATGTTTGAAAGTTTCGTCTCACAATTTCTCACCCAACTGTGTAATTAATTTTTTTCGTCTACATTTAATACTCCATGCATGTGCCGCAAAATTCGATGTGATGGATACTACGCAAAAAAAATTGGGTTTTAGGTGGAACTAAATAGGCCCTAAAACAAGCATGCCTGCAATAGGCGTGAATCGACACTTCTTAGTTCTTACACATACAATAAAAAAAACGTTGACTCAATTTGCTTCGACAAGAAGTCTTTCTTGTAGACTACTCGGCAAACTTTTTTTTTTACCATCCCAATGAAGTAAAACGGAGGACAGATCCATTTATAGGAAGTCAAATTGTCTAATTCACAGTGGAAAGTAGTAAAACCTATATATCATCTTAACGTAGTAGTGTTAAAATTTTGGCTCAGAAAATGTAATAGTTTAAAATGAACCACAACGTTCACCAAGAGATCTAAAATTTACCATATTTAAAAAAAAATTTGGCAAGAGCTCTGCCATATCATACAAGAAGGGAGCAAACACAAGTTTTACATTGTTTTAATACATGAATAACCAACACCGGAAACACATTTTAAGGATGAGCCACTTCATTATGAAAAATTATGGAACTTCTGGCCGCCCACACGCACGCTTCATCAGTGTCAGCAGACTCATTCTAGCAACGGCTAGAGCCTCATCGGATATCCAGCGCCATCAACGTCTCTACGCACGACGCACGACGCGCTCACTCCCGCGTCCAGCGCAGCTACGATCCGTAAAGCGCGCGCTACTGCGCATGCCCACGCGCCCGGTTCACGCGGCGCACTCGCTCCGCTCACTGCGTTCGTCCGCTCGCATGTACAGCAAAGGCCAAAGGCCATCATGTAACCTATATATGTACACTGCCATTGATCAATACAAAGTGTCCAGTTGAGCAATTCTATTCTACATGGTATCAGCCGCTTCCTCGATTCTGAACAATCCCTTTGCTTCCTCTTCCGCCCCAATGGCGCCCTCCTCTGTTCATTCCGAGTCTTCCGACAATAGCTTCGACGCCATTCCCGTCTCTGCCTCGCAAATCCGAACTTTCTCCATCCGCCACCACGTCCCTGTCATACTTGATCTGGACGACGGCAACTTTGGCCAGTGGCGCCATTTCTTCGACTCCACTCTCGGCAAGTTTGGCATCAAGGACCATGTCCGCTCGACGACTCCCGACGACGAGCGCGATGGCGAGTGGCGCATGGTGGACTCGTGCGTCGTCAACTGGATACTCGCCACCGTGTCCAAGGGCGTCTTCGACATCGTCCGTCGTGATCGCCACGACGCCTACACTCTCTGGCATGCCGTGGAGGGTCTCTTCCAGGACAATGAAATGCAGCGCGCGGTTTATCTGGAAGCCGAGCTGCGTTCCATGGTGCAAGGCGACATGTCAATCAATGACTACTGCACCAAGCTCAAGCGGATCGCCGACCAATTGCGTGACATCGGCCACCCCGTCTCCGAGCCGAGCCAAGTGCTCAATCTTCTCCGGGGTCTCAACCCCAAATTCCGCTACGTCAAGCCGGTGATCACCTCCAAGTCACCGCCGCACACCTTCCAGAGCGCTCGTTCCTTCCTCATTCTAGAAGAACTCAGCTTCCAGCATGATGCCACCGTTGAGGCGGGTCAGGCTCTGACTGCGTCTCATGGCACAAACAACGGCGGTTCCTCGTCGTCGTCCTCCGGCTCCAAGGATGTCTCCGCCGGCTCTTCTGCTCCGCGCCACGTCGGGAACACCTACAACGGCATAAATCGCTCCAACAATCGCAACGATCGCCGTCGCGGTAATGGTGGCGGCCGGAACAATGCCGGCGGCGGCTCCCGTTCCAACAACTCCTCCACGCCATGGGCCGCAGGTTACAACCCATGGCAAGGCATGGTCCAGGCATGGCCAATGCCCTTCCGTGCCCCCGGCGCTGGCGTTCTGGGCCCTCGGCCTCCGTTCCAACCTCAACAGGCTATGACGGCGTCACATCTTCAGTCTCCACCGCCGAGCGCCTCCACCAACTCCTTCAACACCGGTGACCTCTACGTGGCACTCAACTACGCCGGCGCACCGCATCAGACGTCGTCCGACTGGTACTTTGACACTGGCGCGACGTCGCACATGTCCTCAAACTCTGGTAACTTTCATCCTTCCAATCTTAAACCTTCCTCTTCTACTATAACAGTTGGTAATGGTGCTCAGATGGCTGCCACACATCGTGCACACACATTCCTCGAGGCACGTTGTCTTCGACGAGACCATCTTCCCATTCTGTGTCATCCCTTGTGATACAGCGCGGCCAGCAGCATCACATCCCACTCCATTCGAAGACGACGACATCCCCGACCTTGCTCGTACACTGCCGCGTCATCCAACACGAGCGCGCAACGAGCGTCGTGCGCACGCACCTGCGGGCATCATCGACAACGCGCCTCCCACGCCACCAGGCCCAATGAGCCATTCACCGCCGTCATCGCCAACAGGCTCGATGAGCTGCTCCGGCGCCACCCCAGTCGCGACGTCGTCCACGGAGACTGCGCCCGCTCCAACGCCTCCACCACCTGTGCAGCACGGTCACCCGATGGTGACCAGAGCTCGCGCGGGCATCTACAAGCCGAACCCGAAGTACGCACTGGCGGCCGTGGACACCATCTCGCCGATCCCTCGCAGCGTCCGCTCCGCCGTGAAGGACCCGCACTAGTACGCCGCGATGAAAACTGAGTTTGATGCCTTGCAGGCCAACAAAACCTGGACACTCGTGCCACGGCCTCCAGGCGCTCGGGTGATCACCGGGAAGTGGGTGTTCCGGCACAAAATGAAAGCCGACGGCACCCTCGAACGATACAAAGCTCGATGGGTCGTTCGGGGATTCAATCAGCGCCCGGGCATTGATTTCAGCGAAACCTTCTCGCCGGTAATCAAGCCAGCCACGATCCGTACGGTGCTCACACTCGTCGCTAGCAAGAACTGGCCGGCACACCAACTTGACGTCTCCAACGCCTTTCTGCATGGCAATCTTCAGGAACGGGTCTACAGTCAGCAACCGACCGGCTTCATCGACCACGCATGACCCGACGACGTCTGCCTCCTCTCCCGTTCCCTCTACGGCCTTCGACAAGCACCGCGGGCATGGTTCGACCGCTTCGTCGCGCACGTCACCTCCCTCGGCTTTGTGCAATCGAGGGCCGACACGTCCCTGTTCATCTACAACCGGAACGGCGCCGCAGCTTATTTGCTGCTCTACGTCGACGACATGATTCTCTCCGCCTCGTCAACTGAACTTCTACGGCACATCATCGCCCGGCTACACGACGCCTTCGCCGTGAAGGACATGGGACCAGTGCACCATTTCCTCGGCATTGGTGTTCGACGCACGCGTGTTGGCTTCTTCCTCTCCCAGACTCAGTATGCAGAAGACCTGCTCGAGCGTGCTGGTATGGCGAATTGCAAGCCCGTTGCAACACCGGCGGACACCAAGGCCAAAGCATCTGCAGCTGCTGGCACCCTCATCGACGACATCACCTCCTATCGGAGCCTCGCCGGCACCTTACAGTATTTAACTATTACTCGCCCAGATATTGCCTATGCAGTGCAACAGGTGTGTCTCCACATGCACGCGCCACGGGACATCCACATGACCATGCTGAAGCGCATACTTCGGTACATCAAGGGCACCACTCATCTGGGTGTCCAGCTGCGCACCGTTGAGACGCCCACGATCACCGCCTACTCAGATGCTGACTGGGCGGGCTGCCCGGACACACGACGCTCGACATCGGGGTTATGTGTCTTCCTTGGCTCATCCCTGATCTCGTGGTCGTCTAAACGACAATCCACGGTTTCACGGTCGAGTGCCGAGGCGGAGTACAGGGCCATCGCCAACGCTGTCGCTGAGTGTTCATGGCTGCGTCAACTCCTCGGCGAGCTCCTCTACAAGGTTCCGGGAGCTACGGTGGCATTCTGCGACAACATCTCATCGGTGTACATGTCCCGCAACCCGGTACATCACCGGCGCACAAAACATATAGAGCTTGACATACATTTCGTCCGGGAAAAGGTGGCCATTGGCGAGCTCAGTGTCACACATGTTCCTAGTGCACGGCAACTAGCGGACGTGTTCACCAAAGGGCTTCCGACGGCGCTCTTCATCGACTTCAGAGACAGTCTCTCCGTCACGGCTGCCGACGTCGAGACTGCGGGGGGTGTCAGCAGACTCATTCTAGCAACGGCTAGAGCCTCATCGGATATCCAGCGCCATCAACGTCTCTACGCACGACGCGCTCACTCCCGCGTCCAGCGCATCTACGATCCGTAAAGCGCGCGCTACTGCGCATGCCCACGCGCCCGGTTCACGCGGCGCACTCGCTCCGCTCACTGCGTTCGTCCGCTCGCATGTACAGCAAAGGCCAAAGGCCATCATGTAACCTATATATGTACACTGCCATTGATCAATACAAAGTGTCCAGTTGAGCAATTCTATTCTACAATTAGCCCCAATTCTTCCTTGATTAAACCCAGGACTTGCACAGGTGACCTCGCTTCTTCCTGGAAAGTCCTCCTATTTCGCTCCTTCCAAATATTCCAAGCCGTGTACATGAGTATCCCCGCCGTTGATCTCTGCTGCATTGAGGATTGCCATTGAAGTGTTTTTTCCCACCATTCATGCACAGATTGCACATTCAGCGTTGGTAGTCTGATAGAGTCACCAATCCAGTTTTTTACTAGGAACCATACTTCCAAAGCAAAAGGACAGAGGACGCAAAGATGAAGGGTTGTTTCAGCCTGCTGATCGCACAGCCTGCAAGTTGGTTGCAGGGCCAATTCTTTTTCAGGAGATTGTCTGCTGTCAAGATCTTTGCTTGTATTAGTAGCCATAAAAAAAATTGTGTTTTCCCTCCATGCGCCCTTCAGATGGCTTTGGATTTGAATGGGGAGACGGACCCCTTGAATTGTGCTAGGTACACCGATTTTGCAGATGTGTTCCATCATTTGTCCATTTTCATAGAATTGTGTCGTCTTGATTGACCAACTGGACTATAGACACTAGATCCCAAAGCTCCACAAATTCGGCCATTTGTTGTACAGATTCTATTCTCCATAATCCTCTGGTCCAATTCATATGCAACAGGTCAACTTTGACTTTTTGATTTTTTTCTCCATGCCAGGGGGTATAAGCTGGGCGCAATGTCCATTGGTGCTCGACCGTCAAGCCATGGAGAATGCCAAAAACTCGCTTTGTCTCCTCGTCCCACGGTCACCATCGTCTAGGCGTGAAAAAGAGCTCTGTCCGTTTTGTCACGAGACGGCGGAGCCATGTTGGGGACATAGAGGGCCATGGCCCCCCTGCCTCCTAGAATTTTTTGAAGGAGCCCATATTCAATCGAGCTCAAATCGTCCAGCACAACAGGTCAACAGGCAGCAGCACCCAATGCAAGCCACAAGTCTCTGCGAGACCGTCATATTCGGCTGCCTTCTGTGTCCGCGAGCGGCGAGTCGCCGAGTCAGCGCCTCAGCGAGTGACCGGCGAGCCGGCAGGGCGGCGAGGCCTGGACGGCCGGCCGTCCACCAGCAGCTAGCGTCAGCTCCGTCCCCCCACATAGCAGTCTTCTACTCTGCATCTGCCCTTCGCTGCTCTACTTACAGGCTAACTTACAGCCATACATGTATGCTTGATTTCTTATCTTCTTCTTCTTTACTTCTACACTAAAATCGATAGGCTATATATACTATAAGTGGCTGATTGAGTGATAGACCACGCAGTCAACTGTATTTTATTTACTGTGGCCTGATTATAAGTAGTAACTAGTAAGATTAATTTCTCTACTACTTATGTACTTATGGGTTTAATTGGCAAATTGCGCCCCCCCGTCCCCCCATGTTTTGGTTCTGGCTCCGCCACTAGTCACAAGGTGCAGAAGATTCCAGGGCTTTTTAGATCATCCACCCGTACCAAAGTCATCTCAAACTTAAAGCTAGTTCGCCAAGTAATTTAAAATTTACCATATTAATCAGGGAAAAGAGAAAAGAACCTGCACCTAGAAATTTTACCATGTTATGGCCCCGTTCACTTTGCTGAAAAAACAAGCCGAAACACTGTTCCGGCTGATTTGTTGTGAGAGAAAAACACGGTTCCGGCTGAAAAAAAAACAAGCTGAAAAAGACGGATTATAAGATAAGCGAACAGGGCCTATATATGAAGAATAGCATCCTACACGGCTACACCATGTAGATTTAACGATGAGCTAATAGCTCAGATTAAATCGAATAGTCTTATTATTACACAAATCTATAAGAGCTATCCAAGGAAGACACCAATGTGTTGCCATACCCATAAAAGTAACAAAATGACTTCTGATTCCTAAGGTGCTCTTTCTCTCACGGACTCACCGTGCTCTACATCTCGCCATCTCATCATGTTCTCTCATCATATAGCCCTAATGTGTTGTGCGACAAGTTGCTCTGTCCTATTGTTCTAGTCAGAGTTTTGACATCACCGTCAATGTCGACAAAAGGGAAACATCCAAACTAGACGTATTAAATCTAAACACCATGGCTCAAATCTTATGGTTTTCATGGCGGTGACCTAGTTAAGGAAAAGGTTCCGGTGAGAGGTATTATGCTATAATCATGAAAACCATATTAGTTCTTGATATCTCACATGCAGTTGGTACATCCATTCCCCAATGTGCATGAGTGGCAAGCTCACGAGTAACATAGTGGACATTATTCAGCTTTCCTTTTATAAGAAGTCATAGGTCAAACTAAATGTGGTCACAAACTCACAACATGGCAACCAGCAGTGTGGTAGAATGACACAGGCAGAAGATCAGCAGCTCACTAGCATTGGTAACAGTTCCATGGTTTGTTGGAAGGCTCGAGGCGCCAATGGATGTTGGTGCAATAAGAAGGTTGAGCATGGTTGCTTAAGGGCATCAGCCGTGTATTGGATTGGCCCTGGTTCTATCCGTTGATTTGATGGCACTTGTTAAAAATGTGGCAATGTATCGAACCAACACCGGACCTATAAGTGGAGCCCACGACATTAAAAAAACACAGCCCAACTAGCCGGCCTGCTTCTCCTCCACCACACCGATCTCGCCTCTGCTCCTTTGAGCCTAGCCGCGGCACCTCCTCCATGTCCGACACCCACCTCCCCCACTCTTCCTACCACTGCGAGGATCTAGCGGACGAGGAGGGCGAGGATCTCGCGGCCGGCGTCGCTCCTCCACACCGCTGCCGCTCTTCCACCACACCACACTGCGCGCCCATCTCCTACCCCTGCGAGGTCATCGGCATGCGGATCCGACGAATGAGGAGGAGCTCGGGGCAGATGGGGCCGCCGCCGTTCCTCCATGCCCACCTCCCGCACCGCCGTCGCTCCACACGGCGAGGAGCTCGCACCTGGCGAGCTTGTTGACATCGCGACCTCCAACGCACACTGGTAGCAAGGGCGGCGTCCTGGACTCCTGTGGGCGTGGCTAGAACGGTAGGAGAGAGAACGGTGGATGGGAGCGGGTTCGATCGATGGGAGCAGGTTCTTCACCGAACCAGCGACACAATGTCAGCCTGATCGGTTGGCTGGTTCGTTTCATCGCTGGTTCATGAAGAAGCACTACTGGCTGGTTTGTGTGAGAGAAAAATATTGTTTCGGCTGAAAATTTACGATCGTTTACGACAAGCCACAGCCAAACGAACAGATGTGGAGATTTTTTAAGGCTCCATAAAAGATAGGACCGGTATCGAACCACACACTGCGGACGCTCCAAGATACCAACGGCTACAACAAACATGAGCACCATTGTGATGAATGTGGAGATTTTTTAAGGCAAAAATGGCAAGTATTGATCTAGAAGAGAAAGTACGAGATAATCCAAAATTTAAATTTATGAGGGCCATTAAACTAAATAACTTGTGAGAAACTTGAACCGTGGTTTTATCGAGGAATGCAGCTCACCAAGAGGGAACTAAAGGCCATCTTGATATGGTCTTAGCAAAAATTACATAATCATGCGATAGGAGGAAAAATAAAGAGGAGAGAAAAAACAACAATATCAAGAAATCGGTCAATGATAGTGTTGGGTTGTTGGCGGTCCTTAGCCTAACAGATTAATTTGCAAGCGTAATGACACCGATGTTGCTTTCCTTTCACAGTATTCCAAGTGAGAATCCATAGGTAATGAGAACTGTCTAACACGAAACTAATTCTTATGTGCGAAAACGGGAAAATGGGTAGAAATAGAATAGAATAGAATAGAATAAAGAGGGTTATGGTTCACCTAAAACTTTATTAAACTTAGCAAGAGTGTAATTGTAGCTTCACTTGCTTCAGAGTGGCACAAGCTCCCTAGACATAGGCAGGGATGAGAACGGGGCTACCAGAGGCAACTTCTGTTCTCTTGATCGTATCAGCCATGCTTATCAGTCATGATACAGTATTTTTCTCTCACAGCAAAATAGCATCAGCCAACTGAAAGGATCAAGATGCCCAAGAGGGGGTGAATTGGCTAATTCTAAATTCTTTGCAATAATTAAGCCCTACACTTAGCCCACTTCACCCCTTGTGCCTAGAATGTGTTTCTATTGTTCTACCACACAAAAGTTTTGCACCCTAGATTCCAATCCTACTCTAGCATGGCAATTCTAGGAATGTAAAGACATGAAATGAATTACTCAAATATAAATACTTAAAGTAAAGAGAGGGAAAGAAACGCGACGATATTTTCCTGAGGTATCGGAGAATTACCACTCCCCACTAGTCCTCATTGGAGCTCCCACGCAAGGGTGTAGCTCCCCCTTGATCCGTGCAAGGATCAAGTGCTCTCTACGGGCTGATTCTTTGACACTCCATCGCGGTGAATCGCCCACAACCACTCACAACTTGACTTGGGTCATCCACAAGCTTTGTCGGATGATCACCAAGCTCCCAATCACCATCGAGCCATCTATGTGATGGCGATCACCAAGAGTAACAAGCACAAACTCTCACTTGACCAAGCCAAGCGTAATAAGAAGGGTGGATGCACACTTGCTACTCTCTATGCACTAATAAGGTATTTAATCTTGGATTCTCAAATCTCAATCACTCTCCCTTGCACTCCAAAGGTGTTTCTCAGCTGAACAAATGGGCAAGAGACCTCCCATGGATGAGTGGAGTAAGTATTTATACCCCCTTATTCAAAACATAACGTTTGCAGGCTGAGTCAACACTCTGCGGGGTGACCGGACGCTCTGGTCAGTTATACCCGCCACTATATCAGAAAAGAGTCGTTAAGCTTTGATCGGACTCTGACCTGCGTCCGGTCAACACTGACCGGATGCGTCCGGTCAAGAAAAATGCTCTCTGGAACCTTACTGATGTTGACTGGACGCTGGCATCTAGAGTCCGGTCACTTCACTATTCAGCGTCCGGTCAGTTACTAGATCCTGACCAGATCCTGACCAGTGACCAGTGTCCAATCACGAAAACACCTCTCCAGAACCTCTCTGGAGTTGACCGGACGCAGGTACCCAACGTCCGGTCAGCACCTCCACTCAGCGTTCGGTCAGTACTAGACGACTGTAGTTGATCAAATGAACTGACCGGACTCACCCTCCAGCGTCCGGTCACAACCAGACCAGCGTCCGGTCAATCATTTGACCCTCCATTCACTTCCAACTCAAAATCCTATGTGAATGAAGTTTACTCCAATTGATCTTAGGGCTATTCCTGAGCTACCTAGTGCTAGGTTTGATAAGTGTGCACCACACCTAACCAACTAGACTTATCTAAGTCAAGCTACTAGTCCATACCCTCCTTAATAGTACGGCCAAAGGAAAAACAAAGTCCTAAACTATTCTAAGTTTGTCTCCAACACCAAACGACACTTAGAACTAGTCTGTCCTTAACCTTGTGGTCCATCCTTTGAAAACCAAAACGATTTTCATTGTCAGGGGCATGACAACCATGATTGCTCAATCAATTTTCATTACCATGACCTAACTCAAATTGCCTCTGCAAAACACACATTAGTCATAGTAATCTCGTGTCGTCATTAATCACCGAAACCCATCTAGGGGCCTAGATGCTTTCAATCTCCTCCTTTTTGGTGATTGATGATAACACAACCTCGAGTATGTAAAAGAGATGAGTGAGGTTTTCAACATGCTTGGTTCATATAAGATTTTGACAATAAGAACAAAGGGGTTAGGCATGCTTATATGATCCAAGCCAACATGGTGTGCTCAAAAGATATGAAATAAGCATGAGTACATGAAGTAAAGCTCATTTGAATCAGAGTAAAACACGGAAGCAAAACAAATGAGCATAACCAAGTGACATATATATATATATATAAATGTAGAGAGCACACATGTCACATAAGTCTCACTAACACATGTATATAATATGATGCATGAAAGTAAACGTGAATGCATGAAGTCTCACACAAAAGAAATGAATCACACGCTCCCCCTAGATCTAATGCTCCCCCTAGATCTAACATACTCGCTCCCTCTCCCCCTTTGGCGTCAAGCACCAAAACCTAAGGGTCAGATGGTAGGACAAGAGCAGACTAGTCGGGCGCTGAGATACGATGAGAGATCTGAAACTGAGCTGCATCATCCTCTGACCCTGAACTCTGAGTGGTCTGACCCTCTAAAGCTAGAAGTGAAGGTAAAACAATCTAGGTCTACTCAGTAACTGGTGCGGCCTGTGACTCTAGAAGTATCACTGTAGGAAGTGGAGCCACATCTGCTGCTGTCGCTGTCAGCTGAAACCTTAAGTGTAGGAGTGATAGTCTGAGGTGGCTCGGATGATGCAACAATGACAGAATCGTCTCGGTAGTCCCGGTAACTGGAGCAACTGTGGTAGGGATAGGGACTCATAACTCTAGAGGTGTAGGCTGCCCTATAAGCTCACTGAATGTAGCACCGAGGCTCCTAGAGACTAGGGTGTCTGTCACTAACACTAAAGAACTTTGAGGCGGAGTGAAGCCCGTAACAATAGGAGTAATGTGAGGACCCTGAGCTATCACTGGTGAAGCAAACCACTAGGACACCTGCTCTGTAGGTGAAGCAAACTGAGTAGCTGGTGGTCCCTGACTCTGAAGCCCACTGGGCTATAATACTGGAGTCACTAGAGTGGTGGTGGCAGGTTGGCCTATCTGAGGTGTAGACTGCTGAGGAGCAACCCCAATAGTAGTGAATACATGTTGCATGAAGCCAAGTAACTGATGCTAAATCATAAGCTGCTGTTGCTCCATGGCCTGCTGCTGCCTCTAAAACTCATCCTGTCGAGCCTAAACCTGAGCAAGTGCAGCTGCGGTCTCCTATGCCTGGCGTGTCTGGTCCTGCCTCACCCGCTCAAGTACTGCTAGAAGTGCTGGGTCAGTCTGGGATGGCTGTGGTGGAGCGAAGCTAGAGCCACTGGCTTCTCTATCGTGTGGTCCAGGAGCCATCTATGAAATTGGCTAATAGTCATCATTAGAGCTGTCACTCGGGTCGCTCTTGACCACATTCTTCTGCTGTGCATCAAGCTCCTCCTCCTCCTCTATAGATGTAATGCCTCTGATGATCTCATCTTGCTGGGTTGTTGTCTCTGGTACCTCTGGGCGACGACTTGGCTGGCAAGGTGTTCTCTCATGACTATGACATAGCATCTGGGTCATGTCATATGGCGGAAACTCAGTAGTAGCTCCTGTGTACTCTGCCATTGTCTCAGGAGACTTCTGTGTAACTGCCTTTCGGATTAGGAAAGTGATCCAATGAGCATAAGGCAGCTGACGGTGACCCCTGAAGCCCTCTGCTAGTGTATCCTCTATCTCTGAATGTATCACATCCCAAATATCAAAGACAAATTGAGACACTAGAGAATGCACTAACCACACCTGAATGCGAGTCAAACCCTCGTGATAACCCATCCTCGGGAGCAGAGTCCTTCTCATAATAGCATCAAGGAGCTGAGCTGTAGGTGTAAGGTCACATGGTGTCCTGCTCGACCCCTCACTAAACGGCTCTGTGAAGCATGGTCTGACAAGATCTGTAGGTGGCACAAGTCTACCGTGAGGGCGTCTCGGAGGCTCTATCTGACCATACCATACCTCGTGAAGGTGAATAGGTGACTTTGGAATCCTCAGTATCTCTCTAACCCTCGAGCTCTGGAGCCTATAGTCATGGCCTTTGAAAGCAAAGTGAATAAATCTGTGCCTCGGGTCAATCCACATAGGGGAGTAGAACTCATGAACCCATGATGGAACATAACGACCTATCCGTCCAAGAAGATCTGTCAACCCTGGCAGATAAGAGAGATGAGGATGGATTTGCTCGCCTACAGCTGCAACTAAGGACTCTATGGAGAAGACTCACTGAGATCTAAAAGCAACACCACTGTTGAGATATGCATTATAGAAGTCCTCCTACAACACAGTGTAGAAGTGCTCTGAGGCACGCAGAAAGGTCCTTGTGTGGTTTTGGTAATTGAGTGACAACCTAGGTGGACTAATTGTGTTTATGTGAGATACATAGGTGATTAGTCCACAGGTACATGTGTGTGAGCAACATATGCCATGAAGGTGGAAATGGCTCGGAGATGTTGCAAAGCTCACACATGTGATGATGAAGGAGCTCATTGCACATGAGACAAGACATTGAGTCATGTGATCAAGGTGGAGAAGATCAAGACAAGACTTAGCCTGATGGACCAGTTACAAGCGCGAAGGGCAAGTTGGAGGCTTTGGAGCGATGGACCGCATGGCGGTGAAGCTTAAAGTAAGACTTGGCGCTGATGGATGAAGGCAATGCTGAAAAGGAAGTAAAGTCAAGATCGATGAACCAATACGGTCACGTGATGATATAAAGTGGATCATATCATTTGGTGATTGGTTGGTGCATGTGTTGCATCAACATTGGAGGAGAAGGAATGGAATGCACAAGGGAAAGGTATAACCTAGGGCATTTTATTTCACCGGTCATAGGTGTGTAGAGAAGTTTATAACTGGGTTTAGGATAGATGGACGTACTATCAAGAGGAGCAAACTTGTTTGCATATCGGTCATCTAGTGCCACTCGGGTGATCTAACTTTGCGTCATCGCTAGGATCGAGTGGCGTGGCAAGTTGAGTGGCTAATCCTTTGGAAAATGTTTGTGAAAAGCTAACACACATACACATGGTGGTGTACACTTGGTGGTGTTGGCACATTTACAAAGGAGAAGAAGTTGGAGTTGATGTGGATCAACTCGGTAAAGAAAAGGGTTTGAAACTTCACCGGCGCCCTATATACAAAAAGATAGGGTTTCATAGAGTACACCGGACACTGGTCACGCAGTGACCGGATGCTGGGGTCCTACGTCCGATCAGTGGTAGCAGTGAAGGCGCAGGCATCGGTCTTCAACTGGACGCTAGGTCACTTCATGATCGGACGCTGGGTGGGTGCGTCCAGTCCCGCTGATGTGGCGGCATAGAGAAGAGGAAAAAGGACTGGGCATTGATGCTACGTCTGATCATGACCGACCGAACGCGTTCGGTCGTAGTTGAGTGGCTCTGGGAGCTCTTTGTACTCGACCGAACCCTGGCCCTCCTGCGTCCGGTCATGATCAAACTGACGCGTCCGGTCATGTATGGAACCTCTCTAGAAACGACCGGACTCGGTAGAGGTGCGTCCGGTCTTAGCACTGTGCTGCGTCCTGTCATCACATGACCGTTGAGATCAAGCGACTAAGGTTGAACGGAGGTGACACATGGCGTGCATCCATTGACCGGACGCTGGCAGGGTGCATCCGGTCGATATGTCCAGAGCGTCTGGTCACCCCGAGATGTGCTAGTGATGGGGTACAACAGATCTATTTTCGTGGGGGCTATAAATAGAAGGGGGTCTCAGCCTTGGGCTATTAGCTAAGCACACTAGAGCCTTGGTGGCTTATGTGGTAGTGCTTGGGAGCCCTCCATCTCGCATATGCTTGATAGTGATCATCCGATAGTGTGAGAGAGCGATTCTAGTGCGATTACATCGTGAGGTTGCATCGAGTGGCACTAGGTGATCGAGTTGCAAACCGGTGGTGCTTGTTACTCTTGGAGGTTGTCACCTCCTAGACGGCTTGGTGGTGGTCTCCACCGAAGCCCGCAAGAAGCTTGTGCGGTGCTGTAGAGAAGAGCTTTGTCAGGGGCATTATGCTCGCCCTGTGGGAGCCACGAAGAGCAACTCTAATTGAGCATGTCATTGAGCTACCCTCACTTTTGGGGTAGGTTCTTGTGGTGCCCGATGTGCGGGCTTGGAGGGTGATGCCAATTAGCCGCCGAACCACCAAGTGAGCTGTCGACACAACGGGGACGTAGCGTGTTGGCAAGCATGTGAACCTCAGGAGAAAATCACCGTGTCAACATTGTTCTACCCATTGGTTTGCAATCCCCTTACACAAGCTAGTAGTTACTTTCATATACATTGAGCTTGTGTAGTTGCTCCTATAATTAGTTAGCTTTTGTAGCTCACTAGTTACCTTCTTTCTTGTGTAGCATAGAAGTAGCTCCCTTGTGTGGCTAATTTGGTTTGTGTAACCTTGTTAGTCACTTTGCTTAGTTTGTGTAGCTAAGTATTTGCGCTCTCTAATTTGGCATTGGTTGCCTTGTTATTGAGCATTGCTAGTGAGCTTAGGAGTTTTGTGCTTTTGCTTACTAGAATTGTGTAGGAGCTCCTCGGTGTGTAAAATGCTAGTGGCATAGGTTTGTGTGACCTTGCTCCTAGAATTGGATAGGTGAGCTCTAGCTAGCCTAGCACCTTTGTTGCCTAACTAGGATCTTTATAAGGTGCTTGTGAACTTTGATAGAGGGGTGTAGTCTTGGCTAGACCGAATTGTTTTAATTCTGCATTTGTTTCGGTTAGCCGAAGTGATTAAATTTAGAAACGACTATTCACCCCCTCTAGTCGCCATCTTGACCTTACACACGCTCATCCCGCCTTGGCAGAAACTAATCCTCAAAATGAACAAATAGTAGCTGCTACACCTGTCTAGCTGTAGCTGCCCTTAGGTCAAGGTGAACCACCAGAGGCGGACCCTGTGGTCTGGGAGGTGGACGAGAGCCCCGCCTCTGTGTCTAAGGCCTCGGTGATACCTGTGTGCATGTACGGCTGGAGCATCGAAGCTATGGCTATGCTGCCTGCTCTGCCTCCTCAACCTGCTCTCCCTGCTGAGCATCCTCTGTCTGCTCTGCCGACGGTGTCTGCTGCTCAGTCTCCCCTTGAGTCTGACTCTCCTCTAAAGAGACACGTTATCCTCCAAGCATGACAGTCCCAGGTGGACTACCAAGATTGGCCCCCATCCTCTCGACAGCGGCCCTCTGAGCGGGTGACAACTGGTCACCTATGCGAACACCACTGCCAGCTCCACCTCTCTCTGCATGCTTTGCGGTGGCTACCACTGCTGCTGCCCTCTCTGCCTCAACATCATCTAACTTCTGCTTCTTCTTCTTTGTAATTGTTTTCACCTTTCCCTTTTGTTGAGCAGTTAGGCAAGGTAGAGGCCTTGGATCCTCATCACCGGGATCACCTCTGGCATTCTTGTACTGTGCCATCTCTGAAATTGGCCATAATCACTGCCACTGACACTCATGAGGCTTGGCCTCAATCCGTACTCGTAGGCTTGGCCCCAAGTTCACTGACAACTGCCAAAACAACCACAAGAGCTCTGACTCGCTGCACGATGGAATAGATAGGAAATATAAATAATCACAATATTCATCTAGAGATGAGAAACCCTAAGAAGCAAGCATTAGGAGCGAAATTGAAATTAAGGGCTTGCTACCTGATGAAATCCAATGATTCGGCGACCGACAAGCAAAGGAGAGGATCACGGGGCACCACCGGAATCGAAAAGGATATGCCTAGGGCTAGGGTTTACTGACGTGAAACCATACGGTGGCTGGGAAGCATGGCAGTGCAATGCTGGTGTGGGCGCAGGCGCGGCGAGGCAAGTGATGGCGCTGGTGCACGACGGCGCTGTGGAGGCATAGGCACGGCATAGCAGTGAAGGCACAGGTGTGGCATGGCAAACGTGGGTGCGGGCACGGGCACGGTGGCACGAGGCAAGCGTGGAGCGGACGTGGCTAGGGCAAGCGCGGGCGCAGGCGAGGTAGGCACAGGCGCGGCGGTGACGCAGTCGGAGCGGGGGCGGCAACGCAACGGCAAAGGCAGGCACAGGCAAGGGCATGGGCCTTGCTAGGTCAGGCGCAGCAGCACAAGGTAGGTGCGGTGGTGGAGGCATGGATGACCTAGGTATGCATGAGGAAAAATGATTTACGATGGCCCCCGTGTGACAGACTAGGAAAGAAATTAGATCCACTCAGATTCAACTGACCGGACACACCGGTGGCAACAACCGGACGCTGCCACCCGGAGTCCGGTCGATAACAGAAAGGTCCAAAACCCCTCAAGTCACGACTGGACGCATCCAGTTACTCTAGACTGGACGCAACACAGAGTCTGGTCGATCCTGACATCTTCTTCGTTTGATCGAACGCAGGGCCACCTTCACACCGGACATTGGAGGAACACTGTTCAGCATCCGGTCACTCCTGTGCTGCATCTGTTCACCTCCTATGAACTGATCGGACACTAGAAGCAGAGTCCGGTGCAGCATCCGATCACCATTTTTAGCAAATCTTCAAAGTTCTTTCACGCTGCCTTTTTCCAATCAAGTCCCAACTTCAATAAGACACAAATAAACACCAATTGGGACTGATGTGAGAGACCTCTCTCAAACCCTCAAATTTTTTAAAGTATTTTGCCTTAGGCTATAATTCTTTTTAAGAAAATAGGTAATAAAAGGGGCGAGGAGCAACATGTGGTCACACAATAGGGTTTTATGACCAATAGGAGCTTCAAATGCTCTCCCTATTTGTGGATAAACACAACGGGTGCTCAAAATATAACCGAAAAGAAACGATAAAGCAACACACATGCACATGCAATGCAATACTTGAAAGTAAGTCTAGATGTTTGTCAAGTTTGATCCAAGGTTAAGCTTCTTCACACGCTTTTCGGCGGTTATCTTAACCATGTTAGACAAGCCCTAAGTACATTACCAAAAATTAAACATGTTTTATATTACAATGCAATGCAAGGGACAACACAACCTCATTTTTTAGTGAAGTTATTAGAATCAAGCACATTGAGCTCATTCCTCAACCGATAAAATGTAGCCTCATCTAGCGGTTAAGTGAAGATATCTGCCAATTGATCCTCGGCCCTTACACCTTCTAGTGATATATCATTTTTAGCAACATGATCTCTAAGAAAATGATGGCGGATATCTATGTGCTTGGTGCGAGAGTGTTGAACCAGATTATTAGCAAGCTTTACCACGCTCTTATTGTCACACAAAAGAGGTACCTTTTCTAGAACTACACCATAGTCTAGCAAAGCTTGCTTCATGTAAAGAATTTGTGCACAACAAGCACCCACGGCAATGTATTCCACCTCGGCGGTGGATAATGCCACACTATTTTGCTTCTTGGAGGACCAAGACACTAGTGATCTACCAAGCAAATGGCACCCTCCGGATGTGCTTTTTCTATCAATTTTGCAATCGGCATAATCCGAATCGGAATAGCCAACTAGTTGGAATCTAGCTCCTTTAGGATACCAAAGACCAATGCTTGGTGTGTGCTTAAGGTACCTAAGGATTATTTTAACGACAACCAAATGAGCTTCCTTAGGATTAGCTTGAAATCTAGCCCACATACACACACTAAACATGATGTCGGGCCTAGATGTGGTCAAATATAACAAGCTACCAATCATAGAGTGGTAGAGAGTTTGATCAACCATTTTACCTCCCTCATCTAGGTTGAGATGTCCATTTGATGGCATAGGTGTCTTGATTGGCTTACATTCATCCATTTTGAACCTCTTGAGAAGGTCCTTAGTATACTTTTCTTGAGAGATGAAAATCCATTCTCTCATTTGCTTGTTTTGAAAACCAAGAAAGAATGCAAGCTCTCCAATCATCGACATCTCAAACTCTTTCGACATCAATTCACCAAACTTTTTGCAATAACCTTGTTCCTCACAATGATGCCTTGATCATCTTGCTTGTTGTGGAACACCCACTTTGTTCCAATGACTCTTGCACCTTGTGGTCGCTCTTCAAGTGTCCAAACTTTATTACGGGTGAAGTTGTTCAACTCTTCATGCATGGCATTTATCCAATCTAGATCTTGAAGAGCTTCTTCTACATTTGTAGGCTCAACGCAAGAAACAAACGTGTGATGTTCAACAAATAAAGCAAGTTTTTGAGAGTGGGTCATTACACCCTTTGAAGGACTCCCTATGATGAGATCTTGTGGATGTGCTTGTAGTAGGGGTGAATTTCTTCTATCAACCACTTGAGGGGGAGGTTGTGGAGCATCAATATCTTGAGCTTGTGCCATCATTTGATCATGGAAGACATGAGTATCTTTATTTTCTACTCTTTCATCTTTATCATCACCTTGTGGCACATTTGATGAAGAGGGTGGATCAATCACTTGTACATCATCTTCATCATCTTTGGGCTTGATGTCTCCAATCGGAATGTTCTTCATGGCCTCCCTCAATGGTTCATCACCTACATCATCAAGATTCTCATGTGCTCCTTGGGAGCTATTAGATTCATCAAATTCTACATCATATGTTTCTTCAACCACGCCGGTGGCATGATTAAATACTCGATATGCTTTAGACTTTGATGAGTAGCCAACAAGAAAACCAATATCACAATGTCTTTGGAACTTCCCTAGGTGTTGCCGCTTCTTGTAGATGTAGCATTTGCAACCAAATACCCGAAAGAATGAGACGTCCGGCTTCTTCCCATTGAGCAACTTATAAGGGGTATTGCCAAGAAACTTTTGAAAAAATAGGCGGTTGGATGCATAACATGCGGTGTTGATAGCTTCCGCCCATAGAGCTTTGGGTGTATTGTACTCATCAAGCATTGTTCTTGCAAGGGTGATAAGTGTCCGGTTCTTTCTCTCTACTACACCATTTTGTTGAGTATATGTTGCGGAGACCTCATGCTTGATCCCTACTTCATCACAATATGCTTCAATGTTTGTGTTGTCAAATTTCTTTCCATTGTCACTTCTTATCTTCTTGAGTTTCACTTCAATTTCATTTTGTGCTCTCTTGGCAAACTTCTTGAAACATGAAGCCACTTTGGTCTTGTCATGAAGGAAGAACACCCAAGTATATCTAGAGTAGTCATCAATAATCACAAGACAATAGAGATTGCCTCCTAAACTCTTGTAAGTTTTAGGTCCAAATCGATCCATGTGGAGAAGCTCTACTACTCTTGTTGTTGACATGTAAGCTTTTGTTGGATGAGTGTTTGCAACTTGCTTGCCGGCTTGACATGCACTACAAAGCTTGTCCTTCTCAAACTTCACATCCTTCAAACCTCTCACCAATTCATTCTTCATTAGCTTCTTGAGTGAGCTTATCCCAACATGTGTCATAGCCACCCAAGTGATGTTTTGGTGAATAGACATGTCTTCAAGTTTGCATCTTCAGAGATGAAATCCACTAGATATAAGTTGTTGTATTTAAAACCCTTGAATATAACTTGATCATCATCTTTCTTTGATACAACCACATCCTTCTTGGTGAACAAACATTGAAAGCTAAGATCACACAATTGACCAACGGATAACAAGTTGAAGCTCAATGAAGCAACATATAGCACATTTGATATTGAATGATCATTTAATATTACAACTTTGCCCAATCCTTAAACTTTGCCCTTTGAATTATCACCAAATGTAATCCTTTCTTGACCATCTACTTCTTCATCTAGTGTGGTGAACATACGAGAATCACTGATCATATGTTGAGTGCAACCACTATCAATAACCCAATAACTTTCATCAGTCTTGTAGTTCACCTACACATAAGAGATCAAGCTTGTTGTTTAGGGACCCAAACTTGATGGGGGCCCTTGACTTTCTCAACATGAAACTTTGCAACCCAAATTTTCTTAGGCCTATTCTTGTTGGGAGGACCTAAGAACATTACTTTCATTTTTTCACTAGAATCCTTTCTAAGCATGTAATGAGCATTAAAGGCAAAGGGCCTAGCATGTTTGGGCAAGGGTTGTGGTGGTGTAGTTTGACACTCATGGGCAAAGTGGCCTTCTTGTCCACACTCAAAACATCTCTTTGGCATAGGCTTTGACTTGTGTTGTTGTTGATGTTGAGCTTGAGCTTTCTTCTCTTGATTTGCCAAGTACCCAATACCACTTCTATCCATCTTCATTACGGTGTTCATGAGTAGCTCACTTTGGAGATATTGGCCTCTTGTGAACTTGCTCAAATCAGTCTTGAGATGTTTTTTCTCCAACTTAAGCTTCTTGTTTTCTTCTCTAAGTTCATCATGATTTTTCTTCATCTTGAGTCTCTTGTTGTCTTCTTTAAGCTTCTCATTCTCAAGAGCTATATCACAATCATGGTCAAGATTCTCTATCACAATTGTGTTGGTGGTTGATAGCTTTTCAAGATCTATTTGAGCTTTTCATTCTCATTCTTGAGCTTGACATACTCATCATAGTTGTCGGACTCAACCACTTTCTTGCCTTTGCTACTAGAACCTTACTTAATGCTCTCAACAATCAAGTCATCATATGATGTAGCTATATCAATCTTAACAATATTGTTAGTAGCATCATGTGGCTCATTGGATAATAACTCATGAGAGACAACAAGATTGTCATGATTAACCTTGAGATTGGTGTACTCTTCTTTTAACAAATTGTAGCTAGTGGTGAGCTCATTATGTATCCCCTCAAGTTTATCATGTTTTTCTTTAAGCTCCTTTTTAGATGATTTGAGCTCCTTGAGTTTAGATGACATAATTTTATTCTCTTCTCTAAGCTCAACACTAGCTTTTTTGGCTATGTCATATTTTGCTAAGAGTGAGTCATTCTCAAGTTCTAGCTTTTCATTTTTTGCTCTTGTCTTTCTAATGATTTTAGTGTATTGGTTTAGCAACTTGACAAGATCATTATAAGAAGGTGATTCAAATTCTTCATCACTATCACTATCATCATTGCTAGCATTATCATCACCACTACTATCATCATCATTTATACCTTTCGTTCACCCTT
The DNA here is from genome assembly GCA_904845875.1 of Miscanthus lutarioriparius. Taxonomy (NCBI): domain Eukaryota; kingdom Viridiplantae; phylum Streptophyta; class Magnoliopsida; order Poales; family Poaceae; genus Miscanthus; species Miscanthus lutarioriparius. Next base: position 24,058,418 of record CAJGYO010000019.1, on the reverse strand, counting down.
GGCCATAAGGCATAGGCGTGTAGAGGATGATGGCGGTGGTGTTGGTGAAGATAGTGAAGAATCAATTACAATAGCGACCACCTTTTCGTTCTCATTCTCACTTTCATCATCGGATGAGCCACTTCATGAATCAATATCCGTGAGTCAATCACCAACAATGTATGCCTTGACATTCTTCTTCTTCTTCTTCTTTTGGAATTCCTTCTTCTTGCCATCCTTCTTCTTGTATTGCTTGTTCTTTTTCTTCTCATCATCATCTTCATCACTTGAGTTATATTTCTTGCCCTTGTATTTCTTCTTGTACTTGTCTTTCTTAGATTTGGGGCATTGATGAGCTAGATGACCAAGTTCTCCATAATTATAGCAATCCATTTTAGAGATGGGCTTCCTTCTATTGCTAGTGAAGAATTTCTTCTTCTTGCCATCAAACTTGACACCATTCTTGTTGAGCTTCTTGAGCATCTTGGCAGTTCTTCTCACCATGAGAGCAAGACTTGCATCATCAATTTCATCATCACTTGAGCAATCATGATCAACTCAAGCTTTGCCCTTCTTCTCTTGGCTAGCTTTGAATGCCAAATCTTTCTTCTTGGTGGAAGAAGAGCCATCTTGTGGTGTGATGTGCATGTACAACTCATGTGCATTGATCTTCCCCAATATTTGAGTTGGTGTAGCGGTGGAAAGATCACCTTAATGAAGTACCATCACAATATGCCCATATTTGTCAATGGGGAGGACACTCAAGATCTTTCTTACAACATCGGAGGGTTGCATTTGTGTTAGTCCAAGCCCATTGACTTCCTCTACAAGAACATTTAAGCGTGAATACATCTCATCAGCACTTTCTCTAGGAAATATCTCAAATGAATTAAGCTTTTTCATTACAAGGTGGTAGCGTTCCTCACGCTCACTCTTGGTTCCCTCATGGAGCGCACAAATGTCCAACCATAGTGCATGGGCGTCTTTGTGGTTCCGCACATGGTTAAAAATATCCTTCCAAAGGCCTCTAAAGAGGTGTTTCTAGCCTTTGCATTCCATTTCTCATAATTAACTTCATTGCCTTGAAGGTTTGTGGGATCCTTAGGTTTTGGGAAGCCTTGTGAGGCGGCTCTAAGAACTCCAACATCTAATGCTTCTAGATAAGCCTCCATACGAATTTTCCAATAAGGAAAATAATCTCCCTTAAAGATAGGAGGGGGTCCATCCCTGTGGGACATCTTGCTCTAGGCGGTTAAGCCTAATTTAGCGAGCACGAGGCTCCGATACTAATTGAAAGGATCAAGATGCCCAAGAGGGGGGTGAATTGGGCTAATTCTAAATTCTTTACAATAATTAAGCCCTACACTTAGCCCACTTCACCTCTTGTGCCTAGAATGTGTTTCTATTTTTCTACCGCACAAAAGTTTTGTACCCTAGATTCCAATCCTACTCTAGCATGGCAATTCTAGGAATGTAAAGACATGAAATGAATTGCTCAAATGTAAATGCTCAAAGTAAAGAGAGGAAAAGAAACAAGGCGATGTTTTCCCAAGGTATCAGAGAGTCGTCACTCCCCACTAGTCCTCGTTGGAGCACCCATGCAAGGGTGTAGCTCCCCCTTGATTCGTGCAAGGATCAAGTGATCTCTATGGGCTGATTCTTTGAGACTCCGTCATGGTGAATCACGCACAACCGCTCACAACTTGACTTGGGTCATCCACAAGCTCCGCCGGATGATCACCAAGCTCACAATCACCACCGAGCCATCTAGGTGATGGCGATCACCAAGAGTAACAAGCACAAACTCTCACTTGACCAAGCCAAGCCTAATGAGAAGGGTGGATGCACACTTGCTACTCTCTATGCACTAATGAGGTCCTTACTCTTGGATTCTCAAATCTCAATCATCTCACTAGGCTCTTGCTCTCCCTTGCACTCCAAAGGTGTTTCTCAGCTGAATAAATAGACAAGAGACCTCCCATGGACGAGTGGAGTAAGTATTTATACCCCCGCATTCAAAACATAACGTTTGGAGGCTGAGTCAGCACTCTATGGGGTGACCGAACGCTCCGGTCAGTTATACCCACCACTATGTCAGAAAGAGCCGTTCAGCTCTGACCAGCGTTCGGTCAGCACTAACCGGACGTGTTCGGTCACGAAAACATCTCTCCAGAACCTCTCTGGAGTTGATCAGACGCAGGTACCCAGCGTTCGGTCAGCACCTCCACTCAGCGTCCGGTTAGTACCAGACGACCACAGTTGATCAAATGAACTGACTGGGCTCACCCTCCAGCGTCCGATCACAACCAGACCAGTGTTCAGTCAATCATTTGACCCTCCATTCACTTCCAACTCGAAATCCTATGTGAATAAAGTTTACTCCAATTGATCTTAGGGCTATTCCTGAGCTACCTAGTGCTAGGTTTGACAAGTGTGCACCACACCTAACCCACTAGACTTACCTACGTCAAGCTACTAGTCCATACCCCCCTTAATAGTATGGCCAAAGGAAAAACAAAGTCCTAAACTACTCTAAGTATCTCTTCAACACAAAACGACACTTAGAACTAGTCCGTCCTTAACCTTGTCGTCCATCCTTTGAAAACCGAAACGATTTTCATCGTCAGGGGCATGACAACCATGATTGCCCAATCAATTTTCATTACCATGACCTAACTCAAATTACCTCTGCAAAACACATGTTAGTCATAGTAATCCTATATCGTCATTAATCACCAAAACCCAACTAGAGGCCTAGATGCTTTCACCGGCTTATAAGCCATAGAAATGATCAAGCGAACATGGTGTCTAATGATAATACCCAAATATGACAAAACTGAAAGGACGGATAGGAATCAAGTCAAGTCCCACTGCTACATTGAGACGTATCACAAGTGGTTCATAAAACTCATCGCAAACGCTTTTTGGTCTCAGCAGTAAGCTGTCATTGGTGATAACATTCTTATCACAGGCGGTTTGCAACCGGCGGTGATACTAGCTTATCACAGTCGATTCGTATTACATGCCGGCGGTGATTTGAATTTTCAAAACCACACCAGCTCTAGCTTCATGGTACCAGGAAACTGCTCTAGTTCCAGCTCCACGCTATTTTTCATGGTACGCCGTGGTGCTGAGATTCGAACCTGAGACCTTTGTCCTTAGCTCCTCTAACCATTCTCCTCTAACCACTCCATCCCTAAGTTACTTTGTCTATATAGCATATCAATTCCCCTAGTATTCACCTTTTTAGAATTTAAAATGAATATTCAGGGTCCTAAACAGCTTCAGATGAAAAAGTCATAAACTACAAATTTATTGTTCTAATCGATATCTACAACTTTGATTCTGGTTGTTTTGCCATACGAGATCGTTTGACAAATTTAAATTTTAAAACATCAAAACTTTAGCCAGACTTTTGGGATCTCAAATGATTTCAAATGAGAAACTCATAAACTACAAAGTTGTTGTTCTCATCGAGATCTACAACTTTGGTTTTGATCAATTTTCCTACCGAGGTCGTTTGAAAATTTTAGTTTTTTTTAAATTTTAGGGTAAAGTATAATTTACACCCTCCAACTATCGTGAAAGTATAGATTTCAACCTCGAACTTCAAAACCGGATAACTTTGGCCCTCCAACTCTTGAAAAAGTTCAAATTTCAACCTTCTGGGCGGTTTTGCGTATGAACAGTATTTTGATATTTTTAGGAGGTGCCGAAATTTTATATTATCTTTTAAGCATCTTAACGTCCTCAAATGAAAAAACTCAAAACTACAAAATTGTAGATCTCATTGAGAGCTACAACTTTGGTATAAAAAGTATTTTTATTTAACTCTACACAAATAATATATTAGTGCTCTAATGCGGCAAGCGCTAGTTGGCGATTATTATGGTGCTAAAATTTTATATTATTTTTTCGAGCATCTTACTGTCATCAAATGAAAAAACTCAAAACTAAAAAGTTGTAGATCTCATCGAGGTCTATAATTTACATATAAAAATTATCTTCATCCGCCATTGTATTGAAGGTTTTTATTTTTGAAAATATTTTTTATAAAGTCTCATCATGATGACAATCTACATTTTTTGTAGTGAAAATTTTTAGTTTTACAATTTGTAGTTTTTAAGATCATTTGAGGACGTTAAGATGCTTAAAAAAATAATATAAAATTTCGACGCCTCCTAAAAATATCAAAAGTACTGTTTATACGCAAAACCGCCTAGAAGGTTGAAATTTGAACTTTTTCAAGAGTTGGAGGGCCAAAGTTATCCGGTTTTGAAGTTCGAGGTTGAAATCTATACTTTCGCGATAGTTGGAGGGTGTAAATTATACTTTACCCTAAATTTTAAAACTTCAGATACAAATTTGAGACTATAAATGATTTCTAATAAAATAGTTGTCAACTATAAAGTTGTATATCTCATTGAGATCTACAGCTTTTTTTGGTCATTTTTCATATCTCGGGTCATTTGTACAATTCAAAAAAATTGAATTTCAAAATTTGAGCACTTCAAACAGAATTCTAGGACCGTAAATGGTTTCAAATGAAAAAGTTGTCAACTACAAAGTTGTTGATTGCGACGAGATCTACAACTTTAGTATAAAGTTTGTTTTCATCTGACTTTATTTGAAAAAGTTATAAATTTATTTATACTGCAGCATGGTTATCACCACCGTATCATATAACAAGTTGACGGTGAAAATGTCTTCACCGCTGGTTCATATGGCTAGACGGCAGTGATGAGGAGCACATCATCACGGCCGGCTGGTGGTGCAACCCAGCTGTGATGATGGGCTATCACCGTCGGTTGGTAAGACGAAGGGGCAGTGATAGTTATCGACCCAGATGTTCTTACAAACCGGCAGTGATACTCTCATCACCAATGGTTCATATTATGAACCGTTGGTGATAGCTATCTCTATCATTTTTAATGATACCAGCGATGATAAAAGCATTGCTGGTAGGTCAATCTATAGTAGTGTCCCTTCTCTTATTCTAGACAAGCACAAAACAGGCCAACACCCCCCTTCTCCTCCCACCCCCTAGTCGATCTCCTCTTTGTTTTCGATGAAAAATAGGTGCCCCTCCTCCTTAGTGTCACCCCTATCCCTTCTCACATGCAAGACAGTAACAACTATTCTCTTAATTCCTGGCCCCACTTCCCTTAATATCTACTTAATCACACCCCTCTCTCTTCCTTTTGTTTTCGTTCGACGAAAACAATCATGTCTCGTCCCTTGTCACGTACAGAGGAGAGACAAACCTCTGCCTCTCCTCTTCCCCTAGTCGTCCCTCTTTTCCTTCCTCTCTCTCCTTCCTATCCACTAAAACAGAGTGCCCCGTCGATTGAAATCTGTTTTCCTACTTTGTTTCCCTTCCTAGGCACCTCAGGAAGGAATTGGTGAGATTTACTTCACCCTCGCAGCTGTACCTGTATTGGGTGGTGGTTGTTGCTGCTGTCGTAGAGGGTACATCGATCAACGATAGCACGAGCAGGACACCCCATTGCACCTCATTGTCACCATCGGTCTGCATCTAAAATTAGCTTTAGTGCATCTAAACAAGTAGACTATTTTTTAGCTAAGTTTTAACTAATTGTTAGCCAACTAGATAGCCAACCACAACTAAATTTTAGCCAAAACTAGTAACTAGCCATGTGTATCAAACATGCCCTTACTACTACTACTACCAAAACACAAATTTTTGGATTTTTTCCATTTAGATTTTATTTTTACTTACTTAAGGCATGCTTGACACACATGGCTAGTTACTAGTTGGGGCTAAACAATAGTTCCAATTAGCTATGGTTGGATAGCGAGTTGGCTAACCACTAGTTAAGACTTGGCTAACATATTAGTCCACCTATTAGCTCTTTTTGTTTGGATGTGCTAGAGCTTTTTTTAGCTAGCTAACAATTAGCTCTTATATCTAAATAGGCTCTTAAAGCAACCACAATGTATATAGACCAAACAGTTCATATACATGGGAGCCCATAAAGTGTCCAAAACTAGGAGAGAGAAAGACAGGAGTAGGAAAAAAATATTTTTCTATAGATAGTCTATAATCTTATGAGTGCCTTTTACTACATATTAACTTACAATAGTTTATATAGCTGGTGATGATTATTTTAGTGAAACTTCTTTTGGATAATATTGTGATTGCTCCACCACGTTGCTAACCTCGAACATACGTATAAGCGGTTGGCTCTCGGACTTGCTAGCGATCAGACGTCTGTCCAGGACACTAGCGTCCGGACACTGCCGCATAGAGAGCAAACGAGCGCATAGCGCGTTAGGCTCGCGAGGGAGCGCACCAGCAGTGGGCACCGCCCCGGACGTCGTCCATGCCACCCCGAACGTCGTCCGCACCGTCGACCGCTTCCCATGCGCATCCTATGTGCAACACTCGATCTACTTTTAAAACATCCAGATACAACAATTGCAACATACAAAAGAAGACAAATGAAACATTTAAAACAAGCGTCTAAAACACTTGCGAAAAGTGCCTGAAAAACATTTGAAAATCATTGCAAACATTTGCAACATCCAGATGAAACACTCGCAAACATACGTATGAAACACCTGAAAACACTTAAAATATATGCTTGCAACATGCATGTATATGCAACATCCAGATAAAACAATTGCAACATTCGTCTGTAGATAAAATATTTAGAACATACACTTGAAATATACGTGTATAGCCATTACAACATGTACAACATCCCAATCTACTTTTGCAACATCGATATACAACACTTGCAACATACCTCTAAAAATTCTGAAACACTTGAAACATGCGCATTCAGCGTAGCATCTGCTCGCTGCTCGGATGAATGGAGACTCGCCAATGTGAAGCTCGACGCCGAGTAGAGCTCGATGCCATGGAGTGGCATAGAGATCGTCGGTGTGGAGCTCATCGGTGGCATGGACCTCCGTAAGGACAGAGACATGTGGATGGAACATGGCCGTGATAGGAGGCGCGAGTCTAGGCGGGACACGCGACGCGGGTGGGCGGCAAGGACGCGGGCGAGGCCGCACGGCGTGAGCGTGGGCGACGCGGCTGATGGTGGAGTCCATCCCAGAGGAGAGGTGCTCAGCACGCTGAGCGAATGGGCGGAATTTTTTATTTTTTAGCCCTTTTTTGAAATTGTTTCACAAATATGCCCCTGAAGGTATGATTTCAAAATTTGGACTCTTAGCTCGGCACCAGCGTTTCTAGCGCCAAGCTTACACTGCTCAGTGCCATCGTTGCTGGCGCCGAGCTTGGGGCCACGTTGGCGCCATGGACGCTGACATGGTAGCCAGCTCGGTGCCGTGGATCTTGGCGCCGAGCTCGGCGCCAACAATCCTGGCGCCCAGTCCTCTTACTTATGGGCCCGAGGTTCCTTTCTCTCTTCCTCTCTCTTTCTCTCTACCGTCCGTGCCCGCACCGTCCCCGTCCACGCCGTCATCGCCCGCGCGCCCGCGCCGCTGCGCCCGCGTGCTCAAGCGTCTGAGCCACCCCGCCCGCACCCGCACCGCCACGGCCACTCCCACTACGCCCGTACCCCACAGCCGTCCCAGCCACGCCCATGCCCGCACCCTCGGTGACCGTCACCGCCCGTGCCAGCCCCGCGCCCGCACCCACGCCGGCCATCCCCGGCCTCGCCCTCGCCCTCGGCGGCCGTCCCCGCCCGCGCCCACAGCCGTGGTGGCCCTATGCCCGCGGCGGCCATCCCCGCCCATGCCCGTGACTGCGCCCACGGCTGCACCGTCCCCGGGCCCTGCAGCACCCGGCCGTGCCAGGTAAAAATTGTGAATATGAAATGTAGGTGCATAGTTAGTTTGATTGTAATGTAGTAGTTCAATTATTTGTTATTTACTAGTTAATGTGATGACTCAGGTAGTTGATTTAGTTAGTGATCTAGTGAGATAGATATGTAGATAGATAGAAACATAGATACATAGGTACATAGACATAGCTATTTTGTGAGTACACTATTTATATATACGTAGTTATTATCATATTTACTTAGTTTATAGTTAGAAAGTACTTGTTAGGTACTATCTATCGTCTAATTTGGACTAAAGGACATGTGTTTTATTATGTGTTTGAACTAGATGGACAACCTAGTGACCATATATCATGGAGGCACCGTTGAATGTGATCGCTATGGATATGTTGAGTTTGTTGACATGCCAAACGTGCCTGTGCTATTCAATGATAGGCCTTCATTTAGTGAGATGGTTGCAAGGGCTTGGGAGGAGCTGCATTGCCTTGGAGATGATGATGATGTCATTGCAGTTGAGGGTGTACTGCACCTAGGTTCTCCTCCCAAGATCCTCAGGCGAATGATCCCAATTGGGTGTGTGGATCAGTGGGAGAACTATGTGAGATCGGCTATGAAGAGCCAGTTGCAATGTTTGGACGTGGTTGTGCGTCGGGTGTTAGTTGATCCCATCCCTCATAGGTTTTCCCCACCAATGGGTCAGTAGGCACACATCAACCCTCCTGTCCCGGAACCTAATATGGATGTGGAGGTTGCACCTACGGTTCCCGATGCTCAACCTGCCCCCAATGAGGTAGTTGGAGATGCTCGTCAAACTCATGTTGTTGTGGCAGATCCTCCTCATGAGATCCCTTTGACATAGAATCATCTGAGTAAGTGTCTTAACCGCATGGTTCTTGGGAGCTTACCCCCTTCCTTACATCCATTTCTTTCATTCTTTCCTCATTTCTCTACTTATGTTGCAGGAGACATTTCTGAGAATGTGGATGTGCCCCCTGTTGTTGCGCAAGTGCACTATGGAGATGGATTCCATGGCTCCAATAGGGTTGAAATTATGAATGATTCGGAGCCATATGAGATGGCAAGGGCTCTTGATTCTGATGATGATCGCCCTGATGGAGAGCTGACAGAGAGTGATGTTGAGATGCTAAGGCATATCTTTCCTGGCCGCCGTGATCCAAGAGTTCACGAGTTCAGTGATCTTGCTCATTCTGATCAGGCGTGTGCAGAAGGACGTGATGATAAGCTCCTAGAAGCTTCTGAGGCCAGCCCTAACATGGTAATTGAGAATGGGAGGGCATTCAAGGACTTCTCTGCATTGAAGAGGTGGTTGCAGGCGTTTGTAGTGATATGAAAGAGACCTTACAAGGTCTTGCATTCATATGCGGAGTGCCGTTACACAATTGTGTGTGACAAGGAACGCTACCCATGGAGGGTTTGTGCAAGGAAGCAAAAGGTCACCAGAAAGTGGAAGATCACAAAAGTTGTCAGGCCACACAATTGTGCTGACCATGAGCTGACACTGAAGCATCAATAGTTGACATCTACCCTCATTACCAAGCAGTTGATGGGAATATTGTAGGGAGAACCCAACATGAAGGTTGGGACAATTATCAGGACCATTGAGGCATTGTATGGAGGTTATGTGATAACTTATGGTAAAGCTTGGAGGGTTAAGCAGCGAGCGTGGAAGATGATATATAGGGACTGGGAGGATGGGTACGAGCAGCTACCAGTACTTTTCAATGTAATCAAAGTGGTGAATCCAGGCATGCATTATGAGTACATCCCAAAACCAAATGCATGGAAGGATGGGAGGCAGATATTCTTTCGTGCTTTTTGGTGCTTCCCTTGGTGTGTCGAGGCCTTTAGGCAATGTCGTCCTGTATTCTCCATTGATGGTACATTCTTGATTAGCAAATACCAGGGCACACTTCTTATAGCCATATCCTGTGACACGAACAACAAGTTGGTTCCTTTGGCATTTTCTTTGGTTGGGAAGGAGAACAATGATAGTTGGGGATGGTTCTTGAGGCTAATCCGGATACATGAGGTTGGGCCTGGCAGGGAGGTTGGTGTCATATCTGATAGGCACCAGGGCATACTTAATGCCGTGCGAGAGCAGATAGAGGGGTATGCACCTTTGCACCATCGTTGGTGTACTCGGCACCTTGCTGAGAATCTACTCCGGAAGGATGGTGTGAAGGACAACTTTGATCTATTCCAGGAGGCTGCTCGACAGCTTAAGGACAAGTACTTTCAGAAAAAGTTGGAGCAGGTCAGAACCGCATCAAATGCAGAAGGTAGACAATGGCTCACAGGTTTGATGAGGGATTTGGAGAAATGGACAAGAGCTCACAATGTTGGTGGATGGAGGTACGAGTTTCAATGCAGCAACATGGCAGAGTCATTCAATAAGTTGCTATTAGGGATACGTGGTATTCTCATGAATGCAATCGTTCAATTCACCTTCTACAAGCTTGTTGCCTGGTTCAACGATAGACACGCCCATGCATTGAAGTTGTGGAGTGATGGAGAGATATGGGCTCTAAAACCAAAGGCACACCTAGAGAAGGCAAATGAAAGGGCTGGCACACATGAGGTTACATGCTTTGACCACGCCACAGGGACTTATCAGGTCGAGCATAGGGGCGGTACAATGTCCGACAGCGAGGTTCGAGAGTTGAGGATGCATGTGGTTATCCTCCAAGATTTCAAATGCACTTGTGGTAAACCAAGGCAGTACCACTTTCTATGTTCCCATTTGGTGGCAGTAGCTAGGCATCGCAACTATAATATTGAGAGCAGGATACCTCACGAGTTTAGTGTCGACACGCTTGTGCACACATGGAGCTCCCGCTTCTTGCCTTTTTGGGACCCTAGAGAGTGGCCTCCATATGATGGGCCAAACTACATTGCGGATCTAGCTTACCATTGGAACAAGCGTGGATCAAGGAAGAGGACGAGGCATAGGATGGTTATGGATCAGATACCCAGAAGAACGAGGTGTGGGAGAGGAACCCCATTTCTTACTGACCCCGAGCAGTACAAGTGCGGCAAGTGTGGTAGACTTGGCCACAATTCACACAGTTGCCATTGGCAGATTAGTGAGATGCGACTATTGGTTGTCTTCATTATTTCATATTTGTCGTATTCATTTAATTAATTATGCATGTCTCAATTTATGCATGTAATTGTGTTAATTACTTGTACATTTCTAAGTTCATGTTTCATTGTATATTGAATTTCTAATTCATTGACTTTTTTTGTAGGATGGCGCAATTCCACCTGCTCGACCCAACGTACGAGGTGACCCACCGAGGACGTCTCATAGCGGCGGGGCAGGTATTAATCTATATGTTTTGTTCAAATTTTTATGAGCGTACATGTGTTCATGAAGTAACAGGAGACTATGTTTTATTCCATGAAGGACCTTCTGCTCCTTCGTCCTAGAACCCACAATGGGTTCTTGGACATGCAGTACGACGACAGTGTCGGAACGGGACCCACGGCATACCCCGCAAGGAAGAGAGAAGATCTAGTCTAACTAGGATTCTTCCCATGTAATCTTAGTAGTAGTATTATTCTGTAATCCTACTAGGAACTCTCATTATAAACCGACTAGGACTTTGGCCTCCTGACTATATAAAGGAGGGCAAGGTTCCTAGAGACGGGACTTTACGACACAATACTTCACAATCAATCCAACGCAAAGGCTAATGCCAACTGGACGTAGGGCTATTACTCGATCACAATCGAGGGTCCAAACCAGGATAAATCGATTGTCTCTTGCGTTAACCGTCGAGTTCTGCAAAAATGCTGAAGCCCGAACAAACTGCCCCGGGTACCCCCGTGGCAGGCTATCGGTGGTGAAACATCGACAGCTGGCGTGCTAGGTAGGGGCTTTCGGTGAATTTGCATTCGAGAGCTCGACGAACCTCGACAACATGATCTTCTCGACAGGATCAACCTTCATCTTCGGTTCATGGATCTGCGAGGTAGGTGACAATGGCAACCTCCAAAGTCGTCTCCTCTGAGATTCGGATCACCATGAAGACCATTCTATTTCGGCGACTACAACAAATCAACTCACTGGAAGATTCACGTAGCTCACGATGTCCGATCCAACCCAGATTTTGTAACTTTGCGCATCCGACTCAAACTCAGGTTCCGCATCCGAAATGGAGTCTTACCCGAGTTCTTCGGAGAAACCGAGTTCTTTTCCGATGGGGCTTAAGAACGCGGCCTTGGCCTATCAAGAATACGACTCGGAGTACACTCAGAGTCTTTTCAAGAAGTCGGGTCCTTTTCCATTCGGACTCCACAACATGGCAACATCTTATCAGACACGGCCCGAAGGATCCCTCGATCTGGTGTTTAGAATGCCACTGAAAGGAGCTTAGGAAGGCCTCGTACTAACTATAACATCTCAAGACTGCATCATCCACTGGCCAGGTTCTGTTCCTGGGGATAGCGGTACCCGACTAGTCGGCACTATGACAACAACAATTCTACCCTACCAAGAAGGAGACTCGATCTATGACCTCGAAGCCTCTACTAAAGTTATTAACTACTCCGACGGTGTGGAAACCGACGCCGATAGCGGAACAATTCACGCACGAGAAGTATTCATGGTTCGCCGTCCTCGATCACCATTGGTCCCCCTAGAAGCGCCCGATGTTAGGTCATCGGATGAATCTAAGTCCAACATATCACCCTTTACCTAGGGGCACGATGGTGAGACCGAGAATCAAAAGCAAGCCAAAGAAAGAAAGAACAAATTGAAACAAGGATGTCAATGCCGTGCTAGGCAGCGCAAGGAAGCTTGGATCAGATATGAGTCAGATCTGGCTGAGTACAATAGAAGAAAATCAGAGCGAGAGGTCGAAGAAGGATGCACGGTGAATACACCCTATGATAAGATCCGAGAAGCACTAGAAGAACTTAGAGCGACCTCACATCCCAGTGAAAAACAAGAATAGCTCCAGGATTTTCTCTGGTCAACAGTCCTAAGGACGCACGATGGAAGGACCCGCTCAAGACTACCTGCCAGGTCAACATCTCATGAGCAGGAAGATCAAAATCAAAGGAAGTCCGCTTTCGAGAGACTTGGACCAAGTGGAAGTCACAACAGAGAAAGTAGAAGGGACCATAGTCAAAACGACCGAGTCGAACAACCAAGAAAGGTCAGAAGCAAAGCACCTATTTAGATAGCCACACAGAACTACTCTCACCAAAACAACAGTTGGCAAGAAGGGGGTGCTGAATCAGAATACATAGAAGCCAGAACGCACGATAGATTCCCCTGTTTTGCAAACAGACTTGCTTCAATACGACTACCTCACAAGTTCAAGCCGTCCAACCACTCTAAGTATGATGGCAAGATCAAACCAAGGCAGTGGCTTAGGATTTACTCGCAATCGATTGAACTGGCCGGAGGAGACGATGATATCAAGACCTTGTTCTTTCCCATGGCCCTAGAAACCATGCCCCTCCAATGGTTCGATAAATTGAATCTAGGATCAATCAAAAATTGAGAGGACTTGCAAAGAGCTTTCTGTGAAAAATTTCGCGGGTATCATTACACACCCAATCACCCACGTAGAGTTAAAAGGACTCAAGTAGAAAGGAGGTGAAAGTCTCAGAAATTACTATCGACGATTTGGCGAACTACGTGCTCAAGTACATGACATCACCGAACGAGAAGTAATCGAAGCTTTCTCTCATGGAATCATGGCTAGGTGGCAATTTTAGGACTTCTGCAAAGAAAACCCAAGAAACAATGAAGAATTCAGATTCACAGTAGAAACGATGATTACTGCAGAGGAGAAGACACGAGAAAGGTTCCCTGATAGAAACAACTGAGACAACCCGGACAAGCAAAATCATCGAAACATCATACATCAGGAAAGAAAACATGGACAAGACAACACCGTAGCAGTGGTTGACAAATCAAGGAAGTTTTCCAAACCCAGAAGGTATGATGACATTGAAAACATGCATTGCATCTTGCACCCCAAAGGAAATCACACCATCAGAAATTGCTACACCTTCAATGATCGATACACAAGAAAAGATAGTAAGGGAAACACTAAAGAAGACAATCAGAAAAAAGATGAAGACAACCACGAAGACAAGGGATTCCAAAAATCCAGGGGGACGGTAGCAGTGATCTTCGCTGGGGCCCCAGACTCCAGAAGCAAACATCAAGAAAAGCTAGCTCTACGAACCATCATGGCTGTAGAACCGGCTACTCCAAGATATCTCAATTGGTCACAGTATCCAATCCAATTTTCAAGAGAAGACCAATGGACTAGTGTAGGAAACACAGGCCATTACCCACTAGTTCTAGATCCAACTATTGTCGGTATGACTGTCACAAAAGTACTAATCGACGGGGGAGCCAGACTTAACATCATTTTTTTAGAAACTCTAAGGAAGATGGGACCACAACTCGCCGGGATGATTACACCAATGAGCACCCCTTTTTATGGCATAGTACCCGGCAAGGCAGCGATGCCACATTGACAAATCACTCTACCGGTTACTTTTGGAACTCCCTTGAACTACCAGACAGAGTTCATCAAGTTTGAAGTTGCAGACTTCGATTCATCATATCACGCAATCCTCGGGCGCCCAGCACTAGCAAAATTCATGGCGATACCGCATGATCCGTACCTGTTGCTTAAGATGCTAGGGCCTAACGGTGTCCTTTCTCTTCGAAGTGATTTGAAGCGTGCTTTTGACTGCGACGTTCAGGCAATCCAAATTGCAGCAAAAGCACAAGCCGCCAATGGTAGAAAAGAAATAGCCACTATTGCAGCAGAAATAAGCCCAGAAGAGCTAGAGATACCGGCTAAAAAACCCAGCATCCTCGCACCACCAAAAGAAGCCAACGTCAAGCAAATCGACCTAGGCACCGATGATCCCTCCAAAACGGCAACCATCAGCGCCCACCTCTCGGCAAAATAGGAACTCGTGCTCACCAACTTTCTTTAGGACAACAAAGATATCTTCGCTTGGAAGCCCGCCGACATGCCAGGTGTCCCAAGAGAGTTGGTTGAGCACAGAATTGATATCAATGAAGGCTCCAAGCCTATGAAGCAATGGCTACGACGATTCTCACCCGACAAGAAATCACAAAGCTAATGGCCACCGGATTCATCAGAGAAATCCTTCATCTAGATTGGCTAGCAAACCCAGTTCTAGTACAAAAAAAGAATACGGACAAGTGGCGCACGTGCGTCGACTACACATACCTCAACAAACACTGTTCGAAAGATCCGTTCGGGCTACCACACATTGATCAGATAGTTGATTAAACAGCAGGGTCTGCCCTATTATCCTTTCTTGATTGCTATTCAGGATATCACCAGATCGCATTAAAGGAACAGGACCAGAGCAAGACATCTTTCATCACTCCATTCGGTGCCTACTGCTACAAGACCATGTCGTTTGGACTCAAGAATGCTGGTGCCACTTATCAAAGAGCTATACAAACATGCCTTGGTGAACATATTGGTGAAAACATAGAGGCATATGTGGATGACGTAGTAGTAAAAACAAAGAACCCGGACACACTAATTGAAGACTTAAAGCAAACCTTCGAAAACCTAAAAAGATGGAGGTGGAAATTGATCCCAAACAAGTGTGTATTCGGGGTTCCTTCAGGACAACTACTCGGATTCTTGGTCAGTCATCGTGGAATCGAAGCAAGCGCCAAGCAAATTTGAGCCATAACAGAGATGGGCCCTCCCCGAAGTGTCAAAGATGTGCAGAAACTAACAGGCTGTATGGCGGCCCTCAATCGTTTCATATCAAGACTTGGCGAAAAAGGGTTACCTTTCTTTAAACTACTAAAGAAGAAAGATAAGTTCGAGTGGACAGAAGAAGCCAACGAAGCTTTCAAAAAGCTCAAGGCATACCTCACCTCCTGACCCGTTCTCACACCTCCAAAGAAACATGAAGACATGATGCTATACATTGCGGCAACTTCTATTGTGATCAGCACGGCGATTGTCATAGAAAGAGAAGAAGAAGGGCGTGTATATAAAGTACAATGCCCCGTGAAAGCATCTAGGCCCCTAGTTGGGTTTCGGTGATTAATGACAATACAAGATTACTATGACTAACGTGTGTTTTGCAGAGGCAATTAAGTTAGGTCATGGTAACGAAGATCAATTGGGCAATCAAAGTTGTCATGCCCCTACGATGGAAATCGTTTCGGTTTTTAAAGGATGGACGACAAGGTTAAGGATGACTAGTTCTAAGTGTCGATTGGAGTTAGAGAGACACTTAGAGTAGTTTAGGACTTTGTTTTTCCTTTGGCCGTACTATTAAGGGGGGTATGGATGGGTAGCTTGACCTAGTTGAGTCTAGTGAGTTAGGTGTGGTGCACACTTGTCAAAACTAGCTCTAGGTAGCTCCTATGAATGCCTAAGATCCTTTGGAGCAAACTTCATTCACATATGTTCGGAAGTTGGAAGTGAATGGAGGGTCAAACACTGACCGGACGCTGGCCCCGGTGTCACCGGACGCTGGCCGCAGGGTCCAGTCAGTTCATTTGATCAACGTCTGCGTTCGGTGTGACCGGACGCTGGAGAGGTCAAGTGACCGGACGCTGAAAGGCAGCGTCTGGTCGACTCCAGTAAGGTTCCAGTGAAGGGAATCTGCGACCGGACGCGTCCGGTCAGTACTGACCGGACCCTAAGGGTTCAGCATCTGGTCGAGTCCAGTAAGGTTCTAGTAAGGGTTTTATGCGACCGAACGCGTCCGGTCAGTGCTGATCGGACCCTGCTAGCGTCCGGTCAATACATTTTTACTGGTTCGCGGGTTGAACTGACCGGAGCGTCTGGTCAACATGACCGGAGCGTCCGGTCACCCCACAGAAGCTCATAACTGTTCGTTTTTCAGGCTGCCTTATAAATAGAAGCTCCACTCGTGTGTGGAGTCACTTTTGCTCATTCCAACAGCTAAGAAACACGTTTGTGAGTGCCAAGAAGAGCAAGGTCCTATTGAGGTGATTGAGATTTGAGAATCCAAGAGAGTAGCCTCATTAGTGAATCAAGAGTAGTCAAGTGTGCATCCATCTTCTCATTAGGCTTCGTGTGGTCAAGTGAGAGTTCGTGCTTGTTACTCTTGGTGATCGCCATCACCTAGATGGCTTGGTGGTGATTGGGAGCTTGGAGTTCACCCGGTGGAGCTTGTGGGTGACCCAACTCAAGTTGTGAGCGGCTTTGGGTGATTCACCGTGATGGAGTGTCGAAGAATCAACCCGTAGAGAGCACTTGATCCTTGCGCGGATCAAGGGGGAGCTACACCCTTGCGTGGGTGCTCCAACGAGGACTAGTGGGGAGTGGCGACTCTCCGATACCTCGACAAAACATCGCCGCGTTCCTCTCTCCATTTACCTTGAGCATTTACTTTAAGTATTTACTTTGAGCAATTCAATACTTGTCTTTACATTCATAGAATTGCCATGCTAGAGTAAGTTTGGAACATAGGTTGCAAGTCTTTTGTGCGTTAATTTGATAGAAATACTTTTCTAGGCACAAGGGGTTAATTGGGCTATCCGTAGGATTATATTATTGCAAGAAAATTTAGAATTAGCCCAATTCACCCCCCCCCCCTCTTGGGCATCTTGATCCTTTCAATTGGTATCGGAGCCTCGTACTCACGTTTTTAAGCTTAACCGCTTAGAGTAAGATGTCTCACGGGGATGGACCTCCTCCTATCTTCGAGGGGGATGATTTTCCATATTGGAAAATATGCATGGAGGCATACCTAGAAGCTCTAGACGTTGGAATACTTAGAGCCGCCTCTCAAGGGTTCCCAACACCTAAGAATCCCACACAACTTCAAGGCGATGAAGTGAATTATGAAAAATGGAATGCAAAGGCTCGCAACACCATCTTTAGAGGTCTTTGCAAAGATGTGTTCAACCGCGTAAGGAACCACAAAGACGCCCATGCACTATGGTCGGACGTTTGTGCGCTCCATGAGGGAACTAAGAGTGAGCGTGAGGAATGCTATCATCTTGTGATTAAAAAGCTAAATTCATTTGAGATGCTTCCCAAGGAATGTGCTAATGAGATGTATTCACGTTTGAATGTTCTTGTAGAGGAAGTCAATGGGCTTGGACTTACTCAAATATGGCCATATTGTGACCGTGCTACACCAAGGTGATCTTTCCACCGCTACACCGACACAAATCTTGGGAAAGATCAATGCTCATGAGATGTACATGCACATCACCCTACAAGATGGCTCATCCTCTACAAAGAAGAAAGAGAAGGACTTAGCATTCAAAGCTAGCCAAGATAAGGGCAAAGCAAGACTTGAGTATGAGAGCTCAAGTGATGAAGATGATGAAGAAAGCCTTGCTCTCATGGTGAAAAAGACCGCCAAGATGCTAAAAAGGCTAAACAAGAGTGGCATCAAGTTTGACAACAAGAAGAAGAAGTTCTTCACTAGCTCAAGAAGAAAGCCAATCTCCAAAATGGATTGCTACAATTGTGGCGAACTTGGCCATCTAGCTCATCAATGTACAAAGCCCAAGAAAGACAAGTTCAAGAACAAGAACAAGGGCAAGAAAGATGACTCAAGCAATGAAGATGATGATGAGAAGAAAAAGAACAAGCCATACAAGAAGAGAGATGGCAAAAAGAGGGACTTCTACAAGAAGAAGAAAGGTGGAAAGGCCTACATTGTCGGTGATTGGCTCACGGACATTGATTCATCAAGTGGATCATCCAATGATGATAGTGACGATGAAAAGGTGGCCGCCATTGCTATTGATCTTGCATCTTCACCGCCATCATTGCCATCATCCTCTACACACCTATGCCTTATGGCCAAGGGTGAACGCAAGGTAACTAAGAGTAATGATAGTAGTGATGATGAACATGCTAGTGATGATGATAGCGATAGCGATGATGATGACTCACCTACATATGATGATCTTGTCAAAATATTAAGAAAATACACTAAGATCATTAGAAAGAGTAGAGCTACAAATGAAAAGCTTGATGCTAAAAATGATTCACTCTTAGCTAAGTGTGATACATTTGAAAAGGCTAATGATGAGCTTCGAGAAACTAATGATGCTATATCATCCAAACTCAAGGAGCTCAAATCCTCCAAGAAAGAGCTTAAAGATAAACATGATAAACTTGAGTGGGTGCACAATAAACTCATCACTAACCACAACAAGCTAAAAGATGAATACACTACTCTTAAGATTAATCATGATACTCTTGTTATTGCTCAAGAATTTTTACCAAATACGCCACATGATGCTACTAACCATGTTGTCAAGATTGATATAGCTACCTCATGTGATGATTTAATTGATGAAAGCATTGAGCATGGATCTAGTAGCAAAGGCAAGCAAGTGGTTGAGTGCAATGACTATGATGAGTATGTCAAGCTCAAGAGTGACAATGAGAAGCTCATGAAAGATCTTGAAGAGATGAAAAGTCACAACACCATTGTGCTAGAAACTCTTGATCATGACAAAGAGTTGATCCTTGAGAATGAGAAGCTAAAAAAAGAAAACAAGAAACTCAAGGAAGAGAAGAACAATGATATTCTTAAGGAAGAGAACAAGAAGCTCAAGATGGAGAAAGAGCATCTCAAGGTGGGATTGAGCAAGTTTGCTAGAGGCAAGCATCTCCAAAGTGAGCTACTCATGAATATCGTCATGAAGATGGATAGAAGTGGCATTGGATATATGGCAAGTGTAGAAAAGATGAAGGCCCAAGCTCAACACCAACAATCAAAGCCAAAGCCAAAGCCAAAAAGATATTTTGAGTGTGGACAAGAAGGCCATTTTGCTCATGATTGTCAAACTCCACCACCACAACCCTTGCCCAAGCATGCTAGACCCTTTGCTTTCAATGCTCACTACATGCTTAGAAAAGATTCTAGTGGAAAGATGAAAGTCATGTTCTTAGGACCCCCCAACAAGAGTAGGCCTAAGAAGATTTGGGTGGCTAAGTCACTTGTTGAGAAGGTGAAGGGCCCTCAACAAGTTTGGATCCCTAAAGCTTGAATCTCTTGTGTGTAGGTGAACTACAAGACCGGTGGAAGTCATTGGGTTATTGATAGTGGTTGCACTCAACATATGACCGGTGATCCTCGTATGTTCACCTCACTAGATGAAGAGGTAGATGGACAAGAGAAAATAACATTTGGAGATAATTCAAAGGGCAAGGTTAAAGGATTGGGCAAAGTGGCAATATCAAATGATCATTCCATCTCCAATGTGCTCTATGTTGCTTCATTGAGCTTCAACTTGCTATCCGTTGGGCAATTGTGTGATCTTGGCTTTCAATGCTTATTCACCGAGAAGGAGGTTGTTGTATCCAAGGTAGATGACAATCAAGTGATATTCAATGGATTTAGATACAATAACTTATATCTAGTTGACTTCACCTCCGAAGATGCAAACTTGAAGACTTGCCTATTCACCAAAACAACACTTGGGTGGCTATGGCATAGAAGACTTGCTCATGTTGGGATGAGCTCACTCAAGAAGCTTATGAAGAATGATTTGGTGAGAGGGTTGAAGGATGTGAAGTTTGAGAAGGACAAGCTTTGTAGTGCATGTCAAGCCGGCAAGCAAGTTGCAAACACTCATCCAACCAAAGCTTTCATGTCAACCACAAGAGTGCTAGAACTCCTACACATGGATTTATTTGGACCAACAACATACAAAAGTTTGGGAGGAAATCTCTATTGTCTTGTGATTGTGGATGACTATTCAAGGTATACATGGGTGTTCTTCCTTCATGACAAATCCGAAGTTGCATCTTGCTTCAAGAAGTTTGCCAAGAGAGCTCAAAATGAATTTGAAGTGAAGCTCAAGAAGATAAGAAGTGACAATGGCAAAGAGTTTGACAACACAAACATAGAAGCTTATTGTGATGAAGTTGGAATCAAACATGAAGTCTCCGCAACTTATACTCCTCAACAAAATGGTGTAGTTGAGAGGAAGAACCGGACTTTGATCACTCTTGCAAGGACAATGCTAGATGAGTACAACACCCCTGAAGCTCTATGGGTGGAAGCAATCAACACCGCATGTTATGCATCCAATCGCCTATTCCTTCAAAAGTTCCTTGGCAAGACACCTTATGAGTTACTAAATGGGAAGAAGCCGGACATCTCATTCTTTAGGGTGTTTGGTTGCAAATGCGACATCTACAAGAAGCGGCAACACCTAGGGAAGTTTCAAAGACGTTGTGATATAGGTTTTCTTGTTGGTTACTCATTGAAGTCCAAAGCATATAGAGTATTTAATCATGCCACCGGCTTGGTTGAAGAAACATATGATGTGGAATTTGATGAATCTAACGGCTCCCAAGGAGCACATGAGAATCTTAATGATGTAGGTGATGAACCGTTGAGAGAGGCTATGAAGAATATTCTGGTGGGAGACATCAAGCCAAAAGATGATGAAGATGATGTACAAGTCATTAACCAACCTTCTTCATCAAGTGTACCACAAGATGGTGAAAAAGATGGGAGAGTAGAAAATAAAGATACTCATATCTCTCATGAGCAAATGGTGGTACAAGCACAAGATGTTGATGCTCCACAACCTCCTCCTCAAGTGGTCAATAGAAGAAATACACCTCTCCTACAAGATCATCCACAAGATCTCATCATAGAGATTCCATCAAAGGGTGTAATGACTCGATCTCAAAAACTTACTTCATTTATTGCTCATCACTCTTTTGTCTCTTGCTATGAGCCTACCAAGGTAGAAGAAGCTCTTAAAGATCCGGATTGGATCAATGCCATGCATGAAGAGTTGAACAACTTCACTCACAATGAAGTTTGGACTCTTGAAGAGCGACTAAAAGGTGCAAGAGTCATTGGAACAAAGTGGGTGTTCCGCAACAAGCAAGATGATCAAGGTGTTGTTGTGAGGAACAAGGCAAGACTAGTTGCAAAGGGGTTCTCTCAAGTTGAAGGCTTAGATTTTGGAGAGACCTTTGCACCGGTTGCAAGATTAGAAGACATTCGTATCCTACTTGCATATGCATCACATCATGAAATGAAACTATATCAAATGGATGTGAAAAGTCCATTTTTAAATTGCTTTATTAATGAACTAGTCTATGTTGATCAACCTCCCAGGTTTGAAGACCCTAGATATCCTAATCATGTTTATAGGTTGTCCAAGGCACTATATGGACTTAAGCAAGCCCCAAGAGCTTGGTATGAGCGCCTTTGGGACTTTCTTATTGTGAAGGGCTTCACCATTGGGAAGGTCGACACTACACTATTCACCAAGGAGCTTGATGGGCATATCTTCATTTGTCAAGTATATGTTGATGATATCATCTTTGGATCATCAAATGAAGACTCATGCAAAGAATTTGGTGAATTGATGTCAAAGGAGTTCGAGATGTCCATGATTGATGAGCTTATATTCTTTCTTGGTTTTCAAGTCAAGCAAATGAAAGAAGGCATTTTCATCTCTCAAGAGAAATACACAAAAGATCTTCTCAAGAGATTCAAGATGGATGAATATAAGCCAATCAAGACACCAATGCCTACCAATGGACATCTCGACCTAGATGAGGGAGGTAATCCGGTTGATCAAACTCTCTACCGTTCTATGATTGGTAGCTTGTTATATTTAACCGCATCTAGGCCCGACATCATGTTTAGTGTGTGTATGTGTGCTAGATTCCAAGCTAGTCCTAAGGAAACATATTTAATTGCCGTAAAAAGAATCCTTAGGTATCTTAAGCACACACCAAGCATTGGCCTTTGGTATCCTAAAGGAGCTTTATTTGAATTAATTGGCTATTCCGATTCGGATTACGCTGGATGCAAAGTTGATAGAAAGAGCACATCCGGAGGGTGCCATTTGCTTGGTAGATCGCTTGTGTCTTGGTTCTCCAAGAAACAAAATCGTGTGGCTTTGTCCACCGCCGAAGCGGAATACATTGCCGCGGGTGCTTCTTGTGCACAAATATTATACATGAAACAAACTTTGCTAGACTATGGAGTAGTTCTAGAGAAGGTACCTCTTTTGTGCGACAATGAAAGTGCGGTAAAACTTGCAAATAATCCGGTTCAACACTCTCGCACCAAGCACATAGATATCCGACATCACTTTCTAAGAGATCATGTTGCTAAAAATGATATATCACTAGAAGGTGTAAGATCCGAAGATCAATTAGCGGATATCTTCACTAAACCGCTAGATGAGGCTACTTTTTGTAGATTGCGAAATGAGCTCAATGTACTTCATTTTAGTAACTTCACTAAAAATTGAGTTTGTGTTGTCCCTTGCATTCATTGTAATATACAACATGTTTAATTTGTGGCAATGCATATAGGGCTTGTCTAACATGGTTAAGATAACCGCCGCAAAGCATGTGAAGAAGCTTAACCTTGGATCAAACTTGACAAGCAACTAGATTTATTTACAAGTATTGCATATGCATGAATGTTGTTTTGTCGTTTTGTTCCATTTGCCCTCTTGTTGCCTATTTTCTTAAAAAGAATTATAGCCTAAGGTAAAATATTTTGAAAAATATGAGGGTTTGAGAGAGGTCACTCACATCAGTCCCAATTGGTGTTTATTTGGATCTTATTCATGTTAGGACTTGATTGGGAACAGGCAGCGCGAAGGAAGTTTGAAGTTTTGCTGGTAAAAGTGCACCGGACACTGCACCGGACGCTGCTGTCCAGCGTCTGGTCAGTTCACAAGAGGTGAACTGCTGGTGAAGGAGTGACCGGACGCTGCGTCTGTGCGTCCGGTCAGGAGGGGATCCAGCGTCCGGTCGATCGAAGGAAGATCAAGCTGAACTGACCGGACCCTGCCTGCATCCGGTCATGGACCACCGGACGCGTCCGGTCCCGATTCCAGAGGAATTGGACCTCTCTGGAATCGACCGGACGCTGGGTGGTAGCGTCCGGTCGCTACCACCGGAGCGTTCGGTCAGTGGATCTCGTGCGGCTTTAGGTCTCTTTTCTCCGTTTCCTTCTCTGTCGCATTTGGGACCCTCATATAACCACTGCCTTTGATTTGTTTCCCCATGACCTAGCCCTCGCCCTTGCCGCCGCCAGGTCGCCGCCGCTACTCACCCGCGCCAACGCCGCCATCAAGCACGCCACGCCACCGTAGCCTAGCCTACAGCCAAGCTCCTTGCACCGGCCACACACGCCACCACGCCTCCCTTGCCCGCGCTCGCCCGGCCCTCTCGCCACCACGCTGTCTAAAGCCGAGCCCGCTGCCAAGCCTCACCGCGCGCCTCCAGTCATCCTGCTGGTCATCAAGCGCAGTGTGCCCTAGCCCTACCTCCCTCATCTTGGTTAGACCAGATCAATGCTCCAAATTTGATTTGCCAATGAACCTAGATCAACTGCATTGTTCTGATTCCAAATCGCATTCAGGGTTTTCGACCTAACCCGAGCCGGTTCCGAGGTTCCCCCACGCGACGTCTTTCCTTTCTCGGATCGCTGTTCGTCAGGTAGCTTGCCCGTCGTCTCAATTTCGTATCTACATTGCTTGCTTCCTAGGTTTTCGCATCTATTAGATATATTGTATTTATTTGTATTTCCATCTATTCCATCGTGCAGCAAGTCGGTTCCGTTGTGGTTCTTGTGGCAGTTGGCAGTCAACTCGGAGCCAAGCTCACGAGTAAGGATCGAGGCCAAGCCTCGAGAGTGTCAGTTTGTCTATTGATCTTGATTCTTTCAATTGTTGATCTTCATCAGCGTCAGTTCATCATCTTGTCAGTTCAGATGGCTTGCACTAAGAACATTGGTGGTGGCCCAGGTGATGATGATCGGAGGCCCCCGCCTCGCAAGCCTATAGATCCAAAAGGCAAGGCAACAAAAAAGATTGCATCCAAGAAGAGGAAGTACCCAGATAGAGAGACAGCCAGAGCAGCAGCAGTTGCAGAGGCAGCAGATCATGCTGAGAGAGGTGGTGCCCGCAGTGGACTTGTCATTGCAGATCAGCCGGTTTCACCAGCACTGAGAGCTGCTCTTGAGGAGGTTGAGCGTCATCACGGTAGTCCAGCAGGGACTACCACGTTTGCAGGATGGCGGATTGCCATTATGGAGGGTCAGTCAACAGTACAGGAGTCACAGTCATCACAGCAGCCCCCACCAGCAGAGCCTCAGCCTGCTCAGGAGGGTCAGCAGGCCGAGGAGATAGAGCCGGCACCTCAGTTACGCCGCTCTGGTCGTACTAGTGCTACAGTTCCACCGAGGCCAGCTACACAGCGCAGGGGCTCACGCCCACCACCTAGACCTCAGGGTCCGCCTCTAGTGGTACATCTTGACTTGAGGGCCGCCACAGCCAGATAGGTTCACCAGCTCAGGTTTGTTGAGTTTGACGTGTGGTTCCCTCCAAGGAGGGATGAGAGAGCAGCAGAGGGGTTTTACACGCCCCTGCGGGAGGATTTCTACAATGCCTATCTCAACAGTGGGGATGTGTTCAGATCTCAGAGAGTCTGCAGTATAGAGCCTATTATGGTAGCAGCCGGAGAGCATATCCGCCCTTACTTGTCATATCTACCAGGGCTTACAGATCTGATTGGCCGGACAGGAGTGTATGTACCATCTTGGGTTCGGTAGTTCTACGCATCGCTCTATGTTGACCCACATCATAACTTCATTCATTTTGCATTCAACGACAGAGATTATAGAGTGATGAGCCAGAGGGCCAGGGAGATACTGAGGCTACAGGAGCAGCTTGTTAGATTGCATGAGGTGTGTTATGGACAGCAAGAGCCTCCTAGGAGTCCTCATGGAGGGATAGTGCCCCCTACTGATCTTGTGCGCCATTGCTTTAAGGAGCCCTTTGGTGAGGGGTCGAGGAGGAACCCTAGTGACCTGACTCCTACAGCTCGAGTACTAGAGGCTATCATCAGGAGGACACTTCTTCCTCGGTTGGGATACAGAGAGGGTCTGACTCGCCTATAGCTCTGGCTCCTTAATGCCCTGATGCAGCAGACTATGTTCGACATTTGGGACCTCCTTCTATCAGAGATGGAGGATACTATAGCTGAGGGTTTCAAGGGTCGCAGGCAGCTCCCTTATGCACATTGGATCACATTCTTGATACTCAAGTCTGTGCAGGTTAGGACCCTAGAGATGGTTGCCGAGTACAAGTGTAACACCTCGGGTGTTAGCTTTGCATAACTTGACTTGCATAACATGAGCATGAGCATCAAGCATTCATAAATCATCATTTCAATTGAAACATTCGATCGAAACATATGAAACATTGCTTGTTATCTCGTATTTCTTGGAACATATACATATGATCATGAGTGACTAATACATGTAATGATTGTGTGACCTTGTGAATTGCTTAAACATGTTTAGAGTATCCTTATAAACAACTTTGATATTCATGGCTAGGGCTAATTAGGTCATTAGGTCATAGCCCAAGTGGGTACCATCTTTTAAAAGTGACATGTTTGACCAAGTTCGAAATAGGTGCTAGAGACTATGCATGTATGTGGGTACTAAAGCAAAGTTGTAGTATGTGTCATGGAGAACAACTTTCTTTTTGGGTCATGATCTAATAATGTGCATAGCCTAGTCCTTTTAGCTCACAAAAATCGGAAAAACAACCTTTTCAACACTTCACGAAATTTTTCTAAGTCTTGATCATCGCAGTCTGTTGTCGACTGACTTTGGATTGGATTTTCTCCCTAGCTATACTTAATTCGAGCTTGATCTTTGAATAAGAGTTGTAGCTGGTACCTTGGGCTCTGAAACTCATGTTGGGCATTTGCACGAAGGAGCCACGGATCGATCGGATTTATCGACTTGGAAACCTTATTTGTCAGGCCTCTCCGATCGTGAAATGCGAATCGATTGAATCGATCGGCACGATGGCCGACCAGCCAGAGAAGAGCCGCCGCGTGGAGGTTCCGTCGGCCGTCGTCGCCGTTCTCGACGACAAGCAGGCCACGCCGCGCGCGCCGGCGTGCCTTCATCACGCCAACGCCCGCCCGCGACTCACCACGCTCCTTTTTCACTTCACCTCGGTCTCCTTCCGTCCACGGCGCGCATAAGCATAACCGTCGAACTCCGGCGCCACCGTAGTCGTTGACGGCACAAGCCTCGCCTAGCCGCTTATCCATCACCGCAACCGCGATAGCCGTCTTCCGCGACTCCTGCGCCGCCCGGTTGCCCGCCGTTTTAAGCTCGGTGAGCTCTAGCCCAAGACACCGCCGCCGGAGTTCCGCCGTGAGCCCGTCGTCGTGGCCACGCCGCCGCCACAGCCCCTCTCCAGCGTTAGCTAGCGCGCTAGGTCCGCCGTAGTACCACGGTGCTCGTCCAGAACCTTAGGTCGGGCCACCGAGGACGTCGCCGGCGTTTTGCCGTGGTCCGACCTCGCCGTTCCGCCATGGCGCCGCCGCTAGCTCTAGGGTCGACAATAGGGGGCCGGTGGCTCAATAGGTTCGCCAGTCGTGTAGGTCCTACCACGATGACCTCTCCGCCCGTGGCTTCGTCGTCGTCGAGCCGCAGCCTTGCGCAGAGTGCCAGTGAGCGCCTTGCCTGCTCGCCTCCGTGTCACTGGCGTGGGGTCCCCGACGGTATGGTCCCACTGTCGTGATGAAGTAGTCTTGAGCTAACTCATTTTGAATGCGTTTTTGATCTGTTTTGTTTTTTTGTATCTTTAGTTTGGTAGCTCCTAAAATGGTGAAATAAATATGATTGTGTTGCTTAGGAAGTGTAGTATTTTGGAAAAATATGTTCTTGGTTTCAACAGTAGAAATTTCTGGAGATTTAAATAGGGATTTCAAATGTGCTTTTGAATGCATTCAAATTTGTTTATTTTATATCTAGAGTTCCTGTGCTCCAAAAATTATGAAATTTTGTGGTGAACTAATCTTAGCATGTGTGAACTCAGGGAAAAATTTGAGGATCAGTGCATGGGTAGATTTAAAGTTATAGATTTTTCTTTTATGACTAGTTAATCCTTGCATGAATTTTCATAAATTAAGTATGAGTCCAAAATTCATGAAATTTGTTGGAGGTGATACTAGTACCATATGGATGCTAAGAAAAATATGAAATCTGTTGTTTGACACTTTTCAATAGGATTTTCCATTTATGCTATTTCAAGCCTTGCTTCCTTATCATTTTGTATAGGATGTTCTACTTAGTAAAATGACATGAAATTTTTATAGTAGTCCTTTGATAGCATTAGTAAGGCTCTGTAAATTTTTGAGAATTTATTAAGCACATCTGATATACATTTATTATTTAACCTAGATATCTAAATAAAATGATAAAGGCAATTTAATAAATGGTTTGGGCTTTGCCATTTTATTATCTTAACTATGTTTGGTATGCTTAAACTATTGGTAGGTTCTAGGTTGTCAAATTTTGAATGATTACCTGAAGTAGAAGTATTCTTACTTTATGTTGCATGTCAAGTCATTTCCGGACTGATTCTAGAATGTGAGGATTTGCATGTTGAAACTGATGTGTACTGTAAAATGGTTAATAACAAAGTTGTAGAAAATTTGATAAGCTTTCCAGATAGTCCAGGATCACTGGATTTGGATTTGTAGAACTCCAGTTATGAGCGAAACAAGTAGATACTGTTTATGGCATAGTCGATGCTTTGTAGAAGTAGTTAAGTAGTAAGCGAGAAGAGATATGCACCTACTCAAACAACGTGATGCACTTGTTAACATATATGCATTCGTAATACTTATACCATACTCATGCATCTAGGATCGGAGGAAGAGATCACGTTGCTGGAATTGAAGAAGGACAGAGGAAGGGAACCCGCAGGAGGATCCGCAAGCCGTAGCTCCCGAAGGCGTGGAGCAGAACCCTGAAGAGCTTCCGGAGTGCCCTGACCATCGCCCTACTTCCTTTCTGCGAGGCAAGCCCCGGAGCATTATAAGTCTCCCAGTAATTTACAAATGTTTAATTACGTACTTATGATTGATGCATTAGGTTATAAGAGTTGAATGAAACCACTTGATGCATGTACATTCCTTGTCCAGATATTACACCTTTAACTTAGGTATAGGTCGAGGATCGAATATATGCTTAGCCATGCTTAGACCGGTAGAAGTCGGTGATTTTCATCACTGCGAGATATAGGTGGATCCGAGCACGATTGGTCATAATTGTCATTGTGGAAAAGAACCATGGTTAATGTAAATGGAGACCCAAGGCGGGATGTCGATAGAGAAACAACAAGGCATGGAGGTCTTGGGTGTGGATCTATCCCCGTCGTCATGTCGATCAAGGACCGTACCGTTGTTGGAACTTTGACAAGATTGAACGCATGCCTCTCACTTAGCTGGCCGGATAATTCGTTCCGACCGCATGAAGCCGAGTAATTCAACTCGGGCCGGAATCGTTCACATTGCCTTCCGGGAACGATCGATCGAGCCCAAGGGCAGGCTTGGCTCGAGCATCCCGGCATCTGGTGTTCCAGACAGCGGCGTGGTACGGACCTGCTAAATGTGTACCGAGTTGTACCAAAGGTGACCTAAGGTGACCGTTGATCCGGTCTACACTGGTTTGTGTTAGGAATAAATTCCCACTGGTTGAAATCGATTGAATCGCCGCTCTCTCCCGGATAGTGAGAAACTTGACTAGCTCCAACATCGTAGTAATCTGTATTATGGAACATGATGGTTGGATGAAAATGGAATTGCAATACTGCTATGGTTACTATTGTATGCTTCTAAATGATACCACATGTTGGGCACAGGATAGTTGCTAATCTAGAAATGGATAGTTATAATTAACTTGATAAAGGAATCATAATTGTACAACGGATCAATTGCCTTTTCGCAAAATGTTGTCAAGTTACGCCCACTTATACACCTTGCATACTCCTTGGAGTCATTTTATTTCGGTTCATGACGGGTAAGTCTAGTGAGTACCTTCTCGTACTCGTGGTTTATTTTCCCAATGTTGCGAGATGGCACTGTGTGTATCATGGTTATTGCAAGAGTTGCTTCTATCCCCATTGTGGATGAGGAGTAAGCCTTGGGCGTGCTTCCTTAGAAATTCCTATCCTTGCTTTTGTGGATCGTGATCCGCATGGCAATCGTATCAAACTATGTTGGCAACTTTATTTTCGAACTTATTTGCTTCCGCTTTATTTATCAAACTCGTTTTGTAATAACTTTTATTCGCACTCGATGATGAAAAGTATCCGTGAACTTTATGTAATATGTGGCATGTATGTTGAATCTCGTGACGATCTTGGTTGTTGTAAATCGTTTATCGAGACCCGTCGTGGTACTCGACGGACTACCGGGTTTATATGGGTTCAAGTATGACAAAGGCGACCGCTATGGATTGCCATTGTACTTGTATTCTTATAAATTGGTGGTTTCTGACACGGTGGCATCGAGCAAGATTCAACATTAATTGTCACAAGTGTATTTAAAACAAAAGTTTTTGTTTTCCGAAAACCCTTTTCTAGCAACTAATAGTTATATAATAGGTATTTGAAATCTAAAGTGTGCCAATGATCACTTTCCTTATGCCCAAATTAAGGACTATTAGGTGGCTATTTAAGTACTAACATGGGGTTTTTTACACGTCGTCCACTGGCGTGCTATTGTATGGATGCCATTCACTTGAATGGTAATGTATGGATCAAATGCCTCTACGCCAAGGTAAGATGAGTGTATGACCGCAAGATGTGAGCATGCGGTCGGGAAGAGTAGCTTTGGTACGGCTATGTATGCATGCTTGCATGTGTATATGGTACGTATTTAATTGTGGGTTTAAATTCTTGTCGGGTAGATTGATACGGAAGTATATGTATGGGTATACATATATGGAAGTATTTACAATTACATTCTGCATATTCATTATGGGTTTAGGGCTGAAATGAGATCTTATGCGGTACACTAACAATAAACGTGTAGCTCGACTAGTTACGCTATTTATGAGAGAACGTATGTATGCCACCGTGTCTCACCGCTAGAAACAAAGTTTTTCCTAAGTTTGTGAGGATGTACGGAACGAGCATGCATCATGATAATTACCATTCACATAATTACATTGTTCCTCCCTTATAAAATTCTTACTCGGTTATGTAACTCTTATCCATTATGGCATTGTCTCACCAAGGGGTACATGTTAATGGTGCAGATGGCACGCACAGCGAGGCATCTTCATAAGTCCACGGAGGCGAGCTCCCCGCCGTCGACTTGCTCCACGCACCAAATCAACGTCACACGTTCCTTGGAGAGTTTGGGATGCCTACACTCTTGTGGAGAGTACTTAGTTATGTAGGCTATCCCGATGGAATGGAACCCCGCTACTTGGGCGAATGAGCAGTTGGGAGAAGGTCTCTTAATTCTTGTGGAGGCCGTTGTTCGTCCCCGAGGTGACGATTACGAGTGGACAGCTGGTGTTATGAGTCAACTGGTAGGGATGCTGAAGAAGCGACTAGTGAGGGCAGCCTTTGGGATCCCGAGAGACATCATGGAGCGTTTTCCTCGAGGAGGCGGCAGCCGCTTTGGTTGGAGTCTTTCCAAGAGGTAACCCCTCCACCGACTCATGGCAGCAGACAAGAGGAAAATCTTTGGAGATTGGTGGTGCAGAGAAAGGCAAAACAAAGTGATAACCCTTCCATGAGCGCCATGTTCGCAATGATGAGAGTGTTGGATGGAGTTGAAGGTAGCCTCGAGGCGTGTGTCGGTGCTCTTGGTCATGCTCATGAGGACCGGACGTCGACTTCAGAGGGAGCACGACGCCGAGATTGAAAGGCTCATGAAGAGATGACTCGGTTAACTCATCAATGAAATGCAGCTTGGACAAGGAAAATGTCCTAAGAGCTCGCCATTTGAGCTAGGACAAGAGTTGGCTAATGCGGAAGAGTACAACGATAATCTACATGAAGAGGTTCATCTTTTGAACAATCAGCTCCACCCTTATGTTCCACGGAGCCGCAGAAATGGATCTAGAAGGATATGAAGAAGAAGAAGAAGTGGAGCACAAGAAGAAGTAGGACACGAGGAAGGAGATGATCTTGCGTCGACCTCGATAGTGACCATGATGAGGATTAGATCGCTTAGCACTTAGTGGAAGGACTAATGTATCACTGTATTCATGTAATGGACTGTAGCTCGAATTTGGCCTTAGTAACTAGACTATCATGTAATGTCAACCGCATGTTTGGATGAACATCAATGCAATTCCGTTCCTTGTTGGTAATCACGATTTAACTTTGCATACGTTATGAGCGCGATAAGTGGTCAAATTGGGGATGCCATGTTGCGAGAATGAATTGTTATGCCCCTGTTTTTTTATTGTGAATTTGAGAATTTCTCCGATAATTCCGATCCGGCATGATTATGATTCATCTACAATCTCTTGACATCAACCAATAATCGCTTATTGTTGCAACTTCGCAGATGACGCGCACCACCGTCTTTGAGTAGTAGCGATCCACGATGGCAATGGTGATGACTTACCACCACCACCACCGCCGTCTGCGCTTCGGGAGTTCTTTGCTGCTCATTCTTGGGGAGCCAAAGGACAATGGAAGAAGCTTTGCGCCTTATCGCAAAACACCGCTCGTGGCCACCCACAAACAACCAGGGCCGAGCCAAATCAGACTGCAGTACCTTCAAGGAGTTTCGGACACGAAGCCTCCAATCTTCAAGGTGGTGAGGAACCCATGCAGCCGATGAATGGTTGAATACCATTGAGCAGAAATTCCGTCTGTTGAGGATCACGGAGCATCTGAAAGCAGAGTATGCTTCTCACCAATTGCAAGGACCAGCAGGAATCTGGTGGACACACTTCCTGTCGTCTCTGCCTGCTAATGCACGAGTGACTTGGGAACAATTCAAGCTGGCTTTTAGAGGACATCATATTCCCCCGGGCCTGATGCGCATGAAAGCAGCCGAATTTATGAGGCTCACTCAGGGAACAAAGTCACTCACAGAGTATATGCACGCATTCAACAACTTGTCAAGATATGCTCCCGGTTTTGTGGATACTGAAGAGAAAAAGATTGAGAGTTTCAAGCGAGGATTGGGTACCAAACTGATGAAGACTATGGCAAATTCTCGATGTACCACGTACAATGAATTCATTAGTGATGCCTTGACCCAAGAAAATCACAACAACATGCATGCAGTTGCTAAAGGTCGCAAGAGGGCCTATGAGGCCGGTGCATCCGGATCTTTCCAGTCAAAAGCGCCTATCGCAGCTAGGCCACAATTCCGTCCACCTGCACCCAAGTTCAGGCCTCCACCACCGAAGGCTCAGAATAACAGGCCACAGAAACCGTTCCGTAAGGCGTTCACTATTGCCTTACCAAAGGGAAATGGTAATCAGGACAGCTCCACAGGATTCAGAAGTAATCAACCATGTTTCAACTGCAACCAACTGGGTCATTGGTCCAAGGAGTGCCCCCACCCCAAGAGGAATGGCAACCCTAATCAGAACAATCAGAGGCAGGTGAATGCCAGGGCACGTCAAGGACAAGTGCATTACACATTGTGGAGGAAGTGCCATGGGAGAAGTTGTCACGGCTGGTATGTTTCTTGTCAACCAGTGTCCCGCTGTTGTTTTATTTGATTCGGGAGCTTCTCATTCATTTATGAGTCAAGCATTTGCATCTAGACATGGTCAAGAAATAATTGAAGTAAACAAAGGGGGTTTTAACATAAGTTCAGCAGGGGGTACTGTTATTACCAAAAAGATAGTCAAAAATGTACTCATCGTGATACAAGGGAGGGAGTACACCACAGATTTGATAATATTGCCCGGGTTGTCAATAAGTGTAATCTTAGGCATGAATTGGATGAAGGATCATGGTGTTCTTATTGACACTAGCACCCGCACTATTATGTTGAGAGAACCCACGGGAGGGAATGCTTTTCTAGTCCCACTCTCCCGCGATTTCAAACCCCAACATTTAGCCTGTGCTATCCAAACCACCACAATATGTGATATCCCAGTGGTTTGTGAGTTTCGGATGTATTTCGGAGGAATTACCAGGTCTACCACCGGATAGGGACGTGGAATTTAAGATTGAATTAGTGCCAGGTACCGCACCCATATCCAGAAGGCCATATAGAATGCCACCCAATGAGTTAGCAGAACTTAAGGTTCAATTACAAGATCTATTGGACAAAGGTCTCATCCAACCTAGCTCATCTCCGTGGGGATGTCCAGCATTGTTCGTGAAAAAGAAGGATAAGTCACTAAGGATGTGTGTAGATTACAGACCACTCAATGCTGTGACCATCAAAAACAAATATCCATTGCCCCGCATCGACATCTTGTTCGATCAGTTAGCGAAAGGCAAAGGTATTCTCCAAAATTGATTTGAGATCAGGTTATCATCGGATAAAAATTAGACCGAAGGATATACCTAAACCGCTTTCTCTACGAGGTACGGCTTATCTGAGTATTTGGTTATGTCTTTTGGACTAACAAATGCTCCAGCCTATTTCATGTACCTGATGAACTCGGTATTCATGCCCGAACTTGACAAGTTCGTGGTCGTGTTTATTGATGATATATTGATTTATTCAGAAAATGAGTCAGATCATGAAGAGCATTTGAGGATTGTCCTATCCAGACTGAGGGAGCATAAGCTATATGCCAAGTTTAGCAAATGTGAATTTTGGATGAGCAAAGTACCTTTCTTAGGTCACATTTTATCAAGAGATGGAATCTCAGTAGACCCATCCAAAGTACAAGAGGTCATGGATTGGAAAGCCCCAACTTCGGTTCATGAAGTTCGGAGTTTTCTAGGGTTAGCAGGATACTATCGTCGGTTTATTCCAGATTTTTCAAAGATAGCTAAGCCTATGACCAGACTACTTCAGAAAGATGAGAAGTACAAATGGACACCAGAATGTGAAACAGCTTTTCACACCCTCAGAACTTTATTGACTACAGCACCTGTGTTAGCACAACCAAACATTGAAAAGCCTTTTGATGTATTTTGTGATGCATCAGAATAGGTTTGGGATGTGTGCTTATGCAAGAAGGAGAGTAATTGCATATGCCTCACTCACGGCAATTGAGAAAACATGAAGTCAACTACCCTACACATGATTTGGAACTTGCGGTATGTTGTCCATGCACTAAAGATATGGAGACATTACTTGTTGGGCAATGTATGTCATATCTTTATCGACCACAAAAGTCTCAAGTATATCTTTACCCGGCCAGAGTGAACATGAGACAACGAAGATGGTTAGAATTGATTAAGGACTATAATTTAGAAGTGCATTACCATCGGGTAAAGCAAATGTAGTAGCCGATGCACTTAGTCGGAAATCCCATTGCAACCTTTGTAGAAGCATTTTTGGAAGATGGATTCAACTTGTTACATCCTATTTGTACTACACAATATCACAATCAGTTGTTCACTTGAGGGCAAAATCATAGAGTTACTGCAGATGGATGTGGGAATAAATCACATCAAGAGAAAATGCAAGAGCAAGAAACCAAACATTTTAGATTGGACGAAAGAGGTGTATTATGGTTCGAGGACCGACTAGTGGTGCCAAAGGACCGTGAGCTAAGGAATCAAATTTTAGCGTAAGCTCATTCATCCAAATTGTCTATCCATCCGGGTAGTAGTAAAATGTATCAAGATTTAAGAACCCGTTTTTGGTGGACTAAGATGAAGAAAGAGATCGTGACCTACGTTGCTAGGTGTGATAACTGCGATGAGAGTGAAAGCCGTCCATATGAAAACATTTGGATTACTTCAGCCAACGCCTATTCCAGGATGGAAATGGGAAGAGATCAGCATGGACTTTATCACGGGCATTCCAACGACACCACAAGGTCACGATTCAATCTGGGTCATTATTGATCGTCTCACCAAGTCCGCACATTTTGTACCAGTTCACACAACCTATCACGCGGGTAAATATCTTTGAGTTATATGTTTCCCGGATCGTGAAATTGCATGGAGTACCAGGACTATAATCTCGGATCGAGGACCACAGTTCATAGCTCATTTCGGGAGCACTTACACCAGGCTTTGGGAACCAAGCTCATCGGAAGTTCACTTATCATCCGCAAACTTCGTGATGATGAGAAGAGCGAGTGAACCAAATCCTAGAAGATTTACTTAGAGCTTGTGTTATATCTTCAAAAGGTTCATGGGAGAAATGGTTACCTTTAGCTGAATTCTCCTATAACAACAATGATTATCAAGCGAGTATCAAAATGGCTCCATTTGAAGCCTTGTATGGCAGAAAGTGCAGAACTCCTTTGAACTGGATTGAGCCCGGTGAAAGGAGATACTTTGGTATTGATTTTGTAAATGAAGCCGAAGAGCAAGTACGTATCATCCAACACCACATGAAGGCAGCTCAATCAAGACAGAAAAGTTATGCCGACAGAAGAAGAAGACCACTAACTTTTGAAGTGGGTGATTATGTATACTTGAGAGTATCACCCATGAAAGGCGTGAAAAGATTTGGGATGAAAAAGAAGCTTTCACCAAGATATGTAGGGCCATACAAAATTTTGGAACGAAAAGGAGGGTTGCATATAAGTTACAACTTCCACCGAGAGATGAGTGCCATCTTTGATGTGTTCCATGTTTCTCACTAAAGAAATGTCTTGAGTACCGGAAGAAGCTATTGCACCCACCAACGTGCAGCTTCAATCGGATTTGACCTATGAAGAAAAACCAATTCGGGTATTAGAAGAGATGGAGAGAGTGACAAGGAGTAAGATTATCAAGTTCTATAAGGTGGTGTGGAACAATCATAGTGAACAAGATGCTACGTGGGAAAGAGAAGATTATCTGCAAGAAGTTTATCCCGCCTTTTTCCAAGAATGGTAGGTCTTGCAAATCTCGGGACGAGATTTTTATAAGGGGGAGGGGCTGTAACACCTCGGGTGTTAGCTTTGCATAACTTGACTTGCATAACATGAGCATGAGCATCAAGCATTCATAAATCATCATTTCAATTGAAACATTCGATCGAAAACATATGAAACATTGCTTGTTATCTCGTATTTCTTGGAACATATACATATGATCATGAGTGACTAATACATGTAATGATTGTGTGACCTTGTGAATTGCTTAAACATGTTTAGAGTATCCTTATAAACAACTTTGATATTCATGGCTAGGGCTAATTAGGTCATTAGGTCATAGCCCAAGTGGGTACCATCTTTTAAAAGTGACATGTTTGACCAAGTTGAAATAGGTGCTAGAGACTATGCATGTATGTGGGTACTAAAGCAAAGTTGTAGTATGTGTCATGGAGAACAACTTTCTTTTTTGGGTCATGATCTAATAATGTGCATAGCCTAGTCCTTTTAGCTCACAAAAATCAGAAAAA
Source organism: Miscanthus lutarioriparius (assembly GCA_904845875.1). Taxonomy (NCBI): domain Eukaryota; kingdom Viridiplantae; phylum Streptophyta; class Magnoliopsida; order Poales; family Poaceae; genus Miscanthus; species Miscanthus lutarioriparius. Next base: position 24,021,340 of record CAJGYO010000019.1, on the reverse strand, counting down.
CAACCTTTTCAACACTTCACGAAATTTTTCTAAGTCTTGATCATCTTGTGCAGTCTTTGTCACCTGACTTTGGATTGGATTTTCTCCCTAGGTTATTTAATTGAGCTTGATCTTTGAATAAGAGTTGTAGCTGGTACCTTGGGCTCTGAAACTCATGTTGGGCATTTGCACGAAGGAGCCCACGGATCAGCGGATTTATCGACTTGGAAACGCTACATTTGTCGGGCCTCTCCGATCGTGTCTGAATCGATTGAATCGATCGGGCACGATGGCCGAGACCAGCTTGAGCGAGAGCGAGCCGCGTGTGGAGGTTCCGTCGTCGCCGCCGCGTCGCCGTTCCGACGACAAGCAGCCAGCCACGCCGCGCCCGAAGCGCCTTCATCACGCCAACGCCCGCCCGCACTCACCACGCTCCTTTTTTCACTTCACCTCGGTCTCCTTCGCCGTCCACGGCGCCCATAAGCATAACCGTCGAACTCCCGCAGCAGCGCCACAGTAGTCGTTGACGGCACAAGCCTCGCCTAGCCGCTTATCCATCACCGCAACCGCGATAGCCGTCTTCCCGCGACTCCCTGCGCCAGCCCGATTGCCCCGCCGTTTTAAGCTCGGTGAGCTCTAGCCCCTTACACCGCCGCCGGAGTTCCGCCAGTGAGCCCCGTCGTCGTGGCCACGCCGCCACGATCCCCTCTCAGCGTTAGCTAGCGGCGCTAGGTCCGCCGTAGTACCACGGTGCTCGTCCGAACCTTAGGTCGGGCCACCGAGGACGTCGCCGGCGTTTTGCCGTGGTCGGCCCTCGCTGTTCGCCATGGCCGCCGCCGCTAGCTCTAGGGTCGACAATAGGGCGGCCAGTGGCTCAATAGGTTCGCCAGTCGTGTAGGTCCTACCACGATGACCTCTCCGCGGTGGCTTCGCCGTCGTCGAGCCGCAGCCGCCAGAAGGTTGCCAAGCAGCCGCCGCTGCCTGCTGCTCCGTGTCAGCGGCGTGTGGGGTCCCCACGACAGTGGGTCCCACTGTCGTGACGAAGTAGTCTTGAGCTAACTCATTTTGAATGCGATTTTTGATCTGTTTTGTTATTTTTGTATCTTTAGTTTGGTAGCTCCTAAAATGGTGAAATAAATATGATTGTGTTGCTTAGGAAGTGTAGTATTTTGGAAAAAATATGTTCTTGGTTTCAACAGTAGAAATTTCTGGAGATTTAAATAGGGATTTCAAATGTGCTTTTGAATGCATTCAAATTTGTTTATTTTTATATCTAGAGTTCCTGTGCTCCAAAAATTATGAAATTTTTGTGGTGAACTAATCTTAGCATGTGTGAACTCAGGGAAAAATTTGAGGATCAGTGCATGGGTAGATTTAAAGTTATAGATTTTTCTTTTATGACTAGTTAATCCTTGCATGAATTTTCATAAATTAAGTATGAGTCCAAAATTCATGAAATTTGTTGGAGGTGATACTAGTACCATATGGATGCTAAGAAAAATATGAAATCTGTTGTTTGACACTTTTCAATAGGATTTTCCATTTATGCTATTTCAAGCCTTGCTTCCTTATCATTTTTGTATAGGATGTTCTACTTAGTAAAATGACATGAAATTTTTATAGTAGTCCTTTGATAGCATTAGTAAGGCTCTGTAAATTTTTGAGAATTTATTAAGCACATCTGATATACATTTATTATTTAACCTAGATATCTAAATAAAATGATAAAGGCAATTTAATAAATGGTTTGGGCTTTGCCATTTTATTATCTTAACTATGTTTGGTATGCTTAAACTATTGGTAGGTTCTAGGTTGTCAAATTTTGAATGATTACCTGAAGTAGAAGTATTCTTACTTTATGTTGCATGTCAAGTCATTTCCGGACTGATTCTAGAATGTGAGGATTTGCATGTTGAAACTGATGTGTACTGTAAAAATGGTTAATAACAAAGTTGTAGAAAATTTGATAAGCTTTCCAGATAGTCCAGGATCACTGGATTTGGATTTGTAGAACTCAGTTATGAGCGAAACAAGTAGATATCTTTATTTATGGCATAGTCGATGCTTTGTAGAAGTAGTTAAGTAGTAAGCGAGAAGAGATATGCACCTACTCAAACAACGTGATGCACTTGTTAACATATATGCATTCGTAATACTTATACCATACTCATGCATCTAGGATCGGAGGAAGAGATCACGTTCTTTGGAATTGAAGAAGCGGAGGAAGGAACCCGCAGGAGGATCCGCAAGCCGTAGCTCGAAGGCGTGGAGCAGAACTCTGAAGAGCTTCCCGAGTGCCCCGACCATCGCCCTACTTCCTTTCTGCGAGGCAAGCCCGGAGCATTATAAGTCTCCCGAAGAATTTACAAATGTTTAATTACGTACTTATGATTGATGCATTAGGTTATAAGAGTTGAATGAAACCACTTGATGCATGTACATTCCTTGTCCAGATATTACACCTTTAACGGTATAGGTCCAGGATCGAATATATGCTTAGCCATGCTTAGACCGGTAGAAGTCGGGTGATTTCTGTCACTGCGAGATATAGGTGGATATCTTAGGAGCACGATTGGTCATAATTGTCATTGTGGAAAAGAACCATGGTTAATGTAAATGGAGACCAAGGCGGGATGTCGATAGAGAAACAACAAGGCATGGAGGTCTTGGGTGTGGATCTATCCCGTCATGTCGATCAAGGACCGCATCCGTTGTTGGAACTTCGACAAGATTGAACGCATGCCTCTCACTTAGCTGGCCGGATAATTCGTTCCGACCCATGAAGCCGAGTAATTCAACTCGCCGGGAATCGTTTCACAGCGCCTTTAGGGAACGATCGACCGAGCCCAAGGGCGAGCTTGGCACGAGCATCCTGGCATCTGGTGTTCCAGTTAATGCGGTGTGATCGGACCCATGAAATGTGTACTGAGTTGTACCAAAGGTGACCTAAGGTGACCGTTGATCCGTCTGCACTGGGTTTGTGTTAGGAATAAATTCCCAGCTGGTTGAAATCGATTCGAATCGCCGTCTCTCCCGGATAGTGAGAAACTTGACTAGCTCCAACATCGTAGTAACCTGAATTATGGACCATGATGGTCCGGATGAAAATGAAATTGCAATACCGCTATGGTTACTATTGTATGCTTCTAAATGATACCACATGTTGGGCACAGGATAGTTGCTAATCTAGAAATGGATAGTTATAATTAACTTGATAAAGGAATCATAATTGTACAACGGATCAATTGCCTTTTTCGCAAAATGTTGTCAAGTTACGTCCACTTATATGACCTTGCATACTCCTTGGAGTCATTTTATTTCTGGTTCATGACGGGTAAGTCTAGTGAGTACCTTCTCGTACTCGGGGTTTATTTTCCCAATGTTGCAGATGGCTTTGTGTATCATGGTTATTGCAAGAGTTGCTTCTATCCCATTGTGGATGAGGAGTAAGCCTTGGGCGAGCTTCCTTAGAAATTCCTATCCTTGCTTTTGTGGATCGTGATCCGGCATGGGCTTTGTATCAAACTATGTTGGCAACTTTATTTTCGAACTTATTTGCTTCCGCTTTATTTATCAAACTCGTTTTGTAATAACTTTTATTCGCACTCACGATGATGAAAAGTATCTGTGAACTTTATGTAATATGTGGCATGTATGTTGAATCTGTACGATCTTGGTTGTTGTAAATCGTTTATCGAGACCCGTCGTGGTACTCGACGGACTACCGGGTTTATATGGGTTCAAGTATGACAGTCGACCGCATGGATTGCCATTGTACTTGTATTCTTATAAATTGGTCGGTTCTGCGATGACAAAGGGTGCTACTACAAAGTTCCGACTTATAACATGGCATAGAGGATCGCACAAAGACACCATAGGCACCTACTCGGCCTAGTCGCCCGTCAGATGTTCAGAGTGAGGCAATTTCAGCGAGACGAGATTATCAGAGGCATAGCCGCTCATCGAGGAGGAGCGGCTTTGAGGCACGAGAGGAGGTGAGCGAGAAATGGATGGCAGCTCCGACGGCGACTACCACCTATTCCTCAGATGCCTCCCGCGAGACACGATGCGAGGCGGCGGTTCTAGCTCAGCACCACCGCACCTCGAGGCGAACCCCGCTCTTATTGCCATACTTGAGCGGATGCAGCAGAGACCCGAGCTCGCCCGAGCACGAGAGAGGCGGTGCCAACTTTGCATGATTCTGAGCTCGTCAGGACGAGTTTCAGAGGCAGCAGCAGGTACTCCAGTAGCAGCAGCAGCAGATGCACCAGCAGCAGATCCTATTGCAGCAATAGCTTATGGGCTTCATACAGCATGTTGTGACAGCACTTGGGGCCCCACAGCCATAGCCTTCGCCCCAGCTTGCTCAGCCTGCTACCACTTCGACGACTCCAGCAGTACAGCCCAGTGGGCTCCAGAGTCAGGGACAGCCTCCAGCTCAGTTTGCTTCACCTCTTGTATAGGTGTCCCAGTGGTTAGCCTCACCCGTGGTAGCCCCGCAGTTCACTCCACTTCAGACGGGCTTCACACCAGAGGAGTCACCCTCGCTATTTGTGCCTAACACGTCAGTCTCCAGGAGTCTTGGAGCATCTTTCAGCGAGCTAACTGGCATGCCCACACCACCTCATATGCATGTCGCCGATCCTTCAACAGCAGCTCCAGTCGCAGTGACTACTCAGAGGCTTCCTAGCTCAGTCGCATCATCAGATCCTACAGATGTACTAGCAGCTTCACAGGCAGCACCTATCCTAGCTCAGACCCAGACCGCTTCAGCGACACTTCCTGCCACAGAGGGTCAGACAGTTCAGAGCTCAGGGTCAGATGATGATGGCACTCAGTTCCAGCTTGCTCCTCGCACCTCAGCGCCCGACTCGTCCGCTGCAGCCCCGCCGTCCAACCCCTAGGTTTTGGTGTTTGACGCCAAAGGGGGAGAGGGTTCGAGTATGTAGACTCAGGGGGAGCGACATTTAGGGGGAGCTAGTTATATAGTATTAGCTTATTATATACATTTGGAGTTTTATTTGTGTGATACACTATTACTTTTGCATTCATGTGTTTACTTTCACGCATATTATTCTATCTATGTGATAGTGTTATCTATGTGATTGTGATATATGACATGTGTGCTCTCTACTTTACATTATTTATATGTCATATCACTTGTGTTATTGTTCATTTGCCCTTGCTTCCGCGGTTATACTCCGATGCAAATGAGCTTTGTTAATCGTACTCATGCTTAATTCACATCCTTTGAGTACATTGTGTTGGCTTGGGTCATGTAAGCTTGACTAACACTTTTGTTCTTATCGACAAAAGCTTATATGAACCAAGCCCGTCAAAAACCTCACTCTTTCACATACTCGAGGTGGTATTGTCATCAATCACCAAAAAGGGGGAGATTGAAAGCATCTAGGCCCCTAGTTGGGTTTCAGTGATTAATGACAATACAAGATTACTATGACTAACATGTGTTTTGCAGAGGCAATTAAGTTAGGTCATGGTAATGAAGATCGATTGGGCAATCAAAGTTGTCATGCCCCTACGATGGAAATCATTTCGGTTTTTAAAGGATGGACGACAAGGTTAAGGATGACTAGTTCTAAGTGTCGATTGGAGTTGGAGAGACACTTAGAGTAGTTTAGGACTTTGTTTTTCCTTTGGCCATACTATTAAGGGGGGTATGGATGGGTAGCTTGACCTAGTTGAGTCTAGTGAGTTAGGTGTGGTGCACACTTGTCAAAACTAGCTCTAGGTAGCTCCTATGAACGCCTAAGATCCTTTGGAGCAAACTTCATTGACATATGTTCGGAAGTTGGAAGTGAATGGAGGGTCAAACACTAACCGGACGCTGGCCCCGGTGTCACCGGATGCTGGCCGCAGGGTCCGGTCAGTTTATTTGATCAACGTCTGCGTTCGGTGTGACCGGACGCTGGAGAGGTCAAGTGACCGGACGCTGAAAGGCAGCGTCCAGTCGACTCCAGTAAGGTTCCAGTGAAGGGAATCTGCGACCGGACACGTCCGGTCAGTACTGACCGGACCCTGAGGGTTCAGCATTCGGTCGAGTCCAGTAAGGTTCCAGTAAGGGTTTTATGCGACTGGACGCATCCGGTCAGTGCTGACTGGACCCTGCCAGCGTCCGGTCAATACATTTTTACTGGTTCGCGGGTTGAACTGACCGGAGCGTCCGGTCAACACGACCGGAGCGTCCGGTCACCCCGCAGAAGCTCATAACGGTTCGTTTTTTCAGGCTGCCTTATAAATAGAAGCTCCACTCATGTGTGGAGTCGCTTTTGCTCATTCCAACAGCTGAGAAACACGTTTGTGAGTGCCAAGAAGAGCAAGGTCCTAGTGAGGTGATTGAGATTTAAGAATCCAAGAGAGTAGCCTCATTAGTGAATCAAGAGTAGTCAAGTGTGCATCCATCTTCTCATTAGGCTTTGCGTGGTCAAGTGAGAGTTCGTGCTTGTTACTCTTGGTGATCGCCATCACCTAGACGACTTGGTGGTGATTGGGAGCTTGGAGTTCACCCGGCGGAGCTTATGGGTGACCCAACTCAAGTTGTGAGTGGCTTTGGGTGATTCGCTGCGACGGAGTGTCGAAGAATCAACCCGTAGAGAGCACTTGATCCTTGAGCGGATCAAGGGGGAGCTACACCCTTGCGCGGGTGCTCCAACGAGGACTAGTGGGGAGTGGCGACTCTCCGATACCTCGGCAAAACATCGCTGCGTTCCTCTCTCCATTTACCTTGAGCATTTACTTTAAGTATTTACTTTGAGCAATTCAATACTTGTCTTTACATTCATAGAATTGCCATGCTAGAGTAAGTTTGGAACATAGGTTGCAAGTCTTTTGTGCGTTAATTTGATAGAAACACTTTTCTAGGCACAAGGGGTTAATTGGGCTATCCGTAGGATTAGATTATTGCAAGAAAATTTAGAATTAGCCCAATTCACCCCCCCTCTTGGGCATCTTGATCCTTTCACCCCGTATACTACATCAGCGAACTACTGTCAGAATCAAAAAATCCGGTACCCGCATGTGCAAAAACTACTCTACGCCCTCCTGATCACTTCATGCAAGCTTCGCCACTATTTTGAAAGCCACAAGATTATCATGGTGACAGATTTCCCACTCGGAGACATCCTACACAATAGAGACGCAATAGGGCGCATATCTAAGTGGGCAGTTGAACTTGGTGCTCTCAATATCGATTTCACCCCACGGAAGGTAATTAAATCTCAAGCCCTTGCCGATTTTGTTGCCAAGTGGATAGAAATTCAAAAACCTATGTCAAATACCATCCTTGATCATTAGAAGGTGTACTTTGATGGATCACTCAAGCTAGGTGGAGCCGATGCAGGCGTTCTCCTCATTTCTCCAGACGGAAAACAACTCAAGTATGTCCTTCAGATATTATGGCAAGCTACAAACAATGAAGCAGAATACGAAGCCCTCATCCACGGGCTATGAGTGGCAATTACCCTCAGAATCAAGCATTTACTCGTATGCGGCGATTCGGCAGCAGTCATCAATCAAGTCAACAAAGATTGGGACTACACCAAAGAAAACATGGGCGCTTACTGTGCTGAAATACAAAAACTCGAAAAATATTTTCAAGGATTAGAAATTCTACACGTCCTACATGATTCTAATATTGCGGCAGACGTCCTCGCCAAGCTCGGATCGAACAGGGTGAAGGTCCCACACGGTGTATTCATAGAGGAGTTATCAGCTCCCTCTATCAAACAACCCAGTGAGATAAGCCCTAAAATCCTAGCTAAAGACACCCAGATTTTGGTAATCACCACCTCATGGACCCAGGTTTTTATTGATTATATCAGAGAGAATAAGTTGGCAGCAGATAAAGAGGAAGCTACCCAAGTTATTCGCAGAAGCAAGAACTATGTCCTAGTAGGGGAAAAGCTCTACAGAAGAGCCGCATCATCAGGAGTACTCCTAAAATGTGTCTCATTTGAAGAGGGCAAAGAGATCCTAGATGAAATACACTCAGGTTGCTATGGTAATCATGCCGCTTCAAGAACACTAGTCGGCAAGCATTCCGCACCAGATTCTACTGGCCAACCACTTTGAAAGACATAGAAGAACTTGTCAGAAAATGCAAAGGTTGTCAAATGTTCACAAGACAAGCTCATGTGCCAGCTCACAATCTCATCTGCATCCCACCTGCTTGGCCTTTCTCCTGCTGGGGGCTGGATCAAGTAGGACCTCTCAAGAAAGCAAAAGGCGGTTTCGAGTACATCTTTGTAGCAATTGACAAGTTCACCAAGTGGATTGAATACAAACCACTCGCAAAATACAGCACAGCCAAAGCAGTCGAGTTCATCTAAGACATTATGCACCGCTTCGGCATGCCCAATCGAATCATCACAGATTTGGGTTCTCCCTTCACAGCTACAGAATTCAAAAGTTGGGCACAGGATTATGGTTTCGGCATAGATTATGCATCAGTCGCACATCCAGAAGCCAACGGACAGGTAGAAAGGGCTAATGGACTCATACTAGCTGGATTAAAGCCAAGATTGTACGAAGAACTAGTGGACTATGGATCAAAATGGATTAAAGAATTACCCAAGGTCGTATGGGGGCTACGAACTCAAATAAGCAGAGCCACCGGATACTCACCCTTCTTCCTAGTTTACGGATCAGAAGCCGTATTACCTGCCGACCTGATCTGGACGTCACCAAGGATAGAACAATATGACGAAGGAGAAGCATAACACACCCGAAGATTAGAACTCGACAGTACAGAAGAAGTCAGAATAAACGCTACCCTTCAATCAGTAAGATACCTCCAAGGATTAAGACGACACCACAACAAGAATACCCAGCCTCGATCACTACAAATCAGAGACCTAGTACTAAGAAGAATACAAAAAACTGACAGACGCCATAAACTACTCAGTCCATGGGAAGGTCCTTTTATTGTCACAAAAGTCACCGGACCAGGCACGTATAAGTTGATAACTAAAGATGGAAAAGAAGTCAACAATACATGGCACATCAGCCAACTAAGAAGATTCTACGCATGAAAACAACTCAAGGAAGAATTCATGTACAAACCATAAGAGATCAACGTTCATGATCAATAAAGATAGTGTTCCTCGACAACATATGTCTTATTACGGCTTATCAACGTTCATGATCAATAAAGATGGTTTTTCTCGACAAATGCATGTCTTATTATGGCTTTCCCCGAGTTGTTTCCAATAAGCATACCGGCCGAGAGCAAAAGAGCTGAAAAGATGCTTGAGCCCGCCGATGAGGGTAGCTAATAAGCTAACACCCAAACCAAAAAGCAAAATGGCTGAAATTATGCCTGAGCATACCGGCCGAGAGCAAAAGAGCTGAAAAGATGCTTGAGCCCGCCGATGAGGGTAGCTAATAAGCTAACACCCAGAAAAAAAAAGCAAAATGGCTGAAATTATGCCTCAGCATACCAGCCGAGAGCAAAAGAGCTAAAAATATGCTTGAGCCCACCGATGAGGGTAGCTAATAAGCTAACACCCGAACTAAAAAAGAAAAATGGCTGAAATTATGCCTGAGCATACCGGCCGAGAGCAAAAGAGCTGAAAATATGCTTGAGCCCACCGATGAGGGTAGCTAATAAGCTAACACCCGAACCAAAAAAGCAAAATGGCTGAAATTATGCCTGAGCATACCGGCCGAGAGCAAAAGAGCTAAAAATATGCTTGAGCCCATCGATGAGGGTAGCTAATAAGCTAACACCCGAACCAAAAAGTAAAATGGCTGAAATTATGCCTGAGTGTACCGGCCGAGAGCAATATAGCTGAAAATATGCTTGAGCCCACCGATGAGGGTAGCTAACAAGCTAACACCCAAACCAAAAAAGCAAAATGGCTGAAATTATGCCTGAGCATACCGGCCGAGAGCAAAAGAGCTAAAAACATGCTTGAGCCGGCCGATGAGGGTGGCTGATAAGCCAACACCCGAACCGATCCTAAGATGTTTTTTGCAACCAGGGAAAGAGCCTGATGCCGGCCACATCCAGAATTAAGCAAAAAAGCTGAAAAGAAGAAGCTGAAGATACTTGAGATCGCCGGTCCTAAGTCTTTTCAGTACTAACAAGAACACAAAGTTTGTCAAGACAACGATCTATACCGAGTTGTTTACAAGTCACAGACGAAAGCCAGAAAAGCACTCGACAAATCAAGAAAGTTTGTTAAGACAATGATCTACATATACCGAGTTGTTTACATGGCGCAGACGAAAGCCAGACAAACACTCGACAAATCAAGAAAGTCTATCAAGACAACGATCTACATATACCAAGTTGTTTACAAGGCGAAGACATCTAGGCAAAGAAGACATCAACAAAAAATAAAGAACATTCATTCAAAAAGAAGTATAGTATCCCATTACAGAAGCTGGAGTACAGAGGTCAATTACATCAAGCATCGTCATCAGGAGAAGAAATATCAATATTAAGATTATCAACAATCCTACTGGCTAAATCTTCGACCTTAGGCTCCACCTTTTCAACGGCATCCAAATATTCTTGACTATCGGCTTCATCAGCAATCTTGGACAAAGGAAACTCCAGAGAAAGAACCCGGACCTAGGCAAGAACATTCCTGGTACACAGTTGGGTGCACCTCTTCACAAACTCCTAGAAATAGGTCGGAACTTGGGGAATAAACTGAGCCCAAGATTGACCATCATCTGCTGAAGTCCGGAGAAGACCAGCTACTGACCGAAATGATTTCCACAAAGCATTCCAGTTCTCAATAGCCGTCACCAACTTACCAGTCAAGTCTTCAATAGTTTTTGGACCTGCACAAGATCCCTATCAGCTCCACGCCAAATCAACTTGGCAAGCGCGAGTTCTTCTTTAGCATGAGTAATTACCTCCTCAGCCCTGTTGTGACTATTGTGAACAGTTATCTTCATTTCCTCAATACCCTCCGAGAGCTTCTGCGTTTCAACTCGAAGAGCTAGACCAAGCACCAAAAAAGAAGTCAGCATAAAGGGAAATCAGAATACAAAGGGAAACAAGAAGAACCCACAATACCATTGCACTCATTCTTCATGGCCTCCACCGCAGCATCCCTCTGATTCTTTGCTTCTACCACCCGGGCACGAAGAGCCTTTTCCTCCTTTTGGTACGTTTGACGCTCAGTCTCCATCTCGGTCCGATAGAGATCAAGCTCTGCTTTTAGGGCACTTACCTCAGAAGACAACTTTTTCTCAGTTTTAGACGAGAAAAAGAAGCCGGTATGATCCCAAGAAAAAGACTGAACAAAAAGAGAGAGAAAAAAAGGCATAAGAACAAAAGAAAGACGAACATCCAAAGAAAGAACTTCAGAAAAACTTACCTGGAGCTTTTCCCCAAAAGAAGTCGCAAGGGTTCCCCAGGCAGCAGTCAGCTCTGACAACCAATGAGTGGCATCGAATTGTTGCACAACATCATCATCAAAACGCTGACCACCAGTACCAAGAGGAATAGAGGAAGAAGTCGGCCGAGGCAAAGAAGGCAAGGCTAGAGCCATATCCTGGGAAGCCTCGGCTACCTCCTCAGAAGAACCCACCGCCATGGCTACAGTCACCTCTGGAGCTAGCGAATCAGCAGTAGCGTGATCACCAGGGAACCCTATCTCCCTCACAGCCACCTCACCGACCGTACATGCCAAGTCCTGAGACTCAGCACACAGAGGCGCATCAGAGGACTGACAAGAGGTCGGCGGAGGGTTAAGGGAAGGCGACGGTCTACAAGATGATAAGGAAACTCAACGATAAGAATATAAATCAGGAAAAAGGAAAACAGAAGCAAAGAAACATAACAAGGAATCACTTACTCAGCTATCTTCTTCTTCACAAAAACAATAGAGGACTTTAGAGGGGGAACCATAGCAGCAAAAACATCACCGCTACCCTGCGACAGGAGCGGCGTGGCTGGTACCAGAGCCCCAGAAGAACTCAAGTTCGACGGCCGCTTACTACAAGAGAACAAGTCCAAAGTTAGAACAAAAAGAGGTGTTCAACAAAACAAAAACAAGAAAACAACTCACCAACGCATGACAAGGGCCGCATCATCATCCTCTTCTTCCTCATTCTCGGACATGGCAACCACAGCGCCATCTGAAAAAGGAGAAATGTACTCGGTTAAAGGCACAAACAAACAACAAGAAGACAAAGCGTATTAATACACTCACCTAGGAGCATGCAACCTATAACTTGTGTACCTAGACGAGTACTCGATTGGCGAGACTTCTTGGTAGTAGACAAACTAGAAGAAGAACAATCTGCTCGCCCCCTTTTTTCTGACACTACGAGGAGCTCGAGGAACTGGATGAGGAACATACTCCACATATACATCAAAAACCACGGAAGAAACACCAGGAAACATCGTGGTGGTTTGAAACTTACTGGTTAAAGAAGCCCCAGCAAGACTATCCCTAGTCTCCATAATGGCAGGGCAATCATCAAGGGGGATCGGATCAACGAAGTTACGCCCCAATTCCTATAAAAGAGTAAAACAACCAGACAAGAAAGATTAAGCAAAAAGTGGAGACAGCAAAAGAAAATACAAAAAGTACCCGCATAAGAAAAACAACTCACAACAGGAGGCGGGTTGTTAGCGCAATACTCAAGGACAGCATGCGGAACGACGCTTACTCCTTTCAACATCTTCTGAAGGCGCTCGAGCACCTCCTCATCAGTCAACTCAAGGGCAGGGACCATACGAGAAGGATCCTCAGCCCCAGAGTACTCGAAACCAAAATTCGCTCGCTCCTTTAGAGGCTGAACACGGCGGCGAAGAAAACTAGAGATGATACCGAAGCCAGTCAAGCCCTGCTGTTTCAGAGTACATATCCTCTCAAGAAATGGCTTGATCGCCTGGAGCTCATCCGACATCAAGGGATTCTTTTCCCATCGGTCATTAATCGCGGGACCAGATCCAGAATGAACAGTAAGAGAAGGAATCAAATTGGCGGCATAAAACCAGTCGGCACGCCAATCTCTCATAGAATCAACCAAGTCATAATTAAAGAATTTACTCTTAAGACCCTGACAAAACTGAATCCTACAGTCACCAAGAACATGGGTGTCGTCGCGGTGGGGTTGGGGTTTCAGACGGAAGAAGTAACGAAAGAGAGAAAGAGAAGGAGGAATTCCAAGAAAAGTTTCACAAAGATGAACAAAAATGGAAAGATGAAGGACAGCATTGGGAGCAAGATGGTTCAGGCTAATCCCAAAATAGCTAAGAAATCGGTGAAGAAAAGCAGAAGTAGGAAGGCAGAGTCCGGCACGGATAAAGGAGACAAAAAGAATAATCTCACCAGGACCTGGAGTTGGGACCCGATGCTCGCCTGGAGCTCTCCAATCAGCAAACTCCTTGCCCTAGATCAGACCATCACTGACAAGCTCATGCAACTGATCCTCAGTTGTAGTCGGAGCCGGTCAGATCTTCTGAGCAGCCCTCATGGCCATGAATTCTTGATTTTCAATCGTAGAAAGCGAGGCCTCCTCGTCCACAAAGGCTGCCTAGGACTTGCTCGCTGATTTCTTCCTACCCATATACTAGTGAAAGCAATAAAGCACTGAGAAAAGGTGATGCTCGGACGGCGGCGCTCAGATGACGGTGACAATGGCAACGGCGGAGTTTTGAAGACTAGGGTTTCAAGGCAAAAGCAGGGCAGCGAAGAAAAAGAAGAAGAAAGGCCTTTAAATAGATTTTACAGCAATAAAAATGTGGCCCACCAGGCCCGTTTAAACATGGCGTGAGAACGCAATGGTCCATTACTCACCACAACTAACACAGCTGAAAAGACGGACGACACAATTCCACACAAAGGTACACTCAAACGGGCAGATTTTAGACTTATCCATCCAGCACCATAGCAGAGTTATCATATTGGTACAAAAACAACTCATCAACCATGAAGCAACAGAGGGTTACCTCACAAGGAACACAAGAACTCAGTTCTTATATAAAGAACTCAGGAGTCTCAAAAACAACCAGGACATCAGCAAAAAAGATAATGACAACTCAGAAGACAAGATTCTTTTCATTATAAATAGCTTCAAAAATTACAAGATTACACATCTTACAAGACCCAACGAACTCGGTATTATGACAAGCAAGGTAGCAAAAAGGAACCCGGACAAAACTAGGCTCTAGAATGACTACGTGTTCTAAATTGCTACTAGATAGAACAAACCACACTCAGCTACACTATTTTCTTCAAAGGAAGAACACAGCACATCCAAGGTGGAGATCAGCAGCACGGCGGGACAACATGGAGCAAGAGAAGCCTGTAGGCATCTGTCTACCCAAGTCCGATGTGATGCTGGATATGGTGTTGATCTGCACTGGACAGTCTCAGGGCAGGCGACGAGGATCAGACCAGAACTGCTGGATGAAGGAACGTATCCCACATCACAAGACTTCCTCCAACTACCCCCACGTACTTCCCGGTACAATGCCACTGTGGGATTAGTCTACCTCTAATCCCTATCACAAGACTCCCTCTAGCTACGACAAGATACACAAGAACTATAAAATACGCCCGGGGGCTGCTCTACTTCACAAACTATCATATTCATGACTACGGAGATTTTAGACCACACAACAAAATGCTCGATGAATCAAAACAGCACACCAGGAGGGTATTTATAGACCAAAGAAGCGGTGCACATGGACCGGGAGCACCAACGGAACAAATCTAACAAAGGACACAGTGAAAAGATAGAATTCAATAAAAGAGGACTCAGGCGTGAAGGAGCAGTACTCAAGAACGAGCATATTCGAAAGAATATTCCAACACTGTATAACTCGTCAACAAACAGCATTTACTCTCAACCACCACCATACAACTACACCTGACAATAACAGACTACCAGAGAACATGCCAAGATCCTGTATCCGAGTTCTTTTCGAATAAAAGAACCCAGGTATATGCTCGGGGGCTGTAATAGGAAAGGCTTTCAGTCCTTTGAACAACTCAGATTCAAGACCCTCTAACTTTTTGTTCCAAATAGCAAGAGGCTCGGGGGCTACACTCAGTGAGTGCACTTTTTTCTTCAAAAAAATGCACATCACTCAGAAGACTTCCTCAAGACAGCAGTTTTCAAACAACATAAGATTCAAGACCCTCCAACTTTTTGTTCCAAATAGCAAGAGGCTCGGAGGCTACACTCAGTGAGTGCACTTTTTTCTTCAAAAAAGCGCACATCACTCAGAAGACTTCTTCAAGACAGACCACTTCAAGGCCTCTAAAGAGCTCGGATATATGCTCAGGAGCCCTTCGATGAAGAATCAGAGTGATTTCAAGAGAAGACCCTCTAGCTCCTTATGCCAAATAGCAAGAGGCTCGGGGGCTACACCCAAATGGGAGTACTTTTTTCTTCAAAAAGGTACACACCATGTAAAGATCTCACGAAGCGCTACACGGTTTCGCTCAAAAAAGTACTCAAATGATGCTTGTTCCTGCTCGGCAAGACCTGAAGGAACAAGACGAGGCTTCCAGAGCTCAACCATGAAGTGCTCGGGGGCTTGTCGGTATGGGACCCATGGGATACCCTGCAAGGAAGGGACAAGATCTAGTCTAACTAGGATTCTTCCCATGTAATCTTAGTAGTAGTATTATTCTGTAAACCTACTAGGAACTCTCATTGCAAATCGACTAGGACTCTGGCCTCCTGACTATATAAAGGAGGGCAAGGTTTCTAGAGATGGGACTTTACGACACAATACTTCATAATCAATCCAACGCAAAGGCTAATGCCAACTGGACGTAGGGCTATTACTCGATCACAATCGAGGGTCCGAACCAGGATAAATCGACTGTCTCTTGTGTTAACCGTCGAGTTCTGCATACGCTAAAGCCCGAACAAACTACCCCGGGTACCCCCTGTGGCAGGCTATCAGTGGTAAAACATCGACAGGTAGGTACACGCCTTTCCTGCTAAGAGCTGGCCTGGATGTCATCTCTTTTCAAGTTTATCGTGGGTTGCCCAAGTTCAACTCAACGGCCATAACTGCGTTGGTTGACAGGTATTATCTTCAATCATTGCCTCCATTCATGGCCATTTGTTCATGCGCTTGCCTTTTTGACATGTAATCTTGCTTTGTCTAAAATGTAGGTGGCGGCCGGAGACTCATAGCTTCCACCAACCTTTCGGGGAGATGACAGTCACGCTCTAGGACTGTCAGAAGATGCTAGGCCTGAGGATTCATGGCAACACAGTCATCGGACAGTGCGAGTCAAAAGGCTAGAGAGCATGAGTAGAGGCCTTCCTTGGGCGTGAGGTTGGTGAGCAAGGGACTCGCACTTCTAGAGTTCTAATTTCCTAGCTCCGGCAAGAGTTCACACAGTGCCTCGAGGAGGTAGATGAGGAGACAGTTGGGTACTACTGCAAGGCGTGGATCCTACACATGTTTGCCTATGTTCTCTTCCCCAATGCCACGGGTGACACTACGTCGTGGATCTGGGTCCACTGCCTCAGTGACTGGGACCAGGCAGGTCAGTACAGCTAGGGCTCTATAGTCTTGGGTTTTCTTTACCGGTAGCTGTGCGAGGGGTGTCGTTGGACTTTGTCCATAGCGTCACTTGGTGGATGCGTGTACCTGCTTCAGTTGTGGATGTAGGCTCATCTACCAGTTGGTCATCCCGAGGTTCTGGCTCCTCGTGAGTGGATCCTAGGTCAGCCTCCACATCGACAGCCGGCGTGGGCGTACCTTTGGGACCAGGTTAGGGTTCCGCACGAGAGGTTACAATGGGAGTACATTGAGTTCACGAACGAGCTAGACACGCTCACGGCGTCTAGTGTAAGTAAATTTTATTTCCCATGCTGGTTTGAAATGGTTTAGTATACCATCTAACATCTTGTTTGGACATGTTGCAGGTGTCGTGGGAGCCGTACGATGGAGAGAGGGCACTTTCTTTTCATTTCAGCAACATGTGTGGGTTCGACGATGACTTCTATAGGATGAGGTGTCCTCTAATCTGTTTTTATGCTGTCGAGTTCCACCTGCCAGATAGAGTTGCACGCCAATTTGGAGTGAGACAGCTTTGGCTAATGGCTCCGTTCTCGACTGGCATTGACTTACAAAAGTAAGTGTTTTGCTATTTCAAATGTCTCGTGATGGTCCATTTCCATTAATATGGTGACATGTACGTGGATTCAAGTAACGATGACATACGTGCAGGTTGGATCATCAGAAGAACAGAAAGATTTTTGACTGGGAGAAGCACCACCAGTACTACATTGAGCAATGGGAGGAGATGCACGACAACATGGACGAGAACAATGAGCCGCACACGAACCATGAGTTTAGGTGGTACCAAGCTTGGTACCAACGTGCGACACATTGCAGGCTGAGGGTACAGTGGATAGAAGATGACTACGCCAACATCGAGTCCTCCGACGATGAAGACACAACGTACGACCAATCTACTCGTGCAGGAAGGCAGGTGGAGGCGGGACCAATCTTGGACAGAGTGGTAAGTCAATTGCCTTATTTTTCTACGTTAAGTTGCATACCATTACATTATGCGTTAGAGGTATCTATTTTAGTTAGTGCCACCTTCGAGCCGTAGCATCCTTATAATACGTTAGATTGTTGTACAAAAGAAAATAAAACCTGTTGCTATCTGTTTAGGAGTATTATTACTGAGAACTTTATTGCAGGGCAATACCCTCAAATGCTCCGTTGAAGACATTGAGCGCTTTCGTCCGAGAGTCAGGGACAACGACACGCGTAGCTTCCTAGATGTAAGATTCAAAATATTCTTTCAAACATATTATTAATATATTAGATTCTTTCAGTTAACGTAATTTTGTACAATAGAGGCTGTCACGTCGGCTACGTCGTGCGGCTGCTCATTGTGGTTGTAGGATAAACATGATGCAAGACGTGTATGTTCATTCCGCAGGCAGAGGAGGCTTAGGTTCCTCTAGCCAAGTAGCTACAGGGGATGATGACGAGGACGATGACTACGTGGACTAGAGGCACGAGGAGCTTGGCCCCTCTCAGCTCCAAGACGCTCCCTCGACTCAGCCTACACAGCCTCTAGGCACTAGGCGACGCCGTCCACCTAACCCTTACACTCCAGGTACTAGCACTCTCGGTCACAAGGGTAAGGGTAAGACTAGAAGGCAGTGAGGGTTTATGGTAGATGTTAGTATGTACTATTATGGATTTTGTAGTCACTTTCCTGTAACTATTTGGGACTGTATGGACATTGTGGACTATTTGGACTATGCAGGACATGTTATGTTGATTGTGATGTTCGTTATGGTTGAATTATGCTCTTTGGATGATTAAATGTTTGGATTATATAATGATGTCTCTGTTTGTAATTGTAGATGCTCCTAAAACAAGGAAAACTCTTGTGAATTTTTTTCGTGAATCATTAATTATACTACACTGCTAAAAAGTCATAAATATAGTACATAGATTAAATGTAAATTCATTAGAATGTGTATAGTCCAATAGTATCATACAGACTGTCGGGAGTTCCGACGTACGTCGGGACTTCCGACGTGCGCAGACAGCCGACCAGCAAAAACCCAGGTGTCGGGACTCCTGACTTGGGTCAGGACTTCCGACTGTCGGGAGTTCCGACTCACGTCAGGACTTCCGACGACCACAGTCACTACGCAGGCTAAGTGACTGGGCGTCAGGACTTCTGGCATGAGTCGTGACTTCTGACGGTCAAGAGTTTCGGCTTACGTCGGGACTTCCAACACCAATAGTCACGGAAAAATATTCTATGTGCTCGTGGTGTGCTAGAGTGTCTCTCTCTTGATTTTATTTTTATGCTTGAGCACTCTATCTTACTTAGACCAACTAAGTTTGCATCCCTCTTTATAGTGCAGCGGATCATAAACTCAAAAACAAAAATAAAATCTTTGGAGAGCGCTCTGAGTTCGTCCGCCTTTACAACTTCAAGAATTGAGGGATACCATTTCATCTTTATCAACGCTTTGAATCTTTCATGGGACTAATACCTGCGACATATCTCATTAAGATCACATTAGTCCCTAATTTGGATGTCATCAATACACCAAAATCCACATAGGGGGCAAATGCACTTTCAAATCCTCAGTCTGAAACATAATGAGTAAGCAACTCATCATCCGAGTATCAGTCCTCTACCATAGCCTTATTGTTGTGGCTAGGCTCACCTGCATTGCTCTGACCTATGTGTCGCCTGTAGTAAGCGGCCTTCGCTTCATCTACGGTCTCTACGGCCTGAGTGAAGAACACATCGTCATCCTCCTTCGCCTGCAAGCCCGCCTCTGCTAGAGCGATGAGCTCGCTCAGTCTGCCAGTATCATCCTCAGCCTCCTCCACCTGCAAGACCGCCTCTGCTAGAGCGATGAGCTCGCTCAGTCTGCTAGTGTCATCCTCAACCTCCTCCGCCTGCAAGCCCGCCTCTGCTAGAGCGATGAGCTCGCTCAATCTGCCAGTGTCGTCCTCAGCCTCCTTCGCCTGCAAGCCCGCCTCAGTAAGAGCAATGAGATCGCTCAATTTAGCAGTGTCGTCTTCATCCTCGTCCCCATCATCAGACAACATAATCGGTGATTGAACGGTGCGACCAGCTCGTATTCTGCTCATCTAACTTTTTTTCCTCATACCTTGCACGAGCCACCTCTACGGCATGGTCCTCGCTGTATCCAATCCCTTCATGTATAAAATGCAATCAGTTAGCAACGCGATTATATTACATTTAAAATCAGGCAACGAAAAAAAGGCTTTCAAGCACTCACTGGCACATAAAGCAACAACATGCTCGTTCAAGACCTGCATTTGTACTCTTGCCTCCTTCCTTGCCTTCTCTTTCTCTAACGTCCTCCGTCTCTCCAATCCCCATTTGTCAAGCCCAACATCGATCGGGTTACGAATACCGCGCTGTCTAGCAAACTCACGCATCTTGTTTTGTGATGTTTAACGAATAGGTTGACGTAGTCAGGTCCATATCTCCTCTTCCGTGCAATTACTTGCCTCCCCTTCAGTTCATCCAAGAACTTAGCTTGACCCTCACAACATTCCCACCTGCATTTCCTATTTGCTCTGTTCAAACGAAAAATTATATCATATATGTCTTAGCAAAAGAAACAAAATACGATTTCATGTTTATCACAAAAATAATCAATCTCATCATAGTCAACCATATGGCCGCAATAATGGCTTATTCCAAGCTCCCAAGGGACTAGACCGTAGTTGGATTTAACACCACATTCACACTTGACAGGAGGTGCTTTATAAATTAACCTTTCTTTCTTCTTTTCCATTGTCTTTGGTGTCTTCGGCCATTGATTCTTAGGACCGTAGAGCTACTCATTGAAACGATACTTCACAAATCCATAACTCTACAAGATAATACATTAGTACACGCACACCTATAGAGATAAATATTTAAACAGATACACTTTCTACTTACTTCGTGTTTATTCGGACACACAAACTCCAACGTATTTTCATGGTTTATCATAGCTCGATCTCCGTATTTGCATAGAGGAGGTTCCTCGAGTCTTCTAACTACTACTAGGTGCTTCTCCTTAGCCGTCATTGGCGGGGTTAGGGGGGTGGAACCCACCGCTTGAAGTGCTCACGTGGATGTCTCTCTCTACACCAATCGTCGAAAAGGATGTACCTAGGGTCAAACTTGTCTGCACCGTCGATCCACTGAAAGAAAAAGCACCTCTCATGGTCCTATACAATAAGATTCCAATAAAATATTAGTAGCCTACTTACACAAATGAAGAAAAAAAGATAGTGAAAACAATTACTTACATTAAAACGACTGCATGTGTAGAAGCAACGCGCCGCTATGTCTAGATGTCTCGATTGAAACACGTCGACCGGGAAACCACAGTCACAGTTAGGGATATGGAGGTCAGGAGGAACGGAGACATCTTTACTAGACGCGTCGGGGTATAATTCTCGAGGACAACCCCGTTTTCACCAAAACTCCTTCCGATACATTTCTTGCATCTAACAAAACGGTTGTAATTTAACAAACAAAAATCAAAACATCATAAATTAATGTCAATAAGAACTATAACTACAATACAACCAATTTTGTTTTAAGAACCGAAAGCAATTAACATTAAACCCTAAACCTAGAATTATATAATACAAATATTAAAAAATTGCATGAAACCCTAAGTAATGACGATTCTTAGGTTGAAAAATCCGACTAATATATACCGAATCAATGCGAAAAAACTAGGAAAAGAGCGAGGATACCTTGCTCTCGAAGATCTACGGATTAAATCAAAGTTTTCAAGGTCCAATATGTCGATTCGTTAGGTAGCGTGAAGTGGGAAGAGAAAAAACCCGAGAGGGAGAAAAAAGAAAAGGAAGAAGGCTCGGGCAGAAAGATTGAGGCCGGGGTTAAAACACCACATCGACGTCATAGATCATGGCGTCAAGCTCGACGCCAAGATCTACGGCGCCGTGCTCGACGCCAGAATCTACGACGCCAAGCTTGGCGTCAGGATCTATGGCGGCGAGCTGTCTGCCAAGTCACCGTCACATCTGCGTTGAGCCCAAGACTTGGCGCCAAGCAACGATGGCGCCGAGTTAAGGATCCAGATTGAGTTAAGGATCCAGATTTTAAAATCTTACCTCAAGATACATATTTATGAAAAAAAAAAAAAAAGCTAAAAATAAAAAATTCTGGCTAGCGGACGACGCGTGAGGGAGCGACACGGGCAAGGCGCAAGACGACGGACTGCCCTTTCCAGTTTCCAGTCGTGGTTCCGCCGCCAGACCGGACTGCCATGGGAAGGCTTCGCCGCCGCCTCTAGTCCCGTCGCTGTGCTTGTGTCATAGCCATGCAGGCCCCGACCTCTCCTCCAGGCTCCAGCACCCCGTCCGCTCGACACGTACACGTTTCCGCACGTGCCCCTATCCACAGCCGCGCGCCCGCGCCGCCCCACCAATGGCAGCGCGAGCCCCGGAAACCGGATCTCGCATCTCACGCAGACCAGCGGCTAAGCGCCGCTGTTACTCGCCATGATTAGCTTAATCTCCCACGAAATTACCGAAACGCCCCTGTTGTGCCCCTCGTTTTCTCCTCGCCTTTTCCTGGGCTCCCCTGCCTTTTCTGCTACTACTACTGTTCACACTCCACAGTACGGAGGCTACTACCGGCAGGCAGCTCCCAGGACCATATCCGAACCCTAACCCTAGCCGATTTGGTCGATGATGGAAGAGCAACTTCCTCGAGGCGGCAGCGGGGGGAGGCCCCCGATCCCGGCGGCGGCGAGGAAGCCGGCGCTCGCGCGGCACGCCTCTTTTGTAAGTCGGCTCTCCTGAATCTCGCTTCCTCCGCGGCTAGCAAGATAGCTTGCGTGATCTGCGCGAAAGATGGGAGCTTTTGTGTGGTGGTCGGCTTGATTCGAATGCTTTAACCTGTGTTGTTTGGTGTGGCTGCTGCCGCCTCAGCTGCGAGGCGCGAGGCGCGAGGCGCGAGCCGATTGTGCCAAGGCGGTAGGGTTTGCACTGGTGTGATGGGATGGGACGTGTTGTCCTGGATCTGGGAGGTGAGAGAAGAGTGGGAGGGAAAAGAGTTCTCTGAAGCTCCTGGTACATCCTTGTTTGTACTAGAGTACTGGTAGTGACTAGTAAGTTGAGGGGCAAGATGCTTGGAACCAGGCGGTTTATGTGGATGCACGCGATTGGGAGTCTGGAAAGCAATTATAATTGCTTGTGATCCGGTGGTGTCTTGAAAAGACTGCTTTGGATTATATGAAATGATAGGTTTTAGTATCGAATGGATCAAGTACGGGGGCAGGGGACATTCCAGAATGTTTGTGGGAAGTAGATACTCCTGCCTTGGTAACTGATGCTTCCGTAGCAATTTCGTCGTGTATAATTTATTGCAGACACAGGTACTTGGTAATGGACATGAATACATGATGATGTAACTTTTCTTGACCTGGGGGTTTTGTTCTGGTAAAGATTATTGTTTTATCATTCCCTGTGGTGAAAAGGTTGGGTGGTTCGAGTACATGGCAAAAGGGCATAATTGAACTGTTAACTCAGTACTTATATGTCATGAAAAGTCTGATACCCCCAAGCCCTGTTCTGGCCTCATGGCCCCCAGAACATTATTCAAAGTTCTGTCTTTTGTCTGCTACTCTGCTTTATATGTTGATTGATTGATCCAATAAATTTCTCCAGTCCTCAACAGTTGGAAAACCCCTAAACTAATTTTATACTCTACCATCAAATGATTTTTTTTTCTTTGGAAAGACCATCAAGCAAATTTAGGAAGCAGAAGCTGAGGGGTTTTGGTTCTGATCTCATAGTTCTACTAGGTACCTGGTTTATGTTTGATCATGATTATCAATGTGAGGATTTACTTGATATAGTATGATTAATAAGGCGATATATGTGCCGAATGAAGGTACACTCAGAGCACGAGTTTGTAACTCGTGTGCTGGTGGCACGGTGCACGGTATGTGCACCTAGCGAATCAAAAAAGGTGGTATATATCTGACATGTTCGTCTTTTACCTTTTAATTATAGTGAAAAAAAGGAAATAAAACAAGGCCTTTTACCTCAGTTTGAAAGTGTGTATCCTTTTCTTGTATGTTTGATAAGTGACACTGGTTTTGAAGGTGAGGAGTCCTGCAAGCAATACGAAGCCTGAAAATGAGAGAGCTTTTGAAAGCATAGACACTGAATTTATTCCAGTTGTACGATCTGGTGGGTGGGCTGATATTGGCTCAAGGCACACAATGGAGGATGTCTTTATCTGCTCTGATAATTTCATGCAGGACTTCGGATTTGAAAGTTCTGATGAAGGCCCCAGTGCCTTTTATGGGGTATGTTCCTAATGAATTGTGGCAGTGTCCAATCTCCTTTGTCAATACTGCTATATATCTTAGCTGGTTTTAGCCATTTGGCTAGAGAAACAGTATAGGCATCCTATTTGGAAAATAATTTGGTCCATCTGGCTAGCATTTCCTGCGTGTTTAACCTTATTTCCATTTTTTATTCAGGTTTTTGATGGGCATGGTGGAAAGCATGCAGCTGATTTTGTGTGCAGCAATTTACCAAGGTTTATTGTCGAGGATGAGGGTTTTCCTAGGGAGATAGTGAAAGCAGTATCCTCTGCATTCTTGCAGGTCGATGCTGCTTTTGCAGATGCTTGTTCTCTGAACTGCTCTCTTGCTTCTGGTACAACTGCTCTTGCAGCACTTGTGGTTGGGAGGTAATGCTCTCATTAACTTCTGCAACTGTGATCCATACAAAGTCATTGTATAGAATAGGTGTTACTGCTATTTGAAGTTTCTCACTACATATGGACGATGGGAGCTGTTTTTTTTATCCAATCTGCCAAAATCAATTCTGACATCACATGATATGACACATGGTAACTGCTATCTGAAGTTTATCATTTGAGCCTTTACTATTTGCTGTTTATGGCATCATGTACCCTTTGGTCCCACCTGGCCAAATCTGTTCTAACAATTTGCACTCGCGCGCTTAATTGCAAATGAGCTACATGTGCCTTCACTTTTTCCCCACAAGCAGGGGCGGAGCCACCCTGGGCAACATGGGGCGGCCGCCCCAGCTACTAGCTGGCCAACCTCATTACCCCATTCAGTTTTCCCTCATCTCCATGACCGCTGCAACTGCAAAGCTCAGTGACTCGGTGGCGGTCGAACTCAACCTCTAAACGATCGGGCAAGAAACTACAACTACTTTCTGCTGAAGGGGTATGGCTCGTTGGGCTTACTGGTCCATAGCCTAACTGGCTAGCAGGCCCGGAACGAAAACCTAACAATGCAAGAAGAGACGCAGCAGCACAATCGTCCATCAGCTCGTCACGCTTGGCGCTATCGTCCTTGATGGGAAGCAAGGCTACTGGAGAGCTGGCCAACTGGGAAATATAACAAGTTAGGGAATTACTTCTTTATTGCTCTCTGTACAAGAAGTTTTGCTCAATTTATCCCCATTGGCCTTAAGCAAACATAATAGGTATGAAATTTTGTCAAACAATACTGGTTGGGCTTAAAATTTTCTCTCGCTAAATGAGTCATTAGCAATTTGCATGGAACTCAGTGCTGTAAATAGTTTGTCTGCCATTAACGGAGAGTTTGAACTTGAAGGGCGGGCCTGGTGCAAGCGGTAGAGTCTTACCGCCTGTGACCGGAAGGTCCCGGGTTCGAGTCGCGGTCTCCTCGCATTGCACAGGCGAGGGTAAGGCTTGCCACTAACACCCTTCCCCAGACCCCGCACAGAGCGGGAGCTCTCTGCACTGGGTACGCCCTTTTTAACGGAGAATCTGAACTTAGTATATTGTGTAGGATACTAGGCCTGTTGCTAGACTTGATGACACTGCGCTGGTATATGCGATTTGTTCATTTAGTATGCCGCAGCTAAAATTTTCTCCGCCACTGCCTACAAGGATCTGCATCCCCTGCCCTTTGGTGACTGCATATTTGCAAATTTTTATGGTGCATGCATGTGTTTTTTCTCAACAATATTCATGTGTTCTCGTTTAAGGAATGTCCTGAAGATAGCTAATTTTGTGAATAATTAAATTTGTGAGTTCTGATCTGTTAAATTTTGCACATGCTTTTGACTTCATCCTCAGCTGCTGGCATATTTCTGTCTCTGGGTGCTCAACAGGTCACTTCTGGTCGCGAATGCTGGTGATTGTCGAGCAGTACTTTGTCGTCGTGGAAAGGCAATCGAGATGTCCAGGGATCACAAACCATCTTGCAACAGGGAGAAGATGCGTATTGAGGCATTGGGTGGATATGTCGATGATGAGTACCTGAACGGGCAGCTTAATGTCGCGCGAGCAATCGGGGATTGGCATATGGAAGGCATGAAGGCATGTGATGGTCCTGGCCCTCTCAGTGCCGAGCCTGAGGTAATGACAACAGATCTGACTGAAGAGGACGAGTTCCTGATCATGGGTTGTGATGGGATCTGGGATGTATTCCGCAGCCAAAATGCAGTAGATTTTGCCCGCCGTAAGCTCCAAGAGCACAATGACCCGGCCACTTGCTGTAAAGAACTAGTTGATGAGGCCATCAAGAGGAAGAGTGGTGATAACCTTTCTGTGGTTGTCGTCTGCTTCAACTCTAGGCCGCCTCCTGTTCTAACAACTCCTAGGCCTCGTGTACAGAGAAGCATATCTGCAGAGGGCCTGAGGGAGCTACAGAGCTTCCTTGATAGCTTGGCCGATTGACATGGGGGTTCTAGCAGCCCCACTATAAGTTTTGACCTTTTCCATAGCTTAGCTTGGGAAATAGGTTTAGCATGTGCTATCTCATAATTTCGCTGAGATGGCTGTTGTTGAGTGATCCAGAGTTGTAAAATATGCTGCGGCTAATTGTATCAGCAGTTAAGAGTATTATTTATCAGTTTCTGGGACATGTTGACTTTGTAAGCCTTGAATGACTAGTCGGCATTTCGTAGGTCTCCATAAAATTGGTGGTTGGTCGTGGTAAAAGGCTCATAATGCCCTTGAATATTTTCCGTTGTTCGCTTTGGATAGTTATTAACTAACTTGGAAAGCTGCTATTTTTGCTGCTAAGTGGTTGAATTTTCAAAGATAGACATAGACATGTTTGTAACTGCAGTAGCCGAGCAGTTTTTTTCGCTTCAAGATACATGGATTGCCTGGCCCAAAATGTATATCCAGAGTGCTGGGCGAGACAACAGACCAGGGTATGCTTTTGCTTCTGGTTGGATGCTTTGTTGTTGGTACTGCAATCATCATTGAGAAAAGTAACGAGGGGAAACCAGGTGATTATCACTATCAGGCTCTAGCTAATCGTGGTGACACGTGATTGAACTTGCTTTTGCACCTGATTCAATCACGGTTACATGCACCTCAATTCACATGTATTATGGTGTATTTGAGTAGAAAAATAACTCATTTTTACTTCAATTCATTTCAACATATGTGGATTAAGGGATTGTTTGAATGTACTCAACCCACATGCAGGGTTCAAAATTTCGTCGTAAGTTCGGGAATTTCTGTGGTGGTCGCAAAAAATCCGAAATTTCGTATTACACTAATTAATGTGCTGTACAATTGTAGGCTCATATTTTTCTATTGTTTATGTTGGATATTCTTCTACTTAGTACATGTATAGTCATAAATCATGCTACTATTTTGTTTAGATCTAAAAGATTTTTTAAAAAAAAAACTGACTTTGTGTTTAAGTCTCTAAAAATTTCGGCGAAATTTCGTCCGAAATTCGCGAAATTCAGTAATTTTGGTGGTGGCGAAATATTTCTAAAACTGAAATTGAAAAGTCCCACTGATTTTCACCGTCACGTTGAGTGATTTGGTCATGCCGGTTGCCTCATGCAAGGGTTCATCCAGGTGTTACTACTTCTCAATCATTAGAAGGACGAAACAAGAAACGAATGCTGAACTAATCAAACACTCAACGAACCTTGATGGAACTCAGAGTGATGACTCGTATGTACGTTGCCATGTCTGTTTGGATAGGAAAGAATTCACGAGTCTCACAAGAATCAGTGGGCCTGTTCGTTGGTTGGTTTCTGGGCTGGTTTATTGTGAGAGAAAAATACTGTTGGCTGGCTGATTTGAGCTGGTTGAAACCAACAAGCGAACAGGCTGAGTATAAATTCCGCAGAAACGTCTCGTCGGGAAAGAAAACTGCAGAAACGTACGGGATTCTCCCGTTCAGACTGGGATGGGCATGTTGCTCGGCGACTCGTATAACATTGTTAGCCCAGTTGACGTTTACAGGGTTGTTGCTGCTTTCGGACCATCAGCGAGCAAGCCCATGACCCCATGACAAGGCAGAAAAACCAAAGGAAATATCCCTTTCACTTCCTCTGACTTTGCTCTTTTTTTTTTTTTTTTTTTTGCTAATCAGATGTAGACACTGCACGCAAATTCATAGCTATGTATGCATGCACATAGGGCTGGACGAAAAGTTCACAGTAGCTCATTCGACTCGGCTCAATAGTGACTTGGCTCGTTTATATTAAACGGGCTGAGGCAGTATTTTAGCTCGTATAGTTAACGAGCCAAATATGTTGGCCTTGAACTTGTATTATTTTTATATTACTTCATGTCTTAAACTGGCCTACAACATGTAAACTTGGGATTATTATGACTCAATCACTTTGTTTTTAATGGATGTATGAATAATCAATAGTAAGATTATGGATGGATTATGTATTGTATGGAGTATAGACCATGGATATGTGGTGCAATACTATAGTATATACTGCAGTATATGTTATACCTCTATATTTGTTAGCACATATTAATTTTTTTGTTTGATTTAAGGCTCATGGTTATGTTATTTTTTGCATTTTATTTTATACTTGGCTCACGAGCTAAATGGGTCAACTCAAGCTGTCAAGATGGTACAAACGTAAGGTCAAGCAAAGACATTGTAATAGTACCAAATAGGATACTTTACTTGTAACCTTGTCCCTTCCGGAGTATATAATAAGGGTAACGACGATCCATAGAGATCCATAGAGAGCATCTTTGATCATACAATATACATCTTATCCACCAAAGACACCCTACACGCACTAAACACCTTGCCTTTTGTGTCACATATGGGCACCTCCAATATGAGCACTTTCGAAAGACTAAGACACAGATATTGAGATTGACGAAGTCATCAATATGCATAGTTGTCCATGGGCAAATGTCCTACCACTAAAACAACAACACTTGTTAAATTAAATTATGGATCATGGAATGAATAAAAAAAGCGAGCACCCCAAGTTGAGGACTCGCTGGGAAGGTTCCATAAAAAAAATCAACTAACTAAGCTGTAATCAGTTCGTTTCTCCTCTCTCAATCGAGAACTGGATGTTTGGACGACTCCAACTTTTGAAACCAGTTGGTTGAGCGGTTTTGATAGCAATTTTGACCTACGTGGTGCCATGTTAAACGTGCCGATGTGTACAACTTGCTCACTGAGACAGGGATTAAAATCCTTCTTACAACCCTCTGTCATGAGTGAATCCGATTTTACTCCCACACATACGGAAAATCCTTTATATGACGATGGAGTAACCCCACAATTTCCAACATTCACTTAGGATTCCATGCCCACCAACATGACCGCTAACGCCACTACCGGCTACTACCACAGCTAATGACAGAAGGAAATCACCCATGAACGTCGCATCACATTCACATCAGTGGCCGTTACCTGCATGATTGCGTGCATGATGGCCATCGCCCACTGGACGCTACTCAATCAATGACGACCAAATCAATCCACTCTGAGGCCCCCGCGAGATTTTATCTGTCCTCTGAATGAATTTTCAGAAGTGGATCTGCACGCATCGCAATTGCGCACGACATACACACAGCAGCAGCAGCAACGACAGCAGCGCACTGACGAACTGAACCGATGATAGCATGGACGAAAAGGACCGCACTGCGCAGGCAACCGAGACATGTTCCCCATTAGCGGCCATAGTGGTGGTGATGGCCCAGTAAAAGCGGCATCTTGGATGCAACTGTGTTACTGGATGGTTCATACCGTGGAAATCGTTTAGGAGCAGCCACTGAATATGCACACGACAGATCATGACACTAATTACTCGCTCATATTATGGTAGAACGTACTAGGAACTTGCTTATAAATTTTTACAGGAATTCTGCATGAAACAGTACATTATCACAAATCCCAAAAACAATCAAGTGAAACTTCCATGTTCCAAACATAGTGCAATATCATACTGTCAGTTACTATCACGATAGAGAAGCAGTCCTTGCTTTCAGCAACTGTGATATCAGGCCACACAGACAGTCATATAAAAATGGGTTCTCTCCATCTTTCAACCATCAGGCAGGAAATAGTGGCAAGTGGCCATGACTCCATGAGTCCTGCAGCAGCTCGTTTGATCGATGAAGCATCTGCTTTATGGGGATGATGACATGAGGCAGCAGCGGTGACAAGTGAAGGAGGGCCGAGGGCCTCCTCTCCTTTGCTCCATGCGGCCATGTCGCCGTAGGTACTCATGTGTAGACTCTGATGATTTATAATGGCAGTGGCCATCACTGCATTTCGAGTTCACGAAGGCATTTGATGGCCCTGACTGACTCACGGTCACAGGCCACAACGAGAAGGAATCTCTTGGTTTGCAAGTTTGCGTTCGCATGTCTGGACTTATCTACACACACAACAAGAAGCGCATGCCTAAACAAAATCTACTGCAATGGGAGTATGGGACACGTTTGCACGCGTAAACCTAATTCACACCAAATCGCATAGAAGAATTAATCCAACGGTTTTACTATGGCTTGAAATATTAGGAAAATTTGAAGGGAAAGTGCGCACCTACGGTTTTAAGTAAGTAGAGAAAAGTTAGGAAATTTTCGGATCGAAAATAAACCGTACTGTATGGTTTCAGATTTCCCTAAAATATCATTCTAGGGAACGAAACTATCCTTACGGTTTTGTAACTAATATAAGCACTTAGCTATATTTATTGTGTGGTTTTTGTGTTTTTGGTGACAGTCTAATCACTAGGACTAACAACATGTGTGTAGAGATGTATTAGATAGGTTTATATAGGACCTAGGATGCAAGGTCCAAGTTTTTTGTCATGATTTGAGTACAAACTTATAGCCTGTTCGCTTGGTCGTAAACGATCGTAAATTTCCAGCCGGGAACAGTGTTTTTCTCTCACACCAAACCAGCCAGCAGTAAATAATCCACAATACGATACGGCCTCCCGAACAGGCTGTTAGTCAAAACAAACACCAGATCATACACCAGAGCGGTTGATCAGAAGTCGGTAAATCATTTGGTGATGATTAGTAATCTTGGCTAGAGAACAAAGTCTACGAGATGATATGGTGAAGAGAAGAACCACCGACGAATGATCTGAACATCAGGATGGAGATGGCAAGTCTGAAGACACTGGAGAACTGTGCTATCGGATTATACGATGATGTTAGGTTGATCTCCTCGGACTCGGTCCAACGATCGAATCGGGCCTTCATCATGCAGCATGATACCGATCGGGGGCACCTAGCCACACATATGGTGCATGATTGGTGGGCCCCGACGCTACTCAATGATCAAATCAATCCACTATATAAAGGAGGTGGGTGAATTTTCAGAAGTGGATCTGCACGCTCGCGACACGAGGTTTATCGACGCCACCAAATCCCCACCTACAAACCCTAATCCGATCTAGGGTGCGCTATGAGCGATGGGAAGCGCCACCGCCTCGTCGCCGCCGGGACGCCACCGCCACAATCAAGTGCACACTTCCATGTTCCAAACATAGTGCAATATCATCCCTCTCAGTCCTTGCTTTCAGCCCCAACTCATAGGCGTCCTCTTCTTCACCATCAGGCACGCCATGGCTTCCTCCTCCACCAAGCCCGATGGTTAGCGACTTCTATCCCCTCTCTCCCTCTCTCCTTTTCTCTATCTAGTTCATATTCTAGGAAAAACTATGTTTTATATCGAATAGAGTAGACTCACCCTTGGTTTGATCATGTCTGGACCCACCTAGTTGATTCTAGAGTTGTAACAATGGTATAGAAGAATTAGCCTAATCTTGAAATATTAGGAAGCGTGTAGATCCCGGTTTGGGGTAGAAAAAGTTTCAGATTTCCCTAAAATATCAAAATAGGAGTTGATTCGTTTTTTTTCGATTGTGGTTTTGTGAAACCTAACCCTAGATGATGAGAGAGACGTATTAGATAGCGGGGAAGGACCCTCTAGGTTTCTTCCATGATTTGAGTACAAACTTCTGTTCGCTTGGTCGTCACTGGAAGAAAGGGTAAAATAATCCACAATACGACACGGCTCCCGAAAGCAGGCGTGTTAGCTCAAAACAAACACCAGATCATACACACGAGGCGGTTGATCAGTCGGTAAATCGTGATGCGCTAGAGAACAAAGTCTCATGAGATGATATGGTGAAGAGAAGACGGCTCAAGTCAAAGGCACCACCTGTGCACCGGCGATGATGTTAGGTGGCGGCTCGGTCCAACGATCGAATCGGGCCTTCATCCCGCGCCCTGATCGGGGGGCACCTAGCCACACATATGGCTGGTGCGTCGCGCCTATATAAAGGAGAGGGTGCTCGCGACACATCGACGCCACCAAATCCCCACCTGGCCTAATCCGATCTAGGGTGCCTGCGTCGCGCGCCACCTCGAGTCATCGGTCCTTCTCACGGCATGGCTTCCTGGCGTGCAATGCGAAGAAGAGAAGAAAGAAACATACGAGTTAGGGTTGAAGGGGAGCCGGCTGTGCTCTGGTTTTGTTCCTTTGAAGAAGAAGGCCGACCGTCCGATTAGATCCGACGGCCAGGGACGGTCGGGCCGTCTTTTGGCCCAGGTGGGAGGAGTCTTTCCTGGCCCAGGCTCAGGTTGCGGCTTGGGATGCGGGACGAGCGACGCACGAATGGGCCGTGGGCCGTTTACTTCCTCGGGCCACATGAACAGTATCATTTATGAATAAGTTTTATTCTTTTCAGATGCATTTCTTTGATAAATTTTGTCTAGTTTTCAATCCCTGCTCAAATTTGAACCAAAGGAATAAGTTGTTTAGAGAGTAGATGAATATGTTGAGATGCTTCTAATCAAGAATTATTATTTTTCAAGTCTTTTTATTTTACGCTGCTATGAATATGTTTATCCTCTAATTAAATGGGAACCAACAGAAAAATTTTAATTGGAGGAGTAGTTAGATTTGTTTAAGTTAAATTATGATATTGTTATTTTTCGAATACAATATTATAAGTTTATTCATGAGTTTTCCATGCATTAATTAATGTAGAAGAATGTTTGTATTTATGATATTGCTATTTTTTGACCAAAGTTGATGATAGCAATATTATAAATTTTTTATTTATGAGTTTTATGCATTAATTCTATTTTTGACCAACGGTAATGTATAATTAATGTAGAAGATTATTGTATGTTTTAATTTTGACCAACGTTAAATTACGGCATGCAATTATTATGTCAAATGTTTCTCATAATCTCTGATATCATTTTCAAGATATAACCCAATGATGTTTATCTCGTCCATTCCACCTCTCAATGGAAGCAACTATAACATATAGCGAGAGAAGTTTGAGATAGCACTTGCGCTATCCGACAATGATCTAGCGCTAACCTCTCCTTATCCCACTCAGCCTGAGGACTCAGTGAGGGCAGAAAATGAGACTGATGCAGCTTTCGCTACTCGGGAGCGTGACCATACAACAATAAGAATGAAATACGACCTTGATCATGCAAAGTGGGATAGTTCAAACCGTAAGTGTTTGATGCTGATTAAGGGCTCCATTGAGAATCCAATAAGGGGATCAATCCCAGAATATACCACCGCCACTGAGTATCTCAAGAAGGTGAAGAGTCAGTTTACTTGCTCTTCAAAGGCATATGCGAGCACTCTTATTAAGAAGTTAGTCAATGAGAAATACTCTGGTGGAGGGATTAGACAGCACATATTGAAGATGAGCAATACGACATCCAAGCTCAAACCAATAGACATAGGACTCAAGGATGAGTTCCTAATTCATTTGATTTTTGCATCTTTGCCCAAAGAGTATGAGACCTTTGTTGTTAATTACAACTTATAGCTAGATAAGTGGGACATTAAGAAGCTCATTGCCATGTGTGTGCAAGAAGATGAGAGGCTTAAGAGCTCACATGGTGACTCCGTCAACCATGTGCAGGAAAATAAAAAGAAGAACTTTAACAACAAGAACGCTAAACCACAAGGGAAACCTCAGTGGGACAATAGCTCATCTTCTAAGTCACAAGGAAAGGCCCCACAGACTAATCACCATCAGAAATTCAACAATGTTCAAGTAGACAAGGATACCTGCAAATGGTGCAAGAAGAAGGAACAGTACCAGAAGGATTGTCCAGAGTTCCTGAAGCACCTGATGAGAAAAGAGATTCCATACGAGAAGGACCCTGCAAAGAGGAGAAAGACACATTAAGGTTGCAAATGGAGTCAAAGCTAAAGTTAAAGCCATTGGAGAACTCCTGTTAGAATTAAATGATGGCTTTATACTTAAGCTTACAGATGTCCTTTATGTACCCTCTTTACGTAGAAACTTAATAAGTGTTTCACGTTTAGACGATGCTGGATTTGATTGCCATTTTGGTAATAGCCAATGTAAGATTATGTTTAATCATAAGTGTGTTAGTCTTGTCTTCCGACAAGACGAGTTTTATTTGTTATCACCTTATGAGAATGTGAATGTTGTGAGCACTAGAAATGAGAATTTCTCATCGTCTATGAATGTAAGTAATAAGCGAAAGAGAATTCATGATGTATCATCGAAATTATGGTACTGTCGTTTAGGCCATATTTCGAGGTGGAGAATAGAACAATTGATTAATAAATCAATTCTTCCACCATTAGAATTTTCAGACTTAGAACAATGCATTGATTGCATTAAAGGAAAGTATGTTAAGAAAATAAAGAAAGACGCTAAACGAAGCGCAGGAATTTTGAAAATAATTCACATAGATATCTGTGGTCCTTTTCCTGTGAAAAGTGTGGATGATTATGATTCATTTATAACATTCATAGATGATTATTCTCGTTATGCCTATATTTATCCAATTAAGAAAAAATCAGAAGCATTAGATAAATTTAAGATATGTAAGGCTGAAATAGAAAATCAGCATAATTTAAAGATTAAGATAGTAAGATTCGACCGTGGGGGAGTACTATGGTTGACATACCCCATATGGCCAAGTTTATGGACCTTTTGCAAAGTTCTTACAGGAAAATGGCATAGTTGCCTAATACTCTACACCAGACGAGCCTCAACAGAATGGAGTAGCTAAAAGACGTAACCATACATTAATGAATATGGTGATAAATATGATAAGTTACTCCACTTTATCGATAAGTTTGTGGATGGATGCATTAAAAATCATCATTCATATTCTCAATCGAGTATCAAGCAAGTCGGTACCCAAGACACCATATGAGTTGTGGACAGGAATGGAACCCTCACTTAACGTGTGTGGGGTTATCCAGCTGAGGCTAAAGTATTTAACCCAAACATTGGAAAGCTAGACTCCAAGACAGTTAGTTGCCATTTCATTGGCTATCTAGATAAGTTAAAAGGTTATCGTTTCTATTGTTCTGACAGACATACGAAGTTTATAGAACAAGACACGCTGTGTTCTTGGAGGATGAGATGGTTAGGAGGAGCATGGTAGCGCGAGAAATTAACTTTGAGGAGAAGCAGGTACATGTGCCCACTCCGATGGTTCAGGAGCCATTTTTCTCGCCACCTGTTGCTGTTGCACCAACAGTGCAGGACACTATAGTGATAGCACCTGTTGTTAGTTCTCCCATGGCGACAATAAATGAACATAAGAAATCTATGTTAGTGATTCCTGATGACTACGAAGTCTATGTTAGTGAAGAATTTCAAATGGAGGGTGATCCCACCTTATTTGAAGAAGCCATGAGAAGCACTCACTTGTCGAAGTGGCTTGAAGCCATGCAAGATGAAATGAGTTCAATGAGCACAAACGATGTTTGGGACTTGGAAAAAATTCCTAAAGGAGCCAAGACAGTAGGCTGTAAATGGGTCTACAAAACTAAATATGACTCCAAATGGAACGTGGAAAGATTTAAAGCGCGACTTGTGGCGAAAGGGTTTATGCAAAGAGAAGGAATAGATTATAATGAAACATTTTATCCAGTCTCATGTAAGGATTCGTTTAGAATCATAATAGCGTTAGTGGCAAATTATGATTTAGAATTACATCAGATGGATGTAAATATGGCTTTCCTTAACGGGGATTTGGATGAAGATGTGTATATGACACAACTAAAAGGTTTTGTCGTGAAAGGAAAAAAACGTATGGTATGTCGCCTGAAGAAATCCATTTATGGATTAAAATAAGCCTCTAGACAGTGGTATTTAAAATTTGATGGAACAATAAGGAAGTTTGGATTTAAAGAGAATATAGAGGACAATTGCATTTATGTAAAGTTTAAGAATGGGAAATACATTTTCCTAATCTTGTTTGTGGTTGACATCTTACTCGCTAGTAGTGATGTTAATCTACTACTGGAGGCGAAGAAGTTTTTGTCCTCAAATTTTGATATGAAAGATCTTGGTGAGGCTTCATTCGTTTTAGGAATAGAGATTCACCGAGATAAAAGAAAGGGGGTTTAAGGATTATCGCAAAAGGCATACTTAGAAAAGATTCTAAAGAAATATAGGATGCATGCGTGTAAGCCTTCACCTGCCTCCATAGTCAAGGGCGGTAGTTTTGGAGAATTCCAATATCCCAGGAACCAATATGAGATCGATTGAATGAAAGCGGTTCCATATGCTTCAGCTATCGGAAGCTTATAGTATGCTCAAGTATGTACACACCCTGACTTAGCTTTTGTTACCGGTATACTTGGCAGATATCAGAGTAATCTAGGAATAGAACACTGGAGAATGGTAAAGAAAGCTTTGCGTTATGTGCAAGGCACAAAAGGCCTCATGCTAACGTACAGAATATCTGTTTCCCTATATATAGTGGGGTATTCAGATTTAGATTTTGTAAGAGATGTAGATGATAGAAAGTCCACATTAGGCTATGTATTTACTCTCGCAGGAGAAGCTATATCATGGAAAAGCTCCAAGCAAACCGTTACTGCATCGTCCATGATGTATGCCAAGTTTGTAGCATGTTATGAGGCCATGGGGCAGGTGAACTGGCTAAAGAAATTTATGCCCGGGTTGAAAGGGGTCGACGACATTCATAGACCACTCAAGTTGTACTACGACAATGAGCCAACAGTATGTTATGCTCACAACAATAAGTCAAGTGGTGCTGCCAAACACATTGACATAAAGTTTTATGTTGTGAAAGACAAAATCCGGGATCATTCTATTAGTCTCGAGCATGTAAGTACAAAGAAAAATTCTTGTGGATCCGCTTACAAAAGGCTTACCGCCCAATGTGTTTAGAGAACACTTAGTCGGCATGGATTTATGGGAAAGCCTATGATCCATGGACAATAAGGGCCTAGTTGAGAATCTGTTTCAAAACAAAGAGGTGTATTATAGCTGTTAATCGAATGGTACTAACTATTGTGACGAGGCACACTATACACTAATCTGTGATGGAATGGGATAAGTATTTTAAGTTTAAGTCATAAGTTGAGATCAAGGGGGAGAATGTTAGGTTGATCTCCTCTGACTCGGTCCAACTACCGAGTCGGGCCTTGATCCCGCGCCCTGATCGGGGGCGCCCAGCCGCACACATGGCTGGTGGGCCCCTATCACGCAATCCTATATAAAGGAGGTGGAGGCTGGGGATCGTGACACAAGGTTTACCGACGCCGTCAAATCCTCACCTACAAACCCTAATCTGATCTAGGGTGCATTGTGAGCTACGGGAAGGGCCACCGCCTCGCCACCGCCGGGACACCACCGCTACTGCACAGCGCTCACCCCTCTTCATCGACCCCAACTCATCGGCATCCTTCTTCACTGACACCATGGCTTCCTCCTCCACCAAGCCTAATGGTTAGCGACTTCTATCCCCTCTCTCCCTCTCTCCTTTTCTCTATCTAGTTCATATTCTAGGAATAACTCTCTGTTTTATATTGAATAGAGTAGAACTCATCCAATGATCTACTCCTAGTTGATTATAGAGTTGTAACAAATGATACACAAGAATACTTGCAAATCATCCGATGATCATGAATACCATGGCCAATGGTCAGATTCACTCCAGCACAATGCCACCAGATGAAATGGCAGATGCACTGGGTCAGACTGACGTTCATCCGATGTGGAAGGCCTAGTGTCAATAAGTGAAGTGGCAACAGTGGATTAGGGAATATATAGCATGTTGGAGGACCTTTTTCTATATGTTTGATGCAGCGCTGGCTTGTATTGTACCTTTTAAATTTGGATGTGTGAAACCTTGTAAGCTGGTATTCCCAGCAGCTACAGTTTGCTTTCAATATAAGCAGCGTCTGGACCTTTGGTCTAAAAATGTGGTGAAGCACATTTGAACCCCAATGGGTCATCCGGTGATAACTGCTTTTGTAGTTATGATTTCAACAGCTAGGAGCATATTTGATGAATGAGCTGGAGATCAGAGAAATGGAGGAACATTTTTACATGGTTGATATATGGTCCAACCCATACTAGAGCTTAGTGTTCATATCCAAATCTTGTAATCTTGCTTAGGGCTAGATTAGCAAGGGGTTGGACTTTATCTTTAGAGACAGAGTCATCAGGGCTTGTATGCCCTTGTACCTTGGTGACCTGAGCACTTGGTTTTGGTGGCCTTCTGGTGTAGACCTTTTGATCTTTAACTCTCTAAGAAAGTTGAAATGACATATGATTTAGAATGGAGGAAGTACCCGTAAAGCATTGCTACGTGTACGGATGGTTTGTTGGTAGTGGCATCTAGTAACACATATTTTGGTATGCTATTAAAGCCCAATATGAAATATATAAATCCATATGCTAGAAGGATCCCATGCTCTTCAGAATCATTTTGCGCATTCGGACACTAAAGCTTTGTTGTGTGTACTGGTGGTTTGTATGTAGCGGCATCTAGTATAACACATATTTTGGTATGCTATTAAATGAAGTCCAATATGAAATGCCAAGAATTAATGGAAGTTCAAATGAAACACTTCAAAGTCCCTCTAAAAATTTGTTCAAGATCGAATTTACAAAATTCAGGAAGCCTGACCACTGTTCCATTACCGAAACTAATTGTAGCGAATAGGTATGCTATACTAGTGCGTGTATAGCAAACTTGTACCCTACAATTAGTTTTAGTAATAAAAAATCATGGGAGTAGAAGACAATAGATAATGTCCACCTTTAAAATTAAACATGTTCACCTTTAAAAATTAAACAATGTCCACTTTTAAAAATTAAACATGCCCACCTTTAAAAAAAGCTTTTCCTTCCCACTCTTCCTACATCTAGGGTGCTTGAAAACGAAATTGACTTCAGGCGATGCCCATGGCCACAACGCCCACACCCGTGCTCGCGCCCCCACGCGTCTCCTCCCTCTGTCCCCTTCACGCTTGCAACCGGTCTATCAAGTCAAGTCATGTCTTGATCTTCTCCACCTTGATCACATGACTCAATGTCATGTCTCATGTGCAATGAGCTCCTTCATCACATGTGTGAGCTTTGCAACATCTTCGAGCCATTTCCACCTTCATGGCATATGTTGCTAACACACATATACCTTTGACTAATCACATGTGTATCTCACATAAACACAATTAGTCAACCTAGGTTGTCACTCAATTACCAAAACCACACAAGGACCTTTCACATACCCATTAGTGAGCTCACCGAGCGCGATACTCGAACCATCGAGGCAAGTGTCGTTAGCTCAACCCCTCCGGTTGCAGAAATCACGAACGGGGCAACGCATAAAACTCGGCCGACCCCTACCGAGCCCAACGGGGCTCGAGCTGCCCAACCCCGACTCGGGAATTCGACTGACTGAGGTTTGAAGGCTAGCTTGCGAAGGGCTCGAGGCCACCTTGCGTCAAACAGAGCCAGGGGAGAAAATGCAGATGAGCCCTAGCGGCCTTTGCCTGACCCGCTCAGAAGCGGACAAGGTCATCTCGACCTTCTCGTTCGATGCTAACCTCGAGCCAAGCCCACAAAATCTCTATCGAGGGGAGGCCAGTGGGCCACCTGAGTCGATCCTCAAAACGACTCGGGCATCTACCGGGAGGAGGGTTAAGGAGCAGTGGAATGCCACACAAGGGCTATGTCGAGCCCATCATGAACGATGGACCCATATTCCACTCGGACATGCTCGTTAGCGAGCTCATCGAGCGCGTCACTCAAGCCATCGAGGCACGAGCCGACCCTCAACCAGACCCCCACTACGTGGGGGGGCTTGAGGAAAGTTGGACTCACAAGGAGACCAAATGCGTGGTCGTAGAACGATGGCTCAGATCCTAGGGAGGGGGTACGTGCGAAAACTAAGAATAACGT
Source organism: Miscanthus lutarioriparius (assembly GCA_904845875.1). Taxonomy (NCBI): domain Eukaryota; kingdom Viridiplantae; phylum Streptophyta; class Magnoliopsida; order Poales; family Poaceae; genus Miscanthus; species Miscanthus lutarioriparius. Next base: position 23,981,379 of record CAJGYO010000019.1, on the reverse strand, counting down.
TTCTAAAACAAGAGACGCTTTCTCCTACAAGTTTCTTTATCCTCTCCTCGATCTTTAGTGACACCCGACCCTAGCAACGGCAAGGGGTGAGGCCTCACTCGGGGGCTGATAAGGGTATATATATCCTTTCTAAAACAATTGCCGTGCCTGACCCCTTCCTCACGTTAAAAACCTAGTGGCAAGGCTTGCGGAAACGAACGACTAAGTAAGGCTGGTCGGACTGCAAGAAACCTATGCCCTAGCGGCTACGACGTTCTTGCTTACCAGCGTGATCAAAGGTTCCCGCCTACACCTCGAACTCTACGATCTTAACAAACGGAAGGATCGGAACACATTAACCCCATTTCACACATAAAAAGGGAGAAAAAACAAATTTGTTCACACCAAAATAAAAGAAAAGACTTGTTCGAACAAAACACAAGGGTCGAAACTTGTTTGACTATTACAAAAATGATCGCCCGGCCTATTTAACTAACTAGCCCCTCTGAGGGAGAACTATGCCTTCTATCCTGTTATTTATCATGAGCTTATAAGTTGACTTGAACTAAATTGATTTGCCTAAGCTTACAAGTCAGGTTTGAACCCTCTCTAAGCTTCTTCACACTCATTTGGAGGTTATCTTCTCGAGGTTGCACTTGTCACTTATTGGCAATCCAAATTAAATCAAGTACTTGGATTCACTAGCTCATGAACAAATTCATATACTAACCACTAGATCAACTAATCATTCAAGCAATAGTGGTAGGCTATGAATTTAAACATTTCATTTGTTATGCATGATCCTATGAATCATGTACCATATGCACTAACCACATACTAGTAAGGGATGAAATGATCATGCAGATTACAATGATACCTTTGCTATGTTGGAGTAGAGGATAGTCACATAGATTACAATTCATTACTCTAATAGCAATGTAAAGTCCAATTATAAGCTTGGTGAAGACCAATCATGTATAATGAAATCCATTCTCCACCCATATGATTTGAGAACCACTAATATGATTAAGTGCACTATCTTGTTGTGGTTAGCTTCCTTCATCATTTGATCAATGCTTGCATGAGAAAACTATTTGTAATACCACTTGAAATATCATGACTAGCTCTCTTTTGGGTGTTGCTTGCTTTTCTTGATCAACCCTTTTGATTGCTTCAACTAAGCATCTCTAATGTTCCTCGGATCACCACTTTCAAGTTAGTCTTCCAAGTACCACACTTGGTCTACCTACACATAGGCAGCAAGCCCCTACACTTAGGGAGAAGTGACCTCTCTCCAAGAACCATTCTTGACACTTACTTGAAATAACTTGATTGATTGATCTAAGTGATGGACCTAACTTGATGAGTAACCTTGATTCCTTCTTTAAGTCCTTTTCTTTCTACTTGTTTAAGTCCTTTTCTTTCTACCAAATAATTTTTAATAATATCTAGAATTTAAACTTCATCTTCATCTTAAGTTTGAACTTGATCTTCATCTTGAGTGCCAAATGTGTACAAAGTACACTCCACAATCAAATGGCCTTGTACTCTTTGTTTGTCATGCTTCTAGATCGTCTCAAAACTAAACTTAGGTGCCCCAATCACTTATAAATATAATTCAAACTTGAGGACCTTTCAATCAAAGTGACTCCAAATAAATCCAATAATTGTCACTTTTATGACAGATTCAGTACTCTTCAAAGAAAAATACATATCTCCCAAAGTACAGATCAAAATACCACAAAATTTGATGGAGATGTGCTTCACTAAGTTATCTAGCAGCTCTAATAATTTGAGCTTTATTTGACTTCTAGATTGCTACCAAATTTCAATTCTTCCACCACTGTTACATGATAAAAACTATTACACTATAGCTAACAAGATCCACTCCAAAACTGAAGCATCTCTTATCCAATTCTCATGAAATTTATACAGCATCTTATACCATAAGTCTAGAGCATATAAACCAATGTTTATGCCAATCCAATAAGTTTTGATCACTTATACATGGCTAAGATCATAGCTAGCTCAGATTCTCAATTATAGAATAGATTTCAACTATTGAGCTATACTTCATCAAATATGAATCAAACTTGAAACCAACTTGTTTGAATACTTTCACAAGACATAAATCCATTCAATCCACTCACTAAAAGTCATCTCATGAATTTATCCAACACAAATCAATCCAAACTTGATTACTAAGCAATTATCTATTCAATCATCTTATAGCAAGCAACATTACATATTTATCCAATTCAATCAACTCATATGCACCCAAATGAAATGATCAACAAGAGATATACCTTGGTTAGCTCATGATCATCCAACTAGCAAGCTTCAACTTAATTATTTGCAAGCCATCAAATATATCCAATGAATCACCAACAACTTGAATTATAGCACTTGTTTGATGTAGCATATTTGGACTTCACTCAATTATCATGGCATTGGGTTTGGATGTGCACTAGGCTTCATATCTTGACTCAACATATGATGATCAATATGAAATCAATTGAATGAAATATACAATGTTGATGGTACCTACAATCAATCATCCACTTTTTGATGACACCCAAATAAGTTCGGGTCCTCTCAAGTCAGGAGCAACATACTTAGGCATAGCCTTAGTATGAGTAGCGGGATGTTTTACAATTGCAACCAATAAGGTACCATTACCATCCTTTTTAAGCACATCATAATCATCAATTGAAATGGGCTTAGAATTTTTACCTAGGGGACATGAATATGCCATGTGTCCCCTTTCCCAGCATGAGTAGCAAACTCTCTTTGATTTAGCCTTTCTTCCTTGCTCATGCGTTGCTTCTCATTGCCTTGCCTCTTCTCTTTAACTTGAATCTTCTTCTCAAGCTTGGTAGAACACTTCGAGGCAAAGTGTCCCATATCTTCACATGTATGGCACTTGATGTGAGTCAAGTCTCTCTTCTCTTGATCTTTGCTCATCATCTTGGCATCTTGAATAAGTATTGGATGCCTTGCTCTTCCACCCCTTCTTGTTTTCTTCTTCATCATCATCAAGTCACCACCATCTTCATGGTTGATCTCGATTTGAACTTGGAGTGTCTTTTCTTGCTCAACTTGTGGCTTTGATTGAGGCTTCACTTGTTGCTTCACCAATTGCTTGGTTGGACACATTGAGGTAAGATGACCCTAAGTGCGGCACTTGAAGCACTTCACATGCTTTAGCCTCTCTTCTTCCTTCATCTTCTTGAGCTTCTAAATGTTTGGGCAACCATTTGCAAGACATCCCGCTTCATGACACCGGTAACACATGGAGTGAGACAACTTCAATTGTTGTTGCTTCTTCATCTTCTTTGCACTTTTTCTTTCATCCTTTGTCATCTTCTTCTTGAATCCAAGGCCACTCTTGTCACCGAAGTTTCTTTGAGTCTTCATCAAATGCTCAAAGGTGACTTTTGAGTTGTAGCACCTCTCTAGCTTGTTGCTCAATTTCTTCACTTCATTTTTGAGTTCATTGTTCTCCGTCAAAAGGTTAGTCTCACAAGACAAGGAAGTAGAACAAACATCTATTTGTGAAGAACATGGCATAGCTAATAAATCATCACAATATGTGGATACATGCTTTTTCCCTACATCATAAGAGTTAGTCACATGTTGCAATTGATCACTTGACTCATGTGATGAGCTCTCATTATTTTTAAGTTTCTTTGAAAACACTTTAATGAGAGAAGCATGTTGTTCTAATAATTATTCGTGTGATGCAAGTAGTGTCTCATGAATCAATTTAATTTCTTATGTTCTTCACATGAGTTCTTTTGAAATGAGTTTTCATTTTCTAATTTTAATGTTTTAGCTTTCTCATTTTCTAAAGACATGGTCATGCTAGCAAGTCTACTAACAACCTCATCATGTGAATCAACATGATCAACCACATTAGCATTTGATACCTTGGTGTCACCTCGTGATATGAAACAATGTGGTGTAGTGGATGGGCTTGTAGTAGCATCACAATCATGGCCCGAACATAAACCATCATCATCATCAAGTGTGCATGGGGTAGGATCATCATGTGCAGCACTTGAGACATCACCATCAATCTTATCAAGTGATTTTGTGGTAGCATTATCATCATCATCACTTGACCATGAGGTGGAGCAATCTTCCACAATCACCAAATTATGGTCATGCTCAACATGCTCATGTGCCTCCTCCTTGTGATCATCCTCCTTCTTGAATTTGCCATCATCCCACATGGAGGAATCACCGAAGGTGTGCTTAATTGATTCCCATATCTCACGAGCGATTCCCATATAATTTATCCTTTTCATTAAATCAAAGCTCAAAGTATCCATTAGATGACAACAAGCATGTGCATCAAGTTCATAGAGAACTCTTTGAGCTTTGGTGAGATTTCTATGATCCAAGACATGAGTGAGACAACTAGTGATAATCCACCAAAACTTAGGTCCCTTTGCACAAAAATGATCAATCATGTGACTTTTCCAAAGTGCAAAGTTTGTGCCATAAAAATGTGTGTCTCACAAACATCTAGCCCACTAGACGTCATCCTCTCGGGTCAATGAAGACCACAAATAAGAGACCTAGCTCTGATAGCACTTGAAAGGTCAAGATGGCGGACTAGAGGGGAGGTGAATAGTCCTTTCTAAATTTAATCGCGTTGGCTAACCAAAACAAATATAGAATTAAAACAATCGGTCTAGCCAAGACTACACCCCTCTATCTAAGTTCACAAGCACCTTATAAAGATCCTAATTAGGCAACAAAGGTGTCATGCTAGCTAGAGCTCACCTATCCAATTTTAGGAGCAAGGTCACACAAACCTATGCCACTAGTATTTTGCACACCGGAAAGCTCCTACACAATTCTAGTAAGTAAAAGCACAAAGCTCCTAAGCTCACTAGCAATGCTCAATAACAAGGCAACCAATGCCAAATTAGAGAGCACAAATACTTAGCTACACAAACTAAGCAATGTGACTAACAAGGTAACACGAACCAAATTAGCCACACAAGGGAGCTACTTCTATGCTACACAAGCAAGAAGGTAACTAGTGAGCTACATAAGCTAACTAATTACAAGAGCAACTACACAAGCACAATGTATATGAGAGTAATTATAAGCTTGTGTAAGGGGATGCAAACCAACGGGAAGACAAGGATGACACGGTGATTTTTCTCCTGAGGTTCGCGTGCTTGCCAACACGCTATGTCCCCGTTATGTTGACCGCTCACTCGGTGGTTCGACGGCTAATTGGCATCACCCGCCAAGCCCGCACGTCAGGCACCACAAGAACCTACCCCAAAAGTGAGGGTAGCTCAATGATACGCTCAACTAAAGTTACTCTTCGCGGCTCCCGCGGGGTGAGCACAATGCCCCTCACAAAGCTCTTCTCTGGAGCACCGCACAAGTTTCTTGGAGGCTTTGACGGAGACCACCACCAAATTATCTAGGAGGTGGCAACCTTCAAGAGTAACAAGCACCACCGGCTTGCAACGTGATTGCCTAGTGCCACTCGATGCAACCTCATGATGCAATCGCACTAGAATCGCTCTCTCACACAATCGGATAATCACTATCAAGCATATGTGAGATGGAGGGCTCCTAAGCACTCTCAAGCATGGACACAAAGTCCCCCAAGGTGCTCTACCTTAGCCATGGATGAGACCCCCTTCTATTTATAGCCCCCATGAAAATAGAGCCGTTGTACCCCTTCACAGGGCACAGCTCGGGGCGACCGAACGCGCCGGTCAGATCGACCAGACGCACCCGGTCCAACATTTGGTCAACGGATGCACGCCACGCGTCGCCTCTGTTCAACCTCAGTCGCTTGATTTCAACAGTTGGTTGTCGCGCGCCAAAAGTCAAGTGATGACCGGACGCTGCTACGCCTGAGTCCGGTCGTTGTCAGAGAGCTCCTCGAGCCTTTGTTTTACGACTGGACGCAGCCGAGCGTAAGGCCTCGCTGCCTCAGCTGCCCGTGCTACTTCACCATATGTCACACGTGACCGGACGCAGGCCCTGCGCGTCCAGTCACTTCTGTGGCAGAACCTCCTAAATTATAGGGCCCACATGCACCTGTCACTGTCCAATGACCTCTGACGACTATGCATATGTTCCCGATAACTTAAGAAGACTATCGGGTGTCCTCAGGGAACCCCAAATCATCCACAATTTCCGAGCATGATCCCATTACAGAGTCATTACAGTATTACAACAGTTTATTCACATAGATACATCAGAGTAAAATAGCGGAAGTCTTACAATAACTTAGTTTACAAAATAGTTGTTTCAAACCTTACAAACTAAGTACGATAATTATTACAAACCATAGTAGTGGAGTGGCATTATTAACATAATACAAAACACACAATTAAACTGCCCTGCCCAAGGGCCACACATTTACTTGTCGTCATCGGATCGAACAACCGTCATGCAACACGGTCCAAAACAAACCTGCTCATGAGGCTCACCTACAACAAGGGTCAATGAACCCTGAGTACAAAAGTACTCAACAAGACTTAACCAAAATACAAACTGAGGAGACTCAGGAATGCATGCTCAGGGATTCAAGGTATGTCTTTAGCAAAAATCAAAGTTCTTTTGCGTAAAAGCTCTCTAACAAGATTCTTTATATCAACATTTTTATCTTCAAAAAGATCATATACAAAGCTGACATGATCCATAATGAGATCATGGAACTTCATATCCAACACTTTCTCAAACCTTATTCAAGTTCTAGTTACTAAACTACGATGATAAATAGTGAGTTGAGTCTCCATAACCGAGGAACAACGATGATTCGAACCGATTAAACCCAGCTGGGGATTCCTTACTACATGACATATGCAGGTCCCCGACCTACATATACCAACCTGCCCTCAGATCCTCTAAAACAAGAACGGGTCCACGCCACCCGAGAGCACAATACTCCACCAATCCAGCCCATTGCCACGTGGGTACATGCTACTCCCGCCATCTCTCTACTCCCAGTGCGCGAGTAGCCTTTCTCGTAATAGAATAGCCAAGTTAAGGCTTATCGGGGTTTGTGGCCAGTACTATAAAGTCTCACCTCATGCAGTTCAACAACGAACGGGCCTCAATCGACACAGGCGGAAAGAACCCACTCACAAGACATCCATGTCTTGTGGCTCTCACACACCGAGTCCGCCCGGTCTAAATTTATTACTCCACCGAATCATATCTCATGATAACATAAATAATCAATCGTATCCAAAAACCATTTGTATCTCGCAGGTGACAGGTAACCACCCGACTTTTATCGGTCTAAGCATGGCTAAGCATAAATAGACATTCTCGAATTGAAACGGTTAATAAGGTAGATATGGGAAAACAAGGTTGGTAATGCACCAATTAGGTTTTCACTCAACTCCTAATTACTTAATGCAGTACAGAAAAGCAAAAGCGATATAAATTTGTAAAACACAAGGTAGGTTTAAATGCATCCGGGGCTTGCCTTGATTAACGGAAAAGTCAGGTTTCGGAGACATTCCACCGATCTCAAGCCCGACCTCAATAGATGGATTAACCTCCTCAACAACTTGATTAACTACCATGTGCTCACTATCGTTCACTACACGAAGTAACAATACCATGTTTAAAATGATGCGAGATTTAAAATATGATGCTTGACGACGGATGCAAAAGTTAATAAATTGAATACAACTTTCCTTCGCGGTACAGTTACAAGTCAAAACTAACTAAACCTTTTTCATAGCACTTACTTCAATTGCCAAGGATCATTACCAACTAATGACCCAAGGTCATCACTCAATCCAAAATTCAAACAAAACCTAAGTCATTAAAGGTTACTATTTGCTTTTAGAATTAATTATTTAATGAAAAATTATGAAATAAATCAACTTTCTCCAAATGAGCTAAAAATTTTGTGAAGGTTCATCACATGATAACTAAGTGGCAAAACAATTTTCACAATTTTTGGATAAATAATAAAGCCTAGAAAAATCATGGAAACTCATTTATGAATTAATTAGAGTAATTTTTATAACATTCAAAATGTACTGAAAATCAATATTTAATATTTTTCCTAAAACGTTTACATCACAGAGAGGTCACACAAAAAATTTTCATAATTTTTAGGGCTCTAATAAATTCTACACAAAAATAACAAAAACATGCACTATTTATCCATTTCTAAAAAATAGAAAATCCATTTTCAAATCAAACCGCCACTGACAAAGTGACCCCACTCGTCAGCACAGTTCCCCGCGCTGACCACGGCGACGACGGCTCTGACCGGCGATTTCTCGCCGCCGGTGGGATCAACGGCGACGGCGAGGGTACCAACATGATCACCAAGACAAGACGCACCTAGGGGTAGCACTAATTGCATCAATCGCAGCACAATCCGAGCTCGACGCCGGCCATGGCGGACACGTCGGTGCGGCTGCGCTACGCTGGCAAAACAAGGCCAGTAGAGATCAAACAAAGCCCTTGGGAAGATTCGGCAGCTCACCCCGAACACGCTAGAGTCGATGGCCGAACCAGAGGAGCAACATAACGGCGGGTCGGCGATCCGAGCAGACACAGCGGAGCAAACTGTCATCGGTGGCAGTGTTTTGGTGGCTGCGGTGGACGAAATGATCAAGCAACAAGTCATAAAGCATCATGGAAACAAGGTGAAGCTGGAACAACACCTCGCAAGGACAGAGATCGACCAGTAGAGCTACGACCCGCAATGAAGCGGGATCACCGGTGACCCACCTACCGCGCGAAGAAGAAAAGCAACGAGCGGCGTTTTGCGGCAAAGTCAAGCTACCAGGGCTGGTTTGCTGGGTGCGCAAGGAACAAACGGAGCAATGGCAAGCTTTGCCGTGGATGGGAACGCACGACGGCGACGGCACAGCTCAACGAAGTAGCGGTGGCGGCGACGGGAAAAACAGAGGAGCAGAACGGCGAAAAACGGCGACGGTGAAGGCCTTATAGAGCGGCTCAAAAGCAAGAGGAAGCCACGCAGGAGCCTTCTCCATGCCAGCGTGAAGTCGAACGTGGCCACGGCGGTGACTGGAACGCGATAGAAGCTCGCCGTCGGTGAGGTGTCGCCCGCGGGTACTGTTCACCGAAATTACAGAATTGTCACTCGTTTTGAAACCCAAATTACTCCCAAATTTATGTGGCAACTCAAAAATCTCCAAAAATAAAAGTTGTTCAAAAATCAAATTTCTACAACTTTTCTTTTATAACCATACCCAAATTCGGTCTACATTTTGAAATGCAAGTTTGAATTCAAAAAGGGGACATTTTGAGAATTTACGCCTTTTCAATTTACTTCAAATTTTATAAAACAACTTTGAAAACTCTAAAAACCAACTTTGTACACCTTGACAAGCTCTACACTTTTGCTTTTAGGCTCAACCCCAAAATGTGCTTAGATTTTGAAATAGGGTTTTCCAGGGTAAACTTAAATGCTGAAATTAGGGTTTTCGGAATTCCAATCTATTACAAAAGTTTTGAACTTGATTCAATCCACTCAAGTCAACACATATAACAAAAAAGTAAACTTGTTTTAGTGGATACATATCAAAATTTTCACTAACCCAAAATGACATGCAATGCATATGATGACATGGCAGGTTTTAGTACTTAAAACACCCGAAGTGTTACAACTTCTTCGCCCAGCGTCCAGTCGAAGACCGACGCCTGCGCGCTCTCTACTGTCACTGATCGGACGCGCCGATCCTACCAAGGCCAACGTCTAGTCACTCACAGTGACACCTTCTCACCTCTATTTCTTCACCTAGTTGATCCTCATCAACTCCAACTTCTTCTCCTTTGCAATTGTGCCAACACCACCAAGTGTACACCACCATGTGTATGTGTGTTAGCTTTTCACAAACATTTTCCAAAAGATTAGCCACTCAACTTGCCACGCCACTCGATCCTAGCGATGATGCAAAGTTAGATCACTCGAGAGGCACTAGATGACCGATATGCAAATAAGTTTGCCCCTCTTGTTAGTACGACCATCTATCCTAAACCCGGTCATCAAATTTTCTACACACCTATGACCGATGAAATAAAATGCCCTAGGTTATACCTTTGCCTTGCGCATTCCATTTCATCTCCTCCAATGTCGATGCAACACATGCACCGACATGATTAATAATGATATGATCCACTTCATATCATCACGTGATCATATTGGTTCATCAATCTTGACTTCACTTGCTTTTCACCGTTGCCTTTGTCTATCGGCGCTAAGTCTTGCTCAAGCTTCACTGCCACGCGGTCCATCGCTCCAAAGCCTCCAACTTGCCCTTCACGCTTGCAACCGGTCTATCAAGCCAAGTCATGTCTTAATCTTCTCCACCTTGATCACATGACTCAATGTCATGTCTCATGTGTAATGAGCTCCATCATCATCATATGTGTGAGCTTTGCAACATCTCTGAGCCATTTCCACCTTCATGGCATATGTTGCTAACACACATATACCTTGGACTAATCACCTATGTATCTCACATAAATACAATTAGTCAACCTAGGTTGTCACTCAATTACCAAAACCACACAAGGACCTTTCACATACCCATTAGTCATGTCTTGATCTTCTCCACCTTGATCACATGACTCAACCCCAAAATGTGCTTAGATTTTGAAATGGGGTTTTCTAGGGTAAACTTAAATGCTGAAATTAGGGTTTTCGAAAATCCAATCCATTACAAAAGTTTTGAACTTGATTCAATCCACTCAAGTCAACACATATAACATAAAAGTAAACTTGTTTTAGTGGATACATATCAAAATTTTCACTAACCCAAAATGACATGCAATGCATATGATGACATGGCAGGTTTTAGCACTTAAAACACCCGAGGTGTTACAATCCTTCCCCCTAAAAGAAATCTTGTCCCGAGATTTAAAGTCCAAGGGTAAGTAATGGAAAAGGAAATGTGTCAATCCAAAAACATCCAAAACATGTTCATAAAATAGCTAAGGTCCCTTTACAAACATGGTTTGTAACAACAGAGCAGAACTAACATTATTCTATATCGACGCAAGAAACTCTAGAAATTGTTCTAGCAAGTAATCTTCGGATTCCCAAGTAGCTTCTTCTTCGGAATGTTGATTCCATTGTATCTTGTAGAACTTGATTGTCCTCCTTCGAGTGACACGGTCTTTCTAATCCAGAACTCAGATAGGATATTCGGAATAGGTCAAATTAGGTTCAAGTTCCACTCCTTCAACCTCAACATTTTGCTCAGGCACTCGAAGACACTTCTTTAATTGAGAAACATGGAACACATCATGCACAGCTGAGAGATGTTCTGGTAACTTCAAGCGATATGCCACCTTTCCACACCTTTCCAAAATTTGAAATGGTCCAATATAACGAGGTGCCAACTTGCCTTTAACACCGAAACGGGAAACCCCCTTTATTGGTGATACCTTCAGATATACAAATTCTCCCTTGTTAAACACCAATGGTCTACGTCGTTTATCTGCATAACTCTTTTGTCGGGACTAAGCTATCTTCAAATTACTTTGTATCTGTCTAACCTTCTCTTCTATTTCTTTCACAAGGTCAACTCCAAAGAACCATCTTTCCCTAGGTTCAGACCAATTTAGTGATGTTCTGCATCTACGACCATAGAGTGCTTCAAATGGATCCATTCTAATGCTTTCCTGATAACTATTGTTGTATGAGAACTCAGACAAAGGCAAGCATTCATCCCACTTATTGGAATAGTTAAGGACACAACATCTTAACATATCTTCAAGTACTTGGTTTACCCTTTCAGTCTGACCATTAGTCTGTGGGTGATAAGCGGTACTATACAGGAGTTCGGTACCCAACGAAGCATGCAATTGTTTCCAAAAGATGAAGACAAATTGTGTACCCCTATCTGACACTATGGTTTTTGGTACTCCATGTAGGCTCACGATTCATGCTAAATACATCTTGGCATATTGGATAGTGGGGTATGTACTCGTGACTGGAAGAAAATGTGCTGACTTAGTTAGTCGATCTACAATAACCCATATTGAGTCAAAACCTTTAGATGTCTTGGGTACACCAACGATAAAGTCCATACTAATATCCTCCCACTTCTAAGCTGGAATAGGCAATGGCTGTAATTCTCCAGCGGACCTCAAATGTATAGCTTTTACCTTTTGACAAGTATCACACTTGACTATATACCGAGCAATCTCTATCTTCATTTTTGTCCACCAGAATCTCTGTTTCAAGTCATGGTACATCTTATTACTTCCCGGATGAATAGATAACCTAGTAGCATGTGCCTCTTCAAGAATTGACTGTCGCAACTCAAGAACCTTTGGTACCACTAAGCGATTCTTGAACCATAACACACCTTCATCATCTATTTTGAAGCATTCCGCTTTTCCATTCCTGACTCTTTCTTTGATATGGGCTATACCCTTGTTTTCTTTTTGAGCAGCAACAATCTGGTCTTGAATAGTTGATTCAACAATTATATTGGTCAAACTACCCTGTTGAATTACCTCCACATTCAATTTCTTCATCTCTTGACATAAAGTCAGATCTATTGTTTTTATGGCCAGATAATTGCAATGACTCTTACGACTGAGGGCATCTGCAATCACATTTGCCTTACCAGGATGGTAATGTACCTCCAAGTCATAATCTTTAATCAATTCTAACCATCTTCTTTGTTGCATGTTCAATTCTGATTGAGTAAAGATATACTTTAAACTCTTGTGATCTGTATAAATATGGCATGTATTATCAAGCAGGTAATGCCGCCAAATCTTCAAAGCATGGACAACTGCTGCTAACTCCAGATCATGAGTTGGATAATGTTCTTCATGTTGCTTAAGTTGTCTGGAAACATAGGCAATGACTCGGCCTTCTTGCATCAATACACATCCAATACCAATACCAGAAGCATCACAATAGACGTCAAATGACTTCTCGATATCTGGTTGTGTTAATACTGGTGCAGTGGTTAACAATCTCTTCAAAGTCTGGAAGGCTTCTTCATAATCAGATGACTAAACAAACTTGGCTTGGTTCTTCAACAACACAGTGATGGACTTGGATACTCTAGAGAAATTTGGGATAAAACGACGGTAATAACCCGCCATTCCCAGAAAACTCCGAACCTGATGAACAGTGGTTGGTGGTTTCCAATCTAATACATCCTTAACTTTGCTTGGATCTACTGCAACTCCTTCAGCTAACAAGACATGTCCTAAAAACTATACTTCCTTAAGCCAGAAGTCACACTTATTGAACTTGGCATAAAGCTGATGTTCTCTCAAGCGGGTCAGAACAATTCTGAGATGTTCCGCATGTTCTTTCTTTTTCTTGGAATATACTAAGATGTCATCAATGAAGACCACTATAAACTTGTCTAGCTCAGGCATGAATACTGAAATCATCAGATACATGAAATGAGCTGGGGCATTCGTCAAACCAAAAGACATTACCAGGTATTCATATAATCCATATCTTGTGGTAAATGCCGTTTTGGGAATATCTTCAGGCTTAATCTTGATTTGGTGGTAACCTGACCTCAAATCAATCTTGGAGAAAACTTTGGCTCCGGCCAGTTGATCAAAAAGTAAGTCGATCCGAGGTAAGGGATACTTATTCTTAATTGTCACTTCATTCAATGGACGATAGTCAACACACAACCTCAGGGTCCCATCTTTCTTCTTCATAAAAATTGCAGGACATCCCCAAGGTGATGAACTAGGTTGGATAAACCCCTTATCAATCAACTCTTGCAACTGCGTCTTCAACTCCGCTAATTCCTTGGGAGGCATCCTATAAGCTCTCCGAGAGATTGGAGCTGTTCCAGGTTTTAACTCTATGTTAAACTGAACATCCCTATCAGGTGGTAGACCGGTTAAATCTTCAGGAAAAACATCCGGAAATTCACAAACTACCGGGATATCTCTAATCTCCTTGAGGGAAGTTGCACAAACTTTTTCCACTGATCTCCTTAAGGTTGGAAGTTGGATAAGAAGCTGAGAATTACTATCTGGCAAACTCATCCTTATTGTCCTATTCAAAGCATCTATAACAGCCTTATGCTGATACATCCAATTCATTCCCAAGATCATATCCATATCCTGATCCTTGAGAATAATCATGGTAGTGGGAAAAATATGCCCACCTAGGTTTATGGGTACCTGGTATACCATTTCCTTAGTACACAGACGTCCCCCAGGCGACTGTATAAAGAAATTTTCCTTTGTTTCCCCAATTGCAATTTCATGCTTTACGACAAAGGTTATATTGATGAATGAATGAGATGCACCAGAATAAAAAAACATAACTGCAGGATGATTGGCGACAGAAAACATACCCATCATCATGGGCTCCCCTTCTAGAATCTCCCCGGCTTGAATATAGAACACCCGCCCCGTCTTCTTTTCATCTTTGCCCCTCTGAGCATTTTGGTTGATGTTCTTGCTCTGAGCTTGACCCTGTGGTTGATTGCCAGGAGCCTTCTGAAAATTTGGATTATATTGTTTAGGATACGGACATTCCCTAGAGAAATGACCGGACTTCCCACAATTGAAACAGGGATAACTGTGGCCTTGGGGTGTTGAAGCATGAACACCAGAAACATTTGCCTGTTGCGGGTTCTGGCAGGTTGTGGCAGGACGGACATTTGATTGTTGCCTAGCTTGGAACTGTGGCGGACGATAAGGAGGACGATAATGATTGACTGGGTGATAGATTATCTTGTCTCTTTTGATTTCCACCAAAAGATCCAGATGGCACACTCTTTTTCTTCTTGATCTCCTTATGCTGCCGATATTTTTCCTCTAAAGCAACAGCAATGTTCACTGCCTCATGATAAGTGATATTGGTACAGGTAGTCATCATGGTCTGCAGTTTGGTATTAAGGCCCCGCATAAACCACCTCTTCTTCTTAGCATCTGTGTTAACCCGCTCTGATGCATACGGTGACAGGTGATTGAATTTACCAACATATTGCATAACCGTTTGATCCCCTTGCTTCAAAGCAAGGAACTCATCCAGCTTCATAGCCATAACTCCCTCTGGGATATAATGGGCTCAGAAAGTAGTACGAAACTCTGCCCAAGTTAACTAAACACCCGCTGGTTGCATAGCCACAAGGTTTGCCCACCAAGCACCTGCTGCACCTCTAAGCTGTTGGGCAGCAAAAATAGGCTTCTGATACTCCGTGCAGGGAATGAGATCAAACTTCTGCTCCATTGTACGAAGCCAATCATCAGCTTCCAGTGGTTCATCAGCCTTGGTAAACCCCGGTGGTCTTCTATCTGTGAAATCAACATACGTAGCTTCATGCCTGGGATGATTGCGACCACAATTCCCTTGCATCATATTCTGATTGCTTTGAGCTATCTCTCGAAGCAACCGAGCATTTTCAACAGTCACATTGACAAGTGCGGCGATAGCATTAGCCAAATTCAGAGAAACTGGTGGTGGATCAGGAATACCATCATCTTATGAAGTACTAAGAATAGTCGAACCCCAAGTACGACGCATCTGTTCATGACAAACTAAACTTTACTCACAAGCCTTTATTGAACGATAAAAGAGCTTACTACAACGCATTACATTGGGTTCACTTATTTAAACACAAGTTCGAACTTAAGCAAGACTACCCAACTTAACTAGAACTCACTATTTTACAACTCTACTCTTCTCCTCGATCACCTCAAACTTCGGGATCGGTATCCATTCCGGAAACATTTCCACCTTCATTATCACTTTCATCGACCATTACTAATTCTTCTGGATCTTCTTCTTCCTCCTCTTCAAGTTCATCATTATCGGTAATGATGACACCAGGGTCCATTTCATCTGCTTAAGGTTCATGATTTGGATCTAGGAGATTGCTCAGCCTATGGACTTCTTCATGCAGATTAGTATTATATTCATCTAAATCTTCTACATAGAACTCTAACTCATGAACTCGGGCTCTAGCTACATCTTCTCTATGCCAAGCTTTATTTCTTCCTTCCACCATACGAACTAACATACGCTCATAGTTCTTATGAGCGGTGGTGAGACACCTCAATTGATCCTTCAATTTGCCCACCTGGACGGCGTCTAAAACCCTATCTCTAGTAGCCTATGCTAACTCTGCTGAAAGCCTCTGTATCTCTGTCTGGGGATCAGGCCTAGAGCTGCTACTGCTAGCACCATCACTCCTAGGGGCAAGCTGGTGACGAGGAACTCCTTTGGGTCCAATGGACTTACGGGGCGTTATCTTGGTACGAGCCATACTGTAGGAAGCAAGATTAATCCAAATAAGACAATCTGATACAAGTCTCAATAGCAGCCAGGATGAATTACACTATTTAACCCAGACTCACTACTTAACTCCAGACTAAGAGGGAAAGTAAGTAACAAATGGATTAATCATGATGCATGAATCGTTCTTACGAACAAAAACATCAAAGCTTATAAAGTACATAAACAACAATTATTATTATATAGGGCATAATAAAATTACTACTCCACCACACAAAGCCTTTTTAATCAAATAAGGAATGGTGAGAATGAAATAAGATAAGCCAGAAGCAATTTGGACCAAATTAACAAGTTATATTTATTTGTCCCAAATAATTTTGAAGTTTTTGTAAAACAATACTACCAAAAACTATGTAACGATCGCTCTGATACCATTCTGTGGCAGAACCTCCTAAATTATAGGGCCCACATGCACCTGTCACTGTCCAATGACCTCTGACGACTATGCATATGTTCCCAATAACTTAAGAAGACTGTCGGGTGTCCTCGGGGAACCCCGAATCATCCACGATTTTCGAGCAGGATCCCATTACAGAGTCATTGCAGTATTACAATAGTTTATTCACATAGATACATTAGAGTAAAATAGCGGAAGTCTTACAATAACTTAGTTTACAAAATAGTTGTTTCAAACCTTACAAACTAAGTTCGATAATTATTACAAACCATAGTAGTGGAGTGGCATTATTAACATAATACAAAACACATAATTAAACTGCCCTGCCCAAGGGCCACACATTTACTTGTCGTCATCGGATCGAACAACCGTCATGCAGCACGGTCCAAAACAGACCTGCTCATGAGGCTCACCTGCAACAAGGGTCAACGAACCCTGAGTACAAAAGTACTCAACAAGACTTAACCGAAATAAAAACTGAGGAGACTCAGGAATGCACGCTCAGGGATTCAAGGTATGTCTTTAGCAAAAATCAAAGTTCTTTTGCGTAAAAGCTCTCTAACAAGATTCTTTATATCAACATTTTTATCTTCAAAATGATCATATACAAAGCTGACATGATCCGTAATGAGATCATGAAACTTCATATCCAACACTTTCTCAAACCTTATTCAAGTTCCAGTTACTAAACTACGATGATGAATAGTGAGTTGAGTCTCCATAACCGAGGAGCAACGACGATTCGAACCGATTAAACCCAGCTGGGGATTCCTTACCACATGACATATGCAGGTCCCCGACCTACATATACCAACCTGCCCTCAGATCCTCTAAAACAAGAACGGGTCCGCGCCACCCGAGAGCACAGTACTCCACCAATCCAGCCCATTGCCACGTGGGTACACGCTACTCCCGCCATCTCTCCACTCCCAGTGCGTGAGTAGCCTTTCTCGTAATCGAATAGCCAAGTTAAGGCTTACCGGGGTATGTGGCCAGTACTATAAAGTCTCACCTCATGCAGTTCAACAATGGACGGGCCTCAATCGACACAGGCGGAAAGAACCCGCTCACAAGACATCCATGTCTTGTGGCTCTCACACACCAAGTATGCCCGGTCTAAATTTATTACTCCACCGAATCATATCTCATGATAACATAAATAACCAATCGTATCCAAAAACCATTTGTATCTCACAGGTGACAGGTAATCATCCGACTTTTATCGGTCTAAGCATGGCTAAGCATAAATAGGCATTCTCGAATTGAAAACGGTTAACAAGGTAGATATGAGAAAACAAGGTTGGTAATGCACCAATTAGGTTTTCACTCAACTCCTAATTACTTAATGCAGTACTGAAAAGCAAAAGCGATATAAATTTGTAAAACACAAGGTAGGTTTAAATGTATCCTGGGCTTGCCTTGATTAACAGAAAAGTTAGGTTCCGGAGACGTTCCACCGATCTCAAGCCCGACCTCAACAGACGGATTAACCTCCTCAACAACTTGATTAACTACCACGTGCTCACTATCGTTCACTACACGAAGTAACAATGCCATGTTTAAAATGATGCGAGATTTAAAACATGATGCTTGACGATGGATGCAAAAGTTAATAAATTGAATACAACTTTCCTTCGCGGTACAGTTACAAGTCAAAACTAACTAAACCTTTTTCATAACACTTACTTCAATTGCCAAGGATCATTACCAACTAATGACCCAAGGTCATCACTCAATCCAAAATTCAAACAAAACCTAAGTCATTAAAGGTTACTATTTGCTTTTATGAATTCATTATTTAATTAAAAATTATGAAATAAATCAAATTTCTCCAAATGAGCTAAAATTTTTTGTGAAGGTTCATCACATGATAACTAAGTAGCAAAACAATTTTCATAATTTTTGGATAAATAATAAAGCCTAGAAAAATCATGAAAACTCATTTATTAATTAATTAGAGTAATTTTTATCACATTCAAAATGTACTGAAAATCAATATTTAATATTTTTCCTAAAACGTTTACATCACAGAGAGGTCACACAAACATTTTCATAATTTTTGGGGCTCTAATTAATTCTACACAAAAATAACAAAAATATACACTATTCATCCATTTCTGAAAAATAGAAAATCCATTTTCAAATCAAACCGCCACTGACAGAGTGACCCCACTTGTCAGCACAGTTCCCCACGCTGACCACGGCGATGATGGCTCTGACCGGCGATTTCTCACCGCCGGTGGGATCAACGGCGACGGCGAGGGTACCAACATGATCACCAAGACAAGACGCGCCTAGGGGTAGCACTAATTGCATCAATCGCTGCACAATCTGAGCTCGACGCCGGCCATGGCGGACACGGCAGTGCGGCTGCGCTACGCCGGCAAAACAAGGCCGGTAGAGATCAAACAAAGCGCTTGGGAAGATTCGGCAGCTCACCCCGAACACGCTGGAGTCGATGGCCGAACCGGAGGAGCAACAGAACAGCGGGTCAGCGATCCGAGCAGACACGGCGGAGCAAACTGTCGTCGGTGGCGGTGTTCTAGTGGCTGCGGTGGACGGAATGATCAAGCAACAAGTCACAAAGCATCATGGAAACAAGGTGAAGCTGGAACAACACCTCGCAAGGACAGAGACTGACCGTAGAGCTACGGCCACGGCGAAGCGGGATCACCGGTGACCCTACCGGCCGCGAGGAAGAAAAGCAACGAGCGGCGTTTCCTGGCAAAGTCAAGCTACCAGGGCTGGTTTGCTGGGTGTGCAAGGAACAAACAAACCTACGGCAAGCTTTGTCGAGGATGGGAACGCACGACGGCGACGGCACAGCTCAACGGAGTAGCGGTGGCGGCGACGGGAAAAACAGAGGAGCAGAACGGCGAAAAACGGCGACGGTGAAGGCCTTATAGAGCGGCTCAGAAGCAAGAGGAAGCCACGCAGGAGCCTTCTCCATGCCAGCATGAAGTCGAACGTGGCCACGGCGGTGACTGGAACGCGATAGAAGCTCGCCGTCGGTGAGGTGTCGCCCGCGGGTACTGTTCACCGAAATTATAGAATTGCCACTTGTTTTGAAACCCAAATTACTCCCAAATTTATGTGGCAACTCAAAAATCTCCAAAAATAAAAGTTGTTCAAAAATCAAAGTTCTACAACTTTGCTTTTATAACCATACCCAAATTCGGTCTACATTTTGAAATGCAAGTTTGAATTCAAAAATGGGACATTTTGAGAATTTACGCCTTTTCAATTTACTTCAAATTTTATAAAACAACTTTGAAAACTCCAAAAACCAACTTTGTACACCTTGACAAGCTCTACACTTTTGCTTTTAGGCTCAACCCCAAAATGTGCTTAGATTTTGAAATGGGGTTTTCCAGGGTAAACTTAAATGCTGAAATTAGGGTTTTCGGAAATCTAATCCATTACAAAAGTTTTGAACTTGATTCAATCCACTCAAGTCAACACATATAACATAAAAGTAAACTTGTTTTAGTGGATACATATCAAAATTTTCACTAACCTAAAATGACATGCAATGCATATGATAACATGGCAGGTTTTAGTACTTAAAACACCCGAGGTGTTACAACTTCTTCGCCCAGCGTCCAGTCGAAGACCGACGCCTGCGCGCTCTCTGCTGTCACTGATCGGACGCGCCGATCCTACCAAGGCCAACGTCTAGTCACTCACAGTGACACCTTCTCACCTCTATTTCTTCACCTAGTTGATCCTCATCAA
The DNA here is from genome assembly GCA_904845875.1 of Miscanthus lutarioriparius. Lineage (NCBI taxonomy): Eukaryota > Viridiplantae > Streptophyta > Magnoliopsida > Poales > Poaceae > Miscanthus > Miscanthus lutarioriparius. Next base: position 23,960,983 of record CAJGYO010000019.1, on the reverse strand, counting down.
CTCCAACTTCTTCTCCTTTGCAATTGTGCCAACACCACCAAGTGTACACCACCATGTGTATGTGTGTTAGCTTTTCACAAACATTTTCCAAAAGATTAGCCACTCAACTTGCCACGCCACTCGATCCTAGCGATGATGCAAAGTTAGATCACTCGAGAGGCACTAGATGACCGATATGCAAATAAGTTTGCCCCTCTTGTTAGTACGACCATCTATCCTAAACCCGATCATCAAATTTTCTACACACCTATGACCGATGAAATAAAATGCCCTAGGTTATACCTTTGCCTTGCGCATTCCATTTCATCTCCTCCAATGTCGATGCAACACATGCACCGACATGATTAATAATGATATGATCCACTTCATATCATCACGTGATCATATTGGTTCATCAATCTTGACTTCACTTGCTTTTCACCGTTGCCTTTGTCTATCGGCGCTAAGTCTTGCTCAAGCTTCACTGCCACGCGGTCCATCGCTCCAAAGCCTCCAACTTGCCCTTCACGCTTGCAACCGGTCTATCAAGCCAAGTCATGTCTTAATCTTCTCCACCTTGATCACATGACTCAATGTCATGTCTCATGTGTAATGAGCTCCATCATCATCATATGTGTGAGCTTTGCAACATCTCTGAGCCATTTCCACCTTCATGGCATATGTTGCTAACACACATATACCTTGGACTAATCACCTATGTATCTCACATAAATACAATTAGTCAACCTAGGTTGTCACTCAATTACCAAAACCACACAAGGACCTTTCACATACCCATTAGTGAGCTCACCGAGCGCGACACTCGAACCATCGAGGCAAGTGTCGTTAGCTCAACCCCTATGGTTGCGGAAACCGCGAATGGGGCAACGCATAAAACTCGGCCGACCCCTACCGAGCCCAACGGGGCTCGAGCCGCCTGACCACGGCTCGGGAATTCGACTGACTGAGGTTTGAAGGCTAGCTCGCGAAGGGCTCGAGGCCGCCTCGTGTCAAACAGAGCCAGGGGAGAAAATGCAGATGAGCCCTAGCGGCCTTTGCCCGACCTGCTCAGAAGCGGACAGGGTCATCTCGACCTTCTTGTTCGATCCTAACCTCGAGCCAAGCCCATAGAATCTTTATCGAGGGGAGGCCAGCGGGCCACCTGAGTCGATCCTCGAAACGACTCGGGCATCTGTCGGGAGGTGGGTTAAGGAGCAGTGGAATGCCACATAAGGGCTATGTCGAGCCCGTCATGAACGATGGACCCATATTCCACTCGGACATGCTCGTTAGCGAGCTCACCGAGCGCGTCACTCGAGCCATCGAGGCAGGAGCCGACCCTCGACCGGACCCCCACTACGCGGGGGGGCTTGAGGAAAGTTGGACTCACAAGGAGACCGAATGCGTGGTCATAGAACGATGGCTCAGATCCTAGGGAGGGGGTACGTGCGAAAACTAAGAATAACATTTCTAAAACAAGAGACGCTTTCTCCTACTAGTTTCTCTATCCTCTCCTCGATCTTTAGTGACACCCGACCCCAGCAACGACAAGGGGTTAGGCCTCACTCGGGGGCTGATAAGGGTATATATATACCCTTTCTAAAACAATTGTCGTGCCTGACCCCTTTCTCACGTTAAAAAACCTAGTGGCAAGGCTTGCGGAAACAAACGACTAAGTAAGGCTGGTCGGACTGCAAGAAACCTACGCCCTAGCGGCTACGACGTTCTTGCTTACTAGCGTGATCAAAGGTTCCCGCCTACACCTTGAACTCTATGATCTTAACAAACGGAAGGATCAGAACACATTAACCCCATTTCACACATAAAAAAGGGAGAAAAAACAAATTTGTTCACACCAAAATAAAAAGAACAGTCTTGTTCGAACAAAACACAAGGGTCCAAACTTGTCTGACTATTACAAAAATGATCGCCCGACCTATTTAACAAACTAGCCCCTCTAAGGGAGAACTATGCCTTCTATCTTGTCTGCCAGGTCCTACGAAAGGGAAGCCATCGCCGTTTCAATCTCCTCCAGCGCGTGGACTTCATAACCGGGCGCATAGCCGTGGCTCATTGCCTCCAGATCGATGTTGTCCCCATAATGAGAACAACCAATCATGAAGGATTGATTGACCCTAGCATGAAGGGCATTCCTCTCGAGCTGGTGCACCTAAGCCGTGATGTCTACGGCACGGCCGTGAGAGAGCTAGTCCCCTCTGACCGCACCACCTCAAGGTTGTCGCAGACCACTCCGAGGGCGGCGCTCAGGATACCGAGCTCGTCACTCTCCGCCTCAAGATTCCTCCTTACCTTGGCAAGATCCATAGCCAGCCTAGTAGAAATGCTCTCGACCTCTAGCCTCTGGGTTGTCGTGCTTTCGAGCTCAGCTTAGAGGGAGCCGACCCTTCGTCGTGCGTCGTCGTGCTCTTGGTAGGCCTAGTCACACTCTTGGAAAGCCTGGTCGCGTTCCTCATGAGTCGCACTGCGTTCCAAGCGGAGCCTCTCTGTGGTTTGGATCAGTTCATCCCGCTCCTTGCACAGCTGAGCGATCGCCATGGCATCCAGGCTTGCCCTCTTCTCTAGGGCCACGAGCTTCTCCTCGGCCCCAGCTTCAGATCCCTTTCCTTCTCAACCTCGCCCAGAAGGTCAAGGATCCACTGGTGGGTCTTAGCATCCTTCTAGAGCAACTCATCCCGCTCCTTCCTGACCCTGATGGTTTCTTCGTCATTCTTCCGTGACCTCACCGACAGGGCCTCGAATGCCTTCTCGGCCTCGTCAGCATCCCGACGGGCCTCGGCCACCCATGACTGAAGATTGGCCGCCTTCTCTATGAGGGGGGTTAGCTCGGCCACCCTCTATTGGGCAGCAACAAGCTGAGCTATCACCTCCCCGTGTAGCCACGTCTCCTCAACGAGGCGGTCCTAGGCTTCCATCTATTGACGAAGGAACCGAGATTTGCCCCGGCTATGAGCTATAAGGGACTACAAAAAGATGATGGTCAGGATACAAAAAGTATATAAAGGAAGATAAGGGCAAGAAGCAGGACCAAGCAAATACCCGGCCAGAGGGAACAACGACGTCGTGCAATGCACCCGCGACGTGGTCCAGGGCCTCGAGCATGGACGTGATCCCTACGTCAAGGCTCTCCCACTCCATGATCTCTGCGGCGTCGTCTAGGGTAAAAAGCACCGACGTCGGATCCTACGGATCCACCCACTGGAGCAGGGGCTCGCCCCACGTGGGTGAGCCGCTGCCCACCGATGTTAGGGCTAGGGATGACTCCTCGCTGGCTCCAAGCGCCGCCGACCCCTGTCTCCATGACGTCCCCATCGGGACACCCCCTCCAGTGATGGAAGGGGTCAGTGGTGCGGACACGAACCTCTCTCCCAGCACCACGACTCCCGGGGGCCCCTCGGCCGCACCCCCCTCCGTTCGGCTCGTGCCAGGCGCCGGTGCAATTGTGCCCGGTTGTGACCCATATGTTACGGCCGTCGCCACCTCCACCTGCGTCGGTGGGGTCACGACTGGCTGCGCTCGCGCCCACCACAATCGGCGCCATGAGCACGGTCAGCAGTCCCATCCGTCCCACCGTCGGTAGTGGTATTGCGGCCGTCGCCGGCAGATCCGCGACCTCCGAAGACGCCCCTTGAATGCCCGCGTCTGCCCATCCCGCCATGGGCACAGGCGCCACTGTGGGTAGAGCCTGACCGGCCGGCAAAGCGGTCACACTGGCGCTGCTCCCACCCGAAACGGGCGTGACACCAGCCGATGGCTACCACCTCGATTGGAGGGCGATGCTCCTCTTCAGCACCAACGCCAAAGGATTCCGCTGCCTGCCGACGCTGCAAGGGACGAAAAACATAAGTCACGATGAAATCCGGCTGAAATAGGAAAAAATAGAGGAATTGATAACTCACCTCAGCGCCGGTGGGCGACAGATGCGTTTAGGGGGCGAACCCCCGGACCTTTGCTCCACCTCATCGGAACGAGGCTGTTTAGAGCCCGTAGCCTGCTCCTGGGCAGAGGGGCTCGCCCTTGGTAGCTCCTGGGGCACACTGGCGGAACGCCTGGCTCTTCGGGCGCGACGACAGAGCGCACGCCTCTGTTGGCTCCTGGGGCAGGCTGACGGTATGTCCCGCCCTCGCCGGCTCCCCTAACGTGCCCTCCCCTCCATGGAACGGGAAGGGTCCCGACGCCTGCAAGGACGAACCGACGCCTGTCAGCACATCCTCGTTCTCCAGGTTGTCCTACTCGATATCGTCGGCTACCAATTTTTCTTCCTCCATCACCTCGTCATCGTCACTATCGTCATCGTCATCATTGTCGTCGGTGTCCTCCCCTTGTTCCCGTACCTACAGCTTCCACTGCTTCTTCCTCTTCTTGTCCTCCTTTGTCTTCCTCAGCCGCTCGCCCTCGGCGTGATTTGCCGTCCTCACGGCCGAATCCCTCGGCAACGGCGGCAGGTGATCCGTGAGGATGAGGTCCCTCAGCTGGTCCTGCCCCTCTCAAAGTTAGTATCACGGGGTCAGGAAATCAATTGAAGAGAAGAGAAGAGAAAGGAAAACTTACAAAGACGACGTAGCATGGCTCCGCCCGCATCAGAGGATGCCTCGGCACTGGGTAGACGAAGTCGAGGGCGGCACCCGCGTCGTCCTGCAAAGGCTCCATCACCTCCTTGATGCGTTGCACGATCTCGGAGTTGGGGAGCATTCCCTCGGCGAGCGCCGTTCCGTCGAACAACGCCTCGGGTGCCATCCCATATAGCGGGAGCGTGCGCGTCATCAACGGCGACACCCTCCTCATGTGGTAAGCCCCAATGATGCCTGACCCCTTCAGGCCGTTCTCCTTCAGGATGTGGATGGCGACGATGTGGTCTCAGATCTTCTTCTTGTCTTTCTCCGGGACTCCCGCGAATGGGATGCCGGGGACCATTCAGACTAGCCCGTTAACAGCTCACTGAGCGTCATGATTCGTCCATAAAGGAAAATCGTGGCACAGCTTAGCCCCTCTGTTTTTATCAAAAAAAATGCTTGAGGGAAAACGATCACAAAGACGAGCCGATCCTCGACCAGACCCCTGCTATGGGCGGAGGCTCGAGGAAAGTTGAACTCGCAAAGAGACTGAACTCACGGTCGTAGAACAACAGACCCCCGTAGGGGTCAGAATTAGGAAAGACATTTTTTGACCCACCAAATCTCACGGCTATACCCCTAAGGGGTCCGATCTCGACGAAAGGGAATCACCGTCCCCAGGTCACGCCGTGGACGACAAAAGAAGGCCAAGGCCCTCAGAGTCCTCCCGTTCGAAAAAGCCTCCGAAGGAATATTCTATTCCACCGCAGGCTCGGAGGCTACTGTCGGGGACTAATATTAGGGTACCCGAAGAGGAGGAGCTAATGACTATCAACATCAATTCATCCGAACAGTTAAGAGCGCGACTATAGCTCTAATCGACCCCTAGGTACGTGGGCTCCGCCTCGCTCGACCTCTAGGGGCGGGCTCCGCCTTGCCCGACCCCTCGGGTGCGGGCTCCGTCTCGCCCGACGGGGTCCCATACCGCCGCCAACCACTCCAGGTCCAGGCGTATGGGCCTAGGTCAAAACTCTAACTCCAAGAAAGAGACCGGCACGCTCTGATGTAACCTGTGGCCGTGACGGGCCATACCTAAGGGTTAACATCAAGAACAGCGTCGGGCGTGCCGGTGTTGTTCAGTCTAACCATCGTACGAACGTTGACAGGCGCGTCAGTTCATCACGACGTCCACCGGGACGGAATGGAACGCCATGACCGGCAGACGATGCCTGCGCGTGGCGCCAGTGACGGACAGGACCACGACGTGAAGCTGTCCCTGTTAACATCTACAGAATCGACAGGACCCGCATGAAAGAAAGGTCACTATTATTCAGGAAAAAGAAAGAAAGAATGGTCAGTCCCGGACTCACTCACACCACACCACGCCAAAGTGTGCGCAAAACGTTGGTGGACCGATTCACTCCCCACTACTCTACACTAGGCGATCGGTGATTCCAGCTAGTAGTATACTAGCATCAAAAGACCCCAGTCAATCGAGGGGTACGTACGGGGCTGATCGACCGATCCTCTTTTCCTTTTGCGTACAGTGTGGCGACGACCCGGGGCCCGTTTCGGTGCTCCTCTCTGGGCCTCTCCACTGTGCCTCGCAGATCGTTCCGTTGCGCTGTTGCGTGGGTCGACAGTGTGCCTACCCGTTCCTATTTCTCTACAGTTTTTCGGTAAGAAAAGATGGGGAAAATGGCCCCGTTCGCTGGTCTGAAAAAATACTGTTCCGGCTGATTTGTCGTGAGAGAAAACACTGTAGCGGCTGAAACTGGCTGAATCTCTAGGGGAGAACCAGCCGGCTGGTTCGCTGAATCGAGATTCAGCCTGTTCGGGAGGCCGTATCGTATCGTGGATTATTTACTGCTAACTGGTTTGGTGTGAGAGAAAAACACGGTTCCCGACTGAAAATTTACGATCGTTTACGAGCAAGCGATCAGGCTAATTGTAACCAGCCGCACCACCGGTGTGTAGCAAGTGCTGCTGTTGCTTTTCCTCAGTTTGGCGGCGGCTCGGTCGGACCACACAGGGCCTGGCAGAAGGGAACACGCAGCCGGCCGCCCGCCAAGCAGCGGTGGTGGACTAGCTACTCGGCTAACACGCCCCACGACGGACACACCAGTGTCCAGTACATCACCCCCACCAATGCATTATGCATGCATGTAAAGTTGGATGCATGCGATGCAAGCGACCCTAATGTTCGGCGGATGGTTTATGTGCCTGAAAACCGACTCAAGCTGCTAAAATTGATTTGATACGAGAGAAAACACTGTTTCATGACTGATAAGTTTGAGCCAACCAAGCGACGAATGCCGCCTTCGGTCGGTGGCTGCTCTGATCTGATCTGTTCCATGCGTCAAACAAGCGTCAAGTCCGTCGCTGCCTCTGATCTGTTCCGGCGACGGACGCCGCCTTCGGTCGGTCGGCCGCCCTCCCCGCCGCCGCGGCGCTGTTCCATCACGCAACACCGGCTCAAAAAGAAGAAAAAAAGGGACATTCCTCGGCTCGGTTCCCTCGGTCCTCCCGGCGCTGCAACTGCAACGCGCCGTGCCATGCCGTCTTTCTCGAGTTTTTACGGCGCGACCAAGGGCTCGGCCTGCATGGACTGACCATGGAGTACGCACGTCGACACGAAAAGAAGCGAGCACGTAAAAAGGCGGCCGGCCCGGGTAGCTTTAGCTTAGGCTACCCTCTGCGTGGGGCGACCACGGCCGTCCGGCCGGGTTCGCTTTGCGTTCGCCTTTTCCCGGCTTTATATAAGGGTTAGCCCCGTGCCACTATTGGTACGGTGGGATCTTTCCTAGCTTACCATAGAGTGATAGAGACCCAAAGTGCCGTTGCCCAACGGAAGAAGAACAAAGAAGCACTTGAGGAGATAGCTGGCTTGGTTGTCGAAAGCAGCGCTGCCTGCCAGTTCATTCTAATTTGGAGACAGATTTTTCATCACTCTCGCATCTTCTCTCGCCAAGCTTCAGGTATGCTTCTTGTATGCTCATCAGCTTGCTCGTACATGCTGGATTTTCGTACTTGTAGCTTTAGAGTTTGTGTGTGTATGTCACTCAATACAGCTTTAGAGTTTGAGTTTGAGGTAACCAAAGTGTCCAGTCTAGCAGTAGAGAACGAATGAACCACACAATCTGCATTTTGCTGTGCCGTTGATGGCGACGACAACGTAGATAAGGATAGCACTAGTGCACACGCGGCAGTAACTTTTTCTTGCACGCAGGGCTGCCCTAGTATTTAGACAGTCTCCAACAACAAGGAATCCATATGGACATCCAAGCCTAATATAGATAGGAAGAGACTTAAAATTAGTCTTCAACAGAGTATCTATACGCGAGGTATATTTTGGGTTGCCTGAGAGGCACAACTCAAATATAGACATCCTCTTTTCTGAAGACCTATTTGCAGAAAGAATTTTTTTTAGGTCTTGTCGTTGGAGAAGATGCTGAATAGGTATCGAACCTTTTATCTGTAGCGCTATCTAAAGGACGAATAAGTCTTGTATTTTAGGTGTTGTCGTGGGAGATAGACTTATGAGCAGTCATTTTGCTGGCTTCGCAAGTTCGCATGGATGCTCGTTGATCTTTTTTCCCTTCTCGGCTCTTGTGAGTTGCCTCTGTGGTGCTGGTCGTTCCTGTCCCTGTTCATGTTCCTGTGCCTTGGGTCGGCGCTTTTGAGGCACCAGACCCACTGCACAGGTGCAGAGAGCATAGCAAACCGGCTTTCTTTCGCCCGAGGCCAGAGCAGCCTCAAGTCCTGAACCTGGCGTGAAGCTAGCCACTGAACCCGTCTCTCTCTCTCTCTCTCTCCAGTCTGCACTGTGGAGATACTAGTGACGCATCGGCGCCATGTGTAGCACGTACTAGGCGCACGCCTCCTCTGCACCTGCACGGCCGGCCATCAATGCGTTGCCAACGTTTTCTTAAAACCTCGCCGAACTCATGATTGCCCGACTTGTTGCCTTCCCGCTCGTCGTCTTGCCCCGTCTTGTCCTTGAGGTCAGCTGCCGGTGCCGGGCTCTCTTAGCTGTAGTTGGTTTTGATAAGTCCGGTTACACTGGTTTGCTTTGAGAAAAAAATACTATTGATTGACATATAAATTCTGACCGAAACCAATGCTGCCTTCTCGCCGTCGCCGCTCAAGAGCAAAGATCATACTCTAGCATACTGTAGATCATGCGAGATTCCCAGCATCTCTGTGCATGCGTAAAAGGAAACAAAGGAGAATTCTGGAAAAAAAAGGAAAGTGGATATAAAAGCACGCTGCTTTTGTCCATCGCAGCGGTTAAACAAAACCATTGCCTGGGTCCGGCCGGTACAAAAGCTCCTTTTTTTCACACGAAGGCCATTTCTCTTTTCTCTCTTCTTTCCTCTCTTCATCGGTTATTCGACTGCACCTTGCTAGGGCCTAGCAGTAGGGGGGAGAGAGAGAGGGTAAAAGCACGATCCGGTTCCGGCTAGCGGCTACTACTGCACAGTGACTGACACCTGACCCTATCCTACCGTGCCACTGACACTCATCACTGGTAATGGTGCCTGCCACCGGTCACCCATCCCATCCCATCCATCTGCCCGTCGATCGAGGCCCAGAGGAGCGCCCCCTCAAGTCATGGCGGACATCGTCGCTCGTCGCATCACGCGCGCGGCATCCTGAGCCGCCTCCCTCCCTCCGGCTTCCAGCCCGGCCGGCCGCGCCGACGTGACGGGCGGATTCTGCACGCCGCGACGCCGCCGTGAGTGGTCACGGATTGGCGGCGATGGAATGCGTTGGAACGCTGGTGCATTAGGCACGTCACGCGCGCCCGGCCTTCCGGTGCTCGCCACGGCACCGTGTTGGTTTCTAGCCCACGCATGCTTTGTGCTTGTGCTGGGAACGCGTGCTTTTGTGCTTGTGCTTGCCCACGCCCTCCGGATCTTAGCACTTAGATTAGTTCCACCTCAATTTCTAAAAAGTTGCTACAGTACCTGTCACATCGAATGTTTGCGGCCTGTGCATGGAGCATTAAATGTAGACGAAAAGAAAAACTAATTACACAGTTTGGTGGGAAATTGCGAGACGAACGTTTTGAGCCTAATTAGTTCATGTTTGAACACTATTTGCCAAATAAAAACGAACGTGCTACAGTATCCCCAAAATCCAAATTTCTCCAAGGCCTTGTTTAGATCACCTCCAAATTTTAAGTTTTTTCACTCTCTCTCCATCACATCAATTTTTAGCCGTTTGCATGGAGCATTAAATGTAGGTAAAAAAATAACTAATTATACAATTTAGTTGGAAATCACGAGATGAATCTTTTAAGCTTAGTTGGTTCATAATTGGACAATATTTACAAAATAAGACGAAAGTGCTACTATTTATCAGGTTAAAATTTTTTACAATCTAAACCTGGCCCAACTAAACAAGGGCTAATCAGACCTGCAGGATCCGAGTGCATGCATGCATGCGCGGGCGCCGTACGGTGTGGTGTACCCACGCATGCACGCCCGAGCTCACCATCATGGGCCTGAGCCTCACGGCCTCCTTTTCCTGTTTCAACGGGGTAATCATTGCGCTCACAGCCTCTGCCAGATGCCGGATCTCCCTCCTACCTGATGGCTGCACTGTACTCGTCCATAAATTCATAATGGCCTTCTACGCTTTCGAACCCGTCGGTCAACTGCCGATTCGATTGCGGCGTCCCTCTCCCACCACGTACCCGTATGCACCCACACTGTTCATCAGTTCACGGCGACGGCGGGGTACACTGCCACGTGCGCAATTGCACCGAAATGATTTCGTCTCGCTCGCTCCCTTCGTTCCCGGCCGTGCCCAGACATCGACGTCCGTCCATGGCCGTCGGCAGCCAAATTAGCCGTCCGTCGTCGTGGGCTCGTGGCGCGGCGTCGTCCTGCCGCTGGCGTGCCCGCCGCTCGTGTCACGTCCCCACGCCGCACGCCAGGCTCGGGCGCGGGGGCGGGGGCGGGGGTCGCACGGCGCCACGGCGACGTCGTCCGCCCTCTTCCCACTTTCCGTGCTCTACTGCTTTATTGACCAACACAGACTGCTCCTGTGGGCTGTGGCTGGGTACGTTGCGTCCAGAGTACTCCAGCGGCCATCGCCATTCCATCCGTGTGCTGGTACACAGAAAAAATGCACGCCGCACACGCTCGTACTCGTACTGCCCCGGGGGAGGAGGAACTGATTTCGTGACGGCAAAAATTCCTCTGTGCAAGACTACTGGAGTACTGTAGTAGCCAGCGCACTAGACAAGTAGACAGTATTGCTGTAGGTGCAAGATCGCGTCTGTTCAATGGTCATCGATTTGTACAAGTAACAGTAACCTTCGGAAGCCACATGGTTGCCGTTGCCTCGGTAGCCGTGCCCCCTAGTCCACCGATGTGGCGACCAGTTCCGTACGGGCGCGCGTAACTGCTAAGTACGCACTCTGACTGAGTTTTGGGTTACCGTAGCACTTTCGTTTTTATCTGTCAATTAGTGTTTAAACATGGATTAATTAGGCTCAAAACGTTTGTTTCATAATTTTCCACCAAACTGTACAATTAGTTTTTTTTCATCTACATTTAATGCTCTATGCATGGACCGTAAATATTCGATGTGATGGATACTATAGCACTTTTTGAGATTTTTGGTTGGGTTCACTAGCCACGTCCGCCACCAAACGGGCGGGCAGGCCAGCCAGCCGGAGGCGGTGGACTGGCCTGGCCTGGCCTCCTGCGCAGCACGTCCTGTTCCGCGGAGGAAAGACGCGGACCCAGCCGGGTCAGGCCATGATGGCGCCTTTTCAGCGTGCGGCGGCTGCAGCCTCCGCCCAGCCAGTTGTAGCGGGCTGGGGGTGGCGTGGGTGGCCCGCCGCGCTCGGCGGCAGCGACGCTGCTCCCGCTCCCACCCGCCTGGACGCTGCATGGCGTGTAAGGTCTGCATCTGGCGCCTGGCCCCGCCATGTCCGAACGCTCCGCTTTGTCCCTCGGAGCCCGTCCCACGACCTCGGCACGCGCGCCCGTGGCCGTGCCGCTGCCGCTGCCGCGCCCAGGCGGGCGTGCGACGTCCGTTCGTCTCAGGCCTGCCCCTGCCCGCCCGGGCGCTGCAGTGCAAAGCCTGCGGCTGCCTGCGACGGCACGTTCTGTGCGCATGCTCGTACTCTAGGCGTGTACTGCTACAGTACGGGAGACGGCTGCCGCGGCTACGAGGGAGTAGGGGCCTGGCTTGTGCCTGCTACTAGGTTGCTACTGCCAGCCAGCCAGCCAGCCAGCCGCGCCCACGGGCCGGCGGACGCGATAAAAAACGGATCTCACCGGCCCTGGGTTCTGCGGCGATTCTATTCTGCAATAGTGGTAGTGGAGCGCCTTCTTGTCGGGGGCACGCTTCCAAAGCGCGACTGCGAGCGCGGCCGTCGAGGCGGCTAGCTCGCTCTCCCTGCGTCTGAGCTTTGCTTTGTTTTGCTACCCTCTAGTGCCGGTGCTGGCATGGAGCTTCCTGTTGTGGCTTTTTCTATAGCCCATGGACCATGCTGGCGGATTAAATAAACCCAAATAGTAATATAGTACTAGCTCCGTTCATAAAAAATATAATTTTTATAATTCTAACACAGTGTCATAGTTATGTATCTTAAGTTCGATCAATTATAGATAAAAAAATATTAATATTTATAATACAAAATAAATATTATTAGATTAATTGTGAAATGTATTTTTATAATAAATTATTTTAGAGCCGTAAATATGAATAGTATTTACTGAAACTTTGGTTAAATGTAAACTATTTTTACTGACAAGCAACATGTAGTTTCAAGGAAGTTTCACCTTGGTAGCTCTTCAATTTTGAGCCTGGACTGGAACACTGCATTTTGTGGCTTTCTATTGTTTTTCCCCCCGAATGGACCACATTGTGGTAGCTGTTTTGCCCACCAACAAAATGTGCATTTGCGCTGTGTCCAGTGTGGTGTCAAAAGAAATTGTAACAGTGGCTTGTTCACTGATCTTATAAGTCGTACTTTTTCAGTGTAGGGATAGCAACAATACTTTTCACCCTGGGCCACTAGTTTATCCACCTATTCAACTTGTTTGTAGGTTTCAGCCAGAACTTATCAACCAGACAATAATATTTTTCTCTCACAACAAACCAGCATTAATCGGGCTTATCAACTTACAAAACATGCTGATTGTTTCGAGAGTGATGAGACCCATCTTGAGCGTAGCATCTAGTGCGCTAGTAGTACCAGCAGTAGCAACGGATTATTCTGCACTTGTTGTCACGATCGACGCCTTAAAAACATTCCTAACGCCACGGAGCGAGCTGCGTGCGATCGAGAGTGCCGCACGCTACGCTATCCGCCAACCACACGAAGGAACATGCGCTGCGCTTTTTTCAATAAAAATTCCCATCCATCCATCTACCCGGAAAACACCATCCGAACGCCGAAGCCCCGCCACGCCCCCTACCTGTCTCGTGCGCGTGCCCCCAGCTCGTTTTCCACGGCTTTTTTACGCGCCGCGCCATCACCCATGGCTGCTGCCACTGCCACCGGCGGCGTCGTAGCGTGCGCGCACTCGCGCTAGTGGAGCTCCAGCACAATCCCCGGATCTCCGACGCCTGCCACCTTTGGTAAAAACAGGAGGATTCAATTCAATGGCTGCCGTTGCCGCTGCCGCTGCCGCTGCCGCCATGTGTTTTCACCTTCACAGGCTCTCTGACCTCTGAGAGAGAGAGAGAGAGAGAGAAAAGAGCGCCGGCCCCGTTCTTGCGTCGCCCGCTGCCCAGTCCCAAGCAGGTCAAACCTGCCTCCGGGCAGCTGCTGCCGCATCAGCAGTGCCCTTCTGTCCCGCGCCGCATTTTAATTTCGCGATTTTGAGAGGTCCCGTGGAGGAGGAGAGGACGCAAGCAAGGCCTTTTATTTTTTTATTTATTATTTTTACCGCGCGTGGGTCGCTTCGTTTTCACAGTGCGGCGGCCTCTTTCTTGGCTCGTTGCTCTCGTTCCGCTCAGCTTCTGCCTGCGTTCGCATTTGCCGCTTTGCTGCTACTCCACTGATCACGTTATAAGGCGTCCGCGCAGGCGAGCTGCTGCTGCCGCCTTGTCGGGTAACGCACGACCTCGTCGGCCCTCTCCAGTGATTGGTCACATGCTCGAGGTCCTGGACATGGCGCCCCCGCCGCCACCGCCGCCGCAGGCGGAGGCGCGGCACCACCAGGGGGCAGCCAACAAGGGCGGGCACGCGGAGCGGAGGAAGCAACCGCTGCAGAGCAGCGTGACGCAGCCCAAGGCGGAGCCGCCGGCGGCTTCGGCGGCGGCGGCCGTGCTGCCGGAGGGAGGCAAGAGGTGCGGAGGAGGCGGGAGGCGCCGCGGCGGGCGCGGCCGGGCCAAGGCGCCGGGTGAACCTCGCGCCGCGCTTGCGGTAGCGGTAGCACCGCCGCCGCCGCCGCCGCCGCGCACGGTCATTGGGCCGCCCGTGCCGAGCAAGGGGCTGTCGTTCTGCCGCCGGCCGGGATTCGGGACGGTGGGCGCGCGCTGCGTCGTCAAGGCCAACCACTTCCTCGCCGAGCTCCCGGACAAGGACCTCACCCAGTATGATGTAAGTGCTCGCTCGCCGCTCATTTCGCCTCGCTGGCCTTGAGCACTAGCGCAATTGAGATCAAAAGGCGACGTCTTTGGGTGGTTTTGCAGGTGAAGATCACGCCGGAGGTGAGCTCGCGGACCGTGAACCGGGCCATAATGGCGGAGCTGGTCCGCCTCTACCGCGCGTCCGACCTCGGAATGCGACTCCCGGCCTACGACGGCCGCAAGAATCTCTACACCGCCGGTACCCTCCCGTTCGACGCTCGCGAGTTCGTCGTGCGCCTCACCGATGAGGACGACGGCACCGGCGTCCCGCCCCGGTACGTGCCTGCATTTGTTTCTTGCGCCACTTGGGCCGCCTCCCTCCTCGTACGTCTTTCTTAATAATGGCATGTCGTACTGATTCGCGGGATTGCGTCCCTCCAGGGAGAGGGAGTACAGGGTCGCCATCAAGTTCGCCGCGCGTGCCGACCTCCACCACCTCAGGCAGTTCATCGCCGGGCGGCAGGCGGACGCGCCGCAGGAGGCCCTACAGGTACTCGACATCGTGCTGCGCGAGCTCGCCAACCAGAGGTATTTTTTCCATCGGTGCCTGCATTGATTGCAACGCCACACATTGCCCGTTTGCGCTCTTGGATTTGAGGAAGCTAGTGCTAACAGCGCTTCTTCCCCATTGATTAGGTACGTGTCGATAGGGCGGTCCTTCTACTCGCCGGACATCAGGAAGCCGCAGCGGCTAGGCGACGGCCTGCAGTCGTGGTGTGGGTTCTACCAGAGCATCCGGCCGACACAAATGGGATTGTCGCTTAACATCGGTGAGTTGTGCTGGCTGGGGAATATTTGTTGCCCTCATGCATGTGATTTCTTTTTTGTCCTGTGGCTGCTGCTTACACGGCGATGTTGACGGCAGACATGTCGTCCACGGCGTTCATTGAACCCCTGCCGGTGATCGAGTTCGTGGCCCAGATATTAGGAAAGGATGTCATATCAAGGCCATTGTCCGATGCTAACCGAATCAAGGTAATATTACTGTGGTTGGGCAAGGAATCTAGCATAGTACTACAGTGATTTGTAACAGCTGCCATTGGGTGCTAGCATTACTTATGGACTGTTAGCTGGTTATGTCCTTTGATTTTTGTGCTCTCTAATCAGCAATTTATCTATGTAATTTGCTTATTATGCCAAGCAGATCAAGAAGGCATTGCGGGGCGTAAAAGTTGAGGTCACTCACCGGGGGAATGTAAGGCGCAAGTATCGCATTTCTGGGCTGACAACGCAACCAACTCATGAACTAATGTATGTTCAGATTCTGAATGGTTTTGCTAGCTCCTGAAGTACTGTTATTGTCATCTCTCTTTCAATACATGATCGTAGCCTGATTTGATGAACATAAAAGAATGGTAACCTGTTGACACAAAAAGCGGCTATACTCAATTTCTGCTTACATTAATTACATTGATTTATCTAATTCG
The DNA here is from genome assembly GCA_904845875.1 of Miscanthus lutarioriparius. Taxonomy (NCBI): domain Eukaryota; kingdom Viridiplantae; phylum Streptophyta; class Magnoliopsida; order Poales; family Poaceae; genus Miscanthus; species Miscanthus lutarioriparius. The sequence goes on along the minus strand of CAJGYO010000019.1, from coordinate 23,945,403 downwards.
CCTTAGCAGTGAATAGATTCGACAAAATAAATTATGTGACGATGAAGGGTTGTTAAACATTGATGCCTAAATCATGCGATTGTTTTTTCTTCTTCTAATTTTGACAGTTTCCCGATTGATGAACAAATGAATATGAAATCTGTGGTGGAATACTTCAAGGAAATGTATGGTTTCACCATTCAGCATCCTCATCTTCCCTGCCTTCAGGTTGGGAACCAAAAGAAGGCAAACTATCTACCGATGGAGGTCAGTATATATGCTAATCACAAACTTATGTTTACTTGTCAATTGTGTTTATGTTTCTAGTTAGTGTTACACTCAATAATGAACATTGTAATATTGAGTTTTTTTTTACCAGGCATGCAAGATCGTTGAAGGCCAGAGATACACGAAGAGGCTGAATGAAAAACAGATCACATCATTGCTAAAGGTTACATGCCAAAGGCCTAGAGAACAGGAGATGGATATTCTACAGGTTGAGAGTTTTTGTCATCTCCCCTATTATTAAAGAAGTAACTTTTGAACACACACACCTGCTGTATGTTGAGCTAGATGTACTAGGGTTTTATTGTAAGTAAACTGAATCATCTCTCTTGAACTGATCATACGTATTATATGTGGAGCTAAATGTTCTAGCATTCTAGGTTTTTTTTGTTCTCGATGAACTAATCTGAACATTGCAAGACATGCATTATAACTGTTCATTGTCCTATCCTAGAGTCCTGCATTTATTTGCCAGTGGTCCAAGCTTTCCATGCAGTGGGCTTTGAATAGACACCCATTAATACTGCTAGGGTTTTTCACTTTTCATAAATGATGGTGTTAATTAATCAAAATTTTTGTTAAAATGGCTCAAGAGACTTCGATTATTATTTGTTTTCAGACAGTTCATCAAAATGGATATGAGCAAGATCCATATGCAAAGGAATTTGGGATCAACATTAGTGAGAAGCTAACCTCTGTTGAAGCTCGAGTCCTTCCTGCACCTTGGGTAAGAATAATCTTATGTCACTGTTATTCAATTTTTTCCCCTTTGGAAGCACCTTACACTATTATTCATGAAGTTAGTTGCTCATTATTGATGCGTTGAATAACTTTTGTGAATTCAGTTGAAGTATCATGACACTGGAAAAGAGAAAGAGTGCTTACCACAGGTTGGTCAATGGAACATGGTAAACAAGGTAAGATTCCAGCTTGTGTGCATCTATTGTTTGCTAATTACTATGTTTGATTGCACTACTTTTAGGCCTAAAATAACTCATTTTACAGAAAGTGATAAATGGATGCAAGGTGAGCCATTGGGCGTGTATAAACTTCTCAAGGAGTGTTCCAGAAAACACAGCTAGGGGATTTTGCCAGGAATTGGCGCAAATGTGTCAGATTTCGGGCATGGTACTATACCCCTCATCTCTGCTCGTGTTTGTGCACAAGACAAATACTTGTTTAAATTGAAACTGTAAGCATCTTTTAATTTGACCTCCTAAGTATTACAGGAATTTAACAGTGAGCCAGTGATGCCAATATATTCAGCTAGACCAGACCAAGTAGTGAAGGCACTTAAAAATGTGTATAATATGGCACTGAACAAACTCAAGGGTAAAGAACTTGAACTTCTTTTGGCTATCCTCCCTGACAACAATGGTCCATTATATGGTAAGTGTCATCTGCTAATTTCCTTGCATATATATTTACCTTTTGAACTCTTACATATTTTCTCAGATATAACTTTATATATATTCAATTCAAAGCGATATAACTTTGTATTTGTAGGTGACATCAAACGTATTTGTGAAACTGATTTGGGATTGATATCACAATGTTGCTTAACCAAGCATGTTTTTAAGATCAGCAAGCAGTACTTGGCAAATGTCTCACTGAAAATTAATGTTAAGGTACTTACCACCTTGTTTATGCATAAAATACAGTGCAGAACAGCAACTTTAGAAGATAAGTGGCTCTATTATTGGCTAACGATACCATTAAATTCAGATGGGAGGAAGAAACACTGTGCTCCTGGATGCAATAAGTTGGAGGATTCCTTTGGTCAGTGACATACCAACTATTATATTTGGTGCAGATGTAACACATCCTGAAACCGGGGAGGACTCAAGTCCATCAATTGCTGCCGTAAGGCTCATTACTATTTTGCCATTTTCTGCATCAAAATGTCGTATTCATCAGGATACACACATCCTTATCTTGATTTCGGACTTATCTCTCTCTTTATTTTAATATGCTGCTCACAGGTTGTTGCTTCTCAAGATTGGCCAGAAGTTACAAAGTATGCTGGATTGGTTTGTGCTCAGGCACACCGGCAAGAGCTCATTCAGGACCTTTACAAAACATGGCATGATCCTCAGAGAGGCACTGTAACAGGCGGCATGATCAGGTTTTTATCTACGAGCAATGTGAAATCCTGAAGCGCAATATATAATTTAATCTATTAAAAATATTGGCTGATTTAACTTATTTCCTGTGATGTTTTGTTGTGCAGGGAGCTCTTAATATCCTTCAGGAAGGCCACTGGGCAGAAGCCATTGAGAATAATATTCTACAGGTATGTTTGCAAATATTGACCATCACCTGTAGCTTGTAGATGGCAATAATAAAACATGTCTGATGCCTATTATTGCCATGTGAATCTTTTCTAAATACGTAAGGGTGTAGGTTAGTGATGTATCGCAGGGTGGACGTATCCATTGCTAGGTCTTCTTTATGTTGTAACTAAATTATGCACATGTTAAATTTATTCAATTTCTCTTTCAGGGACGGTGTTAGTGAAGGCCAGTTCTACCAAGTTCTCCTTTACGAGTTAGATGCCATCCGTAAGGTTGGTTGCATTTTATTTTATTCTATTACACTCTTCTAAGCTCCTTCTTAGAGTTTACTAACTAGTGCTTTCTTTCAGGCATGTGCATCCCTAGAACCAAATTACCAGCCTCCTGTAACATTTGTGGTAGTTCAAAAACGTCATCATACAAGACTATTTGCAAATAATCACAAAGACAGAAGTAGCATGGACAAGAGTGGAAATATTCTGCCAGGTAGTGTATCTATGGCCTCTAAATCTTTAGGATGTGTATCTATAACCACACTCTTTCAACTGACATATTCGAAAGTTTATTAGTACTTGAACTAAAATGTATTGTGTTTTGGAGTAAAAAATATCTTGTCTAAATTTAAGATTATAAGAAATTAGCCACTCTTTTGAGGCAGTCAGATTTTTCTTTTGTTTAAATTGCATGACGTTGAAGTTATTCTCTTGTTTCTATGACTGCTCACAAGTTAATTGAAAACAGGAACCGTTGTTGATTCTAAGATATGCCACCCAACGGAGTTTGATTTCTACCTCTGTAGTCATGCTGGAATTCAGGTAAGGGCCTGTTTGGCTCCCATGAATTGAAACAAATATCTAGAAAGTGCTTGCCATTTCATTATTAGATTACCTTCCAATTCCTTCCTGGGAACCAAACAGGGCTGGTATTCCTTTGTTGGATCCTGGGAACCAAACAGCATATGTTCCTGTACTGAATGTCATTTGTGACCAAAATAGTATTGAAAAGTCTTGTCATATGCTCTTTCCACAAGCTATCACTGCACCTATCTACCTAGTGAAGGCCATATGCTAAAAGAATATAACAAACTGATCCTATGGTCAACCTTTTATCATGTGATTGTACAGCTATGGTACTTGGATCAGTAGCATGGGAATATAGTCAGATTCTCCATACTGTACGGTACTCAAATGACTGATTTGTGAGTTTGCCAGGGAACAAGTAGGCCTGCTCACTACCATGTCCTCTGGGATGAGAACAATTTTACAGCAGACGAAATGCAGACATTGACAAACAACCTATGCTACACGTAATGCACTTATTTTATATGCTATATTTGTCCCTTGCACTTTGAACTTTAACTTTTCAGAATTTTCTTAGCTTGATGTACATGTTATTGATGCAGTTATGCCCGGTGCACACGCTCGGTTTCTGTTGGTATGTTCATCTGTGCTTTACAGACAAACTTTTTCCTAGTTCCACAATTTTTATCGACTGTTTAGCCTGCTCGCCTGTTCAGAAAACAACTTTGACCTGTGATGCTGTATATTTTGCTTCTTAACAGTCCCTCCTGCATACTACGCACACCTGGCAGCATTCCGGGCTCGGTTCTACATGGAACCAGAGATGTCGGAGAACCAGACGTCTAAGAGCTTCAATGGCACAAACGGAGTCTCGGTGAAGCCCCTGCCTGCTGTCAAGGAGAAGGTGAAAAGGGTGATGTTCTACTGCTGACAAGGAGACCACTTAACCACTCACATGCTGTAGCTAACTTGGTAGAGTTTAGTAGGGATTAGATAGCTTTCTCCAGGAATGAAGACGAGAGCATTTGGATCATGAACAATCAATCTGTTAACGACCTCTGTAAAGTACTCAGAAATGCCTGTATAATAGTTCTTGTTGGTTCAGATGCATCCAATGTTCCAATGTACTCTGAAAAGGGCCGTAAGATGGTGTAGAAGAAACCTGCTGGTGTTTTCTAGAAACCCGCTGAAGATTCGTGTGCATGATCTCACAGCGATGGAGCAGGGTTTCCAAGAGGGATGATGTTCTGTATTCTCTCTTTCATATGATCTTACACGCCAATGTTGCAGGGTTTCCACGGCATGTTCTGTATTCTCTCTTTTGCGACCAGATTGTGAAGAAAGGATAACGAACCTTTAAAATGAGGTAACAAAGGCGAATTATCTTGTACGCGCAGTCAGTAACTAATAAAAAGGTCAAACATCTGTGAGATGTAGCAGCTGATATTATGCAAATGGACTTGAAATAGACTACAAGGACAGCTTAACACGACTGCTGATTTGTGTTAGTAGGTCATTGGAGTTATTTGCATCTGAAACACCTCCCGAAACTGAACCCAATACTTAATCCTCTGGTTGGTAGTCCAAGACCATAAGATGTTTGTTGTATCCGCTATTTCAAAGGAAGGACACGGGATTATATACAAATAGAAACATAAAAAATAGATAAGTGCAGGGTATAATCAAGAAGGAAGAAAGCCTGAAAGCCTATGGAAACCAGCCATGGCCGGCCCGTGGGTCTGCCAATTTTATCAGTTCAAGCAAACTGGTAGCTCTAATTATGCTAAATAAATCAAATCCAGATAAATACTAAGGTGAACTTGCGCGGCAGCAGACTAATTGCAAAAGTCCAATGTTATGAGGTAACCAAATTTGGATCTCTCTCTATAAACCACCTTGTACAAACAAGTATCAGCACCACATTTGTCTTGCTAATCCAGAGGCGAGCCAAAAATAATCTAGGAGCATTGACATGTTCAGAAAGCAAGTTGGTCACAATCTAAATTCCAGATTCCAATATCAAACAGGAAGACACCACACAGCATCGAACAACCTAATTTGAGAAAAGCCCTGCAAGTCTCGACGACCAGGCTCCAGCTGAATTGCAGAATCATCAGCAACTGCAAGGCCTTGCATGTTCAAGAGTTGACACAGTGGCCAACTTCATATATTGTTTTGTTATCATAAGATTTGTCATGATTGGAACTGATAAGCTAGGAATTGAGAATTTGCCCTTTTACTGAGAATGGAAGGTGGTCCATTAGGTATATTCATCACATCTGAGAACTAGCTGGGTATGTGTTTGTGGGGTAATATTAACCAGATGTAGCTCATCTGCGTGTTCGAGAAAAAAAAATATTCATCAGCAGCAGTGATGGAAACACAGGTACCACAAACACCAGGCTTTGAACAGCCTACCTCTTTGCTTTTTTCATTGCAGGTGTATAAACTTTACATTGAAATCTTTCTGAAAGGCTATGCATCTTGTGGACATAAAATGCTTCAAGCCAAACTTATCAGGCATGATACAGTATTTTTCTCTCACAGTAAAACAGCATCAGCCGGCTTATAAGCCACAGAAACGATCAAGCGAACAGGGTGTTTGAACTTTGGCAGAAGAGGATATATTGACTCAGAGAACGAACACTACATTTTGCTGTACTGTATGCTTTGATTATTCCAGCAATGTCGACTAAGCAAGTCTGAACATTTCAATGTCAAACTAACCAGAATTCTGAACACTAAATTTATCAAATAGTTATTGACTTGAGTTTCTTTGACTATATAATCAAGCATATTTCTGTTTTGTCAACCATTCCAACTCCAAAACATTAGGTATATCGCAGTATCAGCTCCATCAACAGTATTCTTTTACCTCAATCATGCTGCAACCTGCAGTCTTCTTGACCGCAGGATGTGTCATCTTACTTCTCACTCTTATTGCTTCCTCCCATCGACTTGCTGTTGCATACACATTAGACATGAGGACATTAACATCAGGATTTTGGGAACAATCTTCCTTGGCAATTCTTTTTGTCAACCGTTCGCTCATCTCAACATTGCTATAAGCTTTGCAGGCAGTGAGGAGTGCACCAAACAGAGGCATAGTATCATTGTTAACAGGCATGTCACCGATCAACTTCTCAGCTTCATATAGTAGACCAGCATGACCTAGAAGATTGACAAGGCAGCTATAATGTTCGATTCTCGGCTCTATCTGATAGACCTCCTTCATGGCTTGGAAATGTCTCCGTCCTTCATCGACCAAGCCACCATGGCAACAGGCACTCAGTACTCCAATGAACGTGATACCATCAGGCTTTGTTTTGCTTCTCTGCATCTCTTCAAACAATTCAAGAGCCTTGCTGGCCTGGCCATTTGTGGCCAGACCACAGATGATGGCAGTCCAGGCTGCAGCATCTCTGCCTTGCATTCGCCCAAAGATTTGCAGTGACTTGTCAACATGCCCACACTTTGAGTACATCTCAATCAATGCCGTGCCAAGAACTGCATCAATTTTCATATTCCTGCCTTCAGCATACTGATGGACCCATTCACCTTGATCAAGAGCGCCGATATTGGCACAGCATGTGAGGAGAGTGACGACAGTGAACTTGTCAGGCTCCACACATTGTAACTGCATGTCTCGGAACAATGTCAGTGCCTCCTCAAAGCTTCCATGTTGTACACATGCGTTGATCATTGCAGTCCACAGGATTAGATCCTTCTGTGTGCATTGGTAGAAAAGCACTCTTGCCTTGTCCAGCTGACCAGCAACAGTATATCCTGACACTAGTATAGTCCAAGATACGATGTTCCTCTCGGGCATTTGCTCGAACATCTTCACCGCCTCTTCCAAGTAACCATTCTTCGTATACATGTCCAGAAGCGCATTTGCAACTGGGAGGCTGAATCCAAAGACTCCATCCATGTATGAACGAATCCTCCTTCCCAAGCTCAGGTTGCCTGCTCTGGAGCAAGCGGTAACGGCGGTCACCAATGTCACCCTGTCAGGTGTGGCACCGCTTCTCTCCATCTCCTCAGCTAACGCAACTGCTGCTGTGAAGCGGCCACACCTGATGTAGCACCTCATCATCATATTCCACAGCACCAGGAATTTCTGCGGCATCTCGTCGAACACCTTCCGTGCGAAGTCCACACGGCTCAGCATCGTGTACATCTCCATCAGCGAACTTGCGGTGTACGCATCCCAACGGAACCCGGTCTTCACCGCGGCCGCGTGCACCTTGCGCCCCTCGACGGACAGCTTCATCACGCCGATTGCCCTGAGCACGAACGGGTAGGTGTAGCTGTCTGCGACGAGGCCGCGCGCGCGGAGATCGTAGTACACCGCCATGACGCGTGAGAAACTGCCGCGCCTGGCCAGGGTCCTGATCAGTACGTTGCAGTCGCGTAGCGGCATGGCATGGTGGCACGCCGTCGCCATCGTGGGACGTGTGGCCGTGTGGGCGGAGGCGCCAAGGCGGAATCTTTTTGGGTGCCGTATAGAAACGGGAGAGCGACGCGGATGGTTGTGGGGCAAATTGGCTAGATGGTAAAGAGGGTGGCTGTTGTGGTGGGAGGGAGCGTGGCTGGGCTAGCGTGCGCTCATGCCGTGGCTGACGCGGGATGGGAGCTGATTGTGCTGGAGAAGGCGGCGGCGCCGGCGGCCGGGAGCGGCACGGGCGCCGGACTGGGCCTCGACGCGCAGTCTATGGAGACCCTCTCGCGGTGGATCCCGGGGTGGGGAATCGACGCGGCCACGCTGCCGCTCGCCGTCGATCTGGTAAGCTCCCCCGCCCTTTCCGGATCGCCCGTGCTCGTGTTGAGGTGAGATCAATTGGAATTTGCGAGTTGACCGTTTAAGGCCGCAGAACAGAGCCACGGACAGCGAGACGAAGGCGGTGCGGACGCTGGCGAGGGACGACGACTTGAATTTCCGCGCGGCGCACTGGGGCGACCTGCACCGGCGGCTGCACGAGGAGCTGCCGCCCGCGGTGACCGTGTTGTGGGGCCACCAGTTCCTGTCGTTCGAGGCGCCGGACGACACACGCGGGGTCGTCGCGACGGCCCGCGTGCTGCGGACGGGAGAGACGGTTGAGGTCACGGGGGACCTGCTCATCGCCGCGGACGGCTCCACGTCGTCTGTCCGTCGCAGCTTCTTGCCAGACCTCAAGCTCAGGTTCAGCTTCCTGCCTATTTGGTTGATTGGTTCGATGATTTGGTCCAGAGTGACCCATTTCTTATTCGCCGTGGTCGGGGCAGGTACTCCGGGTACTGCGCGTGGCGAGGCGTGTTTGATTTCAGCGGGAAAGAGAGCTGCGACACCATGACCAGCATCCGAAGAGCCTACCCGGAGCTCAGCAACTGCCTCTACTTCGATCTTGCTTACAAGACCCACGCCGTGCTCTACGAGCTGGCCAGGAGCAGGCTCAACTGGCTCTGGTACATCAACGGCCCAGAACCGGAGCTCACGGTAATGGCCGCCCCCTCGCTGCGTCGTCGACGTGCTAGGATTCTGCTCGCGCGGATTACTGATTCTGCTCGTTGTTCAGGGGAGCTCGGTGACCATGGAGGCGACGGACGCCATGGTGGCGCGGGTGCGGGACGAGGCGGAGTGCGTCTGGTGCCCCGAGCTGGCGCGTCTGATCAGGGAGACCGCGGCGCCGTTCGTGAACGTGATCTACGACGCGGACCCGCTGCCGCGGTTGTCGTGGGCGGGCGGCCGCGTGGTGCTGGTCGGCGACGCGGCGCACCCGACGACTCCGCACGGGCTGCGGAGCACCAACATGTCGGTCGTGGACGCGTGCACGCTCGGGCAGTGCTTGGCGAAGTGGAACTCAGAGCCGACGCCTGCGCACGCGCTGGCAGAGTACGAGGCGGTGCGCCTGCCCGTTGTGGCGCAGCAAGTGCTCCACGCGCGCCGGCTCGGGCGGCTCAAGCAGGGCCTGCCAGTGGACAGTGAGGCGGAGGACGGGTTTGACGTGACAACGGCGAAGGCAGAGGTGCTGGAGCTACGGCAGAGGACAATGCCGTTCTTCGATGGCGCACCTGCTGCAGTTGGCGGTGGTTTTCCTCTGGTTGGCAGTACAAGATGAATCTATCACTAGTTTTGGGATGAAATGTCCCCGTTCGTTTGTTCGTTTTTGTTTAGTTGACGGTATATACTCTATGTTCTAAATTATAGATCATTTTGACTTTTTTAATATATCTAGATATAAGATATGTTTAAATACATAATAAGGCCTTGTTCTTGGATCTTGTTCGGTTTGGTGGAGGTCGGAGGAGATTGAAGGGATTAGATGCCTCGTGAGTTAAAAAAATTCTCTATTAATTTCCTCCAATCCCCTTGGATCCATTTGTAAAAAGAATTAATCAAACTTTGCCATATTAGTCAGTGAGTCGAAACTAAAATGACTATAAATGATCTTTCTATTTTTTTTTCCATATTTCTAATTTTGAGATGATTCCCTCCCACTAACATATACTTGTCTCTAATCTAAGATAAGAGTCAGAAAATTGCTTGGGTACCACATAATAACCTTCCCGGGTTGATGCATTGTGGCAAGTTAGTCCTTTTTCGCTCTAACTTTGGAATTGTCACCATCGATATTGAAGAACCACCTCAGGTCAGAGGCACTAGTGGGTTCTAATCAAAATCAACTACGCAAGGTAAATCAACATAACTTTGGAGTATAGATTGGAAAAAATGGTTTGAACTAAGGACATGGAAACCAGATGAATCAATTGTCATGAGGCAAATACAACTGATAAGCAAAAGGTCCTCCACAACACGATAAGGTTATTAAAAAAAACAGCTTGAGACAGGGTTCTATGCAGGCTCAAGCTTCAGGAGAATCTGGACACCAAGTTAGAATTGCGATTAGTGGGATGTTTAGGTCAGTCTTAGTAGAGTTTCATCTAGTTTCACTTGCATTTAATATTGTGACACATCAATAGATTTGATGAGTCTTAGAAACAACGCCATACAACTCATCACTAAAGACCGATGTTGAGAGTTCTTAGCCACAACTAGCATTTATTTGAGAAATGTATTATGAGCGGTTTTATTCTAGCTCGACTAGTGTCGAAGCCAAACTTTTAAGAGCCCAAATGATCTGGCAGAAATATTTATTTAAAATATATATTATTTCTCTTTGATATAAATAAAAAAATCCTTCTACAATTCACGCGACGAGCTTGGACGGCCACGGGGCCACTGGGCAGTGGCTCCGCCAATAAGCTCGATAGAAGTTTGTCGAGCCAGAACTTTCTGGGATCCCTAAGAGTGTTTCCAATGATCTACCTTAGCCGAATCATTTTTTCATTCGTTGAATAGTGTAAAAGACAAAAGGCTAGCGCGAAATTAAGAGATAGTCTCGCAAATTTCATGATGCTCCTCTCTCACACAATATGATATAATGTTGTTGTCTCTCTCCACGTGTGCTAGCTTAGAGCTCATACTAGCTTATATTGTTGGAGACACTAATTGACTTTTGTATTGGTTGGTATCAATATTGGAATAGAATGGAGCTACTCACATACTCGGTATGCACCATTTATTCTAAACCATGTCGAATGGAGCTACTCACATACTCGGTATGCACCATTTATTCTAAACCATGTCGAAACGATATTACTCGCTCCGTTCCAAATTATAAGTCGCTTTAACTTTTTTGGTTTCATCCATTTTGTTATGTACTAGACATATTATTATATCTAGATGCATAATAAAATGGTTGTACCAAAAAAAAGTCAAAGCGATTTATAATTCGGAACAGATGGTGTTGGGGACCAATACTAGGGTACCTGAAGAGAAAGAGCTAATAGCCATCAACATTGATTCATCTGAGCAGTCAAGAGCGCGACTACAGCTCCCCAGGTGCGCGGGCTCCGCCTCGCCCGACCCTGAGGCCCGCCTGACCCTTGGGTTTGCGCTCCGCCTCCCCCGACCCCTCAGGTGCGGGCTCCGTCTCGCCCGACAGGGTCCCATACCGCCGCTAACCACTCTAGATCCAGACGTATGGGCCTGGGTCAAAACTCTGACAACAAGGAATAGACTGTCATACCCCGATGTAACCCATGGCCATGACGGGTGAAAGGTCCTAATGGCTAGAGGGGGGTGAATAGCCTAATAAAATTCTACAACAACACTTAACAAAATGTGTTAGACAATTTTGCGGCGAAGCGAGTGTTGCGCTAGCCTACTCAAAGATGCAAGCCACCTACCACAATTCTATTTCGAATAGTGTATATCCACACAATAGCTATGACACTTAGCTAAATTAGTGTGCTCTCAAAGACTAACTAAAGAGCAACACTAATCAAACAAGCAAGCTCTCACAACTAGCTACACTAAAGAGCTTGATAACTAGTTTGCGGTAATGTAAGAGTGAGCAAGAGAGTTATACCGCCGTGTAGTGGTAGGAACCAATCAATCACAATAATGAATACCAATGTATACCAATCACCTCGGAATCAAATGATGAACACAATGATTTTTACCGAGGTTCACTTGCTTGCTGACAAGCTAGTCCTCGTTGTGGCGATTCACTCACTTGGAGGTTCACGCGCTGATTGGCATCACTCGCCAAACCCTCAATAGGGTGCCGCACAACCAACACAAGATGAGGATCACACAAGCCACAAGCAATTTACTAGAGTACAATTTTGGCACTCCGCCGGGGAAAGGTCAAGAACCCCTCACAATCACCACGATCGGAGTCGGAGACAATCACCTCCTCCACTCAACGATCCTTGCTGCTCCAAGCCGTCTAGGTGGCGGCAACCACCAAGAGTAACAAGCGAAATCCGCAGCGAAACACAATCACCAAGTGCCTCTAGATGCAATCACTCAAGCAATGCACTTGGATTCACTCTCAATCTCACTATGATGATGAATCAATGATGTAGATGAGTGGGAGGGCTTTGGCTAAGCTCACAAGGTTGCTATGTCAATGAAAATGTGCAAGAGAGCTCCCTTGAGCCGGCCATAGGGCTATAAATAGAGCCCCAATCAAATAGAGCTGTTGTACCCCTTCACTGGGCACAACGCGGGGTGACCGGACGCTCCGGTCCGATCGACCGGACGCTGGCCCTCAGCGTTCGGTCACATGATACACGCCACGTGTCCCCTGCTTCAAATGTTGTTCGTCAGATTTCAACGGTCGCGAAGCTGACCGGACGCTCCGGTAAAACTGACCGGACGCTGAAGCCCCAGCGTCCGGTTGTTTCCAGTAAGCTCCCCGAGGCATGATTTTTCGACCGGACGCGTTCGGTCCACCTTGACCGGACGCAGCCAGCGTCCGGTGCTCAACCCCTAGCCACTGTACCGCCGAGTCAACGCGACCGGACGCAGGCAGTCAGCGTCCGGTGCTTTTGGATTCAGCGTCCGGTCACTGGACCGACGCCAGAATCATTTCGATCAACTCCATTTCAACTCTTACTTCTTCACCCTTGCTCAAGTGTGCCAACCACCAAGAATTTTGCATCCGGCGTAATAGAAAATAGACATTTCATTTTCCCGAAAGCGCCGAATCCCGCCTCGCAAGCTCGGCGGGAGGGAGTGAGGGACCCAAACCCATCTCAACCCTACAAACACCTTGTGCATATGTGGTAGCATTTTTACACAAATATTATCAAGGGTGTTAGCACTCCACTAGATCCTAAATGCGTATGCAATGAGTTAGAGCATCTAGTGGCACTTTGATAACCGCATTCCGATACGAGTTTCACCCCTCTTAATAGTACAGCTATCAAACCTAAATGTGATCACACTCTCTAAGTGTCTTGATCACCAAAATAAAATAGCTCCTACAAGTTATACCTTTGCCTTGAGCTTTTTGTTTTTCTCTTTCTTCTCTTCAAGTTTAAGCCCTTGATCATCTCCATGCTATCACCATTGTCATGTTATGATCTTCATTTGCTTCTCTACTTGAAGTGTGCTACCTATCTCATGATCACTTGATGAACTAGGTTAGCACTTAGGGTTTCATCAATTCACCAAAACCAAACTACAGCTTTCAACGGGCCATGCCTGAGGATTCACATCAAGAATAGCGTCGGGCGTGCCGGTGCTGTTCTGCCTAACCCTTGTACGAACGCTGACAGGCGTGACAGTTCACCACGACGCCCGCTGGGACATAATGGGACGCCATGACCGGCAGACGACGCCTGCGCATGGCGTCAGTGACGAACAAGGCCCTGACGTGGTGCCGTCCCTGTTGACGTCTATAGGATCGGTGGGACCTGCATGAAGGAGAGGAAGGACCCAGTGATCCTGGAAGCCTTCTTCTCTCTCTGGTTCTTCTCCTTTTCCTCCGTTGTAACCCGCGCTTTCCCTTGGCCTATAAAAGGGAAAGCAGGGTGCCCAACGGTGGATCAACCCATCGAAAACCGATCAGATCTAGATCCACACAAAAGCACGACACGAGTACACGGCTGAGCAGCGCTCGAGCTCTCAGCATCCGTTCACTCCTTCCACCAGAGACTTGGGATCCTTTCCCTCTCTCGCCAGTTTGTAACCCCTACTATAAACTTTTAGTGCTAGTAACACGAGCAGTAGCGATGAACTGGACGTAGGGACTTTCTGTCCGAACCAATATAAACCTCGTGTCCTCTAAGCACACCATCCGAGCCAGACGCGCAATACTACAAATTTACTTGTCGGTGGTAACTTGAAACACCGACAGTTGGCGCGCTAGGTGGGGGCTTTTTGCACGTCTCAACGTCCACACTAGATCTCGAATGGCTAGTCACGGTGTCAGCTAGGTCCCGAGAGCACACGTACGCTTCGGGAACCTGGACTTCATCGTCACAACGGAGGGAGAGTTGGCGCAGGCTCCCGCCGCCGCCCAACCTCTCCACTCCGCCGACCTTGACGTGATTGCCGACGCGCTTGAGGAGCTATAGCTGCACGCACCGGAGGCCCACGCCCCCAGGAGTGACCAGCTCCTCGACTCCGATTACGGGAGGCTAGAGCGCTAGCTCGGTGACTTCCTAGGACCCCGACCGTCCTGGGAGGACCTGGGCCGCCTCACCTTCTCCTTCACCAATGTCATAACACAGCTGGCCAGGGGAGAGCCGCTTTCCCTAGAATACCTCATCCAGAGCGCCCCGACAGTGCTCCCGTCCGATCTCCGCAACGCCACAGAGACCGTTGGCCACCTTGTGGCGCAACGCACGCCTCCATCCCCCACGAACGATGAGTTTGTGGGGATGACCGAATATGTCACGGAATCTTTCCATGACCTCCTCACGGGAGAATCGGAGTCGCCCTCCAGCTCTAACTCCAGCAGGGGAGCCATCACCCCTCTCGTGAATGTTTCATGGTAGGTACCCCTGAGGGACATATCGAAAGCATCCATGAGGGAGAGGCTACCCCATCGAATGACTTTGACGACGATGTTGAGAGGGATGTAGGGGCCCCACCTCACCTATGGGTAGAGCAGCTGAAGGCCCGGCACCAAGAGCTCGAGGAAGCACGACTCCAGCTCGGGTAGGAACGCGTGGAGCTCGAGCGCCATGGAGATGGTGGGCGTGCACGCGCCGTGGCTCATGACGTGAATCGGAGGATCATCGAGGACGATGAAGCCCTCCTACACTTCATACGGGCAAGCCGGAACATCACCGCCACAACGGCCTTGCTCCGGGGGCTTCCGGGGCCCACGACGCCCAAGGATCATCGGGTCCATCGTGAGATTCGCATGCTACTCGAGCGTACGGTGGCGCAACAGGCCGAGAGCTCGCTGTCTCGATGATGCGAGCTCGACGCCAGCCAGCGCGCACCCTCAGAGTGACCCAACATGGATGTGTCAGTCCACTAGGTGCAGCAAGGCGGCAGGCAGCGCACTGCGGTCCCGGTGCATGAGCGTCTCGGCCTTCACCGTGACGTGCGCGACACCCTCGACGCCCGTAGACGTACCCACGGCGATGTGAGGGAGGGGGCAAGCCACAACTATGTAAGGTCGAGATGGTGGACTAGAGGGGGGTTCAATAGTCCTTTCTATAACTTAATCGCGTCGGCTAACCGAAACCAGTGTGGAATTAAAGCTATCGGTCTAGCCAATACTACACCCCTCTATCTATGTTCTCTAGCACCTTGCAAAGATCCTAATTAAGCATCAAAGGTGCCAAGCTAGCTGGAGCTCACCTATCCAATTCTAGGAGCAAGGTCACACAAACCTATGCCACTAGTATTTTGCACACCGGAGAGCTACTTTTATGCTACACAAGCAAGAAGGTAACTAGTGAGCTACATAAGCTAACTAATTACAAGAGCAACTACACAAGCACAATGAATATGAAAGTAATTACAAGCTTGTGTAAGGGGATTGCAAACAAACGGGAAGAACAATGGTGACACGGTGATTTTTCTCTCGAGGTTCACATGCTTGCCAACACGCTACGTCCCCGTTGTGTCAACCGCTCAATTGGTGGTTCGGCGGCTAATTGGCATCACCCGCCAAGCCCGTACATCGGGCACCACAAGAACTTACCCCGAAAGTGAGGGTAGCTCAATGACACACTCAACTAGAGTTGCTCTTCGTGGCTTCCGCGGGGCGAGCATAATGCCCCTCACAAAGCTCTTCTCCGGAGCACCACACAAGCTTCTTGCGGGCTTCAACGGAGACCACCACCGAGCCATCTAGGAGGTGGCAACCTCCAAGAGTAAGAAGCACCACCGGCTTGCAAGACGACCACCTAGTGCCACTCAATGCAACCTCACGATGCAATCGCACTAGAATCACTCACTCACTCGATCGGATGAACACTATCAAGCTCAAGTGAGTTAGAAGGCTCCCAAGCACTACCACATAAGCCACCAAGGCTCTAGTGTGCTCAGCAACCAGCCCAAGGCCGGTCAATGCATGGTTTTATAGCCCCCAAGGAAATAGAGCTGTTGTACCCCTTCACTGGACACTTTTCGAACTGATCGGACTCATAGGTCATAATGACCAGACGCACAGGTCACAGAGTCCGGTCACAGACCTTTCAGCGCTAAAACGGCTATAACTTTTAGCTCCGAACACCGATTTCGATGATATTGGACATTTTGGAAAGCTTACTCAGAGGTCTACACATCCCACATGAATACTTGATCCAAATCACAATGGATCAAAACAGTATTCCAATCTAAGGACCATCCTATAGTTCGGAGTACACCGAAAAACATTTTTCTCTTCTCTAAGTTGATCCACAACAACTCCAACTTCTTCTCCTTTGCAAATGTGCCAACACCACCAAGTGTACACCACCAAGTGCAAGTGTGTTAGCATTTTCACAAACATTTTTTCAAAGGATTAGTCACTCAATTTACCACGCCACTCGATCCTAGCAACATCGCAAAATTAGATCGCTCAAGTGGCACTAGATGACCGATATGCAAACAAGTTTGCCCCTCTTAATAGTACGGCCATCTATCCTAAACCTGGTCATAAACTTCTCTACACACCTATGATAGGTGAAATGAAATGCCCTATAGGTTATACCTTTGCCTTGCGCATTCCATTCCATCTCCTCCAATGTCGATGCAACACATGCACCAACATGATCAACAATGATATGATCCACTTCATATCATCATATGACCTTATTGGTTCATTGATCTTGACCTCACTTGCTCTTCACCGTTGCATCGGTCCATCGGTGCCAAGTCTTTGCTCAAGCTTCACCACCACATGGTCCAACGCTCCAAAGCCTCCAACTTGCCCTTCACGCTTGTAACTGGTCTATCAAGCCAAGCCTTGTCTTGATCTTCTCCACCTTAGTCACGTGACTCCATATCATGTCTCATATGCAATGAGCTCCTTCATCACATGTGTGAGCTTTACAACATCTCCATGCCATTTTCACCACCCTGACATATGTTGCTCACACACATGTATCTGTGGACTAATTTCCTGTGTATCTCACATGAAACACAATTAGTCTACCTAGGTTGTCACTCAATTACCAAAACCAAATAAGGACCTTTCAATCTATCCCTTTTTGGTAATTGATGACAACTCTACAAAGATATGGAAATTAAGCTCTTTTGGAATTCATGTTGCTTGCCCAAGCAATTTTACCATGTGTAAATGATTTTGGACAAGTACCACAAATCCTAATTAGTTGTATTAGCTCCCCCTACATATGTGCTAGAGTATTTGGTTTGAAGCTTGCACATATGCATAGATTGGAATTGTGGGAGAGTAATTACTACCAAATGATGCTAAGGTGTATAGAGTAAACCTTTGAAGCATGATACCAATCGGAGTTGCACCTTTAAGTTCATCCTTAGCACCATGGTTAGCTAGATATCACTTGAAAATAAAAGCACTAGATACCTTGTGAGATCAACATTAAAAGCAAGGTACTAGCATTACTTGAAAATCATACCAAGTGTCTAGCTATCATCCTATGCATGCTAGTTTTTATTCCATCAATCAAATTCTACAACTAGCATACACCACACAAGCATGCATATTGAATTTAAACGCTTATGCAATGCAAGCAAGCACATGAATATGCACATATCAAATGCAATCAATCAAAGTTCATGAGCTTGCTCCCCCTACTTGTGTGCTTCTCTTGTTCAAGAATTTTGATCCTTTCACATCCTTCAATGTTGCTCCCCTTCTTTGTTTATGTCCATGTCCAACCTCTACTTCTTTGTCTCAATCTTTCCCAAAGCTTTCATATCTTTGTACAATATCTCCCCCTTTGGCATCAATTTCCATAAAAAGGTGTGCTTCTCATTGATGCAAAGGCTTGCTTTTGGGTAGATGGTTGAGGCTTGAATCTTGCATTTTTTATGGACATCACTTGATTATTGGAATGACACCACTTGTATAGCTTCTTAAGATACCACACATAGGATCTTTGATCTTGATACCAATTGGTGGGACACCTCCCCCTAAGTCATTTCATGGGTCATCTATTTGATAAACTTCGCTCTTTGTAGTGAGGGATGCATTCTTCATTTGATGATCACTTAAAGTTGAGGATCACTTGTGGAACCACCTTCTTGTATGATTGATACCACGTGTAGATGTGATACCACTTGAAAAGAAATTTCTAATATGGAACCACTTGTTGGATTTATTAATAAAAACCATTTCTTGAACCTTTGCTATCTTCATGAGTACCACTTATAGGATATCACTTGTGAGTTGATCTAGACATCACTTGTGAATTCTTGATGAAATACTTAAGTCTAGATACCACTTGAAACAAACAAACTAGATATCCATTTGCATTGTTGTCTTGTTCTTGTACTCTTATCACTATCATGAGCTTCTTTGGTTGACTTGAACTAAATTGATTTGCCTAAGCTTCCAAGTCTGGTTTGAACCCTCTCTAAGCTTCTTCACACTCATTTGGAGGTTATCTTATCAAGGTTGTACTTGTCACTTGTTGGCAATCCAAATTAAATCAAGTACTTGGGTTCGCTAGCTCATGAATAAATTCATATACTAACCACTAGATCAACTAATCATTCAAGCAATAGTGGTAGGCTATGAATTTAAACATTTCATTTGTTATGCATGATCCTATGAAGCATGTACTATATGCACTAATTGCATACTAGTAAGGGATAAAATGATCATGCACATTACAATGATACCTTTGCTATGTTGGAGTAGAGGATAGTCACATAGATTCCAATTCATTACTCCAGTAGCAATGTGAAGTCCAATTATAAGCTTGGTGAAGACCAATCATGAATAATGAAATCCATTCTTCACCCATATGATTTGAGAACCACTAATATGATCAAGTGCATTTTCTTGTTGTGGTAAGCTTGCTTCATCTTTTGATCAATGCTTGCACGAGAGAACTATTTGGAATACCACTTGAATTGCCATGACTAACTCTTTTTTGGGTGTTGCTTGCTTTTCTTGATTAACCATTTTGATTGCTTCAACTAAGCATCTCAAATGTCCCTTGGATCACCACTTCTATGTTAGCCTTCCAAGTACCATACTTGGTTTACCTACACATAGGTGGCAAGCCCCTACACTTAGGGAGAAGTGACCTCTCTCCAAGAACCATTCTTGACACTTAAAATAACTTGATTGATTGATCCAAGTGATGGACCTAACTTGATGAGTAACCTTGATTCCTTCTTTAAGTCCTTTTCTTTCTACTTGTTTAAGTCATTTTCTTTCTACCAAATGATTTCCAATAATATCTAGAACTTAAACTTTATCTTCATTTTGAGTTTGATCTTGATCTTCATCTTGAGTACCAAATGTGTGCAAAGTACACTCCATAATCAAATGGCCTTATACTCTTTGCTTGTCATGCTTCTAGATCATCTCAAAACCAAACTTAGGTGCCTCAATCACTTATAAACATGATTCCAACTTGAGGACCTTTCAATCAAAGTGACTCCAAATAAATTCAATAATTATCACTTTTCTGGTAGATTCTGTACTCTTCAAAGAAAAATGTATATCTCCCAAAGTACAGATCCAAATACCACGAAATTTGGTGGAGATGTGCTTCACTAAGTTATCTAGAAGCTGTAAGAATTTGAGCTTTATTTGACTTCTAGATAGCTACCAGATTTCAATTCTTTCATGACTGTTACATGCTGAAAACTGCTGCACTATAGCTAACAAGATCCACTCGAAAACTAAAGCATCTCTTATCCAATTATCATGAAATTTGTACATAATCTTATACCATAAGTCTAGAAAATGTACACCAATTTTTATGTCAATCCAATAAGTTTTGATCACTCATACATGGCTAAGATCACAGCTAGCTCAGATTCTCAATTATAGGACAGATTTCAACTATTGAGCTATACTTCATCAAATATGAGTCAAACTTGAAACCAACTTGTTTGAATACTTTCACAAGACATAAATTCATTCAATACACTCACTAAAAGTCATCTAATGAATTTATCCAACACAAATCAATCCAAACTTGATTACTAAGCAATTATCCATACAATCATCTTATAGCAAGCAACATTGCATATTTATCCAATTCAATCAACTCATATGCACCAAAATGAAATGATCAACATGAGATATACCTTGGTTAGCTCATGTTTATCCAACTAGTAAGCTTCAACCCAGTTATTTGCAAGCCATCAAATATATCCAATGAATCACCAACAACTTGAATTATAGCACTTGTATGATGTAGCACATTTGGACTTCACTCAATTATCATGGCATTGGGTTTGGATGTGTAGTAGGCTTCATATCTTGACTCAACATATGATGATCAATATGAAATCAATTGAATCAAGTCTTCAATGCCGATAGTACCTATAATCAATCATCCACTTTTTGATGGTACCCAAACAAGTTTGGGTCCTCTCAAGTTAGGAGCAACATACTTAGGCATAGCCTTAGTATGAGTAGCGGGATGTTTTGCAATTGCAACCAATGAGATACCATTGCCATCCTTTCTAAGCACATCATGATCATCAATTAAAATGGGCTTAGAATTTTTACCTAGAGGACATGAATGTGCCATGTGTCCCCTTTCCCGGCATGAGTAGCAAACTCTCTTTGATTGAGCCTTTTCTTCCTTGCTCATGTGTTGCTTCTCATTGCCTTGCCTCTTCTCTTTTGCTTGAATCTTCTTCTCAAGCTTGGTAGAACACTTCGAGGCAAAGTGTCCCATATCTTCACATGTATAGCACTTGATGTAAGTCAAATCTCTCTTCTTTTGATCTTTGCTCATCACCTTGGCATCTTAAATAAGCATTGGATACCTTGCTCTTTCACCCCTTGTTTTCTTCTTCTTCATCATCAAGTCACCACCATCTTCATGGTTGATCTTGATTTGAACTTGGGGTGTCTTTTTTTGCTCAACTTGTGGCTTTGGTTGAGGCTTCACTTGTTGCTTCACCAATTGCTTGGTTGGGCACATTGAGGTAAGATGACCCCAAGTGCGGCACTTGAAGCACTCCACATGCTTTAGCCTCTCTTCTTCCTTCATCTTCTTGAGCTTCTCAATGTTTGGGCAACTATTTGCAAGATGTCCTATTTTATGACACCGGTAACACATGGAGTGAGACAACTTCAATTGTTGTTGCTTCTTCATCTTCTTTGCCCTTTTTCTTTCGCCCTTTGTTGTCTTCTTCTTGAATCCAAGGCCACTCTTGTCACCGAAGTTTCTTTGAGTCTTCATCAAATGCTCAAAGGTGACTTTTGAGTTGTAGCACCTCTCTAGCTTGTTGCTTAATTTCTTCACTTTATTTTTGAGTTCATTGTTCTCCTTCAAAAGGTTAGTCTCACAACACAAGGAAGTAGAACAAGCATCTATTTGTGAAGAACATGGCATAGCTAATAAATCATCACAAGAGGTGGTACATGCTTTTTCCCTACATCATAAGAGTTAGTCACATGTTGTAATTGATCACTTGACTCATGTGATGAGCTCTCATTGTTTTTAAGTTTCTTTGAAAACACTTTGATGAGAGAAGCATGTTGTTCTAATAATTCTTTATGAGATGCAAGTAGTGTCTCATGAGTCAATTTTAGCTCACCATGTGAAGATTTAAGAACATCAAGTAATTTCTTATGTTCTTCACATGAATTCTTTAGAAATGAGTTTTCATTTTTCACTTTCAATGTTTTAGCTTTCTCATTTTCTAAAGACATGGTCATGCTAGCAAGTCTACTAACAAGCTCATCATATAAATCAACATG
Organism: Miscanthus lutarioriparius; assembly: GCA_904845875.1. NCBI lineage: Eukaryota > Viridiplantae > Streptophyta > Magnoliopsida > Poales > Poaceae > Miscanthus > Miscanthus lutarioriparius. The sequence goes on along the minus strand of CAJGYO010000019.1, from coordinate 23,923,383 downwards.
ATCAACCACATTAGCATTTGATACCTTGGTGTCACCTTGTGATATGAAACAATGTGGTGTAGTGGATGGGCTTGTAGTAGCATCACAATCATGGCCCGAGCATGAACCATCATCATCATCAAGTGTGCATGGGGTAGAATCCTCATGTTCATCAATTGAGACATCACCATCAATCTTGTCAAGTGATTTTGTGGTAGCATCATCATCATCATCACTTGACCATGAGGTGGAGCAATCTTCCACAATCACCAAATTGTGGTCATACTCAACACGCTCATGTGCCTCCTCCTTGTGATCATCCTCCTTAAATTTGCCATCATCCCACATGGAGGAATCCCCGAAGGTGTGCTTGATTGATTCCCATATCTCATGAGCGGTTCCCACATAGTTTATCCTTTTCATTAAATCAAAGCTCAAAGCATCCATTAGATAACAATAAGCATGTGCATCAAGTTCATAGAGAACTCTTTAAGCTTTGGTGAGATTTCTATGATCCAAGACATGAGTGAGACCACTAGTGACAATCCACCAAAACTTAGGTCCCTTTGCACGAAAATGATCAAGCATGTGACTTTTCCAAAGTGCAAAGTTTGTTCCCTAAAAAATGTGTGTCTCACAAACATCTAGCCCACTAGACGCCGTCCTCTTGGGTAACTGAAGACCACAAATGAGAGACCTAGCTCCGATACCACTTGTAAGGTCAAGATGGTGGACTAGAGAGGGGGTGAATAGTCCTTTCTATAACTTAATCACGCCGGCTAACCGAAGCAAGTGTAGAATTAAAGCTATCGGTCTAGCCAAGACTACACCCCTCTATCTATGTTTTCTAGCACCTTGCAAAGATCCTAATTAAGCATCAAAGGTGCCAAGCTAGCTATAGCTCACCTATCCAATTCTAGGAGTAAGGTCACACAAACCTATGCCACTAGTATTTTGCACACGGGAGCTACTTTTATGCTACACAAGCAAGAAGGTAACTAGCTAGCTACACAAGCTTACTAATTACAGGAGCAACTACACAAGCACAATGTATATGAAAGTAATTACAAGCTTGTGTAAGGGGATTGCAAACCAACAGGAAGAACAATGGTGACACGGTGATTTTTCTCCCGAGGTTCACATGCTTGCCAACACGCTACGTTCCCGTTGTGCCGACCACTCACTTGGTGGTTCGGCGGCTAATTGGCATCACCCGCCAAGCCCACACATCGGGCACCGCAAGAACTTACCCTGAAAGTGAGGTAGCTCAATGACACGCTCAAATAGAGTTGCTCTTCGTGGCTCCCACGGGGCGAGCACAATGCCCCTCACAAAGCTCTTCTCTGGAGTACCGCACAAGCTTCTTGTGGGCTTCGACGGAGTCCACCACCAAGCCGTCTTGGAGGTGGCAACCTCCAAGAGTAACAAGCACCACCGGCTTGCAAGACGACCACCTAGTGCCACTCGATGCAACCTCACGATGCAATCATACTAGAATTGCTCACTCACTCGATCGGATGAACACTATCAAGCTCAAGTGAGTTAGAGGCTCCCAAGCACTACCACATAAGCCACCAAGGCTCTAGTGTGCTCAGCAACCAGCCCAAGGCCGGCCAATGCTTGGTTTTATAGCCCCCAAGGAAATAGAGCCATTGTACCCCTTCACTGAGCACTTTTTGAACTGACCGGACTCACAGGTCATAACGACTGGACGTGCAGGTCACAGAGTCCGGTCACAGACGTTTCAGCGCTAAAATGACTATAACTCTTAGCTCCGAACTCTGATTTCAATGATCTTGGACATTTTGGAAATCTTACTCAAAGGTATGCACATCCCACATGAATACTTGATCCAAATCACAATGGATCAAAATAGTATTCCAATCCAAGGAACATCCTATAGTTCAGAGTACACCGAAAAACATTTTTCTCTTCTCTAACTTGATCCACAACAACTCCAACTTCTTCTCCTTTGCAAATGTGCCAACACCACCAAGTGTACACCACCAAGTGCAAGTGCGTTAGCATTTTCACAAACATTTTGCCAAAGGATTAGTCACTTAATTTACCACGCCACTCGATCCTAGCAACATCGCAAAGTTAGATCGCTCAAGTGGCACTAGATGACTAATATCCGAACAAGTTTGCCCCTCTTGATAGTACAGTCATCTATCCTAAATCCAGTCATAAACTTCTCTACACACCTATGACCGGTGAAATGAAATACCCTATAGGTTATACCTTTGCCTTGCGCATTCCATTCCATCTCCTCTAATGTCGATGCAACACATGCACCAACATGATCAACAATGATATGATCCACTTCATATCATCATGTGACCTTATTGGTTCATCGATCTTGACCTCACTTGCTCTTCACCGTTGCATCGGTCCATCGGTGACCAGTCTTTGCTCAAGCTTCACCACCACACGGTCCATCGCTCCAATGCCTCCAACTTGCCCTTCACGCTTGCAACTGGTCCATCAAGCCAAACCTTGTCTTGATCTTCTCCACCTTAGTCATATGACTTCATGTCATGTCTCATATGTAATGAGCTCCTTCATCACATGTGTGAGCTTTGCAACATCTCTAAGCCATATTCACCACCATGACATATGTTGCTCACACACATGTACCTGTGGACTAATTTCCTATGTATCTCACATCAAACACACTTAGTCCACCTAGGTTGTCAGTCAATTACCAAAACATCATAGGAGCTTTCCTGTCTGGGACCACCTGCGAGTCCCTGGTCCATAAGCTGGGCCGTAAGGGCCCACGAACCGCCAAGGAGCTCCTTGACATCGCCACCAGCCATGCCTCAGGCGAGGAAGCGGTCAGAGCGATCTTCGACCGCCTCAAGGGCAAGGCAAAGAGGGACAAGGACACCGGTGAAGGCACCTCCAACCGTCCCAACAAGAAGAAGAACAAGCAGCGACGCGACGGTTTGCTCATGGCCACCGCCGACCGCAAGGGGGGTTAGAAGCCCACCGAGGGTACCCCGGACCACTTTGAGAAGCTGCTTGAAGGGCCATGCCTGAACCATGCTTTCCCCATCAAGCATCTATACAAGGACTATAGTCTCATGAAGCGGTTCTTGTCTGGAGGCTCCAACAAGGGGGAGCATCAGAAGGACCCCCAACCGTCCATAGACGCCACCGAGGGGAAGGACAGTGGATTCTCGGTGCTGGATGGCTGCCTCATGATCTTCGGAGGGTCAGCGGCCTATGACTCCAAGCGTCGCTAGAAGATTATGCACTGTGAGGTCTGTACGGCCAAGCCAATCGCACCTGCTTTCCTCCGATGGTCGGAGTCTGCCGTAACGTTTGATTGAACCGACCACCTAGAAAGCGTCCCACAGCCATGAAGATTTCTGCTCGTGGTCGACCCGATCATCGGCATGAAGCGGCTCACCAAGGTGCTGATGGATGGAGGCAGCGTCCTCAACATCTTGTACGTCGAAACGCTCGATGCCATGGGCGTCGACCGCTCACGCATCTGACCGATCGGGGCACCTTTTCACGGCATCATTCCTGGAAAGCAGGCTATGCCACTTGGGCAGATTGATCTGCCCATCACCTTCAGGGATCCAACCAATTATAGGACGGAAACCCTTACCTTCGATGTGGTCGGGTTCCATGGGACCTACCACGCCATCCTGGGACATCCATGCTATGCGAAGTTCATGGCCGTCCCCAACTACACCTATCTAAAGTTGAAGATGTTGGGTCCACACGGGGTCATCACCATCGGCACCTCCTTCCAGTGCGCCTACGAGTGCGTGGTTGAGTGCTGCGAACACGCTGCGGCAATTGTCGCCTCCAAGGAGCTTGCGGCCATCAGGGAGGAGGTCGTCGAAGAAGCACCTGACCCCAAGCGATCGACCGGGTTTTTGAGCCTATAGAGGGTGCCAAGGAGGTCCTCATAGATCCCAGCGACTCCAAGGGCAAAGTGGTGCGCTTTGGCACCACACTTTCCCCCGAATAGGAAAGCGCGCTCGTCGACTTCCTCCGCACCAACAAAGACATCTTTGCGTGGAGACCCTCAGACATGCCAGACATTCCAAGAGAAGTCACCGAGCATGCCTTGAAGATCAGTCCAGGCTCCAAGCCGGTGAAGCAGCGCCTACGTAGTTTCGACGAGGAGAAGTGTAGGGCCATCGGTGAGGAGATCGCGAAGCTTTTGGCAGCCGGGTTCATTAAGGAAGTATACCACCCCGAGTGGTTAGCCAACCCCATTCTTGTACAAAAAAGAGTGGGAAATGGAGAATGTGTGTTGACTACATGGGTCTCATCAAAGCATGTCCAAAGGATCCATTTCCTTTGCCATGCATAGACCAAGTAGTCGACTCGACCTCAGGGTGTGAAACCCTTTGCTTCCTTGATGTGTACTCTAGGTACCATCAAATCACGATGAAAGAGTCCGACCAGCTCGTGACATCTTTCATCACCCCATTCAGATCGTTCTGCTATGTCACAATGTCATTCGGTCTGAAAAACATGGGGGCTATGTACTAGCGTTGTATGCTCAAGTGTTTCGGGGACCTCGTCGGGTGAACCATTGAGGCCTACATGGATGACATCATGGTCAAGTCCAAATAGGATGACCAGGTCATAGCCGACCTAGAGCAGACCTTCGTGAAACTCCGAGCAAATGGCATTAAGCTCAACCCTAAGAAGTGCATTTTTGGGGTCCCAAGGGGTATGCTGCTGGGTTTTATCGTCTGTGAGCGTAGCATCGAAGTCAACCCGGAGAAGATCTTGGCCATCACAAGGATGGGCCTGATTCAGAACATAAAGGGGGTACAACAAGTTATAGGGTGCCTCGCCACGCTCAGCCAGTTTATCTCGCACCTCGGTGAACGAGGTCTCCCCCTCTATCGGCTCCTAAACAAGGCTGACCGTTTCGAATGGATGCCCGAGGCCTAGGAGGCGCTTGACAAGGTCAAGCAGCTCCTGACAAAGGCTCCGATCTTGGTCCCCCCGACCGATGGGGAACCGCTTCTACTCTACATTGCGGCCACCACGCAAGTGGTCAGCACCGCCCTAGTGGTAGAGCGAGAAGAAGAGGGACACGCCCTCAAAGTGCAGCGTCCTGTGTACTTCATTAGCGAGGTCTTGTTCGACTCCAAGACCCGCTACCCCCAAATCCAGAAGCTCCTGTACGCCATCCTCATCGCCAAGAGGAAGTTGTGTCACTACTTCGAGTCGTATCCAGTGACGGTCATGATGTCCTTCCCTCTCAGTGAGGTTATCCAAAATAGGGATGCCACGGGAAGAATCGCCAAGTGGGAACTCGAGCTGATGGGTCAAGGCATTTCATATGCCCCCCGGATGGCCATCAAGTCCCAAGTGCTGGCTGATTTCATTGTAGAATGGACCGAGATCCAAATGTCGCCAGCAGCCATCGACCAAGAGTACTAGACGATGTACTTCAATGGATTACTGATGAAGAAAGGCGCCGGCGTGGGGCAAGTCTTCGTTTCGCCCCTTGGGGTATGCATGAGGTACATGGTTCGCATCCATTTCCCCTCCTCCAACAATGTGGCTGAGTATGAGGCACTCATCAATGGCCTACGCATCACCATCGAGTTGGGTATCCGATGGCTCAACGTCCAAGGCGACTCCCAGCTAGTCATCGACCAAGTCATGAAGGAGTCAAGCTACCACAACGCCAAGATGGTTACATATTGCTAAGAAGTCCACCAGCTGGAAGATAAGTTCGATGGTCTCGAGCTCAGTCACATCCTGAGGCATCTCAATGAGGCAGCCGACGCGCTGGCGAAAACGACGTCCAACCGAGAACCGGTGTCGACGGGCATCTTTGCCAACGATTAGTACAAGCCCTCGGTCCGCTACGAGGAGCTGGAATAGATCGATGATAGGCCCCCTACCCTAGGCTCGGGGGCTGGCTAGCCATCGGCTCCATCTGACCCCAAAGTCATGGAGCTTGACGAGGATCCAATGACAGAGCCTGACACTCTGGCCGACTAGAGGACGCCCTACCTCGACTACCACCTCCGTGAGGCACTGCCGACGAACAAAATGGAGGCTCAGTGGCTCACGCGTCATGCTAAGTCATTTGTCCTCACTGAGGGCGAGCTCTACTAGTGAAGCCACACCGGGATCCTGCAGCGCTGCATCCCCATCTAACGAGGTAAGTAGTTGCTGAGTGATATTCACGGTGGGGTCTGTGGGCACCATGCCACACCTAGGACCCTGGTCAAAAATGCATTCCGACATGGCTTCTACTGGCCAACCGCAGTAGCTAATGCTGAATAGATTGTGCGCACCTATGAAGGGTGTCAATACTACGCTCGGCAAACCCACCTACCGGCCCAAGCGCTCCAAACGATCCCCATCATGTGGCCGTTCGTGGTCTAGGGGCTAGATCTGGTTGGACCTCTCAAGAGGGAGCCTGGGGGCTACACGCACTTGCTTATCGCCGTAGACAAGTTTACAAAGTGGATAGAGGCTCAACCGATCTCCACGATCAAGTCTAAGCAAGCCGTGTTGTTCTTCCTTGACATCATCCATCATTTTAGAGTCCCGAACTCCATTATCAGGGACAATGGCATGCAGTTCACTGGGAAGAAGTTCCTTCGATTCTACGATGAATACCACATCCACATCGATTGGGCTGTTGTGGTGCACCCCCGCACGAACGGGCAGGTCAAGCGCGCAAATGGTATGGTCCTACAAGGCCTCAAGCCTAGGATCTTCAACCAATTGAACAAGTTTGGCAGACGATGGGTCGTGGAGCTTCACGCGGTGCTCTAGAGCCTAAGGACGACCCCCAGCCAGGCCACCGGCTACACACCATTCTTCATGGTCTATGGTTCCGAGGCTATCCTCCCAACCAACCTCAATTATGAAGTGCCAAGGGTCAGGGCGTACGATGAACAGGGAGCCAAGGCATCCCTCGAGGATGCTATGGACCAGCTAGATGAAGCGCATGACGTTGCCCTCCTCCACTCGGCCAAGTACTAGCAAGCGTTGCTAGGGTTGGGCCTTCAACGTCGGGGACTTGGTGCTCCACCTCGTCCAGAGCAACAAGAACTGCCACAAGCTCTCTCCGCCATGGGAGGGACTGTACGTCGTTGCAGAGGTGCTTCAACTAGGCACCTACAAGCTCAAGACCATTGACGGTGAAGTCTTCGTCAATGCTTGGAACATTGAACAGCTATGTTGCTTTTACCCTTAATATATGCATACTTTCTCTTATCAGTTTTGCTATCAACTCCTCGATCTCTAAATGATGCCCAACCCTAGCAACGACAAGGGGTCGGGCCTCACTCGGGGGCTAGTAAGAGTATATCTGTCCGGTAGAGATTCTCTATGCCTGACTCTTTCTCATGTTAAGGCCTAGAAGTGAGGGTTGCAGAAATAAATGCTGAGTAAAACTAGTCGAACTGCAAGAAACCTACGCCCTAGTCGCTACGGCATTTTTTCTCACCAGCGTGATCAGAGTTTTTTTTGCACCCTGAGCTTTTTAGCCTTAACCAAGGAAAGAGTCAGTACGCATTTAAGAGTATATCCACCTGGCAAACATTCTCTGTGCCCAACCCTCTCTCACGTTAAGATCTAGAAGCAAGGGTTGCAAAAACGAACTCTGAGTAAAACTGGTCGGACTGCAAGAAACCTACGCCCCAGCGGCTACGACATTTTTGCTCACCTGCATGATCAGAGTTTATTCACCCGCACCTCGACCTTTATGGCCTTAATGATGGAAAGGGTCAGAACACACTAACCTTTTTTGTACAAAAAGGGGAGAAGGGCTAAAAATCTATTTGGCCATAACGAAATCTAAGAGCTTGTTCTCTCATTATGAGATCGCCGCCTGGCTTATCTGCCTAATTAATTTCTTAGGGGGATGATCTCATCCTCTATCTCTGCAAGAAAGTCCTATGCTAGTGGATCACCCAAGTCAATCAGACGGCTCGGGCCGCTACCGAGAGACGGGCAAGGAGCAGTAGAATTCCCCATGCGGGTTATGCTGACTCCATGATGAACGACGGACTCAGATTCTACTCGGACATATCCGGCAAGAGCTCCCCGAACCCGTCACTCAAGCCATCAAGGAAAGTCCTGTGCCAGCGGGTCAACCAAGTCGATTGGATGGCTCGGGCCGCTACTGAGAGACAGGTCACCCTTAATTTACGCATGCTTTCTCTAATTTTCGCTATCGACTCCACGATCTCAAAGTAACGCCCGACCCTAGCAATAGCAAGGGGTCGGGCCTCACTCAGGGGCTGGTAAGAGTCTGTCTATTCGACATACATTCTCTGTGCCCGACCCTTTCTCACGTTAAAAATCTAGAGGCAAGGTTTGTGGAAACAAACGCTGAATCAAACTGGTCGGACCGCAAGAAACCTACGCCTTAGTGGCTACGATGTTTTTGCTCACCAGTGTGATCAGAGTTAGTTGTCCACACCCCAAGCTTTAGCCTCCACCTTCCCAGGAAGGGTTTGGAGGGGCCCACTGGTGGAATCTCCGTCGAGGAGAGGCCAGCAAGTCACCCAAGTCGATCGGACGGCTCGAGCCAGTACCGAGAGATGGGTAAAGAGCAGCAGGATGCCCATGCGGGTTAGGCCGACTCCATCATGAATGATGGACCCGGATTCCACTCGAACATATCTGATAAGAGCTCCCCGAACCCGTCACTCGAGCCATCGAGGTAACTTTACCAACCCCCACTTTACTTTTCTAGTGCATGAGCATTCATTCATCCATTCTCATACATCCAAGCATCACATATGGAATTATTGCATCACAATGCTTCACGTTGCATCACGAAGTGGTAGTCATCTCATTCGATGAGCGGTGACCGACTGAGGTTCGAAGGCCGGCCAGTGAAGGGCTCGAGGCCACCTCGCGTCAAACAGAGCTAGGGGAGAAAATACAGATGAGCCTCAGTGGCCTTTGCCCGACCCGCTCAGAAGCGAACAGGGTCATCTCAACCTTCTCATTTGATCCTAACCTCGAGCCAAGTCCACATAATCTCCATCGAGGGTAGTGAAAGGTCCTAATGGCTAGAGGGGGGGTGAATAGCCTATTAAAAATTTCTACAACAACACTTAGCAAACCGGTTTGACAAATATGAGGCGAATCGAGTGTTGTGCTAGCCTACTAAAAACCAAGCCACCTACCACAATTCAAGTTTCTATAGTTTCTATCCACACAATGGCTATGTTACTATACTAAGTTAGTGTGCTCACAAAGGCTAACTAAAGAGACACACTAACCAAACTAACAAGCTCTCATGACTAGGTATACTAAAGAGCTTGACAACTAGTTTGTGGTAATGTAAAGAGAGAGCAAGATGGTTATACCGCCGAGTCGAGGAATGAACCAATCAATCACAAGAATGAATACCAATGAAGACCAATCACCTCCGAATCAAATGATGACACAATGATTTTTATAGAGGTTCACTTACTTGCTGGCAAGCTAGTCCTCGTTGTGGCAATTCACTCACTTGGAGGTTCACGCGCTAATTGGCATCACATGCCAAACCCTCAATAGGGTGCCACACAACCAACACAAGATGAGGATCATACAAGCCACGAGCAATTTACTAGAGTACCTTTTGGCTCTCCATCGGGAAAAGGTCAAGAACGCCTCACAATCACCACGATCAGAGCTAGAGACAATCACCGACCTCCGCTTGATGATCCTCGCTGCTCTAAGCCATCTAGGTGGCGGCAACCACCAAGAGTAACAAGTGAATCCCACAGCAAAACACAAACACCAAGTGCCTCTAGATGCACTTACTCAAGCAATGCACTTGGATTCTCTCCCAGTCTGACAAAGATGATTAATCAATGATGGAGATGAGTGGGAGGGCTTTGGCTAAGCTCACAAGGTTATGGCCAAGAGAGTGAGCTAGAGCCGGCCACATGGCTTTAAATAGAGCCCCCAACAAAACAGAGCCGTTGGCTGCTCAGTCCTCTGGAACATGGGCTGACCGGACGCACCGGTCAGGTTGACCGAACGTAGGACCCCAGCGTCCGGTCACCCGATGCTCGCCACATGTCATCAGCCTCAAATGTTGAGCGCCCGATCTCAATGGCTAGTCAGCTTTGCGCCACGTGTTAAGTTGCGACCGGATGCACTGCAGTGTAGGACCAGACGCACTGTCGCCTAGCATGTGGCCACTTCCAGTAAGGTTCTAGAGGCAGAAATTCGTAACCGGACGCATCCGGTGGCTCATGACCAGACCTAGGCCTGTGTCTAGTCAACTCAGCCTCTCTATGTTGCTTGCGTCAGTGTACGTCACTAGGTGACCGGACGCACCCCATGCGCGTCCGATCCCTCTTTCTCTTCAGCGTCTGGTCAAGGGACCGAGGGTGGCCTTCACTACGCGCCACTAACCGAACGTAGGGTCAGAGTTCGGTCACTACCCAAGGCAGTCTGGTCAATACGAAACTCCTCCTTTTGACCCCAAACTTCACCACCCTTGATCAAATGTGCCAACCACCAAGTGTATCACCTTGTGCATGTGTGTTAGCATATTTTCACAAACATTTTCAAAGGAGTTGGCTTTCCACTAGATCCTAAATGCATATACAATGAGTTAGAGCATCTAGTGGCACTTTGATAACCGTATTTCGATATGAGTTTAACCCCTCTTAATAGTACGGCTATCGATCCTAAATATGATCACACTCACTAAGTGTCTCGATCACCAAAATGAAAAAGCTCCTATCAAGTTTCACCTTTGCCTTGAGCTTTTTGTTTTTCTCTTTCTTCTTTTCAAAGTCCAAGCACTTGATCATCACCATGGCATCACCATCATCATGATCTTCATAGTTGCTTCACCACTTGGAATAATGCTACCTATCTCATGATCATTTAGATGAACTAGGTTAGCACTTAGGGTTTCATCAATTCTCCAAAACCAAACTAGAGCTTTTAGGGAGGCCAGCGGGCCACCTGAGTCAGTCTCTAGAACAACTCAAGCATCTACCGGGAGGCGGGTTAAGGAGCAGTGGAGTGCCACATGAGGGCTTTGCTGACCCCGTCTTGAACGACAGACCCGGATTCCACTCGGACATGCCCGTTAGCGAGCTCGCTGAGTGCGACACTCGAGCCTCGAGGCAAGTGTTGTTAGCTCAACCCCTCCGGTTGCAAAAACCGCGGATGGGGTGACACATAAAACTCAATCGACCCCCACCGAGCCCAACGGGGCTTGGGGGCTCAAGCTGCCCGATCCTGACTAGAGAATCTGATCGACCAAGGTTCGAAGGCCGGCCCACGAAGGGCTCGAGGCCACCTCGTGTCGAATAGAGCCAGGGAAGAAAATGCAGATAAGCCCCAGCGGCCCTTGCCCGACCCGTTCAGAAGTGGACAGGGTCATCTTGACCTTCTCGTTTGATCCTAACCTCGAGCTATACCCACAGAATCTCCATCAAGGGGAGGCCAGTGGGCCACCTGAGTCGGTCTTCGAAACGACTCGGGCATCTGCCGGGAGGCGGGTTAAGGAGCAGTGGAATGCCACATGAGGGCTATGCCGACCCTGTTACGAACGATGGACCCAGATTTCACTCGGACATGCCCGTTAGCGAGCTCACTGAGCGTGTCACTTGAGCCATCAAAGCAAGTGACGTTAGCTCAACCCCTCTGATTGTGGAAACTGCGGACGGGGTGACGATCACAAAGATGAGCTGACCCTCGACCGGACCCCCGCTATGCGTGGGGTCTCAAGGAAAGTTGGACTCACAAGGGGCCAAGTCTCACTCAGGGCTGATAAGGGTATACATATACCCTTTCTAAAATAGTCGCCATGCTCGACCCTTTCTCACATTAAAAAACTAGAGGCAAGGTTTTGCGGAAACGAACGCCGAGAAAAACCGGTCGGACTACAAGAAACCTACGCCCCAGCGGCTATGACACTCTTGCTTACCAGCATGACCAGAGTTTTCTACCCACACCTTGAGCTCTACGGTCTTAACAACAGGTAGGGTCGGAACACATTAACCCCTTTTTCACATAAAAAGGGAGAAAGAATAAATTTGTTCAAACGAAATAACAAGCTAGTTTAAACGAAAGGGTCAGAACTTGTCCGCTGATTACAAAAACAACTGTCTGACCTATTTAACTAACTAGCCCCTTCGGGGGAGAACTATGCTGTTGCAGAACCGACCAATTTATAAGAGCACAAATACAATGGCAGCCCGCAAGCGGTCGCACTGTCAAACTTGAGCCCATATAAACCCGGTAGTCCGTCGAGTACCACGACGGGTCTCGATAAACGAACCACATACAACCAAGATCGTACATAATTCAACATACATGTTACATGTTACATAAGGTTCACATATATAGTTCATTCATCAGAGTACGAAATAGAGTTATTACAAACCAAGTTCGATAGATAGTAGCGGAAGCAAATTAAAGTTCAAAAGTAGCATTTGGCAACATAGTTCAAATACAGTGCCAACACATGATCACCATCCACAAAAGCATATAAGAGGGATTATTAAAGATGCCTGCCAAAGGCTCACTCCTCATCCACGGCAGGATAGAAGCAGTTCTTGCAATAGCCGTGATAGACGGTACCATCTGCAACAATGGGAATAAAACCCTGAGTACGAGAAAGTACTCAGCTAGACTTACCTATCATAAACCAGAAAATAAATTTACGCCAAGGATTATGCAAGGCTTTATAAGTGGAGGTAGCTTGACAACATTTTGCATAAAAAGCGATTAACTCAGTTATACAATTATACTTTGGTCATCAAGTTAATTATAGCTATTCATCTCTAGATTAGCAACTATCCTGTGCCAAACATGTGGTATATCATTTAAGAGCATACAATAGTAACCATAGCCGGTGTAGTAATTCCATGTTTATCCGAACCATCACATTCCATAGTACAATTACTACGATGTTGGGACTAGCCAAATTTCTCTCTATCCAGGAGAGACGGCGATTCGAATCGATTTCAACCAGCTGAGAATTTATTCCTAACACAAACCCAGGCAAACCAGATCAATGGTCACCTTAGGTCACCTTTGGTACAACTCAAGTCCACATTTCACAGGTTCGTCCAGCGCCGCACAATCAGGGACAACCAGCTGCCAAGACGTTCAGGCTCGGCCTACCCTTGGGCTCACATCTGGCTCCCCGCACATCCTTACTACCATCCATAGTGCACACTCTAACAGAGCGGGGCCTGGCTTGAGTTGAGCTACTCGGCTTCGTGGTTGGAACAAGTTATCCGGTCAGCTAAGCGATAGGCATGCGTTCAATATTGTCAAAAAGCGCCAACAATGGTACGGTCCTTAATCGGCACAGACATAATCACATTTGTCAACCTACACATAGACTTCGCCTGGCCTCCATTTACTTTATCCCATGGTTCTTTTCTATGATAGAAAATATAGCCAACCGTGCATTGGTATCCACCTATATCTCACAGGTGACAGGAAATCACCCGACTTCTACCGGTCTAAGCATGGCTAAGCATATATTTGATTCTAGACCTACATAGGGTTAAAGGTGTATATATCTAGACAAGGTAGTTCCATGCATCAAGTATTTCTAATCAACTCTTATAACCTAATGCATCAAACATAAAGGACTCAAGTAGTATTTTGTAAAACACTGGGAGACTTAGAATGCTCCGGGGCTTGCCATTGAGAAAGGAGGTGGGTCAGTGATCAGGGCATTCAGGGAGCTCTTCTGGAGTCTACTCCTCTTCTCCTAGAGCTATGGCTTGAGGAGTCTCCTGCTGATCCCCTTCCTCTTCTTCGTTGAATTCCAACAATGTTATCTCCTCGGTCGATCCTATATGCGTGATCATGGAATAAGATATCGCGGATGCATGTATGATGACACGTATAATACGATAACATGTGATGAATGCATCCTCGTAAGTATTTTCAATAGTATGGTATTAAAGTAATAACAAGTGCATTATATTCTACTGAGTAGGTGCATATCTCTTCTCTTAATACTTAAGCAAATACTTCTGCAAGTTATTTACCGAACTACAAAACAATAGCTAATTGTTTTAACCATAACTGGAGTTATATGCATCAAAATTAAATGGTTGTGGATATTCTAGAAAGCTTATGAAATTGTATACAACTTTATTTTAATACTCTTAAGGTGATTCAACAGTTACCTAGGTCAAACAATTCAATTAATCAAATCTGCCTAGAAAGTAAACATTTCGGATAGCAAACTTCTAACAACCAAAACTCTTAAACCCTAAGGCCTATGACCATGAAAATTTAACACAAGGTAGATTAGTAAGTTATCTACAACTTTGTTATTAACAAGTTTTACAGAAAAGACAATTATCAACATAAAATCATCCACACAACCGAAACTATACATGCAACCATCTATTTGAATTACAAAGCAACAATTAATTAGTTGCATACAACCAATTGCTTCCAAGCCTTACTATGAACATTAACAGTTACTATGCATCACAAGCACCATAGAAACATCATGGTCAATCACAATTTAATTACTTAAATGCCTTTATTAATTTAATTAAATAATTAGGGGAAATAACAAACATACACAAAATGTGCATAATAAATTCTCATAAACTTACAGTAGCTTCCTAGTGCTCATAATAGATTACTGTGAAAATTTCATACCATTTGCACATGTCTAACATCCTATGAAAAATGACAAGCTAGCAGGGTCTATTTTAGTGAAAATAGTTAACCCTATAGAAAAGTGTCAAACAACAGATTATATATTTTTCCTAGCTTCATATTAGTGCCATACTACTGTACAAAAATTTGCATAGCAATATGTTACAGATTTTTATCCTTATAATTTTCCTCAGAAAATGTCATTTATTAATAGATAAATAGAAAGATCATATTTCAATCAAGTTTACTGCAAGTTTAATATTTTTCCTATCTAGAGCATGTCAACACAAGACTAGCAAAATTGGAATCACAATTTTATCACATCCCTAGCTCAAGTTACACATTTTACAAAAATATAAACATTCAAAAAGCACTTATCTAGCTATATTTTATTCACCAACAAAAATACTATAAACTGTACATCTCATATTTTTATAAAATACTAAACTTCATAAGGAACACAACAAAATTTGGTTCATCAAAATTGGACATCTAGAACTCCACTTATGATTTTTCAAAGTTAGTACAAAAATTTGTGAAAGAATTAACAAAAACCCTAACTAGTAGTCGCTGACAGAGGGGGCCCACGAGTCAGCGGGGTCCACCCGTCAGTGAGCCGAAAACAGAGCGCGGTGGTCGGCCGGCGCTATCTCGCCGACGACGAGCACTCTGGCAAAACTAACCACACCATCGTGATCGACACACTAACCCGCATCTACTAACATAGGTAGTGGAGGCATGGACGCACAGGAGCCACCTCGTCGACGACCATGGTGGCACGGTTGCATTGCGCTGTAGTACGCCTGCCGTCTCCGGCCACGGCAAGGCCAGGCGAGGAGCGCACGAGTTCCGTGGTGACGACGCGACCCTATTGTGACTACCTAGGCTAGGCGAGGTGCTTCGACAAGATCTACCCGCGTGCGTGGTGGCGTGACGGTGAGAGCGCGACGGCGCTAGTCATTGTGTTCTGCACCGGTGAGGCAACCAATCACAGTAACGTCATGCTACCGGCTAGACCACACCATGACCAAGCCCTAACGTATCAAAGGTGAAGGAACACGCGACGGAATTGAGCAGTGGCGAGCTCGCCGTGGAGGCGGCCCTGGAAGCCGAGCTCTCCGGCGAGGACAGAAACAACGATTTCGCCCTCACCGTAGCTCGTCTGGCGCTGTAACCATGTCAAGGAGGTAGAGGGGAATGTGGCGCAACTGTTGGCAAGCTAGAGGTGGTAATGGCGCAGTGGAGTGGGTGCTAGGCGACGGCGGAGCTGCTCGGTTCTCCGTGGCAAACGAGAGAGAAGGCAGTGGAGAGGGAGATAGCGAGCACGTGAGTGTGAGAGGAGGTGTAGGGCTTCGTAGATAAGATTTTTTTTTTTATTTTTAACACTTTTTATAAATTAATTTGAAATCTAACACTATTTTTTCTTCAAAACTAACACTTTTGGCCGTGCCTATTGCCATGGCACGGTGAAAAGCCTGTGCCGCGCCATGCATGGTGGCGCGACGGGTGGATGATGTGGCGACGACCGAAAAAGCTAACCGGTGACGTGGTAGGGCCTGCCGCGCCACCGATCTTGGCATGGCAGTGCCACGCCATCCATAACGGCGCGTCACTCCCGGTATATATAAACCTGTGATTCACCCTCCCTCTGTTTGCCTGGTCGCCCGCGCCTACCACCGCCCACCCGCGCCCGCCCACCTGGCGGCCAGCCATACGCCCACCCGCGCCCTCTTACCTGCCCACACGCACAGCCGCGCCCGCCCTCCTGCCCGCACGCGGCCGCCACGCTCGCCTGCGCTTGCCGGCTGCCGCGCCCGCCCGCCCGCCTTCGCGCCTGCCCGCCCACCTTAACTAATTATTTAGTTAGAAGTATGTTTACCAAGTATTTTTTTGTTCCTATAAGTGTTTGTTATATTATTTGAGTTGCAATGAAAATGATTATATTTTTCATTAATTTGCATTGTTTTGACTGATGTTTAATTTGAACCATTTTATTAGATGGAAGACATGTTTTGGGAGCAGTTGTGGCGAAAATGGGGTCGTCCTAGAGAATTGTACCCCGACGAGTCTAGCAAAGATGCCCCTGTACCTCCTGACCTCCCTGTCCCTAATTGTGACTGTGGTCGTCCGGCCAACATGTTTCAATCGAGACATCCGGATACAACGGCTCGTTGATTCTACACATGCAGTCGTTTTAATGTAAATAATTGTTTCCGTATGTTTTTTTCTTCATTTGTATTACTAGGTTATTAATATTTTGTTGGAATTTTATTGTGTAGGCCCACGAGTGGTGCTTTTTCTTTTAGTGGATCGACGGTATAGACAAGTTTGACCCTAGGTACCTCCCATTCAACGATTGGTAGAGAGGGCGACAACCACGAGAGCACTTCAAGCGGTGGGTTCCACCTCCCCCTAACCCCCCTCCAATGATGGCTAAGGAGAAGCACTTAGCCGCAGTTTGACGACTCGAGGAACCTCCTCTGTGTGATTGCGGAGATCGAGCTGTGATAAACCCTGAGAATACGTTGGAGTTTGTGTGTCCAAACAAGCATGAAGTAAGTGCAAAGTGTATGTGTTCAAGTATTGAGCTATATGTGTTCATGTACTAATGTCACCAGATTTAGGTGTTTTCAATGGCGAAGTGTCATTTCAAGGAATGGTTGTATGGTCCTAAGAACCAATGGCCGGAAGAACCACCAAAGGCAAAGCAAAAGAAGAAAGAATGGTTAATTTACAAAGCACCTCCAGTCAAGTGTGAATGTGGTGTTAAATCCAACTACGGTCTAGTCCCTTCGGAGCTTAGAATAGGCCATTACTATGGCTATATGGTTGACTATGATGAGGTTGATTATTTTTGTGGTAAACATGAAATCGTATTTTGTTTCTTTTGCTAAGACATATATGATATAATTTTCGTTTGAACATTGCACTAGGAAATGCAGGTTCGAATCGCTAGGGCAATTTGCTTAGCACGCCAAGCCTTTTCGTACTTCACATCGTGCTTAACGAATCCAGATATGGACTGTTGTAAAGAAGACACCGAAATGTCGTTATTGTCATCAACGAGCCCCAATATACGACGGGCAAGGTAACATGCAGCGAGTTGCTGATGATTTTCCTTCCCCCTATTTGTTAGGAAAGTGTGGGGTTCAACAACTTTACTTATCCTCCACTTGCCATCACTCTATCTCTTTCGTGCATTTAACCTCCACATACAACCGTTTTTGCATATCACGTTGTACCTCAACTCCTGGTCTGAATGAGTGACGGTGTACGGCCTATGGTGATACACAGCATAGTCCTAAAGGAAGAGCTTAATCTCTGACATTGTATTGAATATCATCCCCTTCCTAAGGGTTTCCTTCTCATGGTCATACAATGATTTCCTACACATCTGGAGACCGGTGTCACAAACTGCCATATCCGTCATGCTGACATCCCTATAGTTCGGAACGCCCCTGAAAGGTACGTTCATCGACATTAGTTGCTCAAGCTCAGTCGTTGTGTAAGGTGGTGGTCGAATATACTGCTGCGCTTCGCTAATTCTAGCCCATGAATCATAGGGGGTATCATTTGCTGCCAAATCTGTGACTAGTCTACCCTGAGCCTGGATACCATGCAAAACCTCAGTTGGTACTGGTAATGGCATCAACCGGTGTTGGCATATCATCTGTACCTCCTTGGTCATCATCAGAATCGTCTGAATCGCTGCCTACTACATCACCGATCCTATCCTCCTCCTCCTACTCCTCCTCTTCCCGTTCAAACTCATTCACATCGAAGTCATTGCTTATATAGCCTACTGTAGTTGAATGAAACTGCTCCTGTGTCAACTGACCATCCAAATCCATGTTACCCTGAGTTGCTTCCCCTTTGACCCCTAATTCTTGTTCATTGCCTCCAACACCGTCAATGGACGGGCCGTCCTAGACACCCTGCATCCTATACCCATTCTCCACCACCACCTCAGCCATGGGCACATTGGAACCTTGGAGCACCCTAGTGTAGCGGGACCAGTGAGCAGGGTCGTGCAAGGGCATGAGGACATAGTGTGCCCTAGTCTTCCCAGTATCAAACCTCCCCTTCAATGTGAAATCATCGCCAAACTTTGCATTCAAACGGACACAAAGGTCGTTGAAGCTAGGGGATTCATCAAACCATTCCAATTCTTCTTCTATATCCTCAAACATACCATCTTCTCTCCTAACAATTCCTACGTAAAAAACTCTAACACAACAATCCATCTGCAAAAGCATTTCAAGAAACTTCATCAAGTCATCGAAATCGTCGTACGTAATGTCCATAGTAATATTAATACATATTCTAACTATAACTATACTAACTAATCTAATATTAACATCTATACAAGGCTAACAACAACAACTAATTAGACTAAATACAATGTATAACTAGACTCACTAACTGTACTAACTAAACTACCTAACTTTACTATCTATACTAACTTACTATATTACCTATACTAACTAAACTAACTTTACTAACTATACTAACTATACTTTACTAATTATACTAACTTTATTTATTTTACTAACTTACTATACTAACAATGTCGATTCAATCAACAAATACACAAGGGGAGTACCTCACGGCAGCGACGCTCATCCTCGCGGTGGTGGCGCGCTAGACTGGGCCGGGAGGCGCGGGCGCTGGCCTCGGCGGGCGTGGCGGGCAGCCGCCGTGCGTGGCCGGAGGGGGTGGCCCACCGGCGTGCGGGCGCGGTGGGCGCAGCGGGCGGCCGGCGGCCATGGCGTGCCGACGTTCGTGGTGCGGCCGGCATGCTCGGCGGTGGACAGGCCCTGCTGGCGGCAGGCGTGGGCGTGCTCGGGCAGGTGGGACTGGGCCACGACGCTTATATTCATCTCTGCCGCGCCACTGATTAGGGTGCGACACTGCCACACCAAGATCGGTGGCGCGACAGGCCCTGCCATGTCACTGGTCAGCATTTCTGGTCGTCGCCACGTCATCCACCAGCCATGCCACCATGTATGGCGCGTCACAGGCTTTTTGCCATGCCATGGCAATAGGCGTGGCCAAAAGTGTTAGTTTTGAAAAAAACAGTGTTAGATTTAAAATTAGTTTACAAAAAGTGTTAAAAATAAAAAAAATTCGCAGATAACAGGTGCCAGCGCACTGCGGCGAGGGCTCGACGTCGATCAGCGGTGGCCATACGGTGGCCTGTCTCTACTCACGGTCGGCCATGACACGGCACGACACGGCGTTCATCAGCGCACGATGATGAGCCTGACAATGAGTTTTCAATCCCTTCTAAATCCTAAACGGTGGCGAATTAGTGCACAATGTTAAAACAAGATTTGTAGAGCTATGCACCAGCTACAAATTTGTTTTAGAAATCAAAGTCTAATTCTCAATAGTTAAGGAGTTAGATCATCACAAAGTCGGCTGCATTGACACTGTCAATTCAAATGACTTAGCAAAATTTCCTAAGTGCTGAAAACAGTGAAATGTTGATTCTTCTGAGCCAAATTCAAGCATGTTAGGAGCTGAACTAGCCTATGACCCAAAAATAAAAGTTGTTGCTCTACTCAAATACTACAACTTTGCTTTAGTGTACACATCCATGCAAAGTCTCTATGATATAGTTCAATCTAGGTCAAACATAATACTTTCAAATGATGGCTAACACTAGAACTATGACTTAGAGACCAAACTAGCCCTAGTCATGAATACCAAAGTTGTTCAAAATGACATTCTAAACATGATTATGGTATTCCTAAGGTCACACAAGCATTTCATACATTGGTTACACATAATACTTCCCAGGTCAACATGCATATCATCACTTAGGAGCTTAATTAGATAAAGTGGTCTACATGAACAATGTTCCATTAGTCATCATAAGTGTAGCTAAGGTGCTTTAGTGACCAACATCAACCATTTACACTTATTCACACATGATCATAAGCATACACATATAGAAACATAAAATAACAAGGCATGTTTCACATGTTTCAGTTGTATGTTTCATATGTAAAAGCTTATATATGAATGCTTGATGATTATGCTCATGCAATGCAAGTCAAAATTATGCAAGCCTAACACCTAGGGTGTTACATATGCCCTCTATCCTGTCCACCAGGTCCTGCGAAAGGGGAGCCACTGCTGTTTCCATCTCCTCCAGCTCGTGGATTTCATAACCGGGCTCGTAGCCGTGGCTCATCGCCACCAGATCGATGCTATCCCCATAATAAGAACGAGCAATCGTGAAGGACTGATTGACCCCGGTGCAAAGGGCATTCCTCTCGAGCTGGCGCACCCGAGCCATGATCTCAACGGCATGAGCCATGAGCGACTATGAGGGCAGCGCTCAGGATACCGAGCTCATCACTCTCCACCTGAAGATTTCTCCTCACCTCGGTGAGATCCATAGCCAGCTCGGTAGAAACACTCTCGGCCTCTAGCTTCTGGGTCGTCTCCCTTTCGAGCTCGGTCTGGAGGGAGCCGACCTTCTGTTGTGCGTCGTCGCGCTCTTGGTAGGCCTGGTCATGCTCTCAGAAAGCCTGGTCGCGCTCCTCATGAGACGCACCATATTCCGAGCAGAGCCTCTCCGCGGTTTGGATCAGCTCATCCCGCTCCTTGCATAGCCGAGCGACCACCATGGCATCCAGGCTCGCCCTTTTCTCCATGCCCACGAGCTTCTCCTTGGCCTCCAGCTTCAGTTCCTTTTCTTTCTCAACCTCACCCAGAAGGTCAAGGATCCACTAGCGGGTTTCGATGTCCTAGAGCAACTCATCCCGCTCCTTCATGACCCTAGCGACTTCTTCGTCATCCTTTCACGACCTCACCGATAGGGCCTCGAACACCTTCTCGGCCTCGTCAGCATCCCAACGGGCCTTGGCCACCCACGACCAAAGATTAGCCGCCTCCTCAGTGATGGGAGTCAGCTCAACCACCCTCTGCTGGGTGGCAACAAGCTGAGCTATCACCTCCCCACGTAGCCACGCCTCCTCGATGAGGCGGTCCTAGGCTTCCTTCTATTGATGAAGAAACCAAGATTTCCCCCGGCTACAAGCTATAAAGGACTGCATGGAGACGATGGTTAGGATACAAAAAGTATATAGAGGAAGAAAAGGGCAAGAAGCAGGACCAAACAATACCCAGCCGGAGGGAACAACAACGTCGTACAATGCGCCCATGGCATGGTCCAAGGCCTCGAGCACGGATGCGATCCCTACATTGAGGCTCTCCCGCTCCATGCTCTCTACGACGGCGTCAAGGGTAAAAAGCGTCGATGCTAGATCTTGTGGATCCACCCACTAGAGCAGGGCCTCACCCCATCTCTCCCAGCACCACGACTCCCGAGGACCCCTCGGCCACGTCCCCCTCCGTCCGGCCCGCGCTAGGCGCCGTCGCTTGGGCTACCGATGACACGGGTCACGCCAATGCCTCAGGCGACGTTGCGGTTGCGCCTGGCTATGACCCATCTATCACGGCCGCCGCCACATCCACCTGCATCAGTGGGGTCACGACTGGCTGCGCCAAGCCTGCCACGATAGGCGCCATGAGCACAGTCGACAACCCCGTCCACCCCGCTATTAGCAGCGGTATCGCGGCCCTTGAACGCCCATGTTTACCCATCCCGCTGAGGGCACAGGCGCTACCGTGGGCGGTACCCGACCGGCCGACGACGCGGTCACGCTGGCGCCGCTTCCGCCCGAAATGGGCGCGACACCAGCCAACGGCTACTGCCCCGGTTGGAGGTCAATTCTCTTCTTTGGTGCCAGCGCCAAAGGATTCTGATGCCTGCCGATGCTGCAAGGGACGAAAACATAAGTCACGATGAAATCTGACTAAAACAAGAAAAACAAAGGAATTGATAACTCACCTCAGCAGTCGTCGAGCGGCAGATGTGTTTGGGGGACGAACCCCCCGACCCTTGCTCTGTCTCATCGGAACGAGTACATTTTGAGCCCGCCCACTGCTCCTGGGCAAAGGGGCTCGCCCCTGGTAGCTACTAGGGCACATTGGTGGGACTCCCCACTTCCCTTGGCTCTTAGGGCGCGACAGCGGAGCCGTCTGCCTCCGCTGGCACCTTGGGCACGACGGTAGAGTTGCCCACCTCTGTTGGCTCCTAGGGCAAGCCGATGGTATGTCCTGCCTCTGTCAGTTCCTAGGGCATCATCGGAATGGCCCACCTCCACTGGCTCCCCAGATGTGCCCTCCCCTCCATGGAATGGGAAGGGTCTCGACGCCTGTCAGCGCATCCTCGTTCTCTAGGTTGTCCCACTCAATATCGTCGGCTATCGTTTCTTCTTCCTCCATCACCTCGCCGTCATCACCATCATCATCGTCATCATCGTCGTCAGTGTCCTCCCCTCATTCCCGTGCCTACAACTTCCGCTGCTTCTTCCTCTTCTTGTCCTCCTTTGCCTTCCTCAGCCGCTCACCCTCGGCGTGATTCGCCACCCTCACGGCCAAATCCCTCGGCAGCAGCACTGGGTGACCCATGAGGATGAGGTCCCTTAGCTGGTCCCGCCCCTCTCAAAGTTAGTCTCATGGGGTCGGGAAATCAATTGAAGAGAAGGCAAGAGAAAGGGAAATTTATGAAGACAACGTAGCCTGGCTTCGGCCGCATCGGAGGATGCCCTGGCACCAGGTAGATGAAGTCGAGGGCGGCACCCACGTTGTCCCACAAAGGATCCATCGCCTGCTTGATGCGTTGCGCGATCTCAGAGTTGGGGAGCATTCCCTCGGCGAGCGTCATTCCGTCGAACGATGCATCGGGCGCCATCGTGTATAGTGGGAGCGCGCACATCATCAACGGCGCCATCCTTCTCATGTGGTAAGCCTCGATGATGCCCAACTCTTTCAGGCCATTCTCCTTCAGGATGTGGATGGCGGCAATGTGGTCTTGGATCTTCTTCTTGTCCTTCTTCGGGACGCTCCACTTCCTCCACTGCTCCGAGGCCTCTTCGATCAGGCGCCTGGTGAACTCCGGCAGAGGGGCGGCGGCATCATTCTTGAGGTAGAACCACTGCGAGTGCCACCCCTTGTTGGATGTTGAGAGCAGCATGGACGGGTACTCACCGACCCAATTGTTCCAAAGTTGGATGTCGGCGCACCTCATCGGCATGTGCAGCTCCTGCCTGCTGCCCTTCTCCCTCTTCTTCTGGAGGTTGACGGCGAAGAAATACCTCCACAAGTCAAAGTGGGGGCTGATCCCTAGGAATCCTTCACACAGCGTGACGAATGCCGCCATGTGTTGGATTCCATTAGGATTGAGATGCTGCAGCTCAATCTTGTAGAAGTGCAGCAGCCCCTGGAGGAATTTGTGGGTGGGGGTCGCAAGCCCACGCTCGTGGAAGTGGGCGAACGACACCACGTAGCCATCGGGCGGTGATGGCGAATCCTCATTACCGGGCAGCAACCACTCCTCAGCCAAGGTCCATGCATGGAGAAGACCACGATGGACGAGGTCCTCCATGCGCTGGAAGGTGATGTTAGAACGGCACCACGGATCCATTGGAGGTGGGGGCGGATGGATGCGATCTCAACGACGGCGGAGATGAGGAGGCAGGAAACCTAAGCGCTGGCGATGACGGCGTGGCTGCGGAGGTAAGGATGCAGGCGTGCGTATGAAACATGGAGGGCTAACCCTTTGGTTTTATAGGGGCGACGGGTGCGAGGAAACCCACCGCCCGCCTAGATCTCCGATCCTGCCATGACCTTCACCACATCTCGTCATGGGGCGTGCGCACGCAACCTATGGCCGTCCCCTCAAAAAACACGCCGGACGTTTTGCCTCCCCGAATGGGCCATGACCCATCACAGGTAAGAGGGATCCGGAGCTGAAAACGCTCCTACAGCCCGTCTAGGCCCAGGAGTTCGAAGGTTGGCCCACCGACAGGTTCGACAACTGCTCCGGGCACCTTTAGAGTGAGGGGTGGAAAGGGATGGGCCCGCTAGCAACTAGTACCCGGGCACATGAGCGCCGTGGGGATCCCGGCCCATGTTTGAGTCTCGACCGGATATGATCCATGGTTTTTCCTCGAAGAAAGGCAGAGAGCCCTCGGGACCAGTCGAATGGACCCGAGAACTATATGGATTGACCACTGAGAATCTAGAGTCGGTCACCAGCTGACCCAAGCCGAACCCCCGCGAATGGGACGCCGGGGCCCCACTCAGACTAGCTCGTTAACAGCTCACCGAGCGCCATGATTCGTCCATAAAGGGAAATCATGGCACGGCTCAGCCCCTCCATTTTTTGAAAAAAATGCTTGAGGAAAGACGATCACAAAGACGAGCCAACCCTCGACCGGACCCCTGCTACGGGCGGGGGCTCGAGGAAAGTTGGACTCGCAAGGAGACCGAACGCGCGGTTGCAGAACGACAAACCCCCGTAGGGGTCGGAATCAGGAAATACCTTTTCCGACCCACCAAATCTCACGGCTATACCCCCGAGGGGTCCGATCACGACGAAAGGGAATCACCGTCCCCAGGTCACACCATGGGCGACAAAAGAAGGCCAAGGCCCTCAGAGTCCTCCCGTTCGAAAAAGCCTCTAAATGAGTATTCTACTCCTTCACAGGCTCGGAGGCTACTATTGGGGACCAATACTAGGGTACCCGAAAAGAATGAGCTAATGGCCTTCAATATTGATTCATCCGAGCAGTCAAGAGTGTGACTACAACTCCCTAGGTGCGTAGGCTCCGCCTCCCCCGACCTCTGGGGAGGGCTCCGCCTCGCCCGACCCCGAGGCCGTAGGCTCCGCATCGCCCGACCCCAAGGTCGCGGGCTCCGTCTCGCCCGACCTCATGGCCGCGGGCTCCGCCTTGCCTGACCTCAGGGCCACGAGCTCCGCCTCACCCGACCCCAAGGTCACAGGCTCCGTCTCGCCCGACCTCAAGGCTGCGGGCTCAGCCTCGCCCGACCCCGAGGCCGCGGGCTCCGCCTCGCCCGACCCCTCAGGTGCGGGCTCCGTCTCGCCCGACGGGGTCCCGTACCCCCGCCAACCACTCCAGGTCTAGGTGTATGGGCCTGGGTTAAAACTCTGACACCAAGAAAGAGACCGGCATGCCCCGATGTAACCCGTGGCCATGATGGGCCATACCTGAGGATTCACATCAAGAACAGCGTCGGGCGTGCCGGTGTTGTTCTGCCTAACCCTCATACGAACGCTGACAGGCGCGTCAGTTCACCATGACGCCCGCCGGGACGGAATGGGACGCCATGTCCAGCAGACGACGGTTGCGCATGGCGTCAGTGACGAACAGGGCCGTGACGTGGAGCCGTCCCTGTTGACGTCTACATGATCGACGGGACCCGCATGAAGGAGAAGGAGGACCTAACGATCCTCGAAGCCTTCTTCTCTCTCTGGTTCTTCTCCTTTTTCTCCGTTGTAACCCGCGCTTTTCCTTAGCCTATAAAAGGGAAAGTAGAGCACCCCATGGTGGATCGATCCATCGAAAACCAATCAGATCCAGATCCGCACAAAAGCACGACACGAGCACACGGCTTAGCAGCGCTCGAGCTCTTAGCACCCGTTCACTCCTTTCACCAGAGACTTGGGATCCTTTCCCTCTCTCGACAGTTTGTAACCCCTACTACAAACTTTCAGTGCTAGTAACATGAGCACCAGCGACGAACTGGACGTAGTGACTTTCTGCCCGAACCAGTATAAACCTCGTATCCTCTAAGCACACCATCCGAGTCAGACGTGCAATACTACAATTTTACTCATCGGTGGTAACTCAAAACACCGACAGATGGAGTATTAATTATGCTTGAGCGGAGGAACCTTAGTCACCGTTCTTTTTTTTTCAGACCCTAGTCATCGTTATGTGTGCACCAAAAACTCGAGACATAAAAAGTCAAAGCTTGCATGATTGTATTTATTGGCTGCGTTCGCTGGTCTGGTTTTTCCAGACCAACCGGCTGTTCCTCCTCACAAAATACTATTCATCAACCAGCCGCTACAATATTCCTCTCTCACAAAACCAATCAGTTTCAGCAAAATTTCAGACCAGCGAACGGGCCACTACGATAAAACTTTTAAAAAAGATTCTAGTTTCATTTGCAATGTTCAGATAAATATTATTATGGTTCACTAGTTTAAAATCAATGTTCACTAACCATCGAGAAGAACAAAAACTAAAAACGAAGGGAAAAAAGGAAAACTGCTAATATATTAGCATTTGGATAAGGAGCGGTCCATGTCCCAGGAGGTCAGGACTCAGCATCCAGGAGACTCTCGGCTTTTTCGCTGGTTAGTTTCTGAGCTGATAAACTTAATTAATACTAATTTATTATGAGAAGAAAACACTGTTGCTAACTAACAAGTCCGGACTAAAACCAATAAGCGAACACAGATTATTTGGACTTTTTTTTTGAATGCCTCTCATCTAACTACAGCGGTAGCATGTATTCGTACACACGTACGCTCACTGCCCACACCATCCGTGTACAACAAACATACGTCGATCCCACTGTTGCTTGGAACTGGGGGCAAGCCCCGGCGAGACACCAGAGTTGCGATCCCAGGGATCGAACTCGGGCGGGCAGCTCTCACACCGGAGAAGCTAGCCACCGAGCTACGCGCTCGTTCTCGGCTGTCTGGACTGCTAGAGTGCTGGTGCGTTCGCTCCCCCCTCGGCCACTCTCCTCGCGTGCTCCTTCTCTGTCCCGGCGACGACTCCGCTAACGTCCCCGCCCTACGCCACAGGTTCCGAGGTCCGCGTGAGCCCCTTCTCCTGCAACGAGCACTCACCAGTCACCAGGTATGCCCGCCCCTTCTTTTCCCTTCCTGCTGTGCGAAACCGAGCACCCAAATCCTAACCTAAGCTGTTTTTTCTTTTTGATACTAACCTAAGCTGTTTTGGCTATTTGTAATCGGATCTAATCTAATTGCAAGTGTATACATTATTATTATGCCTCTTAGTTTCGATTCTTTTGCAAAAGAATTACAGGATGTCCACCCATGTCCTTCACTGGGTCCGCCCCTGGATATAAATAGCATAGTTAAATTTAAGTCAAAACACTTTGCTTTAGGATTCATTTTCTTCTACTGAAGTTCAGGTCATCAGGTGTCAAATTTGTGCCACATTCATGACATTTCGTCATCTTCTCTAGTTATCTTCGTATCAAGTGGTGTTACTCTAAATCTTAAGTTGAAATATGTAGTCATTGTTTGCTCCTTTATTATTGCAGTGATTTATTGTGCATGAGGACTGCATCTACCCATGAAATTTGAGGCTTTGAAAAACTGCTGAATGGAGTATTCTTCAAGTGAAGACGAGGAATTGGTTGGAGATTTTATCGACGCCGAGGATAATACAGGCACTGAGAATATTGACCAAGGAACTGGTGTGATGGCTTCCCAGATCCATGGTGATGATCCCTGCACGGGATCAATGCCACCTGTTATTGGAAATGAGCTGCTGATGGCAGCTGATGTTGTGGGCAAAAATGATGAACCACGTATGGGCATGGAGTTCGAGTCTGATGCCGCTGCTCGGGCATTCTACAATGCATACGCTTTACGCTTTGGGTTTGGGATTCGTGTTGCCCGATCCCGTAGTGAGCGCAGAAAGGGCATCGAGGTGCTCGTCATGAAGCGTTTTGTGTGCTTGAAAGAGGGACATCACAAGAAGAAGCCAGTTGAGCCTAGCAATAAGAAAAAGAGGAGACGACTCTCTATACGGGATGGGTGCCCAGCGATGATGGAAGTGGTGCGTAGGGGCCCAGATGTGTGGGTTATCACGAAGTTGGTGCTGGAGCACACCCATGTTATTGTTAGTGCAGACCGGGCATGGGAGGTCCAACTCCGTCGCCTCTCTGGAAAGTTTCAGGAACATGAGAACCAATTGCAGGAGCTGCGAAGGAATGTGTTTGGAGATATGAATGCACAAGGGCTCTTTAACTACCTCAAGAAAATGCAATCAGAGAATTCTAGGTTTTTCTTTTCTACACAAGTTGACAGTAAAAACTGTGTGAGCAATGCAGTTTGGGTTGATGCAAGAGCTAGAATGGCATACACATACTTTGGGGATGCTGTTTACTTCGACACTACTTATAGTCAAAATGAGAACATGCTGCCCTTTGCAGCTTTCACGGGAGTTAATCACCATGGTGACACTGTTGTTTTCGGCTGTGCCTTAATTTTGGACAGGACAGAATCTTCATATGGCTGGATTTTTGAGACGTGGTTGACAGCAATGGATAATCGGTTGCCATTTTCCTTTACTACTGATGAAGGTAAGGGAATAGCAGCTGCTGTTGCAAAGATATTTCCTCAGTGTTTCCATCGTCTTTGCAGATGGCGCATCTTGTCTAGATGCAAGAAGAGACTGACTGATGTCTGCACAAGATTTCCTGGGTTACATGATGAGCTAAAGAGATGTGTCAATGGGTGTGATACTGTGGCTGTTTTTGACTTGTTCTGGGGCTCCATTCTTGACAAGTATGGCCTGAGAGACGATAATTGGCTGCAGTCACTGTATGAAATAAGGGACAAATGGGTTCCTGCATACCTAACCAGCTCCTTCTTCGCTGAGCTGTCCTTAACTCACAGAGTAGAAACAGTCAGTAGGTTTTATAGGAATAACTTCAGTTCAAGAGTTTCTCTGAATACTTTTATAAGTAGATTTGATCAATATGTAGACGGTCTGTATGCAAGTGAAGCCCAGAAAGACATCACTTCTTTTTCTCCTGAACAGTTTCTGAAAACCGACATGGTCTTAGAAAAACAAGCGAGGAGTATCTACACCAGAGCTGCCTTCGAAACATTCCAGCTCGAATTGGTTGAAGCAATGCAACATTATGCCGTCAAGGTTCAGGACGGATCATACATGAAATACTACGTCGAAAGAGGCGGTGATCCTCCTACCAGGCATACCGTTTTCTACAATGTTGCTGAGAAGAAGGCCTGGTGCGAGTGCTGCAGGTTTGCTTTCTCGGCGATACTGTGCAGGCATGTCCTTAGTGTGTTCCTCTTGGCTGGTGTCATCATTCTTCCAGAGCCTTGCATCACAAAGCGATGGACAAAGAAGGCTAAGATAGGGCCTGAACTGTTTGGGCTTAACGTTGGAAATGGAAGTGGCAGTGCAGATTCTGTGGCTTCAAGATATAATGATCTTGTTCGTGATGCGATGAGGTGTGCAGAGAAGGGAGCTGTATCAGCCGGCTCCTTCAGAGTTGCAAAGGAAGTGCTGTGCAAAGCCTTCATGGAGATCAGGGGTCTCGGAGAGAAACTGAACAAAGATGTTCTGCACTCTGCATCAAGCAGATAGCAGCGATTCGTTGTTTTAGAGGGCATTTGAGAGATTAACCTGGCTATCTTTAGCGGAAAGTTTGTTGAGCCAGCACGAGGAAGAACATCACGTGCTTGCGACAGTGACTTAGCGGCATGTCAGGTTGTCATGAAAATCCAGACTTGCTAGTGCATCCTTCGATCCTACCTGACTTTTTGTGGCAGCCGGGTAGTAGTAGTTTCTGGCTGCTCATGACAGCACAAATCACAGTTCACAGCTGCTGGTATGCTGGAATGGCCAAGTTTGTCGGATGTTTCATTGTTGTACAATTTATCATCTTTTTAAAAAAAAAATCTGACGGTGAGTTTGCTCTTGTACAATTTAGGCTTGTTTGCTGAATCGTTCCTCGTCTAAGGGGAATTTGTTCAGTTGTTCATGTGTTGCAAGCCTGCAAGGTGTGAGGAGTGTTGAACTTCACTAGTCCACTCCGGGCCTGTGGCTAGAAATTGGACAAGGCCCGCCAGTAATCTTCTGGCCCAGATTTTAACACGCGCGCAAACGAAACAAGGAAATTTCTAAAACAATATAGTAAAACGCGAAGAGACGCAAACGAATGGCAACAATGGCCAGCACCACATCCCTCCGCTCCCGCCTGCTCGTCCTCCCACCGCCGCCGGCGCCCCCGACCGCCGTGTCCTTTCGTCTCCGCCCATGCGCTACCACGGTCTCCTCGTCCTCCCAGGGGAGGAGCTCCCGCCTCGCGGCACGAGCGGCGCCGCCCGGCGGCGCTGTGGCCCCTGCGTCGGCCGCGTCGAAGGAGGATGAGCAGGAGGAGATGGGCAACGGCGGGGACCTGTCTGCGGCTGATGCAGAGAGGTTGTGTGAGTTCCTGCGGGCCGACCTGCCGCACCTGTTCGACGACGTCGGCATCGACCGGTCCGCGTACGACGACCGCGTGCGGTTCCGCGACCCTATCACCCGCCACGACACCATCGACGGCTACCTCTTCAACATCCGCCTCCTCAAGCTGCTTGCCGTCAAGTAGGTTCGGCGCGCTCGCCACTCTGGCGAGGACTCGCGCGTGCGCAGCGAAATTTCTTGTTGTGGCAGCTATTGACTGTGTGCTGAATTTGGTTCTAGACAGGGCCGTACGAGCTCACCACGAGGTGGACCATGGTGATGAAATTTATGCTCCTGCCCTGGAAGCCGGAGCTGGTCTTCACTGGCCTGTCGATCATGGGAGTCAACCCGCAGAATCTCAAGTTCAATAGCCATGTGGTTAGCACTCTTGCTTATCAGGCGAAAATTAGATTAGTGTGGTTCGCGTCGCGCAGGCATACATTGTGTTCATTTCCCCTATTTGGTGCCACATTGAGATGAAGCATATAAGAACATGCAAATGAGGACAATAGTACATGTAAAGAGCAATATAAAGTAGTCACAAGTTGTCAGGTGAACTAGTTAGCACAGTACAAAAATTATCAGAGGTTTCTCTGACAAGTTTCCTGCCTGTTCTTGTGTACGCCATGCTGTATACTTGTAGTTCGGTGGTACTTTGTCATACATAGTCTTTTTCATCACAATCTGGTACCCCCCCCCCATACACACACACACACCACCCCAAATGATACAATGCTTGTTATGATACAATGCTTGTTAGAGCATGTACAACGGGGGTGCTTAATGAAACTGTTGTTTTGTTTCTTTCCACCACCATACCATTAGCACCTAATGCTTTGAAGGTGGATAAAATTCTTAAGTTATCACCAATGCTTAGTGTGTGTTAACAATGTGGTTGAGCATAAGCTCATGTTTGCATTGTAGGAATTAACTTCTATACTGATGGTTAATGATATGGCCATAGTCCTGCACCGAGCACTTAGCTTCCATAACCCATACCTGACCAAGGCAAAAGCAAAACACCCAGTACCTTAGGCTTATTCTGAGATAAGGCACATAATTTTTTTCTTTCTTTTTCTTCATATTGTTCATCATGACGGATGAATCCAGGTAAACCTCAACTGTAGGATAACTTTACTTGCTCATCATGGCACCATTTTTAAGACCATACAGTAGGATCAAGGAGTTGTATCAAGAGGAGCAGCCACGCAACATAATTAGTTCCTTCCTTTCAGTTTATTCTTTTCTTTTCTTTTTCTGCTTGCTCCATATCAGTGGTTTATTTTGGTCCTGCTGTCATTTGCTATATGGGCTATGGTATTTTTTTTCAGGCCAATCTCCTTCATTTAGATTGTAGTAATCAACAATAATGTAGTGTTTTTCATTAAATGATTCTGTATTTTTCTGTTACCCTGAAGTGCAGGATCTTTGGGATTCGATACAAAATAACGAGTACTTCTCTTCTGAAGGATTATGGGATGTTATCAAGCAGGTAATCTGCAGTCAGCCTATTATTTTCTTTTCACATGTCAACAAGTATTTAGAGACTCTGGTTTTTTGGCATTTTGTGCAGCTACGGATTTACAAGACCCCTGACATAGAAACACCAAATTACCTTATTCTAAAGAGGACTGCATATTACGAGGTATTAATGCATCATCAAAACTGATTTACAATGTGATTTGTGCTTGATCTACAATTTTGTGTACTCAGAGTAATCTGATGCATCATCTATACTGATTTACTATGTGTTTGATCTACAATTTTCGTGTACATAGAGTAATATAATGCATCATCTATACTGATTTACAATGTACTTGATCTACAATTTTTTTATCTTTACTGATTTGACAATTTATTTTGTACTCAGCAATCTAAGCCTCAGGTTGTTGACATCTAATGGCCCATCATTTGGTGCTTATCAGTAACTGTTACATTATAAATATATATGTTTCAGATACCACTAATATATCATCTGCTAATTATTATTAATTCTAATCAAACATCTTTCGGTTCTTTGAATTATGAATAGTAATATTATTCTTATATTTTTCAAAACGTGGATTCTACATACCTGTTGACTAGCATATACTACACAAATATATAGAAAGCGTTGTCATGCCCTCATAATCCACTATACATATTGTCTACATGTTTTGTTATTTGTATTATACATATGATCTTCACTTGCAGAGTCATAATCATTAAAAATGCCTAATTATAAATTTTAGTTATTTGCAAATTTTTGCCAGAGGTAAAATTTATGAGCATAACTAATTTATCAGGTTAAGAGTTATGCGCCATTCTTAGTGGTTGAAGCAAAAGGTGATAAACTGACGGGATCATCGGGCTTCAACAATGTAACCGGGTGAGATATTCTATACATTACAGTGATCAGCAAACATGTCAAACATATTCTTGAAACTCGTGCCACAATACTGAATTTACTTATACATGTAGATATATATTTGGCAATAATGCTTCATCTGAAAAGATTCCGATGACTACACCTGTCTTCACTCAAGCTTCTGATGACACACTTTCAGATGTATCCATCCAGATAGTTCTGCCAATGAACAAAGACTTGGACAGGTATATCCAAGGATTCAGATCTGAACTCCAGAGCTCCTACCATTTTTCTCTTCTTTTTTTCCTCTAAATTTTATGTTTTTAGGCTGTGACTTTATATAGGTGTGATAAGGTAATGAAGGCGATAATTGCAATAATTTGTATGGTTTTACTTCTGTGGTTAATGGTATTTTTTTGGTATCAGTTTACCAGCTCCAAATACAGCAGTTACTTTGCGGAAGGTAAAAGGAGGCATTGCTGCAGTGAAAAAATTCAGTGGACGACCGAAAGAAGCAATTGTGCTCCAGAAGGAGAAGGATCTACGCTCCCAGTTACTTAACGATGGATTGAAGCCTCATCCAGGCTGTTTGCTTGCACGCTACAATGATCCCAGGACAAAGAGCTTCTTAATGGTATATCTCCTTGTATATCTTTCATTATGAAATTATTGATGAATTTCTCTCATAGTTCTAGAAAACTACGTGAATTCCCTAGCAAAACTAGATATTCATCATCTAGGATATTGAATGTAAAATTACCCCTGTCTGCCCAGGGTTGCAAAAAGCCACTTCGATCTTTTGACAATTGTATTCTCTGTGTTTTCTTATTGAAATTCTGCTATTCCTTCTCCAAAGAGGAACGAGGTGCTCATACGGCTAATTGACTTCATACTGGAGTTGTAATCGTCAATACTGGCAACAGATCGATGTAACACGCTGGGTTTGGAGCTTCCAGTGCGTTATTAGAAAGGTAAATCTGATATTTTATTTGTGTATGTTACCTGTACAGAATTCATATAAAGTGACTTATCATTTTTGTTTGAAACAATATTAGAGCACTGTATCATTCTTGCTGCTACACTTTCAGTTTGTCTGAGCTGCATTTGGTTTTGGTTTCTCTGCAGGAGAAATTATGTAGATGACAGATGTGCTTTATGTAAATGTAAATTCTGAAAGGTAATAAACTACATGCTAAAACGACAGGTCACATTGATTCGTTTATCGACCAAAATATTGAATTGACAAAAGAAGGAAAACATTGAATGAAAATACATGAGAAGTGCTCTTTTACTTCTCATGCTTCTAGGATTGGATTGGCGTTCACATCCTGGGTCTGCTGATCTGTTTTGGTTTAACTTTGCCTGGATAATCCGACTCTCAACACTGAACTGAATAAGGACACCCTGACTATGAACATTCAGCTGAACTGACTGCTCAAGTCTAACTAGAATTTAGCGCTTGTCCACAGGTTTCGTGTGATAATAACTATAATCATGCATAGTGAGAGAGCATACACAATGGATAGGCCATTTAGTTATGAAATGCAGTTGCCTCCTTTAATTTGCGTAATCTGGCCAGATGAACAGACAGGCTGTCTATACATAATTATGAAATGCAGTTGCCTCCTTTCAGTCGACTGGTCACCAAACTCATCATCCAAATCAGTTTTCAGCGCTATCTTAACTATGTCCTGGTCAGATAACCATTGTTGCGTTGCATTGTTTTCAAGCCCCACGGCCACGAGTGCATGCAATTTGCAAATCCAGTCTATGTTCATAGATGCTGAAGGTTGGTGTCTGTATCCCTGTCAAGCTGTCCTGCCCCTGCACGCATGCAAGCCCGTTTTGCTGGTAGTAGGTGAGAACTACCGATGTCTCTAGAACTATTCATCACCTTTTCGTTTGCAATGTAGGTAACCGAAGAGGTTTAAGAAACCCTGCAAGGTAATGTAACACTTCAATTATTACACCCCAAAAGCTCATGGATAAGGATTAAGGATGATAGTGTAACCTATTTCAAGTCCTGCATGAAAAAAAGTTACAATAAAGAATTTTAAGAAGATGTGACAATACGGTCAACGGAACTAAAATAAATTTGATCTGCTTGCATTGTTTAAAAAAAAAGCCATTCTAGCAATTGGATAATCATCATCATCTCTGTTTATTTGCATTTTTTTTTAAAATAACAGGGTCCAAAAACCATTGGGAAGGAAATAGGCAGTCTTAAGGTGTAACTGATAACAAACTTATAGATCATATGATTTGTGCATGTGTTCTCATCCATCTTTCGCCCATCCAAACAGTCCTAAACACATGACGGCATGGTGTTGAGTAAACCAGCGTTTCATGCGGCACGAGTAGCGTGAGTACAACTGACAAGGCTTGCTCATTGCCCTGTTAGTGTACGATGGAAGTTTTTTGCGCGAGTCATTTTCCTTGTGGAACGAAGCTGTTTCAACTTAAAAAACCTGAAGCCCTGAAAGAGATATTTCGATTTCAGTTCCTCCCCTGTGTTCTTAAGTGTCCTTGTAGCTTGCGTTACACAAAGAAAAAGCACGGCATAAAAATATTGCAGTTTTTTTTACTTTAATATCAAGAAACATACAAGAAACTGCACATGATACATGGTGAATACACAAATAATAGAAGTTGTCTGACTTCATCTGATCCGGTTGCAACTCCACGCTAAAATCTGTCGAATCCGATCCATCTGGTTTTGCTCCGTGAATGGCGAACTGATCGCATGATGAAGGCTAGTGCATACCAGGTGAGAGTGAGATCACTTCTTTGAGTACAAGCCAGTAAAATGACATAGGTGGTACCTTCCATCTGCAGTACAACTTGACCGTTTCATACATAACACCAAAAGTAGGGCTCACATTATGAACTTGGTCCTTGACTCCTTCTTGTGTTCAGTCAAAGGTTGCATTGGAAAACACTAGGTGCGTGTGTTATATTATACAGGAATGGTATATTATTGATTGATCAGGTTTGTCTAGTCAAAACTCAATGAAAAGTCACTGTCCAAGCCATTTGCTGTTGCTTCATTTGTGCAATTTATCGGAAAGTCGATGCCTTGAGGTGTAGGTGTTGAAACACAAGAACCAATCCACTTCACAATGCCAAGTACACAACACAAAGGTAAAGTTGGGTATGGCTGAGCTTTGCAAGCAAACACAAAAGTCAAGAATGAGCAAACTTGACTCCTGTGTTTTTCTGCCTATCAAAAATAAAAAGACAGCCCCTTTTGTTTTTATAAAGTTTTTGTTGGCCTAACAGCCAACAATGCAAGGAGCTGTGTCAACACTGAAAGTGGACCTGCATTTTGTTAATTATAAGTCATGATATGATTATGCAAGCATATTATATATGTAGTATAACCAGTAGGAAAATTTGCGAGCGATTCTCGCTTAGTAATGGATGAGTCAACGTCGCGATGGTTCGTCGCCATTAGTGTGGAAGTAGCTCTTCGATAAATAGGCCCCAGTTCCTTTCGTGGCATTGGTACGCATTTACGAGAAGCTTCATTGACTACCAAACACTCATGTTTCCTTGTTTATTTTCCATTGAAGGGTTCTACACCACCAGTAGAAGAAACCTTGGTGCTCTTAGGACCTGGTTGACACAATTCCGACTCTAGCTTCGCCAGCAGCTTCATAGTAGGAGAAGCCATACCAAGGATGAGTCATTTTCTAGTAGTAGAGGAAGCAGGCTATTTTTTGGTCTAAAAGAGAAGCCACAGT
This sequence comes from Miscanthus lutarioriparius, assembly GCA_904845875.1. Taxonomy (NCBI): domain Eukaryota; kingdom Viridiplantae; phylum Streptophyta; class Magnoliopsida; order Poales; family Poaceae; genus Miscanthus; species Miscanthus lutarioriparius. The sequence goes on along the minus strand of CAJGYO010000019.1, from coordinate 23,886,568 downwards.
TTGTGCCTTCTTCGAAGGAGCATTTGAGGAGGCGTTATGCCAAAAAAGCCTTTAGACCTTGACCTTGATATGTAGACACCTTAGTGCCTGATAAATCTGTACCTATTATATCTGAATCTATTATTATCATTTTATTATTATAATAATTATAATAATATTAAAAGAGTCCACCATGCTTATGAAGAGGGTATGTAAATTATCGTACCAATCGAAAAAAGACACACACTATTGAATTTTATGATAATCTAAAGACTTAGAGTAATCGAAATTGTCCATAGCTAATAAAATTAACAAATACTAAATTCATACTAATAAACTATGAAAAATATCAATTAGATTTCCATACGAGTTGGAAAGAAAAACATCTAAATAAAGAATCCATGTAAAATATTGTAACACCCTTGTTATATGATCCCTTGGAGGAGTGTGCCAAGGGGTGGTCAGCCCTTAAGAGGAGTGAATGCAACACTCCAACCTATTAGAAGCATGTAGTAGTTGTGTTGTTGGTCCATGTAGCACATGAGGGGTTATAGTTGGTGTGTTTAGTATCACGGAAGTTTAGGAGGGTGAGGGCCAGCTTATAATCCTTGTCGTTTCAAACTTAGCACCTCCGGGTTCACCATTTTACATGAAACATGGACGAAAGTGTAATAGAGGTGCTACGTGTATGCAAGCTCATTCCACGTGCGGAGTTGGGCCATATAAGTAGTTTTTTTATGTGAGGTGTTACAAATACAACTACAATTAATATTGGCAAAATCTACACTATAAAATAAAGCATCAAGTTTAGGGGGTTGTCCACCACCCTTCTAATCTTAGATTCCTTCGTATGGCGAACTCAATACAAACCATCAAATTAGAATCTTATTGATCTATGCCTCGGAATCTTATTCCACACCCTCATTGTTAATTAGTGCCCATGGCATGAAGCTCCGCCATCATCCACCATCAAGCCACTTGATCATCAACACAAATCAATAGGCTTGATCTCTTAAATGATATGATCCACTTCATAGCTTCATACGGCCTTGTTGGTTCATCAATCGCAGTCTTGCTTGCTCTTCATCGTTGTCTCGGTCCATCAACACCAAGCCTAGCTTGTCCTCCATAATAGCAACCTGGTCCTTCATAGCCAAGTCTTGTCTTTTGATCTTCTCCACTAGCCACATGACATGATGTCATGTTTCATATGCAATGAGCTCCTTCAACTCCACTAGTTGAGCATTTGCATCAAGTCCAAGCCACCTCTCCGTTATGGCTCTATGTATTGCCCATACTAGTTTACCTATGGACTAGTTGAGCATTTGCATCAAGCATCTATGTATCTCAAATAAAACACATTAGTCCACCTAAGGTTATCACTCAATTACCAAAACTGAACTGGGACTTTCAATGGGGCACTGCCCCTTTTATTTGTTCATCTTCCTTAGCTCTATCATTAATGATCACCAATATATCCATCATTATATTAAATAGTATGGGATACCATGGATCGTCTTGTTTGCGCTCTTTCTTCGTTTGGATAGCTACATTTCCTCGTACAATCTAGTTACACCATTTTTATGAGAAACCTTTCGTACAGAAATTGGTTATAAAAGGTCCAAAATCAATTTTGTGTGAAAGGTCTCATGTAATATGATTAATGTTCATGCCCAGAAGGAATAATACAGTTTGTGAAGGACGGATTACCTTTTGAGTTACTAAAGCAATTTTATTAGTGACCACTTTAGTAAAAAACTCAAACTCACATCCAACAAACATATCAGTAAATTTTTACAGCATTTTTGACAGTTTAGTATAGGGGTGCAGGCAGGTCACGTCTCACATGGGCTGCTGCGTTATGTGCCAGCCAGTTCCACGCTTGCGGTGCGGCATGTCCGTCAGACCGTGCCCGGCCCGCGGTGGCCGGGCGCGCATTTACACGAGCTACTGCTACTGGGGCATGCGCTGCCGATGCACGAGGGCGAGGGGCAATGGGCGAACCAGGCCACCAACGCACGGGCCACGTCAGATGATCATTGGAAGCACACCCGGCTTCCTCCCTCTCTGGGAGATACTAGTACATCATCATGCATTTATGATCAAAAGAGTACATCATGCATTACGAGCTGAAACTGTAGACTGAGAGGCGATGGATGATCTGACATCTCTGATACTCTCACCTGGACCTTTACTAGGGTCTCTATGAAAGGTTCAATTGCAATTAGTCCACCTAGGAGTGGTAGAGACAAAGTTTTATGGGAACTGAAAACCATGGGAATTTTGAAAACCATGGAAATAAAAATCATGCTTGGTGCGTTTGGCAGTGATTCTACTGGGAATCTGAAATGTTTCTCGCTGCCAAACGCACATTTAATTTACCAGACGATATTTTACAAAGAAACAACTCTGGACTAATTTTGTAAGGTGATTATATGAAATGAAGTAAATGGCTAGAGCAAAAAAAAAAGCTATTTTGATTCATTTGTTACATTGAATCATTTTCTCTATAGACTATGGTGTTTATCATAGATAATTATAGACTTCCCGTAAAAAAAATATTTGATTTCTAGAGACCTTAATAGAGGCGGTTGTTACTACCACATCTACAAACCAATTTGACCGATTCTACAAATCAATTATGTAGTTTTTGAAACAAAAAATCAATTATGTAGTAGTAAACCTATTTAAGTTTAGCTAGATTTATAGAAATATTAGGATCAACGTTTGTATATAACAAATATATTTTAACTATTATAAAAATATATTATATGATTAATCTAATAATACTTATTATGTATCATAAATATTGCTAGTTTTTTATATATTCGATTAAATTTTAGATTGGTTGTCTCATAGAAGATGAGAATTATTATTTTTGGAAGGAGGAACTACTTTCCCATTACTCTTTGTACCACATGTTATGTATTTCCTCAGTTTCAAAAAGAATACGCATCTTGTTTTTTTAAGGAATCAAAACTTTATTTAAGTTTGGTCAAATATATATAAAAAAGTGTTAATATTTAAGATGTAATAAGTCAAATAGTGATTATCAATTTTGTATAACCAAACTTAAAAAATAACTTCTTAAAAAACAAGATGTCCATTGTTTCTGAGAGAGAGGGAGTACGCATCACGCATATCAGTTGTCGCGCGTGCCCAACGTGGCGCGGGCATATGATTCCTCTATCTCCGATCCTCCCGAGAAGTCTCTCGACGTGGATGCGAGTCAAAGTCCTCGACCTGGTTTATGGGCTTCTTGCACCGTGCTGGGCTGTTGGCTGTACACTTGTCCAGCTTCATCGGCACGAAACCATTGCAACCGCGTCCACTTGTACTTGGTCCATCTTCACTGTTTGACGTGTCTGGTGTCCCTTTAGCGTGTGGTTGACCAAATGTGTCTGACGCGAGAACACACCAACTAACGCAAATAAATTAAGCTAACTCATTTCATTCAGAAATTGAATCCAGTTAACTGGCGGTATGGATGTGAATTTCCCGGACTTGATTCTCATCTCTTTTGATTGGGAGAGACCAGTGCCCGGATGTTCGGACGCGGCGTCCGTCGCGTTTGCTGTCCGCCCGTTTTCAATAATGATACTCTCAGGGTACCTATGGATGCAGCTTCGTGCTCCACGCATGCTGCCACGCCCATAGATACAACTTTGTGTTCTGCGCCTGTTGCCGCACCCGCTTCGCTTCCCACGCGCATGTGGGGACTGCTGTGCCCGAGGGGACCACCTCCACCAGCGCCCCCTTGATGTGCCTGCTCATAGAACACTTGCAATATAAAACATTTGCTGCAACATACGTTCAAAACATATGAAACATTTACAATATACACTTGCAATATACCTCTGAAACACTTGAAATGTACGCTTGCAACATGTGTTTTTCACCCTTCTTCTATGCAACGCAGAGTAGAGTAGAGAACAGTCAGTTCTGTGGCAGAACCGCCTAATCTAATGCCTCCTAGGAGTACTTGTCTTCTATTAGACACTAAGTACCCAAGAGAGGACACTAAACTACGTAGTTTTGTCGAGCACACCCCAAGGGAGAACTCGAAAATCCATATTTTTCCATCAAGATCATAAATGAGATAATAAATCTTACAACATTCTTAAGTCATTTCTTACATCACTTTATTACAGTAACAGAATATTACCTCAATTGATTATAACAGCGGAATATAACCATGTTATCAGAGTTATAAGAAAGCAAATATTAATTTAATGACATGGTGGAGTATTAATATAGGGGACATTTATATACAGGAGCTGCTATCAAATTTTACATCTTTTCTTATAAAAACCTTTAGTAAGGGTTATAAATAAACACTATGTTTATAGCGTGAAAGGAATCCTCTATGAGCCCATTAGGAGGTTTCCACACACAAGAGTCAGCTCTAAGTATCCTCCGATCACCTGCAACAGGGGAATAAAACCCTAAGTACTTGATTGTACTCAGCAAGACTTACCCGACAGGAGAAAAATAAAAGACTCCAAGGATATACAAGGCTATCTGGCTTGAGGGTTATCGCATATACGGAAGCATTACTAAACGTGCGTCCTTATATTCCATTTTATTAGCGGTCATCATTAGTTCATTAACTAACTATTCTATGTAAGCACATATGCTACTTTCAAGTAGGTGGTAAGCAATTAGAATCATTTTATCACATTTCAAATTCTATTTCTTACTACGGTGCTAGACCACAGCCTGAAAGGTCCTAATATGGCTAGAGGGGAGGTGAATAGCCTATTTAAAAATCTACAAACCAACTAGAGAAATTTGATTAGTATAACAAATAGCGAAATACAAACTTGCTCTAGCTCTATAAGGGTTGCAAGCCACCTATCCAACAATTCTAGTTACTATGATAACTAGACATACAATTTGCTAAGTCACTACTCACTAATAGCTCTCACACTTGCTACACTAAAGTGCTCCACTAGATGAATTCAAACTACAAAGCAAGCTCTCAATTCGAGCTACACTAAAGAGCTTGTTACAACTAGTTTACGAGAATATAAATGAGTGAGTAGGGTGATTATACCGCCATGTAGAGAAGTGAACCAATCACTAGATGAATACTAAATCAATCACCGGGAGAATACCAAAGGGCAAGAGACAACCAATTTTCTTCTGAGGTTCACGTGCTTGCCAACACGCTACATCCTCGTTGTGTCGACCAACACTTGGTGGTTCGACGGCTAAGAGGTGTTGCACGAACCTCGTCCACACAATTGGACACTGCAAGAACATACCCACATGTGAGGTAACTCAATGACACAAGTAATCCACTAGGGTTACCTTTCGGTGTTCCACCGGGGAAGGCACAAGTGCCCTCACAATCACCAACTCGTGCCAATCCTCCTCCGCTGCACCAAGCCGACTAGGTGGTGGCAACCACCAAGAGCAACAAGCGAATCCCGTAGTGAAACACGAGCACTAAGTGCCTCTAGATGCAATCACTCAAGCAATGCACTTGGATTCTCTCCCAATCTCACAAAGATGATGAATCAATGATGGAGATGAGTAGGAGGGCTTTCGCTAAGCTCACAAGGTTGCTATGCCAATACAAATGGCCAAGAGAGTGAGCTTGAGCCGGCCATGGGGCTTAAATAGAGAGCCTCCACGAATAGAGTCGTTGGCTCTCTGTTCCTTGAAAAATCGGGGCGACCGAACGCAACGGTCAGATCAACCGGACGTGGGACCCCAGCGTCTGGTCGCGCAATGCACTCCACGTGGCCCCTGCTTCAAATGCTGATTGCCCGATCTCAATGGTCATCAGTACATTTAAGTTGTGACCGGCTGCTCTATAGTGTAAGACCGGACATAGGACCCCAGCGTCCGGTCACTTCCAGTAAGGTTCCAGTCATGACCGGACGTGTCCAGTCGATCACGATCGAACGCAGCATCAGCGTCTGGTCCTTCTCCTCTTCTCTGTGCCACCACGTCAGCGGGACCGGACGCACTCATCACGCGTCCGGTCACGAAGTGACCCAGCGACCGGTTGAAGATCGACGCCAGCGTCTTCACTGCTTCCACTGTCTAGACGCGCCGATCCAGTTGAGGCCAGCGTCCGGTCCACTCTGTGAAACCCTATCTTTTCTGTGCAGGGCACCGGTGGCACTGTCGGACTATCCGCACTCCACGGGCGGACACTCCACCGGTGAAGTTTTGAACCCTTGCTCCCAAATGCTAAACACAATGTGTATCACCTTTGTGCATGTGTGTTAGCATATTTTCACAAACATTTTCAAGGGTGTGAGCACTCCACTAGATCCTAAATGCATATGCAATGAGTTAGAGCATCTAGTGGCACTTTGATAACCGTATTTCGATACGAGTTTCACCCCTCTTAATAGTACAGCTATCAATCCTAAATGTGATCACACTATCTAAGTGTCTCGAAAACTAAACCAAAAAGCTCCTATAAATTTTACCTTTGACTTGAGCTTTTTGTTTTTCTCTTTCTTCTTTTCAAGTCCAAGCACTTGTTCATCACCATGGCATCACCATCATCATGTCATGATCTTCATTTGCTTCACCACTTGGAGTAGTGCTACCTATCTCATAATCACTTTGATAAACTAGGTTAACACTTATGATTTCATCAATTCACCAAAACCAAACTAGAGCTTTCAATCTCCCCCTTTTTGGTAATTGATGACAACCCTTACACAAAGATATGAATTAAATTTTAATTGAATCCATATTGCTTGCCCAAGCATATTTACCATGTGTAAAAGAATATGGACAAGTTTCATGAATCCTATATGGTAGCAATTGCTCCCCCTACATATGTGCTAAGAGTTCGGATTGTAGCTTGCACATATGCTTAGATAGGAAATATAGGAGACAATGTCTACCAAATGATGCTAAGGTATAAGAGATGGACTTTTGAAGCGTGATTCCAATCAGAGTGCACCAATATACCATCCTTAGCACCATTAGTAACTAGACATACACAAAAACTAGAATACCCCATGAGATCAACATTAGAAGTAAGGGTCTAGTTTCCATAAAATGAACATAAGTCTAGTTACTTAACCTATGCATGCTAGTTTTTTATTTCATCATTCAAACCTACAACTAGCATACACCAAACAAGCATGAATATTGAAATTTAAAACTTGTGCCATGCAAGCAAATATATGAAATGCACATTCAAATGCAACATATAAGTTTATGAGCTTTCTCCCCCCTACTTGTGTACAATTTTGATTGATCCCTTACAATGTCATTTCATTTGTTTGCTCCCCCTATCTTACTATCTTTGTGAATTTCTCTCCCCCTTTGTCAACAATTAGCACAAAAGGCGAGCTCAAATTTTAGATAGGTTGGGGTGAAACCATGTGAAGTGAGGATTATTTTTCCAATTTGGTTCAATCTAGATCACTAGCAAAAGATATTTAACTCGGTTTGATCAAGGGCAAGCTTCTTCACACCTCCAAAAGAGGGTTATCACGCACCATATTGAGTTAAATATTTATAGCTCATTTTCTAGATTCAACACTAGGTTTACAAGCCCACAAACATGTCATTTGCTACCACTAGATCATTTCAAGCATACAAGCAATAGTGGTACCATACAAACATCAAATTCATTTGATTTTCATGAATGAGCCTAAGACATGATAGGAATGACTAGATGCACTAAACTTATCCTTAGCAAGGATGTATGCCATGCCAATCAACTTTATCTTGGATTGCTTGAAGAAGAGACATGTCATATAAGTGGGGGTTGCATCAACACATATTGAAGAAGTCAAGTATGTTCAATTCATTCCTTAGCTTACAAAACCTTTTCTCATCAAGTGGCTTGGTGAAGATATCGGCAAGTTGATCTTCGGTGTCTACAGTCTCAATGCAAATGTCCCCTTTTTGTTGGTGATCTCTTATGAAATGATGACGGACATCAATGTGCTTTGTTCTTGCATGTTGAACCAGATTATTGGTTAACTTGATTGCACTCTCATTATCACATAGCAATGGCACTTTCTTGAATTTGATTTCAAAGTCACTCAAAGTAGCCTTCATCCAAAGTAATTGAGCATAACAACTACCGGCTGAAATGTACTTCGCTTCGGCGGTTGAAAGTGCTACACTATTTTGCTTCTTTGATGACCATGACACAAGTGATCTTCCCAATAGTTGACATGTGCCCGATGTGCTCTTTCTCTCAACTTTGCATCCCACATAATTGGAGTCCGAATATCCAATCAACTCAAATCTTGCTCCTTTGGGATACCACAATCCAATATTTTGTATATGCTTCAAGTACCTCAATATTCTCTTTGTTGCCTTCAAATGTCTTTTTCTTGGTTAGGCTTGAAATCTAGCACACATGCATACACTAAACATCACATCCGGCCTTGATGCGGTCACATAGAGTAGGCTTCCAATCATAGACCGATACAACTTTTGATCCACCATATTGCCACTTGCATCACTATCCAAAATACCATTTGTTCCCACTGGTGTACTAATGGCTTTGATATCACTCATGCCAAACTTCTTGATCATGTCCTTGATATACTTTCCTTGACTCACAAATGTATCATTCTTTAATTGCTTGATTTGAAGACCAAGGAAGTAACTTAACTCTTCAATCATGGACTTTTCAAACTCATTAGCCATCATCTTTCCAAACTCTTCACAAAAATCTTGATTTGTTGACCCAAATATGATATCATCAACATAGATTTGCAATATAAACAAGTCATTTTCAAGCTTCTTGATGAAGAGAGTGGTGTCAACCTTTCCCATCTTGAATCCCTTAGAGAGTAGGAAATCCCTCAATCTCTCATACCATTGGTTGGTTGGAGCATTTACACTTGATTGCTTGCATTTGATCGATCATTTGGTTGAGATGATGAACTAGCCACTTGTTGTTGATCTTGCACTTTATCAACACTAGCACTTGCTTGACTTTGATCTTGAGAACCACTAGCTTGTACATTTGAGTTAGAGAGCACTTGATTCTTGTCATCTTCAACATCAATCACCTGTCTAGGTCTTATATCACCAATATCCATGTTCTTCATTGCATTGACTAATTGAGTGCCTCTCACATCATCTAGATTCTCATCTTCCTCTTGGGAACCATTTGTTTTATCAAATTCCACATCATGAACCTCCTCAAGAGTACCACTAGCCAAATTCCAAACTCTATATGCCTTGCTAGTAGTGGAGTAACCAAGCAAGAAACCTTCATCATATTTTCTTTTCAAACTTGCTTAATCTAGTGCCTTTCTTCAATATGTAGCATTTACAACAAAAAACCCGAAAGTATGCTATGTTAGACTTTCTTCCATTCAATAGCTCATAAGGTGTCTTCTCCATCATGGGCTGACAATAGAGTCGGTTGCTATAATAGCAAGCCGTGTTGATTGCTTTGGCCCAAAATGAATGACTCACATTGTACTCACTCAACATTGATCTTGCCATGTCAATCAAAGTTATATTCTTTCTTTCAACTAGGCCATTTGATTGTGGAGTGTACTTGGCTGAAAATTGATGCCTAATTCTAAACTCATCACACAAATCATCCACTCTTGTGTTCTTGAACTCACTTCCATTGTCACTTCTCACTTTCTTGATGGTTGTTTCAAACTCATTATGAATTCTCTTGATGAATGTCTTGAAGGTTGCAAACACATCACTCTTATCAACAAGAAAGAACACCCATGTGTATCTAGTGAAATCATCCACAATCACAAATCCGTATTTGTTTCCACCAATGCTAGTGTAAGTGATTGGTCCAAACAAGTCTATGTGCACCAACTAAAATGCCTTAGATGTGCTCATCATGCTCTTCTTAGGATGTGTGTTACCAACTTGTTTTCTGGCTTGACATGCACTACATAGCTTATCCTTCTCAAATGTGACATCTTTCAAGTCTCTAACTAAGTCATGCTTGATCAACTTGTTCAATTGTTTCATTCCAACATGACCAAGCCTTCTATGTCATAACCAACCCATGCTAGACTTAGTGAGCAAACATGTTGACAATTGAGCTTCTCTAGCATTGAAATCAACCAAGTATAGATTCTCATATCTAAATCCTTTGAATATCAAGTTAGAGCCATCTACACTTATGATCTCTACATCATCCACACCAAATATGCACTTGAAACCAAGATCATATAATTGAGCTACCGATAATAGGTTGAAGTTCAAGCTCACTACTAGTGGCACATTGGAAATGCTCAAGTCATTGGATATTGCAATCTTACCAAGACCTTTGACCTTGCCTTTGCCATTGTCACCAAAAGTGATACTATCAATCCCATTGCTCTTATTTTCATTGATTGAATTGAACATTCTTGATCACCGGTCATGTGTTGTGTGCACCCACTATCAAGCACCCAATGCCTTTCTCTGACTTTATAATTGACCTAAAAAAGAAGATCAATTCCTTTTAGGTACCCAAACTTGCTTGGGTCCTTGAAGGTTAGTTACCAAGGTCTTTGGTACCCAAATGGCCTTCTTCTTTGGGCCCATAATTGGTGTACCAATGAACTTAGCCTTCACACCATTGGCACCCTTAACAAGCATATAATAAGAATCAAATCTAATTGAGGATACATTAGGTAGCTTATTCTTGTTAGTCTTGCAATATTGCTCTATATGTCCAATTTGCTTGCATCTATTACAAAATCGACCATTGCCCTTCACAAAGCTAGCTTTGGGAGTGACAAAGGCCGCCTTGCCTTTCTTGGGGGTATAGCCTAATCCCTCTTTATTAAGAAAAAATCTTTGGCTACCCAAGCACTTTAGCAAGCGGGTATCTCCACCATAGGCATTGCCTAAGGCACGAGTGAGCTCATGGCGGTTACGCCGGGCAAACTTGGCTCGCTACGACGGCATTAAGGGGCCAACCACCATCTACAGCTAAACGCGCAAGGATGGGTGGCGATTAGGGACTTGGAGGCGCACTGTCGCGGGCTGCAACGGCGAGAGGCTATCCGCAGTGGCGGCGTGACTATTCCAGCGAGCCTACGGATGCTTGGCAGAGTCAAAGTGGCGGATTGGCATCAGTGGCTCACCGTGGTGTATACCCTACTGATGGTTGAAGCAGGTGTCGGCACAAAAATGTGTCAATGCGCCTGACACACATCTCGGTCTACCCTTTATAGGAAGAGCAACCAAATCATACCACTCTGGATATAGACGTTTGTACGAAAAGGTCTGCCCTTTTGGCTTCAAACTGAACTGATTCTTCATCATCTCAGTCACCCTAAGCAACAATTCATCATCACTTGAATCTAGATTTCTCTACAATTGTTGATCCATCTGTGGATTAAAGTTTTGGGTACCTTGATACCCCGGATTTGGAATCATATAAAGGGTGTTGTAATCTGTTCCATAATGATATCCTTGTGGAATCTCCATCTATTGGGTCCTCTGCTGACTTGCTACTGGAAGTCTCTGGTTATAAATGTTAGGATCTATATCTCTATGAATCCTTTGAACCGATGGCGCTATTTTTTGAGTCGATGATGGTATTTGGCCTGATGTGCCAAAATTAACCATGTGATTCTGAACCTGCCCCGTTGGCTATTGCACATGCTGCACTAACGATCCAGATTATACTGCATCTGATTAGTAGTAGCACCCTAAACTTACTCAGATGAGCTCTGAACTGCCTAGACATCATCATTACCAGCTGGTGCTGCTTCTTGATGGCTAGTACCGGCTTGATTAGTCCCCTGAGTTGATGGATGTGGAATATTGTAATAAACCGATCCAACTTGATCAATTGGATATCCATGAAACACCTTTTTCATGGTGTTGTGGAATGTGTTCAAGAAAACTGTATTATGGTTCAATATGGCATCATAAACAGATTTGTTTACGACCTCTACAAAGAAATGCCTATCTTCAGCTTCGTCTGTATCTGACTGTCCATGCAATAGAACTCTTGGTAATGGATATTTCTGAACAACTTTATTGTCACGTGTCTTGGCGTAGGACAACAAACACTTATTCTAAAATTCTTCTATAGCTTTGCTAATGACATCTTTATCTTCATCAGGTAGGTCTTTATAAGGCACCATAAGAATGTCACTGTTGTTATAAGTTGCCATGACGATTGTGGTGTCCCACCGGGCATGCTAGAACATGTGTCGGCGCAAAAACATGTCAATGCGCCTGGCACATAGCAAGCCGGAAGGATCTGCTTGATGGAGCAAGGCTGGAGATCCACTTGGCTTCAACTTAGGGCTAGCTGATCCTACGAATTCCTCTCGAAGGTGTGCCAGTCAATTTGACCTACAATTGATAAGAAGAGAAAGTTTATCAGTAATTTAAGGTGGAACATACTGGTTTTACCCAGACAGTTCCAAGTGTGCCGCTACAGGAGCAGCCAGACGGGAAAATCGACTAAATAGCCGATACGGAAAGAAATTGACTGTTTACGGACTGTACAACTCATGGGTTGCGATTGATTTTATGATGACAAGTACAATGCACGTAGACATAAGTAAAATTATCAGCTAGGTGGATATTACCAATGTAAAGCATTGAGCCACCGAATCTAACGAGAAAGGATATAACATATAAACAAATCGACTATCTAGTACAAACGGGTCTACAAACGCTCTGAATCTAATCTGTTATCACCAACAGTGAGGTTCGACTGGATCGATGGCAGCTATGATGATAGTAACAAACTAAATCGAAGAATTTATAAATCCGTCTATAAATTGACAGGTTTTCTGAAAGACATGCTATATCTGTGAAAGCACAGGTGAATCGGTTGAAATAGCCGATTCAAGTAGAAAAAGGGTCATAGGATATGAACAATCGACTATTCAATACAAGCAGACCTATAAACTCCTCAAATCTAACATATTATCTTTAAAAGTGGGGTTTGACCGGATCGATGGCAGCCATAACAAAGATAACAGATTAAACCTTTAAAGAAAATGGGTCTATTCACATTTAATAGGGTCATGAAAACATGCTATGATCGTTAAAGTGCGGGCGATCGGCTATTTAGCCGATGTAGGCATAGCAAACAGTCAAGGTCATGCCTGATCGAAAACAAATCTACCAACTAGCATTCGCCGATCTAAAGTCCCATCAGTGGGGATCGACCGAATCATTACAGCCATAATAGCGAACTATAGACCAGAGTTAACTAGCCAACAAACCTCCTCAAGATCAGATATGCCTTAACCGCGTACTATGCACGATCAAGATCGAAGTAGAACAGCCGATGAAACGTAATCCATCGTTTAAAGTGAGAACCGTTGCAATGTGACAAGATAAACAATGGGTTAAAAGGATGTGAGGCCGATCTAGATAGATCTCAATCGGGCAGGTTGATATTGCTAAAAACTAATGACAGTAAGAACATCAGCAAGATCGGTAACTTAGTGAATCTACCCGAAGGATGCCACCCTTAGGCAGAGCCGATAACTTGACCTTAATCTAATTCTAGCAGTGGCGGTCGAACTTAACCGATGCAGCCGTACTTGAACTAGATAAGGATCGATAACTAGCTTATACTAGAGCTTATAGTGGAGATCGAACTTAGCCGATGCAGCCTTACAAACGGAAGTATAAGCCATGATGGTACTTACAGACAAGCCGGAGGTCGGCCGGACCGATATAGCCTAACTTGTTGAAGAACTTGCCGAGATCTACACTACTCCTACTCCTAAGGGTTGGAGTAAAGCCGACAAAAAGTAATTTGTATTGATTGATTGGATGTCCTCTTACAATAGCCGGGGTCCAATATTTATACCCAGAACCTAAGCATGAATCCTACTCAAGTACGACTCATTACAATTTTTGGTATAAGAGAAAATACTCCTAATTCAAGATAACTTGGACCCCAATCTTTCCCTTTTTTAGAGTCCAACATGTCTTTCCCGATGCCACCGTAGCTTATTGTTGTTATCTGCTGACGTCATCTAAAAAAGCCGATTCCAGTGCCGCATCTGAATCAGCTGATATCGACCCTTATGCAATCGATTCCTTGATGCCACAATCTTGGAAGCTTCGAGTTCCCGCGTTCTTCTTCCCAAATTTTGGTGCAAACACATGCCCCCCAATTTTGGGATAAAATGATTTTATTCTAAAATTTCTATTTATCTCTTCACCATGCCGCAACCGTTTATTCCGAGACATACGCGTGACTCCTGACTTCTCGGTCCGAGTTTTATATAATATCCGAACACTATCATTTCTAACTCACTCGGCCCATTTGCTTTCCCCTTCTTTCTCGAGCAAATCTTCACAGCCAACGCCGCCATCACCAAAGCCTCAACCCTAGCAAATCCTCTGCCCTATCAAGCTTTTATTCAGGCAATCTTCCTGAGATTCAAATCTATTTTTGGCTGCAATGGCGACCAGTGACCAAGTCTCTGAGGTATGCTTTCAAGTTCCTGTTCTCCAAGTATCAGCCGCTACCCTGCATTTCCTTTCTTCTTAAATTTATTTTATCTGGTTTCTAGGAAATGAGGAATGAAATCTTGATTCCATCGGCTGTTGCTCCCAATATCTATTTTCTTTGGCCTATGGGTGACTCTGATCCATTTGACTTTATCCATCAAGAAACCAACCAAATCCCCTTCAAACAATCTGTAGTGGATTTGTCCTCCTAGAACACCAAAACTCCCTTTAGAAACTGGTCCAAAATGCCTAGGTGATGGAGAGACTGGTTTCGTATGGTATCCGGGAAAAAGGCTGGAGATTAGGAGATTTATGACTTGGATCAATGCTTGACACTCTCATTGTCTGAAATGGAGAGGAATGATTCACTCCTGATTTCTACATCTTATTTCTGGTCTAACACCCTGAATGCTTTCGTTTTTGGTCATGGCCCAATGACCATTACTTTGGCTGATGTTTATATGTTGACTGGCCTTAGAATAACTGGATCAATGTAGCCTTATGATTACTTAAGTGCTGGTTCCAAGAAATTAGCCAAAATATCAGACTACATAGGATGGGCAAGCTACATTCTAAACCATATTGGAGACGGATCAACTGTTAGTGAAAGAGAATATGTGGCTTTTCTGAATATGTGGCTAGAAAGATTCATCTTCTACGGGTCATCTTGTGGTCCAACTTACAATCATAAACTCATGGCAGAGCATCTGGCAGTAGGCGTTGAGATTCCTCTTGGCAAATATCTATTGGGATCAACTTACCATTTGATGCATCAGGTGGCCTCTCAGCTGCTAAAGAATAAAGTGGTGCACACCATCAGCGTCCCTTGGTGGCTAATACAAATGTGGTTAAACTTGTATATGCATAAGATTATAAGGCCAAATCTCCAGAATTTGAGCTTTCCCTCCTCCAACTTTGATGAGGAATATAGAGGCGAAGAAGGAAGAACCCATCAGTGCATGAACTATGGTGAAGCCGCATCGGCCATAACAATTGCTATCGATGTTGGCCACCTCTTCAAAAAGTTTTATAGAGGGTTTGATGCAGATATCCTGACTTGGCTACCCTATGATCAGGATGAGAACAATGAGTTGGTCTTCCCATTCAAATTTCGATTCGAATCAGGCTGCTTAGACGAAACGACAACTGCAATCTTCAATTCCTTCATCAAACCTTGTGTTCTTCTAGCTGAATTCTGTCATGGCCGTGGCAAAATGTCTACAGGTTCTTTCCTTCTAGGCAACCTTCCAACCTATGAGTTTTACAACCCTTCTTTTGTAGCTCATCAGTTTGGTCTTGGTCAATTTCCTCCTCAACTGTTCTTCAAGAATATACTGAAGCCAAGAGAAGGTATTAGTGAAGTAATAGAATCCTCTAGAGTCTTTTAACTAGGATTAGATCTTCCTTCCTTTTGCTTGCATGACTGGACAAGAGTCAACTTCTCTTCTAGCCTTTTTGACTCTGGTGGCAAGAATGACACTCCCATCTCTTTTGTGGGTCAGTCTATCCTAGATTCATAGCTCTAGATGGAGAGTTTACTTCTGATAGTGAGGTAACTTACCATTCCTTTTTTTAGAAAAATTATTTGATGAATTCCCTTGTCAATTGTTCTAACAGACCTTTTCAGGACACCAAATTCGATCCCCAAGTTTGGATAGAAAGGGGCACCCTATAGGTTATCAACCACCATGTCCAGCCTCAAGAATAGGATCAACTGCACCTCCACTAAAGAAGCTGATGAAAACTCATGCTGCCTCTACAATTGTAATGTATCAATCTTTAAAACACAAGGCGGCCCAAGGGACAACCCAGAAACCTGTTACTAGGAAAAGACTTTGCAGAATGAGATCATCAGCTACCCAGGTAAAACAATTCATCCTTTCTTTAAAATGATATTCAACTTCTAATCCCCTTTGTTTACAGTTATCGACCATTGTATCTCAATCTGTTCGGGGCGCGGAACTATTGTCCCAGGCATTTAATTCAGCATCAACTAAACCTTCATCAGCCGATCCTTAAAAGGAGCTGATTTTGGTTGAACCAAACGATGCTTCTAAGACTGTAGAAGATGAGAACCTTTCCATTTCAATCCCGGATGTTGCCAAGGTATCTCCTCAAAATTCTTAATTTTATTCAATTTTCACCTTTCTCTGACCATTTACCATGCTAGACACTCCCTGAGGTACATTCACGCAAGAGCAGGAGTCTGACAGTCTCCCTATTGAAAATGATCCTATTAGCATTGAAAATGATCCTGCTGTTGTCGACACCCAGACTGTCTATTCCCCAGTTCAGCACACAACTGATGTTAAGAAAATCATATATCCATTTTAACCTTCTGCAACAATCATGAACTAAAAATCTTCCTTGATGTTTACAGATACTAATGTTGAGAGTTTTGAGCCGATTCAACCAGATACCATTGGTGCATCATCAGCCGTTCTTTCTTCTCAGATGGAAGCTATCTCAGAGAAGGTACCATATTTACTTCATCATTTATCTTATTATCAACTGATTCAATCCTCTTAACAAGATTTCCTTATATATAGGTACTTAATCTTCTATCTCTGAGCTACTCTTTCAACCTTGAAGAGTATCTAGATGAAGATGAAATCAGCTCATCAGCCACCTCTTTTAAAGAAGCTTTATTAGAAGAGACCAAAAATCAGCTAAAGGGTATATTGCCAATGCTTGAGAAGAATATAGCCGATTTGGTCCAAGATGCAGATTCAATGCAAAAAGTCTTCTTAGCCATTAAGGATAATTTATCCCTAGATCTTATCAAAGTCTTATCACCTTTATCCATCATTGAAGATCAAGCCCCAAAGGTAAAAAAGGCTCAAAGGAACTTGTCTAATCATGAAGCTCTATTGGCCAAGAAGAACTCCAATAGACAAGAGGCCAAAGAGCTGACACAGCTGATCGATAATTTAAAGAGCTCCTCCCTCAGGATCGATCCAGAGCTAACACAACTGGAAACCAAGCGTGCAGAACTTGAGAAGGAACTGGGGAACGTGAAGGCTTCCATTGATCGCCATAAGTCTAATCTGGCCCAAATACCCAATGCCCTTAAGCAGAAGAAATAGGAACTGTTGACCAAGGTCAGAGAAGGCAAGGCCATCTACAACAATCTTTAGGATATTCCTAGATCAGCCGAAGAAGACAAGCGACAAATCACAAAAGTCGATGCTATCCGGCTAGAAGCATTGAAAACAATCCAAGATATTCTAAACTTGTAATCTGCATATCAACATGTATTTTGTGTAGAACCAGTGATAACCATATTTTCTGTCGCCTTGTTGTATTTCTTGTCTCGGTTAAAGAACCGATTTGAAAATAGTCGATTCCAGACTTCTAACCTTAATCTGATTAAGTCTCAAAACACAGCCTCTATTAAGAGAACCCCTCAACCTTCTATCCTTGGTTATCAACACCGCATTCTCTTTGGCATTAGTGTGGTGACGCTTCGCCTCCTAATAATTGCGGTTGCCTTTCGCACGTCCCGAGACGTCCACCACCTCGCTTCGTGGCTAAAAATACCAGCCAAGTGCTCTGGCCTCGAACACATCTATACTCGCAACTACTCCTGTACCTTTGCACTTCTCCGCCTTCACAAACCCTATAGCAGTTTTCTTCCCCCTTTTCATAGATCCAATCAACCCTATGACCAACGAGGACAACCGAGGCAAACGCACGGCGGAGGAGGTTCCGGAGGAGAACATGCCGGTGAACCAGCGCCTTCATCGTATGAGGTGAGATCAATATCTTCTGCTCATGGCGATGAACTTTTCTAACTTGTTTATAGGTTCATCTTGAATGACAGCCTTCATGCTCTTGTCGGGCCGGCGAGCCCTCCAATGCCCGATCTGATGCTGCCTCTACGCCGGATTCGTCGTCGGACTCCTCCGATTCCTACAACGGCGATGATTCCCGGTGTTTCCTCCGGGAGTGGAGGGCAGCACAGGACCATTATTCCAAGGCAACTCGGGAAAATAGTTAGCTTGAGAACCACCTCGGGGCCTCTCAAGTAGCCCTTCACACCACCGAGGAAGAGACCAGTACCGCTCGGGTGCGGCTGGCCAAATCCGACGCCATGGTGGAGGGTAAGATAGACTCCAAGAACATCTTTACTTTGATTTCTACTGTCTCTATCTTGATAGCTCTTTTGTTTTTGTGATCGCCAGCCCTGACGGTCTGGTGGCGAATGTGGCTACGGCGGCCGTCAACGCCCGGGGCCCCTTCATCAACGCCCGCCTCCACGACGTCCCGGCCCGCGTCTAGGAGATCGCCCTTCATGGTGTTCATCATGGCGCATCGGTGGCGCTGGCCGCGGCGTAAGTCCAGACCGGGTACAAGCTCCATACCATGGAGACCAGTTTCCCGATGGGCGATAGCCCCAAGGAGCACAAGGAGTTGATCGAGGAGTTTGTCGATGTAGCGGAGGCCATCGTGGACGTCACATCCGCTCAGGATGTGATAAACAATGTTTTTGATTAGTTTGTATTTAGGGCAAACTAATCAATAAAATCTCTGTTTTTTCCACGATCATATCTCAGTGTACTTCTGTAATGTCTTTGTATACATCATGATTGTTTCTGTATTTGTTTTTGCTCTATAGGCAATACATCTCGTATCGGCTTTTCCCCTTTGGGTCTATTTTTGAACTAGAGGCGATACCCTTCTGGTACTATCTATTAGAGCCGATGACTGAACAAATCAGCTATCAAGTATTGATCCAAACGCTAGGATAATATTCCTTCAAACATTTTCCATTGATCGCTTCTTGACAGGTTGCACAAGAACTCTTCAGACCAAAGATTAAACAATTAACCGATCTAGGCCCAGCATCTCATTAAGCAAAACAGTCTTTAAATTTCCTTTATTAAATCTATCAACTCTGGCATATACTCAGGATCCAACTTAGCGCTCACGTATGTTGGCCTAGGCTTATCTCTAGGGCCAATGTCTATCTCCTTTAATCCACCGACTGACACGAAGCCATGACCTGGCTTACCACCTATGCCATCTATTGGATCATCCATTAAAACAGACTCTCAGAGCTGATTACTTGGATCGGCTCTCAGCTTTCATCATTGATCTTAATGAAGCCTCCTTCCCATAGCTTGCTAGAAAAACACTCGAAGTCTTCTAGCTCCCAATACATTGGATCAGCTGTTGCGATACTCACAGAATCATCAGCGTGAACCAGCTCAACATCATCTCCATGCCACTGAATCAAGCATTGATGCATGGTCGATGGTACACAATAGTTTGCATGAATCCAATCATGACCAAGGAGTAAACTATATGAACCTTTTTCATCAATGACAAAGAATGTGGTGAGCAAAGTCTTACTTCTGATTGTTAATTCGACGTTCATTGCCCCCTGGTCTTGGATGCATTACCCCCAAAATCCTTAAGCATCATGTCAGTCTCAATCAAATCTCCTAGTCCCTTGCCAAGTTTATGAAAAGTGGTGTAAGGCATAAGATTGATAGAAGCACCTCCATCCACCAGGATCTTGCTCATCGGCTTCCCATCAACAAAACCTTTTACAAATAAAGCCTTTAAGTGTCGATGCTTGACTGGTTTATCAAATATAGCCTGTTGTATCACTGTCAACTTGGCAACTATCTCCTCATACTCTAATTCATCAAAATCTGAATAGACTTCTTGATCTGCTAGAGCCCTAAATTCTGATGGCAATAGAAAAGCCATTTGAATATTAGCCGATGGTTGACCCCTATCGGCTGTTCGTTTGGCATGCCACACTTGAGGTCTATCAGATGCCTGAGCCTGTTCTAGCTCTCTATTCATTAGGCATTGCACCATTCTTTTCTGGCTTCTTGTCAAACCTCTTGGACACCATTGTCCTTCCTGCCAAACATATTCTTCTTCATTATCTTCTTCTCCATGATCAACCCAATTTTGATCAACAACTTGCTTCCCAAGACGATCATGGACACTTATATTTTTTAAGCGCCGATCAATATTATTATGATGACATTCATCTCGAGCATGGATAGACCGGCCATTGGCTTGAGATTGCCTAAACTCCCAATACTGCTCAATACACTCCGGGCAGTTATTTCTGGTAGACAATTTCAAACCTTCATTCCAGTAATGTCTAAAGAAAGGACAATTCCAATGTGATTCAGCTTATTTTCTTTCATACCTCTCTTTCTCCTGTTGACGCTGGTATTCTTTCTCTTCTAGATAGCACTGATAATCCTTCTCCTTCTGCCGTTGCCATTTGTTCAACAAAATTCGAGATGTGACACGTGGCCTTATTTCCCCATCCCTTGACATCTCTCCCTATTCATATTGGCTCTTTTATTGGTCACGATGCCTTCTAATCTCTCTATATTCATCAGCCGATATTTACATCTCGGGATCGACTATTCCAATTTCTCTTGCTCTGGTTGATGTCAGGACCTTAGTCTTTCCTTTGAGCAACTAAGCATCAACCATGTTCTGATCTCTTAGGAAAGGATTATCATCAACTTTCATCTTCCGAGGTGTATCAAATTTGAGCCTTCCTTGCTGAATAGCCCTTTGTATATGTTGCCAGAAAATTCTACACTCATTAGTGGAATGAGAAGTAGCGTTATGAAACTTGTAGAACTTCTTATTCTTCAACTGATCAGGAGGCTACATAACATGATTGACGGGCAACTTGATCTATCCCTTCTCAAGCAAGAAATCAAAGAGCTTGTCTGATTTTGTGACATCGAAATCATAGCTTTCTTCAATTCATTTTCTCTAAGGATTTGGCACCATTACTGTCTTCTTACCCCAATTCCATTCAGCCGCAGCAACCTCTTCTTCTTCTTCTTCATACTCATTGTCATCATCAACTGAATATGGATTACAGGCTTCGGCAATTACGGCGCTCTTTTGGAATCGAGTATCTCTACGCATACTCTGGAATTGGCTATTGAGTGCTCCCACTCGTTGAGCCAACTGACTTAAATTGTCAAACTTTGCCCAAGCAGGTTCTCTCTCTATGTTGGTAATATTCTTTGAACGGCCAAAGTAGCTAGCTGATCATCGGTTAGATTCAATGAGAAGCACAAAATTCAGGTCTCTCGGAATCTCTGAAGAAACTCGGTGCCCGATTCATTAGTTCTCTGCCTTATGATCATCAAATTGGTAATTTTCTTTTCCCCTATCCCAGTGTAAAAATATATATGAAACTTCTTCTCTAGGTTAGCCCAATTGGCAATGGAATTGATTAGTAATGATGAAAACCAAGTGAAGGCTGGTCCTGACAGAGACAAGGAGAAGAAACGAACTCGATGGGCCTCTTCAATGGATGCTTCACCTAACTGTGTAAGATACCGACTGAGATGTTCTATTGTGCTTGTGCTATCTTGGCCAGTGAACTTAGCAAACTCCGGAAGCCTATAATTTGTAGGAAGAGCAACCAAATCATACCACTCTGGATATGGACGTTTGTACGAAAAGGTCTACCCTTTTGGCTTCAAACCGAACTGATTCTTCATCATCTCGATCACCCTAAGCAACAATTCATCAGCACTTAAATCTGGATTTCTCTGCAATTATTGACCCATCTATGGATTAAAGTTTCGGGTACCTTGATACCCCAAATTTGGAATCATATGAAGGGTGTTGTAATCTGTTCTATAATGATATCCTTGTGGAATCTCCATCTATTGGGTCCTCTGCTGACTCGCTACTGGAAGTCTCTAGTTATAAATATTAGGATCTGTATCTCTACGAATCCTTTGAACTGATGGCGCTATTTTTTGAGCCGACTATGGTATTTGGCCTGATGTGCCAAAATTAACCATTTGATTCTGAACCTGCCCCATCAGCTGTTGCACATGCTGCACTGACGATTCAAGATTATACTGCATCTGATTAGTAGTAGCACCCTAAACTTGCTTAGATGAGCTCTGAACTGCCTAGACATCGTCATTACCAGTTGGTGCTGCTTCTTGATGGCTAGTATCGGCTTGATTTTTCCCCTGAGTCGACGGATGTGGAATATTGTAATAAATCGGTCCAACTTGATCAATTAGATATCCATGAAACACCTCTTTCATGGTGTTGTGGAATGTGTTCAAGAAAACTATATTATGGTTCAATATGGCATCATGAACAGATTTGTTTACGGCCTCTATGAAAAAACGCCTATCTTCAACTTCGTCTGTATCATACTGCCCATGCAATAGAACTCTTGGTAGTGGATATTTCTAAACAACTTTATTGTCACATGTCTTGGTGTAGGACAACAAACACTTGTTCTGAAATTCTTCTATAGCTTTGCTGATGACATCTTTATCTTCATCAGGTAGGTCTTCATAAGGCACCATAAGAATGTCACTGTTGTTGTAAGTTGCCACAACAATTGTGGTGTCCCACCGGGCATGCCAGAACATGTGTCGGCATAAAAATGTGTCAATGCGTCTGGCACACAGCAAGCCAGAAGGATCTACTTGATGGAGCAAGGATGGAGATCCGCTTGGTTTCAACGCAGGGCTAGCCGATCCTACGAATTCCTCCCGAAGGAATGACAGTCAATTTGACCTGCAATTGACAAGAAGAGAAAGTTTATCAGTAATTTAAGGTGGAACATGCCGGTTTTACCCAGACAGTTCCAAGTGTGCCGCTACAGGAGCAGCCAGACGGGAAAATTGACTAAATAGCAGATACGCAAAGAAATCGACTGTTTACGGACTGTACAGCTCATGGGTTGCGATTGATTTTATGATGACAAGTACATTGCATGCAGACATAAGTAAAATCATCAGCTATGTGGATATTACCGATGTAAAGCATTGAGCCGCCGAATCTAACGAGAAAGGATATAACATACGAACAAATCAACTATCTTGTATAAACGGGTCTACAAACGTTCTGAATCTAATATATTACCACTAACAGTGAGGTTCGACCGGATCGATGGCAGCTATGATGATAGTAACAAACTAAATCGAATAATCCTTAAAACCGTCTATACATTGATAGGTTTTCTGAAAGACATGCTATATCTGTGAAAGCACAGGCGAATCGGCTAAAATAGAAGATATAAGTATAAAAAGGGTCATAGCATATGAACAATCGACTATTCAATATGAGTAGACCTATAAACTCCTCAAATCTAACATATCGACTATTGCTGAAAACTAATGACAGTAAGAACATCAGCAAGAAGTAATTTGCCGAGATCTACAGTACTCATACTTCTAAGGGTTGATGTAAAGCCGACAAAAAGTAATTTGTATTGGTTGATTAGATGTCCTCTTACAATAGTCAGGGTCCAATATTTATACCCTGAACCTAAGCATGAATCATACTCAAGTACGACTCATTATAATCTTTGGTATAAGAGAAAATACTCCTAATTCAAGATAACTTGGACCCTAATCTTTTCCCTTTTGTAGAGTCCGACATGTCTTTCCCGACGCCAACTGTAGCTTATTGTCGTTATCTACTGATGTCATCTGAAAAGAGCCGATTCCAGTGCCGCATCTGAATCAGCTGATATCGACCCTTATGCAATCGATTCCTTGATGACACAATCTTGGAAGCTTCGAGTTCCCACGTTCTTCTTCCCAAATTTTGGTGAAAACAGTAGGGGAGCGTTGCGATAGTCTGGCCATGTGCGACCGAGCGAAGTGGCAGTGCTCTGCGATGGACACCGACGTGTCACCCCACCGACGATGAGCACCCTGACCAAAATAACACGAGCAACGGATGGAGGGAGTCAAGGCGAACTCAGGGTTATGAGCAGTTGGACTGTTACCACTCCTACAGGCCTTACCACCAACCCTCTTGTCACGGTGGTGCACATGATCGGCGACGAGCACAATCCAAAATTGGCCGTGGCCAGACCACCGTTGGACCCTGCGAGAGTGGGGGCGTCTAGTTAACTTCCTCTGCTTCTTACTGACATGAGGAGATGGGCTAAGAAACCATGGGCTCGGCGAATTTGAATGGCGGGCGTGATGCCCAGGTTGAGGCCATGTCGTTGGGAAAAGCATGCGGGCAAGCTCGAGGGGTAGGGCATGTTAAAGCGGGGCTCTGGTCGATGGTGGCAGAGTGAGCTCATGCACCTAGGTGACGAGACTAGGTGGCTCATCGTGATGCGCTTGAATTGGCGTCGCCTAGCGAGGGCAAATGAGGTAGGCAGGCATCCCATCGCCCCTATGACCGTGCCAACGACCAGACATGGCGGCAGCGGCTTACGCCAAGGGCACGACACGGTAGGTGATACGAGGGGTGAAGCGGACACCATGTTGACCGAGCGACGGTAGCCGCAGCCTCGGCTCGGCACAGCGCACGGCACAGCAGGAGCCAGACTACGGCCAGCCGGGCCGGCCAATGCCAGGCCAAGGCGTTGCAAGGCACCATCCGTGCACACGGCTGATCCGCGGCCGTGACCCGGCCACGGCGTGAGACTGACGCGCACAGCGTCCGCGCGCGCGGTGACCGTGGACTTAGGCCGAGCGGTTACACTCGGTGCCGTGCACGTATTTTAAAGCAAAGCAAAGAATGCCGAACATCTCAACCAAAATCCAACCAATCCAACTATCCTAAAGTCGACACTACCAGCTAGCTAGAGGAGCAATCGTCATGACCCGAGAGCAACTAGAGCGGGGGATAAAAGGATGCCAACCTAGGTTCGTCGCTGGAGTGCCGGTTCACGAACAAAGCGCCAACAAGATAGTTAACAACGCGTTCCAACAAAGTTTGGGCAATTTTTACGAGAGCAATGTGACATCCAACACAACTTCGACCTAAGCCATGCTCAAGCATTCACTTTGATGCAATCAATAATACCAAAACATGCCGCTAATGTTTAAACATTTTTGTTAGAAGTTAAATGTCAAAATAGCATTGTCTTACTACTTTTCCTTACTTAGAAAAGTTAAGGATTCAATTCAAACTAACAGTCATTAACACTTTTGTTACAATTTTTAAAAGGCCTAAACCCTATTAACTGCTACCAACAAGTATTTCATGCGATAGTCCATACCTTATACTAACCCATAGGAGCAAAATATTTAAGCACCATTTAACTATTTTGCTCAATATAATTCGCCAAAAATGGTATTTTACACAATAGTTCAAGTGTTTGCCAACTTACGAAAATAGCTTATCTTAACGTCAAATTTGATTTTTGAGATCCCAAAAGACTAGTTAACAACATCTATTTTCCAAAAGTTAAAGTTGCATTTCCATCTACTAAACTTGTACTTCTATTTTTATTTAAGTACTAAATACAAATTATGTTTGATCCTTGTTCCTAGAAATTGTTTTGAGCCTCACGTGCGTTATAAATTTTTTAAAACCCAAAAAATTGTTAGGCTAATCCTTCTTGGACCTAAATCTTGGTGCTAAGCAAACTCGTAACACCAGGGGTGTTACTAGTTCTGACCGTCGGCGGCCGAGGATGGTGGTGCAGCTTGGCAGCGGCCAACTGCGCCTGCCCTGGGCACGACCGGCGATGGCCCCCTCTCTGGGCGCCTGGCCTAGGCATGGTGGAGGACAGAGCACAGCATGACGCGGCGGGGATGGAGGCGCCACTATAGTTGCCGAGCACGCGCATGAAGCTGGGGGCGGAGACGGAGGCGCTGGTGACTGGGTCCTGCAGCAGCTGCAGTCGGTGGGGCGGCTAGTAACGTACCTTGGCGGAGGATTCCTCTTCTCTGCAGGTGACGGAGGCACCGCAGGGTACGGGGCCGAGGCCCACAGGGGATGGTGGCTGTGGTGCTCCGGAGTGGGCTGCGGCATGAGATAGAGGCGTTGTGGGGGATGGCAGCGGCAGCATGGCGGAATGGGGTGGGCGAATGGCCACACAGCGCGAGGCGGAGTCAGAAATTTTGTTTTTTAATGAGAGAGGCAGATGAAGCAGAGAGGGATGCCTCGTCCAACGGGACAGACATCCGCGTCTAACCGTTTCCGCTTTTGATTTCTATTATACCTTGTTGGATAAGTCTGTTTGACTTCTATAAATATTATACGGTCTCAAACAAAACACTTTTGTAACTAGTTAGTAAGATATGGACATATGGTGTAATGTATGAATGAAGTTTAACATAAGGGAGTTGCTAATAAACAGACGCCTGATTTTATTCTAAAAGTCAATCGACGTGATCCTGTGGTCATCACGCTTTCTTCTTCCTCTCGTTTTTAGCATCAGCATCGCTTGACTCGCTTAGCAGATCGAGCCCCCACCTACCACCGGCCAGGGGCGGAGGCAGGTATTTGGCAAGCTTTGGCAGTCGCCATACCTAAAGTTTGTACAAACTACTTAACATATGTATTATATACTAGTAAATATACATGAAATACATACGTCAATACGTTATACAAGCCGGTATATTGGTTCTTATAAACCCGATCACACCTAAAAAGTATCCCTGCCTCTGCCACTGCCGCCGGCCAACCTCCATCCACACCGGCCTCCTCCGCCTGGCTAGCCTGCTGCCTAACGACATTCCTCTAAGGTTGCCGAGAATGGAAAACGGCAATGACAATCCTCTCCCCAAACTTGACGTTTGAAATGCCTCCAAGATTTTAGGTGACTAAAATCCAGGAGATGTGTTAACATAACTATAGAGTCCTAAAAAGATTTTTGTATTATTCTACTCACAACATCTTCATATAAATTTCGGTATCTATGGTTCTATGTTGATGCTTATGCTGATTTATTGTAATAGGAAAACAATATTCTTTTGCTGAAAAGTACTGCTCAAGTAGTGCTGCAGAACACAGCGTAAAAGATATAGAATATGCTCAACCCAGATGGAGTCATAAACTCAGTAAGCCTGTAAGCGTGTTCGTATGTTTGCTAATTTATTGTAGCATAGCTAATTATATTTTTAGGGGTGACTGGTGGGCAATATGCATGATAAGATGTTCGTTTTGACTTTGTCAATATCAAGATCTACTTAACACTTCAAGCCTCTTATAGGAGTACTAGGATAAATCAGTAGAGTGTGCTGTGTGCTTTCATATGGAGTGTACTATCTCATGAAGAACCATTTATGGTTCACCTTAACTACTTCTTTTATCCACAAATATAGATACTTCTTAGATTTGTTGGACAATTTAAGCGAGAAGGGAAAAGGGTGCATGGACCCTCAATGAAGCATATAAATCAAAGTAGGGTGCAATTAAAACCTGACTATTTAGGGCAACCTATACCATAAATGACATAGTTCAATATAGCCTATTCATGTGGATTAGTGTTACACCCTGTGTGTTTAAGTATTAAAAACTGGACATATCATCATATGCATTGCAAGGCATTGGTCATATTGCAAACTTTGTTATGCATTCACTAAAACAAGTTTACATTTATGTTATAAGTACTGCTTGGTATTGTTTGAATCAAGTTTGAAATCTTTGTATTGATTTGAAATTCCAAAAACCCTGATTTTCAATATTTAAATCCGACCCTGAAAACCCATTTCAAAATCGAAGCACATTTTGGGGTTGAGTTTTAAAGCAAAGTTGTAGAGCTTGTCGAGTTGTACAAAGTTTGTTTTTGGAGTTTTTCAAGTTGTTTAGAAAAATTTGAAGTTATTTAAAAAGGCAAAATTCTTTAAATATCCCCGCTTTGAATTCAAAAGTTCATTTCAAAATGTAGGCCATATTTGGGTATGGTTTCAAAAGCAAAGTTGTAGAGCTTTTGATTTTGAACAACTTTTGTTTTTGGAGATTTTTTAGTTGTTATGAAAATTTGGGGGTAATTTGTGAAATTTGGCGAATGGCAATTCTATAATTTTGATGAACAGTGTTCACCGCTTGAGCTACACCGCCGGCGAGCTTTGGTTTGCTTCCAGTCGCATTGGCACGGTGAAGGCTTCTGCGTGGCTTCTTTGCGCTTCCTTGGTCGCGTTATAAGCCAGCCACCGTCGCCGTTCTTCGCTTTCTCTTCTCCTCTGTTTTTCCAGTCACCGCTGCCGCTGCTCAGTTGAGCCCTCGCCATCGAACCAGCGCCTGCGCAGTCACGGCATAGCGCTAGATAGCTTCGCCTACTCCTTGCGCACCCAGCCAGCTAGCTCTGGTCGATTGATTTCGCCGTGAGTTCGCCATTCGTCGCTTTCTTCCTCGCGGCCGGCAACCTCACCCGAGATTCCGTTTCACCACGGCCAGCCTACTCCGGTGAGCCGTTGGCCTTGATCGGTGTACCTACGGCTTCGTCTCGATGCTGTGGTGCTTAATCCTATGTTGCTTGCTTGTTTTGATCGCTGCAGTCGCCGGTTCTTCCTCACCGATGATCTTTGCTCTGTCGTGATCACCGTGGTCGTCGTCATGCCTCTCTGTTGCATCTCCGACCTCTCTCCTTGCTTCAACGCGTTCGGGGTGAGCTACTGGTGCTTCCTGGATCCTTTGTTTGAGCTCTACTAGTTTCACGTCACCGGCGTAGCGCTGTCGTGCCACCGCGTCCGCCATGGCCGCCGTCGAGCTAGTATAGGGCCGTAATCAGTACAGGTAGAGACGTCAATCGATGTGCCTAGTCTTGGTAATCGTTTTGGTACTTTGACCGTCGCCGTTGGACTCACAGTCGATGAGTTTACGTTGGTCAACGCCGTCGCCGTCGTGGTCAAACGCGCGAGGTTAGGGATGACAGGTGGGACCCGATGTCAGTGACACAACGTTCAAATTGGATTTTTCTATTTTCAGAATTGAATGAATAGTATCTGTTTTTGTTATTTTTGTGTAGATTTATTTAGGGCTCCAAAAATTCTGAAAATATTTGTGTCACTTCTCTGTGATGTGTATTATTTAGGAAAAATATGAAATGTTGATTTTCAGTACTTTTTGAATGTGATAAAAATTGCTCAATTAATTAATAAATGAGTTTTCAGGATTTTTCTAGGCTTATTTATGTATTCAAAAATTATAAAAATTGTTTTGCCACTTAGTTTTCATGTGATGAGCATTTACAAAAATTTTGAGCCTTGGGGGTTTATACAACCTAGTTCATCGCCTTGGGGGTGTCCGGCAATTTTTGTGAAAAAGAAAGATGAGAAGTGACCATCAAGAATAAGTATCCATTACCTCGGATAGATTTACTTTTTGATCAACTGGCTGGAGCCAAAGTTTTCTCCAAGATAGATTTGAGGTCAGGATATCACCAAATCAAGATAAAGCCTGAAGATATTCCCAAAACGGCATTTACCACAAGATATGGATTATATGAATACTTGGTAATGTCTTTTGGTTTGACCAATGCTCTAGCTCATTTCATGTATTTGATGAATTCAGTATTCATGCCTGAGCTAGACAAATTTGTAGCGGTGTTTATTGATGATATTCTAGTATATTTCAAGAATAAGGAAGAACATGCGAAACACCTCAGAATTGTTCTGACTCGCTTGAGGGAACATCAACTATATGCCAAGTTCAGCAAGTGTGATTTTTGGCTTAAGGAAGTATAATTTCTTGGACATATCTTGTCAGCGGAAGGAGTTGCTGTTGATCCAAGCAAAGTGAAGGATGTGATTGATTGTAAACCACCAACCACAGTTCATCAAGTTTGGAGTTTTCTAGGATTGGCGGGGTATTACCGTCGGTTTATTCCAGATTTCTCTAAGGTATCAAAGTCCATAACTGAATTACTAAAGAACCAAGTCAAATTTGCCTGGTCATCTGATTGTGAAGAGGCTTTCCAGACTTTGAAGAGACTGTTGACTACTGCACCAGTATTAGCCCAACCTGATATCGAGAAGTCGTTTGATGTTTATTGTAATGCTTCAGGTATTGGTATTGGATGTGTGTTGATGCAAGAAGGCCGAGTCATTGCTTATGCATCCAGGCAACTTAAGCAACATGAAGAACACTATCCGACTCATGATCTAGAGTTAGCAGCTGTGGTCTATGCTCTGAAGATTTGGTGACATTACCTACTTGGTAATATGTGCCATATTTATACAGACCACAAGAGCTTAAAGTATATCTTTACTCAATCAGAGTTGAATATGCGACAAAGAAGATGGTTAGAGCTGATTAAAGATTATGACTTGGAAGTACATTATCACCCTAGTAAAGCAAATGTGGTAGCAGATGCCCTCAGTCGCAAAAGTTATTGCAATTGCCTAACAGTAAGAACAATGGGTTTGACTTTATGTCAAGAGATGGAGAAGTTGAATGTAGAAGTAATTCAACAAGGTAGTTTAACCAACACAATTGTTGAAGCCACTATTCAAGATCAAGTTATTGCTGCTCAGAAGGAAAACAAGGGTGTAGCCCATATCAAGGAAAGAGTCAGGAATGGAAAGGCGGAATGTTTCAGCATAGATAATGAAGGTGTGCTATGGTTCAAGGATCGTTTGGTAGTACCAAAGGTTCTCGAGTTGCGGCAGTCAATTCTTGAAGAAGCACATGCTACTAGATTATCTATCCATCCGGGAAGCAACAAGATGTACCATGACTTAAAACAAAGGTTTTGGTGGACCAAAATAAAGATAGAAATTGCAAGATATATAGCAAAGTGTGATACTTGTCAGAAAGTGAAAGCTATACATTTGAGGTCTGCTGGAGAATTATAACCATTGCCTATTCCAGCTTGGAAGTGGGAGGACATAAGTATGGACTTTATTGTTGGTCTACCCAAGACATCAAAGGGATTTGACTCAATATGGGTTATTGTAGATCGACTCACCAAGTCAGCACATTTTCTTCCTATCAAGACTATATACCCCACTGTCCAATATGCCAAGATATATTTAGCAAGAATTATGAGTCTCCATGGAATACCAAAGACCATAGTGTCTGATAGGGGTACACAGTTTGTCTCTAGTTTTTGGAAATAATTGCATTCTTCATTGGGTACCAAGCTCCTGTATAGTACAACTTATCATCCGCAGACTAATGGACAGACAGAAAGAGTCAATCAAGTGCTTGAAGATATGTTAAGGTGTTGTGTCCTTAATTATTCCAACAAGTGGGACGAATGCTTACCTTTGGCCGAGTTCTCATATAACAATAGTTATCAGGAAAGCATTAGAAAGGCTCCATTTGAAGCACTCTATGGTCGTAGATGCAGAACATCTTGAGTTGGTCAGAGCCTGGAGAAAGAAGATTCTTTGGAGTTGACCTTGTGGAAGAAACCGAAGACAAGGTTAGGCAAATACAGAGTAACTTAAAGATAGCTCAGTCCCGCCAAAAGATTTATGCGGATAGACAACGGAGACCATTGGTGTTTAACAAAGGAGATTTTGTATATCTGAAAGTATCACTAATGAAAGGAGTTACCCGTTTTGGTGTTAAAGGCAAGTTGGCACCCCGATATATTTGACCATTTCAAATTTTAGAGAGATATGGAAATGTGGCCTATCGCTTGAAATTACCAGAACATTTATCAGTTGTACATGATGTGTTCCATGTGTCTCAGTTGAAGAAGTGTCTCTGAGTGCCTGAGCAGAATGTTGAAGTTGAAGGAGTGGAACTTGAACCAGATCTGACTTGTTCAGAATATCCTATCCGAGTGTTGGATCAGAAAGATCGTGTTACTCGAAGGAGGACAATAAAGTTCTACAAGATACAATGGAATCAACATTCAGAAGAGGAGGCTACTTGGGAATCAGAAGATTACTTGCTAGAAAAGTTTCCAGAATTTCTTACGTCATTATAGAATAGAGTACTGTTAGTTGGGCTCGGTTGTTACAAATTGTGTTTTGTAAAGGAACCTCAGTTGTTTTGTGGATGAGAATTAGATGTTTTTGGATTGACACTTTTCCTTTTCCATTACTTACCCTATGGCTTTGAATCTCGGGGTGAGATTTCTTTTAAGGGGAAGGATTGTAACACCCTGGGTGTTTAAGTATTAAAAACTAGACATATCATCATATGCATTACAAGGCATTGGTCATATTGCAAACTTTGTTATGCATTCACTAAAACAAGTTTACATTTATGTTATAAGTATTGCTTGGTATTGTTTGAATCAAGTTTGAAATCTTTGTATTGATTTGAAATTATGAAAACCCTGATTTTCAATATTTAAATCCGACCCTGAAAACCCATTTCAAAATCAAAGCACATTTTGGGGTTGAGTTTTAAAGCAAAGTTGTAGATCTTGTCGAGTTGTACAAAGTTTGTTTTTGGAGTTTTTTAAGTTGTTTAGAAAAATTTGAAGTTATTTAAAAAGGCAAAATTCTTTAAATATCCCCGCTTTGAATTCAAAAGTTCATTTCAAAATGTACGCCGAATTTGGGTATGGTTTCAAAAGCAAAGTTGTAGAGCTTTTGATTTTGAACAACTTTTGTTTTTGGAGATTTTTGAGTTGTTATGAAAATTTGGGAGTAATTTGTGAAATTTGGCGAATGGCAATTCTGTAATTTCGATGAACAGTGTTCGCCGCTTGAGCTACACCACCTGCGAGCTTCGGTTTGCTTCCAGTCGCGCACGTGGCCGTCTGGGCATTGTGTTGGCACGGTGAAGGCTTCCACGTGGCTTCTTTGCGCTTCCTTGGTTGCGTTATAAGCCAGCCACCGTCGTCGTTCTTCGCTTTCTCTTCTCCTCTGTTTTTCCAATCACCGCCGTCGCTGCTCAGTTGAGCCCGCGCCGTCGAACCAGGGCCTGCGCAGTCACGGCATAGCGCTAGATAGCTTCGCCTACTCCTTGCGCACCCAGCCAGCTAGCTCTGGTCGATTGATTTCGCCGTGAGTTCGCCGTTCGTCACTTTTTTCCTCGCGGCCGGCAACCTCACCCGAGATTCCGTTTCACCGCGGCCATCCTACTCCGGTGAGCCGTTGGCCTTGATCGGTGTACCTACGGCTTTGTCTCAATGCTGTGGTGCTTAATCCTATGTTGCTTGCTCGTTTTGATCACTGCAGTCGCCGGTTCTTCCTCACCGACGATCTTTGCTCCGCCGTGATCACCGTGGTCGTCGTCACGCCTCTCCGACCTCTCTCCTTGCTTCAACGCGTTCGGGGTGAGCTACTGGTGCTTCCTGGATCCTTTGTTTGAGCTCTACTGGTTTCACGTCGCCGGCATAGCGCTGCCGTGCACCGCGTCCGCCATGGCCGCCATCGAGCTAGTATAGGGCCGTAATCAGTACAGGTAGGGACGTCAATCGATGCGCCTAGTCTTGGTGATCGTTTTGGTACTTTGACCGTCGCCGTTGGACTCACCGTCGATAAGTTTACGTCGGTCAGCGCCGTCGCCGTCGTGGTCAAACGCGCGAGGTTAGGGATGACAGGTGGGACCCGATGTCAGTGACACAGCGTTCAAATTGGATTTTTCTATTTTCAGAATTGAATGAATAGTATCTGTTTTTGTTATTTTTGTGTAGATTTATTTGGAGCACCAAAAATTCTGAAAATTTTTGTGTGACTTCTCTGTGATGTGTATTATTTAGGAAAAATATGAAATATTGATTTTCAGTAATGTTTGAATGTGATAAAAATTGCTCAATTAATTAATAAATGAGTTTCCAGGATTTTTCTAGGCTTATTTATGTATTCAAAAATTATGAAAATTGTTTTACCATTTAGTTTTCATGTGATGAGCATTTACAAAAATTTTGAGCTCAATTGGAAAAAGTTGATTTATTTCATAATTATTAATTAATTAATTAATTCTTAAAAGCGAATAGTAACCTTTAGTGATTTAGGTTTTGTTTGAGTTTTTGATTACGTGATGTCCTTGGGTCATTAGTTGGTGATGATCCTTGGCAATTGTTGTGAGTGTTGCGAAAATGGTTTAGTTAGTTTAACTTGTAACGGTACCGCGAAGGAAAGTTGTATTCAAGTTGTTAATTTTGCATCCATCATCGAGCATCATGTTTCGTATTCCGCATCATGTTAAACATGGCATTGTTACTACATGTAGTGAACGAAGGTGAACACGTGGTAGTTAATCAAGTAGTTGAGGAAGTTGATCCGTCTGTGGTGGTTGGTGTTGATATCGGTGGAACGACTCCGGACCCGGACTTTTCCGTCAACGAAGGCAAGCCCCGGATGCATACAACCCTACCTTGTATTTTACAATTGATTTTGCTTTTACTTCTTTTTACTGCATTAAGTGATTAGGAGTCAAGTGAAAACCAAATTTGTACATTACCAACCTTGTTATTCCATATTTACCATATTACTAGTTTTAAATTCGTATATGCTTAGTTTTGCTTAGCTATGCTTAGAACGATGAAAGTCGGGTGATTACCTGTCACCTACGAACTTTAAATGGAACTTTGGTTAATTATGTTAACATGTGATATGGGAATGTGGAGTAATAAATCTAGACCGGGCGGACTCGGTGTGTGAGAGCCACAAGACATGGAGGTCTTGTGAGCGGGTTCTTTCCGCCTGTGTCGATTAAGGTCCGTCCGTTGTTGAATTGTATGAGGTGAGATTTTGTAGTACTAACCACATACTCCGGTAAGCCTTAACTTGGCTATTCTATTATGAGAATGGCTACTCGCGCACTGGGAGTGGAGAGATGGCGGGAATAGCGTGTACCCACGTGGCAATGGGCTGGATTGGTGGTGTACTATATTCTCGGGTGGCGCGGACCCGTTCTTGTTTTAGAGGATCTTAGGGTAGGTTGGTATATGTAGGTCAGGGACCTGTATATGTCGTGTGGTCTGGAATTCCCAGCTGGGTTTTTAATCAGTTCGAATCGTCGTTGCTCCTCGGTTATAGAGACTCAACTCACTGTTCATCATCGTAGTAATTAATATCTGGAACTTGAGGATGGTCTGTGAAGGTGTTGGTTATGAAGTTTCATGATCTCATTGCGGATCGTGTCAGCTTTGTATATGATCTTATGAAGTTTTAAATGTTGATATAAAGAATTTTGTTAAAAAGCTTTTACGCAAAAGAACTTTGATTATTGCTAAAGCCATACCTTGAATCCCTGAGCCTGCATTCTTAAGTTCTATCAGTTTTTATTTTCGGTTAAGTCTTGTTGAGTACTTTTGTACTTAGGGTTCGTTGACCCTTGTTGCAGGTGAGGTTCATGAGCAGATCTGTTTTGGATCGTGCTGCATGACTGTTGTTCAGTGCGATGACGATAAGTAGATGTGTGGCCCTTAGGCAGGGCAGCTTTATTTGGGTGTGTTGTAATATATTATAATGCCACTCCACTATTTTTGTTTGTATTAATATCGAACTTAGTTATATGGTTTGAAACAAATGGTTTGTAAACTATGTTATTGTAAGACTTCCGCTGTTTTTACTCTGATGTATCTATTTGAATAAACTGTTGTGATACTGCAATGACTCTGTAATGTGATCCTGATTGGAAATCGTGGATGATTCGGGGTTCCCCGAGGACACCCGACAGTCTTCTTAAATTACCGGGAACGAATGCATAGATGTCAAAGGTCGTTGGACAGTGACAGGTGCATGTGGGCCCTATAATTTAGGAGGTTCTGCCACAATTAGGCTACAAGTCCTCTCACATATGGAAAAATTTCTTGGATTGATGGTGTAGATTTTAACCATTGTAGCATAACATTTCTTATATATCTATAGTTTAATTTACCACCAAACGACAAGTGTCTCATTTAAAACAAATCGCCCACGTTTAAATGGTATTCGCCATCCATAATCCCACTTTACCTCGCCCCTCTTATAATTTAAAGCTAGAAGCATACCCCGTGCATTGCCGTAGGAATTGTGGATGATTTAGAATGAAATTAGACTACGCATGATTATTTATATAAAGGGATAAACTATTATGAACTATCGTTAGTGGATGACATGACACGCTGATGTGGATAGCTAAAGGTATGTTAGTGGATGATGTGTTTCGTAAATGTGGATATCACAATTGTATGTGCTAGTGAGTTATAATTATATGTGTTAGTATGTGCTAGTGAGTTATAATTGTATATACCATAAATGACATTTTTCAACTCGGCATCACGCTCTACAATGGCATGACCCGATGCCCGAGTCTTCTCTCCTAATTCAGCATCGGTGAAACCCAACGTTGTGGGTAGTTTAAGAGGTATAGATAATGAGAGACCACGTGGCGTATAATTTGGCACATGATGTTAGCAATGTCAAAACTGGCACCTTGGATGTGCTTAAATAGTACTCCAATCCAAAAATTACAAGTAGTAGACTTTTCTAGATAGTCCCCCTGTTTTTACATGGCGTATTAGATTTATTCTAAGTCTAACACTTCTAAATTTGATCATCAATTTCAAAAAAAAATCGATATAGTTCTACAACATGTGATGAAAGTATCTCTCATAGTAAATCTAAAGACATAAATATTATATTGTTAACCTATACAATTTTTTGAAATTTCAAAGTAAAAAATACATGACTTAGAGCAACTTCAATAGTTCCAAAAAAACAATTGGTAAATCAATGAGTTTTCCAAGTGCGTAAAAAAAGTTAGGAGCATATTTGTTAGGTTCCTCCAATAGTTTTCAAAATCTCGCCCCTAAAATATACAAGACAATTTTTGCATCAGGAATCCTGAACTATTTTCAAATCACCCAAACCACTTTTATACTTTATACAAGACAATTTTTGCATCAGGAATCCCGAACTATTTTCAAATCACCCCAACCACTTTTATATTTTCTTTCTCTCTTGTATATTTGCATTGGAAACCATGTCCTACTCATTATTCTTCCTCACATCCTCCCACCTTCGATTGGTCAATCGATGCGCACGCGTATATTTTCACCTAATTAGATCAATTTTCCCAAGTGCGGAAAGATTAGGAGTTGAGATAGTGAGTTGTTGGAGGGCATTTTTTTATTCTTGCCAGAAAAATTAAGATTAAGAGTGCGTTCTGGAAACTCTTGGGCATGCTCTTAGGACAGACCTAATACGATACGAAAAAACAAAAGTACATAGCTTTTACTATTTATTTAGACAGAGTATATATCTAAATGCATAGAATAGCTAAGCTATGCATTTAGAAAAACTCAGAACGACTTATAATTTGAAACGCTATAATTTTGAATCATTACCCTTCGAGTCGTTAATCACCATACTAGCATCGAACAGTAGGCCAAAATTTAGCAAATCATCCTATGATTATCTTACATTCATTTTGCGAGAAATGTTGAGATCCTTACACCGTCATATAATGATACAAGGTCTATAACAAAGCCTGGAATGTGTTGAAATCAGACATCTAATGACATATTGTCTATTACAATGTACGGTTATCTTACACGTGTAAGCAACTAAATTAGCTCTATGCACTGGCCAGATTCGTTAAAAAATTAATTAGGCAGGTTTAGAAAAATCGTCCCACTATTTTATGGTTGTATTTGGTTCGGCTTCTAAAAAGTACTTTTGTCGTAAAAAAATAGATAGCCAACTAAACAGGAAGGACCAGAAACCGCTTTTTCAATACAGCACCTTGAACCTTGACTTTGTCTTTTATTTTTCAGGTTATCGATTTACAACTGTTTGAAAAGAGACAAAGAGAAATGGTAGGCTTTATAGTTGTTTTAATCAAACAACTTACAACTTTTTCGCAACAGATAATTTACAGTACCTCATTCACAACTCACAGCTCATAACAGCTTTTTCATACCCTATATCTATCAATTCCGTGGAGCATGTGTGCCTCAGCCTGCACTACCATGTAAATTTAATCCACCCCAAAAGTCAGGGTGTGAAAACCATAAAATGGTCCAAGAATAAACAAAAATGTTGTTCGTGATTTTTATTCTTCACGCTGAGGCATGTGTCCTAAAAAATATTCCAAAACTAAATATCTATACATAAACTTTGAGAAAATGTGAGCTAAATATGAGAGAAATTTACGTGTGGAAAATACCTAGAGTGACTTTCCGAAAATGTGAGCTAAATATGAGAGAAATTTACGTGTGGAAAATACCTAGAGTGACTTTCCTCAAAATATATGCCTTCCAAAGGGGCATTTTTCTATCTTGTCTTGTTTTAGGATTTAGGAGTAGCCAGCAGTCAGCAGAGCCAGCAGCAGCAGCCAGGCTAGTCCAGAAACAGGGGCCCACACGTTCCGCTGGCCCAGTAGTCCAGCAGATCAGCACTGCTGTTTCCATTAGGAAAACCACACGGGGCCCAGGTGCACATGAGAGGGGAAAGGCTACGGGTATTTGGCTTGTTTAGCCTTATTCGTTGGGACTTGTCTGACTTATACGTCATAATTTTTTAGTTAATAAATTATATTTTTTTTCTTATATCAAATTAGTGAACAGTATTTTCAGTGATAGCATATCAGCGAAACAAGTCTAAACGAAAAGTATCTGGAAAAGGTGGACGCGCAACCCGTACCCGCCAACGTGGGCACCAGTTACTGGTCCAGGCCCATCCAGCCATCCGTATTAAACCCAGGCTACCCTCGCGGTGTACGCGCAGAATTTCTTCTTTTTGTCAAAGAACACGCAGATTTTTTTTTTTTTGATTCAAGAACGCGCAGAATTTTTGCAGGCATACATTATTGTAGAAACCGTTGCATAAAGGTTTGTCGTTTCGCAACTAGCCCCACGTTTCCAGAAAAATTTAGTACGGGAAACATGCTTCTATTATTTTTTTTCTAATAACTACTCTTTCCGTTTCAAATTATAAGTCGCTTTTGACTTTTTTTCATTCATTTATATGTATCTAGACATATTATTTATCTAGATGCATAGCAAAATGGATGTACCAAAAAAATAAAAGTGACTTATAATTTAAAACGGAGGTGTTTACACCAAAATTTGGAAGAAGAGTCGCAGGGACTCGAAAGTTCCTAAGATCATGTCATCAAGGAATCAATTGCGTGCAGATCGGAACCAGTTGATTCGGATGCAAAAACTGGAATCGGCTTTCTTCAGATAGCACCAGCAGATAACGACCAAGGATACGTTCGGTGCCAAGACGAGACATATTGGACTCTACAAAAAGGGAAAGATTAGAGTCTAAGTTATCTTAAATTAGGAATGTTTTTTTAGGGTCAAAAATTGTGATGAGTCGTGCTTAGACATGAGTCATGCGTAGGCCCCGGGTATAAATATCAAGCCCCGGCTATTGTAAAAGAAGACAACAATCAATCCAATATACAAGTTATTTACTTTTTCGGCTCCGGCCACCCCTTAGGAGTAGAGTAGAGTAGATCTCGGTGAGTTCTTCAGCAAGTACGGCTGCATCGATCTGGTCGACCTCCACTGCTTGTTGTAAGTACTGTCATGGCTTATACCTCTGTTCGTACGGCTGCATCGATCCGGTCGACCTCCACTGCGACTCTGGTATAAGTTAGTTATCGATTCTTGTCTAGTTTCAAGTATGGCGGCATCGATCCGGTCGACCCCCACTCATGAACTAGATCAAGGTCAAGTTATCAGCTCTACCTTAGAATGGCAGTCTTTGGTAGATTCATTAAGTTACCGATATTACTTATTGCTTTTATTATTTATCTAAATTACAGCAATATCACTCTGCCCAATTGAGATTGATCTAGATCGGCCTTATATCTTATTTAGCCCATCGTTTGTTAATCTGAAACTTATCTAATCTATACATTAAACGATGAGTTACGTTTTATCGGCTGTTTTACATCAATCTTGATCGTGCATAGCGTGCGGTTAAAGCATGTTGCGTCTTAAGTAGATTTATTGGCTACCGAGAACCGTTCCCTGGCCCGTTATCATGTCCTGTGTGATTCTGCCTCATACCCCACTATTAGCACCGTAGAGTGGGGACTGTTATTTGATAGATTTATTCCTGATAAGACATGACTTTAGTTGTGTGTTATGCCTGAATCGGCTATTTTAGCCGATATCGAGTACTTTCACGAACAGTTCACATCACGAGACCGTTAAAGTAAAGATATGTTAGCCCCATGATCTTATTATTGTATTACGGCCTGCATGTTTCTGCCTCATGCCCCACTGATATTAGTAATGAGTTAGGGTCATCGAGTCTATCGTTATGTCTACGGCCTGCATGATTCTGCCTCATGCCCCACTGGTCATAGCGATAGATGAGATCTAACATGCTCATTAGATTTATCTTTATCAAACGGTTAAATGATGTTGAATTGTTTCTTTATATAAAAATGGGTTCAGTTACTTGTAATCATTGGCTCAGTATAAACCGATCATTGTTGACATCTTATTGCCATTTATTAATATTTGTTTAAATAGTGACATTTATCTTGAATGATAACCGATTCTTCTTATGCAACCCAATGAGCTTTAACCAATCTATTCTCATGAATATGCTGGAATCGACTATTTAGTCGATCTCCTTTCATATTGGCTCTCATAGCCGCACATTCGGGACTGTCTAGCAACACCGGCAAGTTCTGCCCTTAATTACTGATGAACTTTCTCTCCTTGTTAATTACAGGGTCAAATTGACTGGCACGTCTCAGGAGGAGTGTGCAGGATCGACCACCCCAGTGCGAAAGCTAGGCGGATCTACAGCTCCATCGAGCAGACCCTTCTGGCTTGCTGCGTGTGTCCTCGGCACGGGACGAAAATTCTATGTCGACACACGTTTCTGGCACGCCCGGTGGGACCTCACAATCGTCATAGCGGTTCACAACAACAATGATATCCTTATGCTGTATTATGAAGATCTACCTGATGGGGATAAGGGTATCATCAGCAAAGCTACAGAAGAGTTTCAGAATAAATATTTGTTGTCCTACACCAAAACACGTGACAACACAATTGTTCAGAAATTTCCACTATCAAGAGTTCTATTACACGGGCAGACAGATACAACTGAAGCTGAAGACAGGCGTTTCTTTAAGGAGGTTGTAGACAAATCTATTCGTGATGCCATGTCAAGCCATAATGAAGCTTTCGTGGATATATTCCACACCGCCATGAGAGAGGCGATTCATGGATTTTTGGTTGGTCAAGGTGGGCCGGCTTATTACAACATTTTAGATCCATCGACCCAAGGGACCAATCAA
The DNA here is from genome assembly GCA_904845875.1 of Miscanthus lutarioriparius. Classification (NCBI taxonomy): domain Eukaryota; kingdom Viridiplantae; phylum Streptophyta; class Magnoliopsida; order Poales; family Poaceae; genus Miscanthus; species Miscanthus lutarioriparius. The sequence goes on along the minus strand of CAJGYO010000019.1, from coordinate 23,845,330 downwards.
GTCGGTACCAGCCATTAAGAAGCAGCACCAGCTAGTAGTGGTGATGTCCAGACAGTTCAGGGTTCATCTGAACAAACTCAAGGAACTACTGCAAATCAGACACAACACAATCCTGGACCATTAGTACAACATGTGCAATAGCCGACGGGGCAAAGTCAGAACTAGGTGATCAATTTTGGCACATCAGGCCACATATCATCGTCGGCTCAAAAAATAGCACCATCAATTCAAAGGATCCGTAGAGATATAGATCCTTATGTCTATAATCAGAGACTTCAAGCAGCAAGCCAGCAAAGGACCCAGCAGATTGAGATTCCACAACGGTATCACTATGGCATGGATTATAACACCCTTCATATGATACCAAATCTAGGATATCAAGGCACATGAGATTTCAATCCATAGATGGGTCAGCAGGTGCAGAGAAATCTAAATCCGCAAGCTGATGAATTATTGTTGAGGGTGACCGAGATGATGAAGAATCAGTTTGGTCTGAAGCCAAAAGGGCTGACCTTTTCGTACAAATGCCCATATCCAGAATGGTATGATTTGGTCGCTCTTCCAACAAATTATATGCTCCTAGAATTCGCTAAGTTCACTAGCCAAGACAGTACAAGCACGATAGAACATATCAGTTGGTATCTTACACAATTGGACAAAGCGTCAGTTGAGGATGCTCATCGAGTTCATTTCTTCTCTCTGTCCTTATTAGGGCCAGGTTTCACTTGGTTTTCATCATTGCTAGTCAATTCCATTGCCAATTGAGCTGACTTGGAGAAGAAGTTTCATACATTTTTTTACACTAGGACTGGAGAAAAGAAGATTACCGATCTGACAACTATAAGATAGAAGACTAATGAATCGGGCACTGTATTTCTTCAGAGGTTTCGAGATACCAAAAACTTGTGCTTCTCCTTAAACTTGGCCAATAATCAATTAGCTGCTCTAGCTGTTCAAGGAATGCTACCAATGTGGAAAGAAAAGCTGTTGGGACAAGAATTTGACAACTTGGGTCAATTGGCTCAGCGAGTAGCAGCGCTCAATAGCCAATTCCAGAGCATGCGCAGAGATACCCGGTTCTAGAAGAGTACCACAGTAGCCGAAGCTTATGATCCATACTCAATCGATGACGGCTATGAAGATGAAGAAGAAGAGGTTGCTGTGGCTGAATGGAATTGGGATAAGAAGACAATGATGGTGCCCAATCCTTAGAGAAGAGGAGTCGAGGAAAGCTATGACTTTGATGTCACCAAATCAGATAAGCTCTTCGATTTCTTACTTGAGAAATGGCAGATCAAGTTGCCCGATGGTCATATCATGTTGCCCCCTGATCAGTTGAAGAATAAGAAGTTCTGCAAGTTCCATAATGCTACTTCTCATTCCACTAATGAATATAGAATCTTCAGGCAGCATATACAGAGAGCTATTCAGCAGGGGAGACTCAAATTTGATACGCCTCGGAAAATGAAAGTTGATGATAATCCTTTCCCAGGAGATCAAAACATGGTTGATGCTGGGCTATTCAAAGGAAAAACTAAGATCGTAACATCAACCAAATCAAAAGAAGCTGGAACAGTCGATCCCAAGATGCAAATATCGGTTGACGAGTACAAAGAGATTAGAAAACGTTGTGCCGAGCAAAAGAGCCGATACGAGCAGGGGAAGACGTCAAAAGCAGAGACAACAAAGCCGCAGGTCAAATCTTGGATTCTATTGAATAAATGGCAGTGGCAGAAGGAAAAGGATTATCAGTGTTGGTTAAAAGATCAAGCGTACCAGCATCAACTGAAACAAGAGAGGTATGAAAGGGAACAAACCGAATTACATTGGAATTGTCCTTTCTTCAGACATTGCTGGAATGAAGATTTGAAGTTGCCTACCAGACATGACTGTCCAGAATGCAGCAATCAATATCGGGAGTATAGGTAGTCTCAAACCAGCCGCCGGTCTATCCATGTTCAAGACGCATATCATCATAATAACATGGATCGGCGCTTAAAAAATAAAAGTGTTCATGATCAGTTTGGAAAAAGAGTCGTTGATCAGGACTAGGCTGATCGTGAAGAGGAAGGCACTGAAAGAAGATATGTGTGGTAGGAAGGCTAGTGATGCCCAGGAGGTTTAACAAGAAGCCAGAAGAGAAGGGTGCAACGCCTAAGGAATAAAGAGATGTAATAGGATCAGGCATTCGATAAAACTCAAGTGTGGTGTACTAAGAAAATAGCCGATATGAAGCAACCATCGGCTAATATCCAAATGACTTTTCTATTGCCATCGAACTTCAGAGCTCCGGCAGATCAAGAAGTTTATTTGGATTTCGATGAATCAGAATATGAGGAGATAGTTGCCAAGTTGACGGTTGTACAGCAAGCAATATTTGACAAACCAGCCAAACATCGGCACTTAAAAGCGTTATATATGAAAGGTCTTGTCGATGGGAAGCCGATGAACAAGATGTTAGTGGACGGAGGTGCTTCTGTCAATCTTATGCCTTACACTACTTTTCGTAAACTTGGCAAAGGACCAGAAGATCTGATGGAGACTGACATGATGCTTAAGGATTTTGGAGGTAATACGTCTAAGACCCGGGGGGCAATAAACGTCGAACTAACAATTGGAAGCAAGACTCTGCTCACTACATTCTTCATCATCGATGGGAAAGAGTCTTACAGTTTGCTCCTCGATCATGATTGGATTCATGCGAATTGCTGTATACCATCGACCATGCATCAGTGTTTGATTCAATGGCATGGAGATAACGTCAAACTAGTTCGTGCTGATGAGTCCGTAAGCATCACAACAACCGATCCAGTCTTTTAGGAACTAGGAGACTTCGAATGTTTTTCTAGCAAGTCATAGGAAGGAGGCTTCATTAAGATCAGCAATGAAAGCCAACAGCCGATGCAAGCGATCGGCTCTAAAAGTTTATTTTAGTAGAAAAATCATGACTTCACGTCGGCCGATGGATTAAAGGAAAAATAAGCGTTGAGTCTTAGAGATGGGTTTAGGCCGACGTATGTGAATGCTAAGTCAAAGTATAAGTGCGATTCAGAGTTAATGGATTTCTTAAAGAAGTTTCGTTTCGCTTAATAGGACGCTTGACCTAGGTTGATTAATAATTTTGACCTTTGATATGAAAAGTTCTGCGGGGTGTTATCCTAACACTTAATCAACACTTGATAGCCGATTCGTTCTCGGCTCTAATAGCCGGTACCAGGAGGGCATTGCCTCTAGTTTAAAAAAGTAAAAATCTTCAAAGACAATAAAAGCTGATATGATACGTATCGCCTATAGAGCAACGACAAAAAGCAAAAGCAATTATACACAAAGGCATTGCACTAAGGCACATTCATGAAAGATAAGTCTTTGTTCATTGGTTCCCCTAAGTACAATCTAGTCGAAGACTTTGTTCACCACATCTTGAGTGGATGTGATGTCCATGATGGCCTCTGTCGCTGCGGTGAAATCTTCTATCAAATCTTCATGTCCCTCAGGGCCATCGCCAATCAGGAAGCCAACCTCCATGGCGTGGAGATCATGCCAGGTTTGGATCTGTGCCGCAATTAGCGCCACCGATGCGCCATGACGAACACCGTGAAGAGCAATCTCCTATACGTGGGCCGGGATGTCTTGAAGATGAGCGTCAATGAGGGAACCCCTCGCATTGACGGCGTCTGCGGCCGCGTTTGCCGCCAAGTGGAGAGATTCCAGTTGCACCGTTTGAGCTGGCGATTACAGAAGAATATCAAGACGAAGGCGATGGAAACCAGAATAGAAACGCTCATGGAGCTCATCTTACCTGCTACCGCGACGTCAGACTCAGCCAACCGTGCTCGAATGGCGCTGGCCTCCTCCTCAGCCGGATTAAGAGCCGTTTGGAAGACTCCTAGACGAATCTCTAGCTGGCCGTTGTTCCGAATCACCTCAGAATAGCGGTCCTCGGCCGCCCTCCATTCTTGGAAGAAGCGTCGGGCATCATCACCGTCATATGAGTTGGAAGAACCCGACGATGAAGTCGGCGCGGAAGAAGCAGCATCAGTGGATTCACCGGTCCTGGGGAAAGGATGAAGGCTGTCATTCGCAACGAACCTATAGGCGAGTCAGAACAGGTCATCATCATGAACAGAGGTTGTCAATCTCACCTTATGCCTCGAAGACGCTGGTTCATCGACATGTCTTCTGTCGCGAGCTCCTCTGTCGTGCGTTTACCTCGATTATCTTCGCCGGCTATGAGGAATGATTGGATCTACGGAAGAAAGGAAGAAAACCGCTGCAAGATTTTTGGCACGCGAAAGAGAGTGAAGGAACAGTTGCGAATAGATATGTGTTTGAGGCCGAAGCCCTCGGTTGGTATTTGAAGACATGAAGCGAAGAGGCGGATGCCTCGGGACGTGCAAAAGGCAACTACAATTAATAGAAGGTGAAACGCCACTTCACCAATGTCGAAGAGAATGCGGCGCCAGATGACTAAGGATGGAAGATCGAATGGCTCTCTTAATAAAGGTCGTGTTTTCAGACCTAGATAGAATTAAAATCGAGAGCCTGGGATCAGCTATTTTCAAAATCGGTTCTTCAGCCAGAACAAAGGACCTGATCTTCAAAAATGGAAAAGGGAGACAAAACTATGGAGAAGGCTGGGAATGGATTGCCCTTGATGACCAAGAGTAAAGGAGTTGATCGCCTTATGAACTTGTGCATAGACACGATGCAGTTTTTCCTTGGGAAGTTCAAACTGGATCAAGGTGTGTTATGTTGCAGAGTGATTTATCAGTCGAAGTCTACCAGAATATTATGATGAATAACTTAAAAGACTTGAGTTGACTTCGGCTGCATGCCCTTGAAAAACATTGAACCGAGGTTTGTAAAATATAAAAGGTTGCGATTAAGCAACTCTCTGAAGGAGACTTGGTCTGGAAAGTAAGATTGCCAATCAGGTCAAAAGGCAGTAAATCCGACAAATGGTTACCTAACTGGGAAGAATCTCATCGGATCAAGCGACGTGCGTCGGGTAATATTTGTATTTTGGAAACACCGAAAGGAAAAGAAGGATTCGGCGAAGCAATCGGATAGGGAATATTTAAAGGAATGTTACCCTAACGTTTGGATTAATACTTGATAACCAATTTGCTCGGTTGACAGCTCTAATAGCTGATACCAGAAGGGTATCGCTTCTGGTACGAAAATAAACCCAGAAGGGTAAAAGCCGGTATAATGTGTATCGCCCGCAGGAGCAAAGCAAACATGGACAGAGTAATGCATATAGTATGACAGAGGAATTGTTTGCTAATATCACCTGTTACAAACTAAGGGCCAAAAAACACTTTGGCTATTATATCATCAGCATGGGAAATAAAGGCTACAGAGTTAGCAACACTGAAGAAATCCTCAATCAGGCGTTCATGATCCCTAAGGTGCACTGTAGCTGGGAAGCCGTGGGGAAGGAACCAAAGCTCGTGGCCAGAATGGACTTGCGCAGAAGCCAATGCCATGATAGCACCATGGCGAACGCCATGCAAAGCGACCTCTCTGACATGGTTTGGGACGTCGTATAGGCGAACCACCGGGACGGCGCCTCTGGCGTTGACAAATCCCGCTGCGTGCTCTGCAGCCAATCGGAGGCTCTCCAATTGAGTAGACAAATCTAAAAGATTCAAAGGAAAGATGATCAGAGTCTTGAAGATGAAACTGGAAGGAAGCAGAAGATATAACAGAAGTCTCACTCGTAATTCTGGCCTCGGCCTTAGCCAGCCTACCCTCCACAGAATCAGCCTCGGGAGGTGATCAACATCGAACCATGGCCAGAGCCGATTCTACGAGGGAGAGACATTCATCGAGACTCTAGCCATGCCGATCAATGGAGGCAAGCATATCGTCATTGTCAATCTGCATCCTTTGATAACAAGGGAGCTGGCGATGAGCTGTTAATGAAGAGGACCCTAAAGGCCGAATGGAGTCGGTCCTATTACCTGAGGCAGTGGGGGCACCACGAGTTGTACCCTCCTGACGATGAAGGCGCAGACATGATGATGCAGGTCCGTTGAGGGCCTCCTCGGCGAACTTCTTGCTATTCTTCATGATCTCAAGCCTACGAAGAAGCAAGAACTATACTAAGGACGTGGAAGGTTTGAGGTGAAGCGAGTTGTTTTTTGATCCCCAACCGTGTCCTGTATATATAGCCCGGAAGGTAGAGAGATAGATCTCGCCAGCGGTGTGAAATTGGAATTAGATACGGAAAAGGATCGACGTTTCGAGAATTCAGGGAATAGATAACGAAGAAATAACAGATTTGGACTTATTGCTCTTCCAAATTACAGAATGCCATGGGATAGATGCAAAAGATTTACATTGACCAGCAATCAACCCACCAAGGCCTCTTTGGATTGAAGGAAGTTCGAATCCCCACAGGGCCAAAAGTCATCATAAACCAAGTCACATCGGCCCATTAATAAAATTGCGAGAGGGAAGAAAAAAGCCGCTTGTCTAACAAATGCCCAACTGATTTCTCAAAGCCGCTGGAAAGAAGCTTGTGGCTTTCCCGGTGGGCATTTGATTAAGCAGACAAGGGAAAAGTGTCCATGCATTTTAGCCTTTGCAAACACTAGAACAGCTCTGCGAGCATGGAGAGAAGACCCAGGCGATATCACAAGGATTCTTCTAACTGCAGTAGCTGATTCTCTTGCTCGACAAGGTGCTAAGATGGGAGACACAATCACCCTATGCATAAGAATTCTTCTAGCTGCTCAGATCCTCATAGCAAAAGGATAGACCATGGAGGGTCTAGCGGAGTCAAGAGTACTCGAGGAGGCAGGTAGAGGAGAAACATGGCTGAATTATTGAGTTGCTCTCGCCAGGGTCGAATAGACATTTTATAGCCGGCCTAGGAAGATGAATCCAAATGCCCGTGAAGCAGTGACGCTTTTGTAAAAAGTTTTGAGGCATAGGCTCATGAGTGGACGCAAGCGGCGACAAACAGTGGACCCCAGATCAAGGTTCTCTACCCATGACTGTGGACCAATCAGGGATACAGACATGATAATTTTAGAATAAAATTACTTTTATCCCAAAATTGGGGGGCATGTGTTTACACCAAAATTTAGAAGAAGAGTCACAGGGACTCGAAAGCTCCCAAGATCATGTCATCAAGGAATCAATTGCGTGCAGATCAGAACCAGCTGATTTAGATGTAAAAACTAGAATCGGCTTTCTTCAGATAGCACCAGCGGATAACGACAAAGGATACGTTCGGCGCCAGGACGAGACATATTGGACTCTACAAAAAGAGAAAGATTAGAGTCTAAGTTATCTTAAATTAGGAATGTTTTCTTTAGGGTCAAAATTTATGATGAGTCGTGCTTAGACAGGAGTCATGCGCAGGTCCCGGGTATAAATATCAAGCCCCGGCTATTGTAAAAGAAGACAACAATTAATCCAATATATAAGTTATTTACTTTTTCGGCTGCGGCCACCCTTTAGGAGTAGGAGTAGAGTAGATCTCGGTGAGTTCTTCAGCAAGTACGGCTGCATCGATCCGATCGACCTCCACTGCTTGTTGTAAGTACCGTCATGGCTTATACCTCTGTTCGTACGGTTGCATCGATCCGGTCGACCTCCACTGTGACTCTGGTATAAGTTAGTTATCGATTCTTGTCTAGTTTCAAGTATGGATGCATCGATCCGGTCGACCCCCACTGCATAAACTAGATCAAGGTCAAGTTATCGGCTCTACCTTAGAATTACAGTTTTTGGTAGATTCATTAAGTTACCGATATTGCTTATTGCTTTCATTATTTATCTAAATTACAGCAATATCACTCTGCCCGATTGAGATTGATCTAGATCGGCTTTATATCTTGTTTAGCCCATCGTTTGTTAATCTGAAACTGATCTAATCTATACATTAAACGATGAGTTATGTTTTATCGACTGTTTTACATCAATCTTGATCGTGCATATCGTGCGGTTAAAGCATGTTGCGTCTTGAGTAGATTTATTGGCTAGTGAGAACTGTTCCATGGTCCATTATCATGGCCTGTGTGATTCTGCCTCATACCCCACTGTTAGTACCGTGGAGTGGGGACCGTTATTTGATAGATCTATTCCTAATAAGGCATGACTTTAGCTGTGCGTTATGCCTGAATCGACTGTTTTAGCCGATATCGAGTACTTTCACGAACAGTTCACATCACGAGACCGTTGAAGTAAAGATATGTTAGTCCCCATGATCTTATTATTGTATTACGGCCTGCATGATTCTGTCTCATGCCCCATTGATATTAGTAATGAGTTAGGGTCGTCGAGTCTATCGTTATTTCTACGGCCTGTATGATTCTGCCTCATGTCCCACTAGTCATAGCGATAGATGCGATAGATGAGATCTAACATGCTCATTAGATTTATCTTTATCAAACAATTAAATGATGTTGAATTATTTCTTTATATAAAAAGCGGTTCGGTTACTTATAATCATTGGCTCAGTATAAACCGATCATGGTTGACATCTTATTGTCATTGATTAATATTTATTTAAATAATGACATTTATCCTGAATGATAACCGATTCTTCTTATGCAACTCAACGAGCTTTAACCGATCTATTCTCATGAATATGCTGGAATCGACTATTTAGTCGATCTCCATTCATATCGGCTCTCATAGCTGCACGTTCGGGACTGTCTGGCAACACCGGCAAGTTCTGTCCTTAATTACCGATGAACTTTCTCTCCTTGACAATTACAGGGTCAAATTTACTGGCACGTCTCGGGAGGAGTGCGCAGGATCGTCCACCCCTGTGCTGAAGCTAGGCGGATCAACAGCTCCATCGAGCAGACCCTTCCGGCTTGCTGCGTGTGTCCTCGGCATGGGACGAAAATTCTGTGTCGACAAGAGGGAGTAGTTGTTAATAAATACCTAAATGTTCCAAAGTGGAACACAGCAAACGTGCCACAGTACGGTAACGTGGTATCCAAAAATCGCAATTTGCATGACAAATGAAATATCAACTCATTGCTTTTTTAAAACCATGCTTGCAGTGTTTTTTAGCAAATATAATTGATAAAACACATCGTCGTGACCTCACATGGGATTTAACATAGTCTGAATGACCCTACATGGCTCATAGGAATTACAAACTCACAATATATCCTTTGTTTTATCTCAAAAGTACAGCTTAAGACAACTACTTCTTTTGTCCTTGTTTTTGGCATCCTTGTTTCCCAAAGGCTTCTCATCAACCTTGTGTGGCTACTCCACAGCTTCACCATCAATGTCATATGGATGGTTATGATCCTAGTATCATGGAGAAACAAACGTGCAATAGAGTGGCAGGGTGGAATGTAAAGGTTTATGGGAAGGAAGTAGGAGAGGAGTGTGCCGAGATGATCACATCACAGTGTGGAAACCAAAAAAAAAAGGAAATGCGAGAGGATTGCCATATGGGTTTGTTTTCTCTAGACCGTCGGGAAATAAATTCATAGAGAAACTACTATTTTTTAAGTAGAAAGAATTAGGAAATCTATAGAATTGTTATCCATGCATTTGGGGCTCTGGCAATAATTCCTAACCGTCTTACAATAAGCTTCCAAATTTGTTCTAATCAAAATTTGATTGTTTATAGAGTGGAAGTGCCCGGGCGGACTAGTTTCAAGTGAAACTACAGATTGGCCTCGACTTTTAATTAGAGTCTCGCAAACCACTTCAATCTTTCAGAGAATATATGACACAAACCACACACAAGGGATATTTTTCTTACGAGGCCAAGGACTCAAAATATGGAAAAAAAAATGGATCCAATCTATTGAGTCAAGGTGCTTTAAAGAAATGGACAATTTTTATTTTACGAAAATGGACAAACATTTAGATCATTATTGCCTTGAATATAAAGTCCACGCCCCAATATATAATTAAAGACTTATTTTCTATTTAACGTGTACTCTCTCCGTTCTAAAATAAGTGAAGTTTTTTTTACTTTGAGACTTCTTGTTTGATCGTTCGTTTTATTCAAAAATTTGTATAAATATTATTTATTTTGTTATGACATATTCAATCGTTGGAGATACTTTAATACTGACTTATTTATTTTATTATTTACATAAAAAATTAAATAAGATGAACGGTCAAAAAAAGTGTAAAAATAAAAAATGTTACTTATTTTAGGACGAGGGAAGTACTACGTTGATCAGTATAAAAAAAATTTCTCAACAACCAAGCATTCGTGCTTCCTAGCAAAAGTTGGTAAATATAATATTTTCAGGTGCCAGCTCAAATACGCTCCTTTTGGGCTAAACTAGAATACAGAAATTTACAGAGGGGGCTAGGTGAAATTTCCTCTTCAACGGCCCCTTGTCTTCTCCGTTTGTTCATTTGGCGTGGCCTCCTCCCTTGGCCCCCTATTAAACCACCGAGCTGGGCGCCTCCCCGTGGCGCTCGCGGCCGCATTAGAGCGGAGATCGAGAGACAAGAGAGGGGGAAGGCGGCGGCTCGCCGGCTTAAGCCTTCTCTCCCTACGTCGCCTCCTCCCTATCCTTCTCTAGGAACCGCTTCTTCCTCCTGGTACGCCTGAAAACCTCCCTCGTGTCCTGATGACTCGCCCGCGTACCGCGTTAGATTTGGATTGTCTGCGTTTTCCAATCTGAACCACGATTTTGAGATCCAGAAGTTCTTGGCTGAGATCCTGGCATTTGGGACTTCCTGACGGGAATCTCTGTTGTTTTCAGAATGGAGACGTCGACGCCGCCCAATGCCGCCGCTCCGCCGGCGCAGCCACGGAGGCGGCTGCCGGACTTCCTGCAGTCAGTGCGGCTCAAGTATGTGAAGCTGGGGTACCACTACCTCATCTCCCACGGGATGTACCTGCTGCTGTTGCCGCTGATGGCGCTCGTCGCCGTGCAGCTCTCCACCGTCTCCCCGCGCGACCTCGCCGACCTGTGGGAGCAGCTCCGCTTCAACCTCCTCTCCGTCGTCGCCTGCTCCACGCTGCTCGTCTTCCTCTCCACCGTCTACTTCCTCACCCGCCCGCGCCCCGTGTACCTGCTCGACTTCGCCTGCTACAAGCCGGAGCCGGAGCGCAAGTGCACGCGCCAGACCTTCATGCACTGCTCCAAGCTCACCGGATCCTTCACGGACGAGAACCTCGAATTCCAGCGCAAGATCCTCGAGCGCTCCGGCCTCGGCGAGGACACCTACTTTCCCGCCGCCGTGCTCCGGGTGCCCCCCAACCCGTGCATGGACGAGGCGCGCAAGGAGGCGCGCGCCGTCATGTTCGGCGCCATCGACCAGCTGCTCGACAAGACCGGGATCAGGCCCAAGGACATTGGCGTCCTGGTGGTCAACTGCAGCCTGTTCACCCCGACGCCGTCGCTGTCAGCCATGGTGGTGAACCATTACAAGCTGAGGGGGAATATCGTGAGCTACAACCTCGGCGGGATGGGCTGCAGCGCCGGGCTGCTGTCCATTGACCTCGCCCAGGATCTACTGCAGGTGCACCCCAACTCTTACGCGCTGGTCGTCAGCATGGAGAACATCACGCTGAATTGGTATTTCGGGAACAACCGGTCCATGCTTGTGTCGAATTGCCTGTTCCGGATGGGTGGCGCGGCCATCCTGCTCTCGAACAGGCGGTCTGACAGGCGGAGGTCCAAGTATGAGCTGGTGCACACGGTGCGCACGCACAAGGGCGCTGACGACAAGTGCTTCGGCTGCGTGACGCAGGAGGAAGATGAGATTGGCAAGATTGGCGTGTCGCTGTCCAAGGACCTCATGGCGGTGGCCGGAGACGCGCTTAAGACCAACATCACCACGCTGGGGCCGTTGGTGCTCCCGTTATCAGAGCAGCTTCTCTTCATGGGCACATTGATTGCCAAGAAGGTGCTCAAGATGAAGATCAAGCAGTACATCCCCGACTTCAAGCTGGCTTTCGAGCACTTCTGCATCCACGCCGGTGGCCGTGCTGTGCTGGATAAGCTGGAGAAGAACCTGGAGCTCACCGACTGGCACATGGAGCCATCGAGGATGACCCTGTACAGGTTTGGCAACACATCAAGCAGCTCACTCTGGTACGAGCTGGCATACACTGAGGCGAAGGGTAGGATCAGGAAGCGCGACAGGATCTGGCAGATCGCGTTCGGTTCTGGATTCAAGTGCAACAGCGCCGTCTGGAAGGCGCTCCGGACCGTGAACCCGGCCAAGGAGAAGAGCCCCTGGATGGATGAGATTGACAACTTCCCGGTGGTTGTTCCAAATATTTCAAAGGTTGGCGGCGCCTGAAGAACCCTGGTTCTTCTGATAGAAATAGAAGAGGTAGCTATAGATCTAGCATGTATACTTTGTATATTTGTATTTGGAATAAACAGCGAGTCCTAGAATATTTACTAGTGCGGGATTAACTGATAGAGTGAGAGAGAAGGGTGGAGGAGGTGCAAACCATCGACCGCCTTCGCAGAAGACGGGCTGGCCATCGCAGTGCTCGGAGGAGACTCGGTGGAGGCGCGGCGGTGAAAGGCGGCGGTGCAGTGGCGGCGTTGTTCGCAGTCGTAGGTGCGATCCAGTGGTGGCGGCGAACCTCGTGATGGTGCTTCCCGTCACTGGCTGCGCACCCTTTCTAGATCGGATTAGGGTTATGTCGGTGGGGCAACTGTAGCTCTTTCAACCTCGTGAAGAGAGTCGCCGGCCCCCACCTCCTTTTATAGCGCAGTGTGACGGGGGGCACCAACCATGTAGGGTTGGGCGCCCCCGATCAAGGCGCGGATTCAAGGGCCCAATTGGTTGGAGATCATCTAACAATCTCCCCCTTGATCTCACCTTATGACTTAAACTCAACTTATTTACTTTATCTTGTTCCCATTCCATCACAGATCAGTGCATAGAGTGTGTCTCATCGTCACGGTCAGTTGCCATTAGATTAAACAGTTACAATGCACCTCTCTGTTTTGAAATAGATTCTTAACTAGGCCCTTATTGTCCAGATATCATAGGCTTTCCTTTAAATCCATACCGGCTAAGTGTTCTCTGAACACGCTGGGTGGTAAGTTTTTTGTAAGTGGATCCGCGAGCATCTTTTTTGTTCTTATATGCTCAAGACTAATTATATGATCTCGGACTTTATCTTTCACAACATAATACTTTATGTCAATGTGTTTGGCAGCACCACTTGATTTATTGTTGTGAGCATAACATACTGCTGGATTATTATCGCAGTATAACTTAAGTGGCTTATGTATGTCGTCTACCACTTTCGACCCGGACATGAATTTCTTCAGCCAATTCACCTGTCCTGTGGCCTCATAACATGCTACAAACTCGGCGTACATTGTGGACGATGTAGTGATGGTTTGCTTTGAGCTTTTCCACGATATAGCTCCTCCTACGAGAGTGAATATGTATCCTGACGTGGACTTTCTTTCATCTACCCCATAATCAGAATCTGTATACCCCTCTATGTACAGGGAATCAGATCTTCTGTACGTTAGCATGACACCCTTCGTACCTTGCAGGTAACGCAAAACTTTCTTTACTAATTTTCAGTGTTCTATTCTTGGATTACTCTGATATCTACCAAGCAACCAGGTAATAAATGCTAAGTCAGGGCGAGTACACACTTGATCATACTGTAAACTTCCGACAGCTGAACTATATGGAACCGCTTTCATTTGATCGATCTCATATTGGTTCTTGGGACATTGAAATTCCCCATATCTATCGTCCTTAACTATGGGAGCAGGTAAAGACTTACAATTTTGCATACTGTATTTCTTTAGAACTTTTTCTAAGTATACCTTTTGTGATAATCCTAAAACCCCCTTTTCTTTATCTCGGTGAATCTCTATTCTTAGGACGAACGAAGCTTCACCGAGATCCTTCATATCAAACTTTGAGGACAAGAATTTCTTTATTTCTAGTAATAGATTAACATCACTGCTAGTGAGCAAGATGTCATCCACATACAAGACTAGAAAAATATATTTCCCATTCTTGAACTTTGCATAAACGTAATTGTCCTCTATATTTTCTTGAAACCCAAACTTTCTTATTGTACTATCAAACTTCAAATACCACTGTCTTGAAGCTTGTTTTAATCCGTAAATGGATTTTCTTTAGGCGGCATCCCATACGTTCTTTTCCTTCCACAACAAAACCTTTCGGTTGTGCCATGTAAACATTGTCCTTTAGATCCTCGTTTAGGAACGCCGTCTTTACATCCATCTGATGTAATTCTAAGTCATAATGTGCTACAAGCGCCATTATGATTCTAAAAGAATCCTTACATGAGACTGAAAAAATGTCTCATTGTAATCGATGCCTTCTCTTTACGTGAAGCCTTTCACCACAAGTCGTACTTTAAATATTTCTATATTCCCTTTGGAGTCATGTTTAGTTTTGTAGACCCATTTATAACTTACTGTCTTGGCTCCTTTAGGAATTGTTTCTAAGTTCCAAACACCGTTGATTTTTATTGATTTCATTTCATCTTCCATGGCTTCAAGCCACTTGGATGAGTGAGCGCTTCTCATGGCTTCTTCAAATGAGGTGGGATCACCCTCCATTTGAAATTCCTCACATCCATAAACTTCGTAGTCATCAGGAATGGCTGATCTCCTGACTCTTTGAGACCTTCTAGGGGCCTTGTTAGATGACGCTTGTTCTACATGAGGCTGTTGTTGCTCTCCCTCATGTGTGACAATGGGTTCTAGGGGATCCTGAAGGATAGGTTCCTCATGCTCATTCATTGTTGCCACAGGAGAACTAACAATAGGTGATGTTACTACAGTGTCTTGCACTGTTGGTACAGCAACAACAGGTAGCGTGAAGAATGGCTCCTGGACCATAGGAGTGGGCACGTATACTCGCTTCTCTTCAAAACTAATTTCTTGCACTACCATGCTCCCCCTGATCATATCATCCTCCAAGAAAATAGCATGTCTAGTTTCTACAAACTTCGTTTGTCTGTCAGGACAATATAAGCGATAACCTTTTGACTTTTCTGAATAGCCAATGAAATAGTAACTGACTGTCTTGGAGTCTAGCTTCCCTATGTTTGGGTTAAATACTTTTGTCTCAGATGGACAACCCCACACACGTAAATAGTTAAGTGAGGGTTTGTTAACACTGGATTTTGGTCGACTTCGGAAGATGACAGGTGGACCCGCATACAGGAAGAAGGACATTCGGTAAACAAAACGAGCGGTCGGCTAAATACTTGTGCGGTTGGTTACTTCAGAAGGTGGTGACTCCATTTGGGAAAGCAGAAGATGGCAGGCAAAGCCGATCGAAAAGATGAAAGTTGTAATAATAAAGGACTCTGAGAGTTTAGGGCAAGGAATCGTAGTTTCCAAGTTTGTTTAAGAGTTCCTTTGTAAATCGTAGTCTTTTAGGACTCGTGTTTTGTCTAGGGTATAAATATTGACCCTCGACCATTGTAAAGGGGGTTCACAACCAAATCAATACAACCGCCCCGTGCCAACTTTCGAGAGTCCTTTTGTGTCGTGTGTCATCGAGTTCTTCGAGAGGAGTCATCGATCCGTCGACCTCCGTAAGTTCCGGACAACCTTGTTATCATGTTTAGTATCATGCGGTGGATTTAGACGTGATGCAAGTAGTCTTGTTTGTTTTCAATGATCGTGTGGCGGATCTTTGTTTGACAAGCAAGAAGTCTTTGCTTATGCTTTGTTTATGAGTAGATACCGTGCGGCATGCGTTTGCTCAATATGCTTAGTGAAGGCAAGGCAGTTATCGGCTCTATTAGATACGGCAAAATCTAAATAGTTCATTAAGTTATCCTGTGTTGCATGTTTTAAATATTTTATATATTTGTAAACACATACGCCCAATCTAGATTGATATTGTTCACCTTCTCTTATGGTTTTATTCGTGCTTCAATGATCATTACTTTCGTATTACCTTTGCAAATAGATAACATGCTCGTAATGGCTGAATTATTTTAATCTAGATTGTCACATGTCGTGGGTTCATGCATGTTAATTACGTTTAAGCTTTGATGAAACTAGGTGTCGTGCGGCGAGATGCGGAGTTTTAGATTAGTTTAATCGTGTTTATTTGCACGTTCCTTCTTCATGGACCCTAACTTCTATTTGGATTCTTCGAGTTTGGTTATGCATTAACTCATGATTAATTTCACTTGTTCAAACATGTCTTCCCATGCACATGCATTCGCAATCGGATCTTTACGTATGCTCATCTTACGATTAGTCGAATGGTTTATAAACTTCTTTGGCGTGATAGCTTCCTATAGTCGTATGTCGTTGTAAGTGGCTTCGTGGTCGTGATATATATGGAACTCTCGGTCTCACCCGACATGTTCCGGTTTGGCATTTAACTGTTTTATCCCTTGTTAGTTTTTTTTTCAGGTCAAACCGACCGCACGCTTCCGGATCACGAAGCACCCGGGCACCCAATTGAAGCTACGCTTTCCGGCTTGCTTGTGTGTGTGGGGGCATGGTGAGCGTCACATTTTGTGTCAACACACTTTTTTGTACACTTGGGTGGGACAATCTGTTAGTTCAAGATGGCGTTTGAGATCAACAATGATCATGTTCGGATGTGAGCATGGCGAATTGCCGAGATAATTCTGAGGATTTAGTGCTACAAGCATGTGAGCAATACCAACGGAAGTGTTTGATGTCTTTTTCTAAAAACAAGAGCAATAAAGTGTTTCAAAAGCGGTCAATGCCAAGGGTTCTTCTTCCACATCAAACTGATTATAATCAAGAGGAGGATGCTCGGAAGATGGCAGCCCTGGTTTATAAAGCTATGGGAGAAACCATGACAAACCATCACACGTTTTTTTACGAATACCTTTTCGGGCAATCATGATCAGTACTTTTGGTCCAATGGTTGATAAGTACTTTGAAGAAAATGTTGGCCCGGTCGGTGGACCGACACTTTTCAATGTTCCAAAGCATCAAGAGAAGCTTGCTAGAAAAGAAGGACCATCGATCGCAAATATAGGTGGATTGACTCACCTTTGGAAAGCAATCACATCCCACCTATGGCCAGGTAACATTTGGTACCACAGGAGAAGTGCCACCTTTAGCTTATAGAGTTTCTCCAGCATCAAACAGATTGCAGAAGAATATGTATGGAGATGGGTATCAAGAATTTACTGATTACAATGCTATCAATGCTGTGCCAAATCTAGGGTATAGGAGTGTTTCAGGATTGCCTTCTGGAGTACAAGTACAAGGAAATCAGGATTCAGGCATTGATGTTTTGATGCACAGGATGGCTGATATGATGCAGAATCAGTTCGGCTTGAAGCCAAAAAATCAATCCTATTCATACAAGTCTCCTTACCCAGAGTGGTACAACAGAGTGGCGTTACCTCCAAGGGTGAAGCCTCCAACGGATTTAACCAAGTTTTCTGGTCAAGATGATACTAGTACCATAGAGCACGTCAGTCGGTACTTAATGCAGCTTGGAGAAGCTGCTTTAGATGAAGCTTGGAGGATTCAATATTTTCCTTTGTCTCTTACAGGACCAGCTTTCACGTGGTTCACGTCTTTACCAGCTCATTCCATTGGTATGTGGGCAGAGCTAGAGCAGAAGTTTCATTCATATTTCTACACGGGTACTAATGAGAAGAAGTTGGTCGATCTCATGAGTCTGAGGATGAGAACAAATGAGACACCATTGGAATATCTTCGCAGATTTAGGGAGACCAAGAATATGTGTTATTCTCTGAATTTACCAGATGATCAACTACCTGGAATAGCTATAGCAGGAATGTTGCCGAATATCAAGGAGAAGTTGTTCGGCATGGAGTTTGATGATCTTGGCCAACTTGCACAGCGTTTAGCAGCTATAAGTAATCAGGCCCAAGGATTCAGGAGAGATAATCGCTTTCAGAAGAACAATGCCACTAATGAGGTGTATCAAGGTTTTCTGGAGGAAGCGACTGAGTATATTGATGAAGATGAGATAGCTACAGCTGAGTTGAATTGGGCAAAGGAGCCTACTCAAATTAGTCAACGCTGGTTTGAAACAACAAAAGGGAACCTATGATTTTGATGTTACTAAAGCGCATGTGCTTTTGCATTATTGATGAAGGAAGGACGCATCAAGTTGCCAGAAGGACATCCCATGCTACGTCCTGAGGGAGTGAAAGACAAAAAGTATTGTGGTTTCCATAACACTAATTCTCACTCTATCAATGATTGCCGAGTGTTCAGAATACGAATCCAGAAAGCTATCCAAGAGGGACATTTGAGGTTTGATGGCAAGATGAAAATTGATGATCAGCCTTTTCCACAAAATATGATTTCTTTCTCTGTGAATATGGTCTCTGCCAATGATCTCAAAGGTAAAGGCAAGATGAAGGTGTTGACTTCTGATAGAGCAAAGAAAAATGGTCTTCATTGACCCGGATCGGCAAGTCACCAGTAGAGAGTTGCAGCAACGAGTTTGGTTTCAGAATAGCCGAACCGAGAAAGGTCAAACTTCCAAACCTAGAGTTACATCACGTATTTTGCTAAACAAGTGGCAGAGAGAACAAGAGAAGGAATACTATAAGAAGCAATGGTTTATGGAAGAATGCCGGAGGTATGAGGAAGAGGTATACCGAAGGGAGCAAGAAGAATACATGACAGAACAGGAGCAGTCTCATTGGGGTTGTTCATTCTTTAGGCATTGTTGGAATGAAGGCTTGAGGTTACTGCTAGAAATAATTGTCCGGAGTGTAGTGCTCAAGATCTCGAGTATAGGCAATCTCGAGTCAACCGCCGTCCCGTCTATGAAAGACTTGGAACGAAGGTTCACGAAGATGATCGGCGCTAAAAGCAGATGATTTTGAGAATCAAGCAAAGGAAGAGATTTGCAGGTCAAGGTTGGATTCATGATAGAGTGCATGATGAAGAAGTCGATTCCTATAGATACGTATGGCAAAAAAGGACAGTGGTGTCCTCCGTGGCCCGAGGAAAAGTCGAAAAGAAGAGTTCAACGGTTGAGGAATAGGGAGTTGAAACAGGAAGTTACCGAAACAAAGCAAATATGGCGCCCTAAGAAGAAGCTCGATGAATGTGGTCCTTCTATTTGATGCTTGCATGGCTTTCTTCCTCCCATCGAGTTTATAGCTCCCGAAAGCCAAGATGTCCAAGAAGAGGTGTACTCGATTTTGATGAAAGTGAATGTCGAGGATTTGATGGCCCGACTTGTATTAACACAAAGAGTTTTTTTGACAAACCAATCAAGAATCGTCACTTGAGACCACTCTATTTAAAGGGATATGTCAATGGCAAGCCTTTAACTAAGATGTTTGTTGATGGAGGGCTGCTATCAATATCATGCCTTATACTACCTTGTAAAGCTTAGGATGACTAATGAAGAATTGTTGAAAACCCGACATGGTGCTTAGGGACTTTCTTTGGCAACCCTTCCGATACCCGAGGTGCTATCCATGTCGAAGTGACTATTGGGTCGAAAACTCTTATTACTACCTTTTTTGTCATTGATGGCAAGGGGGGCATATAGTCTACTCTTGGGCGAGATTGGATCCATGCTAATTGTCTGCATTCCTTCAACCATGCATCAAATTCTCATTCAATGGATTGGAGATGACGTTGAAGTTGTACATGCTTGATGATTCGGTAAGTGTTGTTGCCGCAGAATCTACCCTCTTTGGGAATATGAAGGCGCCGATTGTTTCTCGGAAAAGTGTGGAAAGAAGGTCCTATAAATGTTTTCAATGAGAGCCAACAACCGATCCAAGCAAATGGCTCTCATAGTAATTTTTAACGGAAATCTGTCGATGGCAACAAAGGAAAGTTGGGGACGTGGTTTTATGTCTCACCGATAAGTTGGAAGAAATTGATGTTGGTGATGGTTCTAAGCCAAGGCCGATGTATATTAGTGCAAAGTTAGACCCGAATATAAATCAAAGTTGATAGATCTGTTGAAAGAGTTTAAAGATTGTTTTGCTTGGGATTACACGGAAATGCTCGGATTGGATCGTTCCATTGTTGAGCATCGATTACCCATTAAACCCGGATTTCGTCCTTACAAACAACCTCCACGGAAGATATACAAAGAGGAGGTATTGGCCGATGTGAAGAAGGAGGTTGAAAGATTAATAGAAGCAAACTTCATTCGCCCAAGCAAGTATGCAGAGTGGATTTCAAATATAGTACCGGTATACAAGAAAAATAGAAAATGAGGGTTTGCATAGATTTCAGAAATCTTAATAAGGCCACTCCCATGGATGGTTACCCAATGCCGATTGCCGATTTACTAGTAGATGCAAGCAGCCGGTTATGAAGTCATTAGTTTTATGGATGGTAATGTTTGGCTATAATCAAATTTTTATGGCAATGGAAGATATTTCAAAAACGACCTTGAGATGTCCTGGTCATATTGGTTTGTTTGAATGGATAGTCATGACATTTGGGTTAAAGAATGCCGGTGCAACTTATCAAAGAGCTATGAATTATATTTTTCACGAAGTGATCGGCAAGATTGTAGAGATCTACATCGATGATGTAGTGGTCAAGTCTAGAAATCATGAAGGACATTTAGCCGACTTAAGAAAGACTCTAGAGTGCACAAGAAAGCATGGCTTGAAGATGAATCCAAACAAATGTGCCTTTGGAGTTTAATTTGGTGAGTTTTTGGGATTTTAGTTCATAAAGGAGGAATTGAAGTTGGGAAAAAGAGCATGGAAGCAATAGACAAAGTTGTGCCGCCAACCAATCTCTGCTGAATTACAATCATTGTTAGGCAAAATAAACTTTGTAAGAAGATTCATATCCAATCTATCAGAGAGAGTTTTACCTTTTCTCCTTTATTAAAGCTCAAGAAGGATCAAAAATTTGTATGGGGTGACATACAACAAAAGGCTTTTGATGAGATCAAGCAATATATGAAGGCACCACTGTCTTTGGTACCTCCACAACTTGACAAGCCTTTTTAAGTTGTATGTGGTGCCGATAGCCTAACGATAGGATTGGCCCTTATGCAAGAATTTGAAGGAAAAGAAAGAGTCATAGCTTATCTTAGCGAAAGTCGCTAGACCCGGAAACAAGGTATTGACTCGTGAAAAACTTTGCTTGTGTGTGTATTACTCATGTACCAAATTTCGGCACTATTTGTTGAATGCCGAATGCGTGGTAGTTTCTAGTTTTGATGTAATCAAACATATGCTATCAATGCCAATTTTGAATGAAAGAATTGGCAAATGGATTTTAGCATTGTCAGAATTTAATTTAAGGTACGAATCGGCAAAGGCGGTAAAGGGTCAAATTATTGCCGATTTTATTACCCAACATCGGGATCTTTCTGTTGAGGCGATAAGCATTGTGCCTTGGTCCTTGTTCTTCGATGGATCATCTTGTAACAAAGGTGGTGGTGCTGGTATTCTCTTGATTTCCCCACAAGGAAAAACTTTTGAGTATGCGGTTCCTATTGAATTTCATGTTACTAATAATCAGGCAGAGTATGAAGCGTTGCTTAGAGGGCTTCAGCTTCTTATAGAAGTAAAGACCGTTGCTGTTGAAATCTTTGGGGATTCTGAGTTGATGATTAATCAACTGAGTGGTCAGTATGAATGCAAGAACAATGTGTTAAGATAATATTATGAGGAGTGTAGAGAACTTTTGAAGAATTTTCTGGTAGTAACCTTGCATCATATCCCTAGAGAGTATAATGAAGAAGCAAATAAGTTAGCTCAAGTCGCTTCGGATATCGAGGAGTCGGGAAGTTTTGCTATAGAAGAAGGTGTTTTAAATCTTGATCAAGTAGATGGTGATTGGAGATCTGAAATTACCAATTATCCGAAAGGTCCATCTCAAAAGTTTCCAAAGCTCGGATACAAAGCTCTCAAATTTGTGTTCCTTGATGATCGGTTATATTACAAGTCCATCGATGGAGTATTGCTCAAATGTTTAAGTCAAGAAGAGGCCAAGAAAGTGATGTATGAGGTTCACGAAGGATTGTGTGGTGCACACCAGTCAGCTTATCGGATGAAGTGGATAATTAGGAGAACTGGTTATTTTTGGCCTGCTATGTTGGAGGATTGTTTTGAATATTACAAAGGGTGTCACAATTGTCAAAAATTCGGCAATATTCAAAAAGTTCCAGCATCTGTTATGAATCCCATAATCAAGCCTTGGCCGTTTAGAGGATGGGGTATAGATTTAATTGGTCAGATCAATCCTCCTTCTAGTAAGGGACACAAATTTGTACTCTTGGCCACGGATTATTTCACCAAGTGGGTTGAAGCTATCCCTTTGAAGAAGGTAACGTCAGAAAATATGATCAGTTTTGTTAAGGAACATATAATTCACAGATTTGGGATTCCTCAAACTATAACAACTGATCAAGGAACTCAGTTCACTTCTTCAGAATTCTGTGATTTTGCCAAAGATATGGGAATTAAGTTGTATAATTCTTCTCCTTATTATGCACAAACTAATGGCCAGGCAGAAGCATCAAATAAGATTATGATTAAAATCATCCAGAAGAAGATTGATGAAAAACCAAGGAGATGGCACTTAGTTCTTAATGAAGCATTGTGGGCTTACCGAATGGCTTGTCATGGGTCCACTCAAACATCTCCCTATGAACTGGTTTATGGGCATCATGCTGTATTACCATGGGAATTATGGTCAGGTTCAAGGCGAGTTGTGTTACAGAAAGAATTAGTAGAAGAAGATTATAAGAGTCTGATGATGGATGAATTGGAAGATTTACATTTGATTCGTCTCAAGGCATTGGAAAATATTGAGAAAAATAAAATACGCGTTGCCAAGTATTATAACAAAAGGGTTAGGCTGAAGCAATTCGCAGAAGGAGACTTGGTTTGGAAAACTATATTGCCAGTTGGAACAAAGGATAGAGCGTTCGGCAAATGGTCTCCAAATTGGGAAGGTCTTTTCCGAATAGTAGAATGTGTACCTAACAATGCATACATATTGAAGACTTTATTTGGGGAGGAGTTTACCAGAGCCATCAATGGAAGGTTTCTTAAGAAATATTACCCCAGTGTTGAGGTTGGTTCATGAACGTAGATCAGAAAAGCCGATAAAAGGAAAATCGCCTTTAGCCTAAAAAATAAAACTGAGAATAGCCGATATTGTTCATATCGCCTTTAGCACAAAATAGCCGATGCAGTTTGCATCGCCTCTAGCACAAGAATGTTTATGCAAGACCGGGGTGTTTTCAGCATTTTTCTGACAATCGTAGGCAGAATTTTACCGAAAAGAATCAAGGAAATAAGCATTCTTCCAAAAGACAAGTTTATTCACAGAAGTCCATCCTAATACAAACTACTCATCAAATAACCTATTGAGGACGGACTGGGGATTTGTTGACTCGGTAAGGGCGACGGCATGATCATCGTAGACCTCTAGACGCTCATCGATGTCGTCGATTTCGTCCGGGCGTCCTCCAGCGAAGCCGACTGGCTGGAAGGAGTAGTCTTCGTTGGTTCGGGAGGTCATTGCCGCCAGCCCAAGAGAAACACCAAGGTGCACACCTTGGATGATGGCCTGATCAACACGGCCGTCCACAGCATCAAGGCGTGCCTCGGATGTATCCCCCTGGGCATTCACCTTGTCGGCAACCTTGTTCGTCGCCGCCTTCAGGCGATCGTTCTCCGCAGAAAGAGCTGGGCAGAAAAAAAAAGTGGGTCAGCAAGCAGGGGAAGCCAGAATGATAAAACCAAATGAAGATATCAAACCGGTAATGGCGTCGCAGAGTTGCTTCCGCTGGTCCTCCCATTCGGCTTGCTCGATGCCGAATTTCTTGGAGACGTCGCCTAGCTCCTCCCGGGCCTCGTCCCTCTCCTGGCGAAACTTGAGCGCTTCCTCGTGAGAATATGGATGGTGTGCATCTGCTGGTTCCGCCGGGCCCCAAGGATTGGGATGATAGGAGCTTGAAGAGCTGGAGGATCCGGAGGAGCTGGATGATGGAGTTCCCGGTTGAGCTGCTGTCGCCAGAGGGAGGAGATGATATTGACTGGAGCTGATGACCCTTATCCTGATATTTAGGAAGAAAAAATCGAAACTAAGAGATGAACAAATTGCAAGGGGGCAAAAAGCCGATTCGTACCCACAGCGCCGGCAGCGCGATGCTCTGCTTCCTTCCGCCTCTCCGTCGGCAGGTCGCTTGCCACGATCGCCACTGTTCGCCATTTGCTTTGGTGGAGGTTAGGGTTTTCTTCTGGAATGAATCGAACAAAGGAAGTGGAGGAGACGGATATGAGAACGCTAAAACGGAGATAACGATGAAGGCTAACGGAAGGGTCTATTTATAAGCCGAAGCGAAGAATCGTGGCGAATTCCACGGAGTCGTGGGGCGGGAATGCCGAACGATGGAGTAGGGTTTTTCCTTTCAGCTGGGCCACTACTGGGCTGGGCCAGGCATGGATTAAGTTGGGCATCGTTCGACTATATCCTTGATTTGTTGGAGCCAGTATTGTTCGGCTATACCCTCACAATATTTAAATTAGGATTCATTCGGCTATCGGAAGAATGGAAACAATCGACTACATTCTAATCGAGAAATTTAAAGGAAAATGGCCAATTGCTTTTTCAAACGAATAAAATATGCAAACATAAAGTTGATTGATCAAGGGACAGAGGATATCACACTTAAGTTTATTACAAGCTCAATGTCTACTTGTTCGAAGTTGATTGATTGCCTCTATGGCTTCGATCTCCGATTCGCTAACATTATCTAGCACTTTTCGATCCTCATCTTCGTAACTCGGATCTTTGGATAACTTAGTTTTGATTTGTTGATCTTCTTTGATGGCGAAGTTATCTTTAGTGAAGTCGCTTCTATGTTCTTGGCAAATTAGCTATATGGGCCTGTGAGACTGAATTTTGGCATTCGGGATTGCTAGTTGAGCTTCTAGTCCGCTTTTTTCATCCTCCATGGCTTTCGATTCAGGCTCCAAGGTTGTCAAGGAATTTCTTGTAGTCGGATATGAGAGTGAAGATCTTTAATCTCCAGCTTCTTCAAAGATCTATCTTTTCGCAAAGACCCTCGAAGATATGTTGTTGGTTGCCCTTCTCACCATGGCAAAGTGGTCATCAAGATGGGTGTAGATTCTAGGGGGCCTTGAGGCGAGAAGGATATCTTCATCAATGAGTTCAAGGAGGTCTCTTATTTGATCTCGCATCCCGAACCGGACTAATGGTATCCTTGTTTAGCGAATGATCACCTCTTTTTAGCCGAGCCCGATTTTCCAGCGATAAGGTTTGTTGAGAAGTAATCTCTTCACCTTTCTCAATGATGTAGTCCTCAATAGAGAAGGAGTAGCTTGTGGTCGGTTTAGTAATGTTCTTCTAAAAGAAAAGAGAAGAAAGGAGGTGTTAGCCGATTGGGTGAATTTGCTAGAATATATTGTAAGACAAGGCATTACTACCGAATCGATTGATCATCGGGATGGGTTATACCCGCTTGTTGGAAGACTTAATGAATGTTCGAAGGGACGGGTTTGGAGCTTGATCAGGAGAAGTTTCCCTTGCCAGTTCGTCTAAGATTTCATCTATAAAGTAAATGATAATGAGCATAAAGGATAGATGTTATTTAAAAAAAAGAAGAAAAAAGAGAATTGGTTGAACGATGTTACCTATAGTCTCATTAGATTTATGAGCCTTTGAACCTTCAGCTTCATGAGTCTCTGAAGCTTCATCATCATGGATTTCTTCATTTTCGGTAGAAACTTCAGGAGTTGGTTTACAATTTCGAGGGTGCCGCCTAGTCTAGGAATTTTGACTTGTGGTCGCAATGGAAGTAATGAATATAGAGGTGGTCGGGTTTATTGCTAAGTGGGGTTGTTAACACGATAGAGGATAAAAGGTTCATACCTTAAGAGATGATTTGGCTTTCTTGGTCCTTGGTTTCTTGGGTAAGAGAAAACTTTCGGTGTTTTCCTTTGGCTTTTTCCTCTTGAAGATGCAAAGTAATTTGAAGTAGCAGGAGTTCTCATGAGTACCTTTAAAGGTCTTGAATCCAAGTTGCAGGAATTTTCATGAATTCCTTTAATTTGAGACATCAAACCCCAGAGCGGTGCTTGGGACCAACCGAATAATCTTTGGATTGCTTTAAGGTGGGGAGTAGATTCAAGATCCTGTGCATAACTAGATGTTAAAATAAGAAGTGAATTCAAGAGCAGGAAATGGTGAGCCTAATAAAATTACCTCACTATCAGAAGCAAAATCGGGCTGCAAGTTTTTGCATAAAGGATGAACTGATATATTGAAGATATGAGCATGCCATTCTTGCCACCAAGAGACAAAGAAGGGATGAGCAACATCTATTAGCCCAAATGGAGATGGTTCAGTATGTTGGCAATTTCCATCCTAATTCAAAGATTTTCTTGGCTTCCATTCTTTTCTGTTATTACTTCCCTTGGCTTTATGATTGTTGAGAAGAGGAATCTTGGGGCGGTTGCCACATCCTAATTGTCGACCACCATATTTGGATAGTAGAATTCATAGGTGACTGCACTAACCTCCCATGATGAAAAATTTTGGCAGAGTGCAAGGTTTGATAAAGGAGTTGAAGATCTCCGTGGATTCTTGACCTGAACAACCAATTTCATAGCTAAACTTGCGAGGCAAAGTCAAATTTTCATTTTCTCCGTAAGGGAACCGAGCACATTACCGAATCCTTTGAAAAACAGCTTGAAGAAATGACCAATGTCCATGTCAATGCTGATAGATGATGCTGCTTCCCCATAAGTCTGAAAAGCCTTAACCTTTGCTGTGTTGCCTTCAGCATAGTTAACTGAAGGAAAACTTAGATTGAATAGGCTCATAGAGGTTATCTGATGCATGTATAGCTGGAGCCACATCTGAATTAGCCACCAGGGACCATTCACGCAAGAGATTTCTCCACCTTGGCGCATCTGAAGAGTAATCTGATGCATCATATGATAAACAGACCCCAAAAGATATTTGCCTAGTGGGATCTGAGTGCCTGCAGCTAAATCTTCAGCCATCACCATATGATTCAGAGTTGGTTCATTGGATTTTCCACAGAAGATGAATCTGCATAGCCACATGTTCATGAAGGCTTTCAACTCTTTGTCAGAAATGATGCCAGATGCATTCATGTAGTTCTGGATGTATTTGACCCATCCACATCCAGAGCTGACGGCTCTTTGATTACTTTTGCTCTTGTACTTATGAGGGTATACTGGTAGTGACACGTTCAAGCCAGTCATCATGAACATGTCGGCTAGAGTGATGGTCATCATACCATGGCCGAAGATGAAGGCATTAATGGTGTCAAACCAAAAATGGGAAGCTGCTATCAAAAGGGAATCGTTTCTGGGTGTTTCTGCTAAGGATAATTCCAGAAATGACTGATGTCTTGACTTTCCCAGTGGCTACTGCTTTTCTCCAGCATTCTCCTGTACCAATTCCGCCATCCAGCGATTGGGGGCAATGGCCAATTCTTGAACGTGTTTGGCCATCGGTTTGGCAAGGTGATCCCAGATTTGAAAGGGATTCTTTGGGTTTCCTTCTCGATAATTTTAAAAGGTCAGGATTTCCCATTGTGTAACACCTTGGGTGTTAGCCTTGCATAACTTGACTTGCATAACATGAGCATGAGCATCAAGCATTCATAAATCATCATTTACAATTGAAACATTTGATGAAACATTTGAAACATTGCTTGTTATCTCGTGTTTCTTGGAACATATGCATATGATCATGTGCAAATGAATGCGAGGGGGTAATGCTAGTCACTAAAACACCTTAGCTACACTTAGGTTAACAAAAGGAACCTTGTTCATGAAGGTCACCTTTCATGATCAAGCACTTAAGTAATAGTACATGTGTTGACCTGGATAGCTCTATGAGTGACCACTGCATGAAATGATGGTGTGACCTTGTGAATTGCTTGAACATGTGTAGAGTATCATTATGAACAACTTTGGTATTCATGGTTAGGGGTAATTAGGTCATTAAGCCATGCTTTAATGTGTTTCATTGTTTAAATGTGACATGTTTGACCAATTTGGAACTAGGTGTTAGGGACCTTGCATGGAGGAGTTCACTAAAGCAAAGTTGTAGTGTTTGACATAAGGAACAACTTTGATTTTTGGGTCATGGACTGATTTAGCTTCTAACATGCTTGAATGGGTCCCCCAAAAACCAGCAAAACCAAGCTTTCATTACTTAACGAATTTTTTCTAAGTCCTTTTTACAATGGCAGTTGACAGGCTCAACTTTGGACTGATTTTTCTCCCTATCTGTTGCGAATTAGAAGAAGGTTTCTTAATAGATATTGTAAATGGTACATAGGTCTACAAAATCTATTCAGGATGTTTGCACGAAGGAGCCACGGATTAGCCGATAAATCATCTTGAAAACACGCTGTCAGGCGGCCATCGAACGACTGACGAACTGAACCACCCGTTCTTCAGTGGCCGACCGGAGCAGAGTCCGCGTGCCGCGCCCGCCCGCACTCAGCCACACCTCCAGTATCACATTTCCGCCTCCTTCTTCACCCCAAGCATAGCCGCCGAACTCCAGCAGCTCCGCCGTAGCCATCGCCGCCGCGCAGCTCCTTCGCCAGCCAACCGTCGCGCCATTCTTGCAACCATAGACGCATCGTGCTTCGACCTACCTACTTGACCCCTTCGCAGTCGCATTGGAGCCAAGGTGAGGACCCATTGGCCGTTTCCGTCGCCGCCGCCATCACTGGCGCCTCGCCGGAGCGCGCACTCGCCGTGGCCAGGGCATCTCCGACCACCTCTAGCAGTAATAGTGGGTGCGGTAGCTTCGTCGTAGTGTGTAGATGCACGTCCAAGCTTGTTTCTGCATCTCCATGGTCTCCGCCGGCGTAGCGCCGCCGTCCAACTCCGCTAAGCCGCCATGGCCGTCGCCGCCGTACTTCGCGTCGGTCATCCGCCCACCTAGATAGCTCCACGCGTACACTAGGTCAAGGAGATCACGGTAGTCCAGGTTTCGTCGCCAAAAGGGTCACCGCTGGTGAGCTAGCACCGCCCCGCGCCGTCGTGGCGCCGTGCCCTATTTTCGTCTCACTGGTGGGTAGGGCCGGCTGACAGTGGGGTCCCGCCTGTCAGCGACAGAAGTGAAGTGGGCTAGTTCATTTGTTCATGTTTCATGTGCCACTTTGGAAATTTGATAAGTTGAGCTAGGTAGCTTCAAAATTTGTGAAATAAATTTGGTAGTGTTCATTAGGAAGTTAAGTATTTAGGAAAAATATGTTTTTGACTTATACAGTAGAAAATTTTTGAGATTTAAATAGGGATTTGAAATGTGCTTTTGAATGCATTCAAATTTGTTTGTTTTATACCTAGAGTTCCTGTGCTCCAAAAATTTTGAAAATTTTGTGGTAAGCTATTCTTGTCATGTAGGAACTCTGGTAAAAATTTGAGGATTAGTGCATGTGTAGATCTATAGTTATAGATTTTTATTTTATAAATAGTGAATCCTTGTATAAATTTTAATAAATTAATTATGAATCTAAAATTCATGAAATTTGTTGGAGGGTATACTAGTACCCTAAGGATGATAAGAAAAATTAGGAAATCTATTGCTTGACACTTTTCAATATAGTTTTCTATTTATGCTATTTTAAGCCTTTATGCCTTGTCATTTTTGTATAGGATGTTTTATTGAATAAAATGGCATGAAACTTTTACAGTAGTCTTTTGATAGCATTAGTAAAGCACTGTAATTTTCTTAGAATTTATGATGCACATTTGGTATAGGTTTATTATTTAACCTAGGGGTTCAAAGAAAATAATAAAGGCATTTAAATAAATAGTTTGGGCTTCACCATTGTATTTTCTTAAATGTATTTGGTATGCTTAAACTGTTGGTAGGCTTTGTATGATAAGACTTTGAATACTTATATGAAGTAGAGGTATTGTTACTTTATAATGCGAATTGGAATAGTTTCCGGACAAATTCTAGAGTGTGATGAGTTGCATGTTGAAACTGATGTGTACTGTAAAAATGGTTAATAACAAAGTGGTAGAGAATTTGATAAGCTTTCAGAAAGTCCTGGATCACTGTTTTTGGATTTGTAGAACTCCAGTTATGAGTGAAACAAGTAGCTCTTGTTTGTGGCATAGTCGATGCATTGTAGAAGTAGTTAAGTAATAATCGAGAAGAGATATGCACCTACTCAAACAACGTGATGCACTTGTTAACATATATGCATTCGTAATACTTATACCATACTCATGCATCTAGGATCGGAGGAAGAGATCACGTTGCTGGAATTGAAGAAGCGAGAGGAAGGAACCCGCAGGAGGATCCATAAGCCGCAGACTCCCGAAGGCGTGAGCGAGAACCTCAAGAGCTTCCGAGTGTCACGACCATCGCCCTACTTCCTTTTCTGCGAGGCAAGCCCCGGAGCATTATAAGTCTCCGATAATTTACAAATGTTTACTTACGATTTATGATTGATGCATTAGGTTATAAGAGTTGAATGAAACCACTTGATGCATGTACATTCCTTGTCCAAATATTACACCAGAATCGGTATAGGTCCGAGATCGAATATATATGCTTAGCCATGCTTAGACCGGTAGAAGTCGGGTGATGTCCCGTCACTGCGAGATATAGGTGGATACCGAGCACGGTTGGCTATATCTCGCTATCGTGGAACAGAACCATGTGGTAAAAGTAAATCGAGACCCGGACGGGAAGTAGATAGAGAAGCAACAAGACATGGAGGTCTTGGGTGTGGATTTATCCCGTCTATGTCGATTAAGGACCGTCATCGTTGTTGGTGCTTCGACAAGATTGAATGCATGCCTCTCACTTAGCTGGCCGGATAACTCGTTCGACCGTGAAGCCGAGTAATTCAACTCGGGCCGGGAATCATTCATCATGCGCTCCTTCCGGGAACGATCAGATTGAGCCCTAAGGCGTGCTTGGCCCGAGCATCCCGGCATCTGGTGTTCTAGATTGTGCGGCGTGAAGACGGGACCATAAAATGTGTACCGGAGTTGTACCAAAGGTGACCTAAGGCTATCGTGTTTGGTAGACTGGGTTTGTGTTAGGAATAAATTCCCGGTGGTTGAAATCGATTCGAATCGCCGTCTCTCCGGATAGTGAGAAACTTGGCTAGTCCCAACATCGTAGTAACTGTGTTATTGAACATGATGGTTCGGACGAAAATGGAATTACAATACCGCTATGGTTACTATTGTATGCTTCTAAAGGATGTACCACATGTCTGGCACAGGATAGTTGCTAACCTAGAAATGAATAGTTATAATTAACTTGGTAAAGAATTAGTAATCTGTACCATGATTTAATTGCTTTTACGCAAAAAAATATTGTCAAGTTACGCCCACTTATACTGACCTTGCATAATCCTTGGAGTCATTTTATTTTCTCGGTTCATGACGGGTAAGTCTAGTTTGAGTACCTTCTCGTACTCGTGGTTTATTTTCCCATTGTTGCAGATGGCACTGTGTATCATGGTTATTGCAAGAGTTGCTTCTATCCCGCTGTGGATGAGGAGTAAGCCTTGAGCAGGCTTATTTATTAATTCCTATCCTTGCTTTTGTGGACCGTGATCTAGCTTGGCACTATACCAAACTATGTTGGAAACTTTATCTTTGAACTTATTTGCTTCCGCTTTATTTATCAAACTCGGTTTGTAATAACTTTTATTCAGTACTCGATGATGAAAAGTATCGTGAACTTTATGTAATATGTGGCATGTATGTTGAATCTGCACGATCTTGGTTGTTGTAAATCGTTTATCGAGACCCGTCGTGGTACTCGACGGACTACGGGTTTATATAGGTTCAAGTATGACGGTCACGACCGCCATGGATTGCCATTGTACTTGTATTCTTATAAATTGGTCGGTTTCTGACGGTGGTATCAAAGCAAGATTCAACGTTAATTGTCACAAGTGTATTTAAAACAAAAGTTTTTGGTTTTTCAAAAACCCTTCTCTAGCAACTAATAGTTATATAATAGGTATTGAAAATCTAAAGTGTGCCAATGATCACTTTCCTTATGCCCAAATTAAGGACTATTAGGTGGCTATTTAAGTACTAACATGGGGGTTTTACTTCGTCGTCCATCCATACGGCGTGCTATTGTATGGATGCCATTCACTTGAATGGTAATGTATGGATCAAATGCCTCTCACGCCAAGGTAAGATGAGTGTATGACCGCAAGATGTGAGCGTCTTGGTCGGGAAGAGTAGCTTTAATACGGCTATGTATGCATGCTTGCATGTGTATATGTAATACGTATTTAATTGTGGGTTAAATTATTGTCGGGTAGATTGATACGGAAGTATATGTATGGGTATACATATATGGAAGTATTTACAATTACATTCTCGC
The DNA here is from genome assembly GCA_904845875.1 of Miscanthus lutarioriparius. Lineage (NCBI taxonomy): Eukaryota > Viridiplantae > Streptophyta > Magnoliopsida > Poales > Poaceae > Miscanthus > Miscanthus lutarioriparius. Next base: position 23,813,021 of record CAJGYO010000019.1, on the reverse strand, counting down.
ATATTCATTATGGGTTTAGGGCTGAAATGAGATCTTATGCGGGTACACTAACAAATAAACGTGTAGTTCGACTAGTTACGCTTATTTATGAGAGAACGTATGTATGCCACCGTGTCTACCGTTAGAAACAAATTTTTCCTAAGTTTGTGAGGACGTGCGAACGAGCATGCATCATGATAATTACCATTCACATAATTACATTGTTCCTCCCCTTATAAAATTCTTACTTGGTTATGTAACTCTTATCCATCATGGCATTGTCTCACCAAGGGGTACATGTTAATGGTGCAGATGGCACGCACACAAAGACCGCTCATCAGAAGTCCACCGGAGGCGAGCTCCCCGCCGTCGGCTTGCTCCACGCATGCAATCAACGCCACACGTTCCTTGGAGAGTTTGGGATGCCTACACTCTTATGGAGAGTGCTCGATTATGTAGGCTATCCGATGGAATGGAACCCCGCTACTTCAGGCGAATGAGCGTTGGGGAAGGTCTCTTAATTCTTGTGGAGGCCGTTGTTTGTCCCCGAGGTGACGATTACGAGTGGGACAGTGGTGTTATGAGTCAATGGGCAGGATCTTTGAAGAAGCGGTGGCGGGTGGCAGCCTTTGGGATCCTAAGGGACATCATGGATCGTTTTCCTCAGAGTGGCAGCCGCTTTGGTTGGAGTCTTTCCAAGAGGTAACCCTCCACCGACTCATGGCGGCGGACAAGAGGAAAATCTTTGGAGATTGGTGCAGCAGAAAGGCAGAACAGTGATAACCCTTCCATGAGCGCCATGTTCGCAATGATGAGAGTGTTGGATGGAGTTGAAGGTAGCCTCAGACGTGTGTCTGGTGCTCTTGGTCATGCCCGCGAGGACCGACGTCAGCTTCAGAGGGAGCACGATGCCGAGATTGAAAGGCTCACTGAAGAGATGACTCGGTTAACTCACCAGCGAAATGCAGCTTGGACAAGGGAAAATGTCCTAAGAGCTCGACAGTTTGAGCTAGGACAGCAGCTGGCTAATGCGGAAGAATACAACGATAATCTGCATGAAGAGGTTCATCTTCTGAACAATCAGCTCCACCCTTATGTCCCACCTGGAGCCACAGAAATGGATCTAGAAGGGTACGAGGAAGGAGAAGAAGAAGTGGAGCCTGAAGAAGAAGTAGATTCTGAGGAAGGAGATGATCTTGCGTCTGACCTCGATAGTGATCATGATGAGGATTAGATCGCTTAGCACTTAGTGGAAGGACTAATGTATCACCTTTATTCATGTAATGGACCTGTAGTTCGAAGTAGGCATTAGTAATCAGACTATCATGTAATGTGGATTAAGTGCACCTTTGGTTGAAAATCAATGCAATTCTGTTCCTTGTTGGTGATCATGATTTAACTTTGCATGCGTTATGAGCGCGATAAGTGGTCAAATTGGGGATGCCATGTTGCGAGAATGAATTGTTATGCCTCTATTTTTATTGTGAATTTGAGAATTTCTCCAGTGATTTCAGTTTGGCATGATTATGATTCATCTGCAATCTCGTGACATCAACCAATAATCGCTTATTGTTGCAACTTCGCAGATGACGCGCACCCGTGCTGGAGCTGGTAGCAGTCACGATGGCAATGGTGATGACTTACCACCGCCGCCGCCGCCGTCTGCTCAGGAGTTCTTTGCTCAGTTCTTGGGGAGCCAAACGACAATGGAAGAAGCTTTGCGCCTTATCGCGCAAAACACCGCTCGTGGCCACCCACAGCAACCAGGGGCCGAGCCAAATCAGCACAGTACATTCAAGGAGTTTCTGGACACGAAGCCTCCAATCTTCAAGGTGGCTGAGGAACCACTGCAGGCCGATGAGTGGCTGAATACCATTGAGCAGAAATTTCGTCTGCTAAGGGTCACAGAGCACCTGAAAGCTGAATATGCTTCTCATCAGCTGCAAGGACCAGCAGGAATCTGGTGGACGCACTTCCTGTCGTCTCTGCCTGCTAATGCGAGAGTGACCTGGGAACAATTCAAGCTGGCTTTTAGGGGACATCATATTCCCCCGGGCCTGATGCGCATGAAAGCAGCCGAATTTATGAGGCTCACTCAGGGAACAAAGTCACTCACAGAATATATGCACGCATTCAACAACTTGTCCAGATATGCTCCCGGTTTTGTGGATACCGAGGACAAAAAGATAGAGAGTTTCAAGCGAGGTTTGGGTACTAAACTGATGAAGACCATGGCCAATTCTCGATGTGCCACGTACAACGAGTTTATTAGTGATGCCTTGACCCAAGAAAACCACAACAACATGCATGCAGTTGCTAAGGGTCGCAAGAGGACATATGAGGCCGGTGCCTCCGGATCTTTCCAATCAAAAGCTCCTATCACAGCTAGGCCACAATTCCGTCCACCTGCACCCAAGTTTAGGCCCCCACCACCGAAAGCTCAGAATAATAGGCCACAGAAACCATTCCGTAAGGCGTTCACTATTGCCTTACCAAAAGGAAATGGCAATCAGGACAGCTCCACCGGATTTAGAAGTAATCAACCATGTTTCAACTGCAACCAACTGGGTCATTGGTCCAAGGAATGTCCCCACCCCAAGAGGAATGGCAACCCAAATCAGAACAATCAGAGGCAGGTGAATACCAGGGCACGTCAAGGACAAGTGCATTATACCGCTGTGGAGGAAGTACCCGCCGGAGAAGTTGTCACGGCTGGTATGTTTCTCGTCAACAAGCATCCCGCTGTTGTTTTATTTGATTCGGGAGCTTCTCATTCATTTATGAGTCAGGCATTTGCATCTAGACATGGTCAAGAAATAATTGAAGTAAACAAAGGGGGTTTTAACATAAGTTCAGCAGGGGGTACTGTTACTACCAAAAAAATAGTCAAAAATGTACTCATCGTGATACAAGGGAGGGAGTACACCACAGATTTGATAATATTGCCGGGGTTGTCAATAAGTGTAATCTTAGGCATGAATTGGATGAAGTATCATGGTGCTCTTATTGACACTAGCACCCGCACCATTATGTTGAGAGAACCCACGGGAGGGAATGCTTTTCTAGTCCCACTCTCCCGCGATTTCGAACCCCAACATTTAGCCTGTGCTATCCAAGCCACCATGATATGTGATATCCCAGTGGTTTGTGAGTTTCCGGATGTATTTCCAGAGGAATTACCAGGTCTACCACCGGATAGGGACGTGGAATTTAAGATCGAATTAGTGCCAGGTACCGCACCCATATCCAGAAGGCCCTATAGAATGCCACCCAATGAGTTAGCAGAACTTAAGGTTCAATTACAAGATCTATTGGACAAGGGTCTTATCCAACCTAGCTCATCTCCGTGGGGATGCCCAGCATTGTTTGTGAAAAGAAGGATAAGTCACCGAGAATGTGTGTAGATTCTGAGACCACTCAATGCGGTGACCATCAAAATAAATATCCATTGCCCCGCATCGACATCTTGTTCGATCGATTAGCGAAGGCAAAGGTATTCTCCAAAATTGATCTCGAGATCGGGTTACCATCGATAAAGATCGGCCAGGAGGATATATCTAAAAGCGCTTTCTCTACTAGGTACGGCTTATACGAGTATTTGGTTATGTCTTTCGGACTAACAAATGCTCCAAACCTATTTCATGTACCTGATGAACTCGGTATTCATGCCCGAACTTGACAAGTTCGTGGTAGTGTTTATTGATGATATATTGATTTATTCAGAAAATGAGACCGATCATGAAGAGCATCTGAGGATTGTCCTATCCAGACTGAGGGAGCATAAGTTATATGCCAAGTTTAGCAAATGTGAATTTTGGATGAGCAAAGTACCTTTCTTAGGTCACATTTTATCACGAGATGGAATCTCAGTAGACCCATCCAAAGTACAAGAGGTCATGGATTGGAAAGCCCCAACTTCGGTTCATGAAGTTCAGAGTTTTCTAGGGTTAGCAGGGTACTATCGTCGGTTTATTCCAGATTTCTCAAAGATAGCTAAGCCTATGACCAGGCTACTTCAGAAAGAAGAGAAGTACAAATGGACACAAGAATGTGAAATAGCTTTTCACACCCTCAGAACTTTGTTGACTACCGCACCTGTGCTAGCACAACCAGACATTGAAAAGCCTTTTGATGTATTTTGTGATGCATCAGGAATAGGTTTGGGATGTGTGCTTATGCAAGAAGGGAGAGTAATTGCATATGCCTCACGGCAATTGAGAAAACATGAAGTCAACTACCCTACACATGATTTGGAACTTGCAGCCGTTGTCCATGCACTAAAGATATGGAGACATTACTTGTTGGGCAATGTATGTCATATCTATACTGACCACAAAAGCCTCAAGTATATCTTTACCCAGCCAGAGCTGAACATGAGACAACGAAGATGGTTAGAATTGATTAAGGACTATAATTTGGAGGTGCATTACCATCCGGGTAAAGCTAATGTAGTAGCCGATGCACTCAGTCGGAAGTCCCATTGTAACACTATGGAAGCATTGTTGGAAGATGGATTCAACTTACTACATCCTGCTGTACTACACAATATCACAATCAGTTGTTCGCTTGAGGGCAAAATCATAGAGCTACAGCAGACAGATGTAGGGATAAGTCACATCAAGAGAAAAATGCAAGAGCAGGAAACCAAACACTTTAGATTAGACGAAAGAGGTGTATTATGGTTTGAGGACCGACTAGTGGTACCAAAAGACCGTAAGCTAAGAAATCAAATCTTAGATGAAGCTCACTCATCCAAATTGTCTATCCATCCGGGTAGTAGTAAGATGTATCAAGATTTGAAAATCCGTTTTTGGTGGACTAAGATGAAGAAAGAGATCGCAGCCTATGTTGCTAGGTGTGATAACTGCAGTAGAGTGAAAGCTGTCCATATGAAAACCGCTGGATTACTTCAGCCATTGCCTATTCTAGGATGGAAATGGGAAGAAATCAGCATGGACTTTATCACAGGCCTTCCAACGACGCCACAAGGTCACGATTCAATCTGGGTCATTGTTGATCGTCTTACCAAGTCAGCACACTTTATACCCGTGAACACGCGGTATATAGTTGAGAAATACGCTGAGATATATGTATCCCAGATCGTGAGATTGCATGGAGTACCCAGGACCATAATCTCAGATAGAGGACCACAGTTCATAGCTCGTTTCTGGGAGCACTTACACCAAGCTTTGGGAACCAAGCTAATCAGAAGTTCAGCTTATCATCCGCAAACTTCAGGACAGACAGAGCGAGTGAACCAAATCCTAGAAGATTTACTTAGAGCTTGTGTTATATCTTCAAAAGGTTCATGGGAGAAATGGTTACCTTTAGCTGAATTCTCCTATAACAACAGTTATCAAGCGAGTATCAAAATGGCTCCATTTGAAGCCTTGTATGGCAGAAAGTGCAGAACTCCATTGAATTGGATTGAGCCCGGTGAAAGGAGATACTTTGGTATTGATTTTGTCAATGAAGCCGAAGAGCAAGTACGTATCCTCCAACAACATATATGAAGGCGACTCAATCAAGACAGAAGAGTTATGCCGACAGGAGAAGAAGACCACTGACTTTTGAAGTGGGTGACTATGTATACTTGAGAGTATCACCCATGAAAGGTGTGAAAAGATTTGGGATGAAAAAGAAGCTTTCCCCAAGATATGTAGGGCCATACAAAATTTTGGAGCGAAAAGGAAATGTTGCGTATAAGCTACAACTACCACCAGAGATGAGTGCAATCTTTGATGTGTTCCATGTTTCTCAGCTAAAGAAATGTCTTCGAGTACCGGAAGAAGCTATTGCACCCACCAACGTGCAGCTTCAATCGGATTTGACCTATGAAGAAAAGCCAATTCGAGTATTAGAGGAGATGGAGAGGGTGACAAGGAGTAAGATTATTAAGTTCTATAAGGTGGTGTGGAACAATCATAGTGAACAAGATGCTACGTGGGAAAGAGAAGATTATCTGCAAGAAGTTTATCCCGCCTTTTTCCAAGAATGGTAGGTCTTGCAAATCTCGGGACGAGATTTTTATAAGGGGGAGGGGCTGTAACACCTCGGGTGTTAGCCTTGCATAACTTGACTTGCATAACATGAGCATGAGCATCAAGCATTCATAAATCATCATTTACAATTGAAACATTTGATCGAAACATTTGAAACATTGCTTGTTATCTCGTGTTTCTTGGAACATATGCATATGATCATGTGCAAATGAATGCGAGGGGGTAATGCTAGTCACTAAAACACCTTAGCTACACTTAGGTTAACAAAAGGAACCTTGTTCATGAAGGTCACCTTTCATGATCAAGCACTTAAGTAATAGTACATGTGTTGACCTGGATAGCTCTATGAGTGACCCTTTGCATGAAATGATGGTGTGACCTTGTGAATTGCTTGAACATGTGTAGAGTATCATTATGAACAACTTTGGTATTCATGGTTAGGGGTAATTAGGTCATTAAGCCATGCTTTAATGTGTTTCATCGTTTAAATGTGACATGTTTGACCAATTTGGAACTAGGTGTTAGGGACCTTGCATGGAGGAGTTCACTAAAGCAAAGTTGTAGTGTTTGACATAAGGAACAACTTTGATTTTTGGGTCATGGACTGATTTAGCTTCTAACATGCTTGAATGGGTCCCCCAAAAACCAGCAAAACCAAGCTTTCATTACTTAACGAATTTTTTCTAAGTCCTTTTTACAATGGCAGTTGATAGGCTCAACTTTGGACTGATTTTTCTCCCTATCTGTTGTGAATTAGAAGAAGGTTTCTTAACAGATATTGTAAATGGTACATAGGTCTACAAAATCTATTTAGGATGTTTGCACGAAGGAGCCACGGATTAGCCGATAAATCATCTTGAAAACACGCTGTCAGGCGGCCATCGAATGACTGACGAACTGAACTGCCCGTTCTTCAGTGGCTGACCGGAGCAGAGTCCGCGCGCCGCGTGGACGTCGCGGCTGGCCGCGCGTCGCCGGCGCTCTGCCCAGCGCGGCCAAGGCAGGCAGACGCGCGCCTTCAAGTCCCCAGCACCCGCCCGCACTCAGCCACGCCTCCAGTATCACATTTCCGCCTCCTTCTTCACCCCAAGCACAGCCGCCGAACTCCAGCAGCTCCGCCGTAGCCATCGCCGCCGCGCAGCTCCTTCGCCAGCCAACCGTCGCGCCATTCTTGCAACCGTAGACGCATCGTGCTTCGACCTACCTACTTGACCCCTTCGCAGTCGCATTGGAGCCAAGGTGAGGACCCATTGGCCGTTTCCGTCGCCGCCGCCATCACTAGCGCCTCGCCGGAGCGCGCACTCGCCGTGGCCGGGGCATCTCCGACCACCTCTAGCAGTAATAGTGGGTGCGGTAGCTTCGTCGTAGTGTGTAGATGCACGTCCAAGCTTGTTTCTGCATCTCCATGGTCTCCGCCGGCGTAGCGCCGCCGTCCAACTCCGCTGAGCCGCCATGGCCGTCGCCGCCGTACTTCGCGTCGGTCATCCGCCCACCTAGATAGCTCCACGCGTACACTAGGTCAAGGAGATCACGGTAGTCCAGGTTTCGTCGCCAAAAGGGTCACCGCCGGTGAGCTAGCACCGCCCCCGCGCCGTCGCGGCGCCGTGCCCTGTTTTCGTCTCACTGGTGGGTAGGGCCGGCTGACAGTGGGGTCCCGCCTGTCAGCGACAGAAGTGAAGTGGGCTAGTTCATTTGTTCATGTTTCATGTGCCACTTTGGAAATTTGATAAGTTGAGCTAGGTAGCTTCAAAATTTGTGAAATAAATTTGGTAGTGTTCATTAGGAAGTTAAGTATTTAGGAAAAATATGTTTTTGACTTATACAGTAGAAAATTTTTGAGATTTAAATAGGGATTTGAAATGTGCTTTTGAATGCATTCAAATTTGTTTGTTTTATATCTAGAGTTCCTGTGCTCCAAAAATTTTGAAATTTTTGTGGTAAGCTATTCTTGTCATGTAGGAACTCTGGTAAAAATTTGAGGATCAGTGCATGTGTAGATCTATAGTTATAGATTTTTATTTTATAAATAGTGAATCCTTGTATAAATTTTAATAAATTAATTATGAATCTAAAATTCATGAAATTTGTTGGAGGGTATACTAGTACCCTAAGGATGATAAGAAAAATTAGGAAATCTGTTGCTTGACACTTTTCAATATAGTTTTCTATTTATGCTATTTTAAGCCTTTATGCCTTGTCATTTTTGTATAGGATGTTTTATTGAATAAAATGGCATGAAACTTTTACAGTAGTCTTTTGATAGCATTAGTAAAGCACTGTAATTTTCTTAGAATTTATGATGCACATTTGGTATAGGTTTATTATTTAACCTAGGGGTTCAAAGAAAATAATAAAGGCATTTAAATAAATAGTTTGGGCTTCACCATTATATTTTCTTAAATGTATTTGGTATGCTTAAACTGTTGGTAGGCTTTGTATGATAAGACTTTGAATACTTATATGAAGTAGAGGTATTGTTACTTTATAATGCGAATTGGAATAGTTTCCGGACAAATTCTAGAGTGTGATGAGTTGCATGTTGAAACTGATGTGTACTGTAAAAATGGTTAATAACAAAGTGGTAGAGAATTTGATAAGCTTTCCAGAAAGTCCTGGATCACTGTTTTTGGATTTGTAGAACTCCAGTTATGAGTGAAACAAGTAGCTACTGTTTGTGGCATAGTCGATGCATTGTAGAAGTAGTTAAGTAATAATCGAGAAGAGATATGCACCTACTCAAACAACGTGATGCACTTGTTAACATATATGCATTCGTAATACTTATACCATACTCATGCATCTAGGATCGGAGGAAGAGATCACGTTGTTGGAATTCAAAAAGAGAGAGGAAGGAACCCGCGGGAGGATCCGCAAGCCGCAGCTCGAAGGCGTGGAGCGTAACCGAAGAGCTTAGGAGTGTCACGACCATCGCCCTACTTCCTTTTCTCATGAGGCAAGCCCGGAGCATTATAAGTCTCCCGAGTAATTTACAAATGTTTACTTACGTATTTATGATTGATGCATTAGGTTATAAGAGTTGAATGAAACCACTTGATGCATGTACATTCCTTGTCCAAATATTACACCTGAATCTCCGGTATAGGTCCAGGATCGAATATATATGCTTAGCCATGCTTAGACCGGTAGAAGTCGGGTGATGTCCTGTCACCTGCGAGATATAGGTGGATACCGGAGCACGGTTGGCTATATCTGCTATCGTGGAACAGAACCATGTGGTAAAAGTAAATCGAGACCGGACGGGAAGTAGATAGAGAAGCAACAAGACATGGAGGTCTTGGGTGTGGATTTATCCCCGTCTATGTCGATTAAGGACCGTACCGTTGTTGGTGCTTCTGACAAGATTGAATGCATGCCTCTCACTTAGCTGGCCGGATAACTCGTTCCGACCGTGAAGCCGAGTAATTCAACTCAGGCCGGGAATCATTCTGTTGTGCGCTCCTTCCGGGGAACGATCAGATTGAGCCTAAGGGCAGGCTTGGCCTGAGCATCCTGGCATCTGGTGTTCTAGATTGTGCGGCGCAGTACGGACCCGCAAAATGTGTACCGGAGTTGTACCAAAGGTGACCTAAGGCTATCGTGGCTGGTAGACCTGGGTTTGTGTTAGGAATAAATTCCCAGCTGGTTGAAATCGATTCGAATCGCCGTCTCTCCCGGATAGTGAGAAACTTGGCTAGTCCCAACATCGTAGTAACTGTGTTATTGAACATGATGGTTCGGACGAAAATGGAATTACAATACCTGCTATGGTTACTATTGTATGCTTCTAAAGGATGTACCACATGTCTGGCACAGGATAGTTGCTAACCTAGAAATGAATAGTTATAATTAACTTGGTAAAGAATTAGTAACTGTACCATGATTTAATTGCTTTTACGCAAAAATATTGTCAAGTTACGTCCACTTATACAGCCTTGCATAATCCTTGGAGTCATTTTATTTTCTGGTTCATGACGGGTAAGTCTAGCTGAGTACCTTCTCGTACTCAGGGTTTATTTTCCCATTGTTGCAGATGGCACTGTGTATCATGGTTATTGCAAGAGTTGCTTCTATCCCGCTGTGGATGAGGAGTAAGCCTTGAGCAGGCTTCTTTATTAATTCCTATCCTTGCTTTTGTGGACCGTGATCTAGCTTGGCACTGTACCAAACTATGTTGGAAACTTTATCTTCGAACTTATTTGCTTCCGCTTTATTTATCAAACTCGGTTTGTAATAACTTTTATTCGTACTCTGATGATGAAAAGTATCTGTGAACTTTATGTAATATGTGGCATGTATGTTGAATCCTGTACGATCTTGGTTGTTGTAAATCGTTTATCGAGACCCGTCGTGGTACTCGACGGACTACCGGGTTTATATAGGTTCAAGTATGACAGTGCGACCGCTTGCGGATTGCCATTGTACTTGTATTCTTATAAATTGGTCGGTTCTGCGACAGCTGGTATCAAAGCAAGATTCAACGTTAATTGTCACAAGTGTATTTAAAACAAAAGTTTTTGGTTTTTCAAAAACCCTTCTCTAGCAACTAATAGTTATATAATAGGTATTGAAAATCTAAAGTGTGCCAATGATCACTTTCCTTATGCCCAAATTAAGGACTATTAGGTGGCTATTTAAGTACTAACATGGGGGTTTTTACTTCGTCGTCCATACGGCGTGCTATTGTATGGATGCCATTCACTTGAATGGTAATGTATGGATCAAATGCCTTTACGCCAAGGTAAGATGAGTGTATGACCGCAAGATGTGAGCGTGCGGTCGGGAAGAGTAGCTTTGGTACGGCTATGTATGCATGCTTGCATGTGTATATGGTACGTATTTAATTGTGGGTTAAATTATTGTCGGGTAGATTGATACGGAAGTATATGTATGGGTATACATATATGGAAGTATTTACAATTACATTCTGCATATTCATTATGGGTTTAGGGCTGAAATGAGATCTTATGTAGGTACACTAACAGCGAAACGTGTAGTTCGACTAGTTACGCTATTTATGAGAGAACGTATGTATGCCACCGTGTCTACCGTTAGAAACAAATTTTTCCTAAGTTTGTGAGGACGTACGGAACGAGCATGCATCATGATAATTACCATTCACATAATTACATTGTTCCTCCCCTTATAAAATTCTTACTCGGTTATGTAACTCTTATCCATCATGGCATTGTCTCACCAAGGGGTACATGTTAATGGTGCAGATGGCACGCACAAAGCAGACAGCTCGTAAGTCCACCGGAGGCAGAGCTCCCCGCCGTCAGCTTGCTCCACGTACCGTCAACGTCACACGTTCCTTGGAGAGTTTGGGATGCCTACACTCTTATGGAGAGTGCTCGATTATGTAGGCTATCCCGATGGAATGGAACCCCGCTACTTACGGGCGAATGAGCAGTTGGGGAAAGTCTCTCTTAGTCTTGTGGAGGCCGTTGTTCGCCCCCGAGGTGACGATTCGAGTGGACAGTGGTGTTATGAGTCAACTGGCGGATCATTGAAGAAGCGGTGGCGAGGCAGCCTTTGGGATCTGAGGGACATCATGGATCGTTTTCCTCGGGAGCCGGCAGCCGCTTTGGTTGGAGTCTTTCCAAGAGGTAACCCTCCACCGACTCATGGCAGCAGACAAGAGGAAAATCTTTGGAGATTGGTGCAAAGAAAGGCGTAACGGTGATAACCCTTCCATGAGCGCCATGTTCGCAATGATGAGAGTGTTGGATGGAGTTGAAGGTAGCCTCAGACGTGTGTCTGGTGCTCTTGGTCATGCCCGTGAGGACCGACGTCAGCTTCAGAGGGAGCACGACGCCGAGATTGAAAGGCTCACTGAAGAGATGACTCGGTTAACTCACCAGCGAAATGCAGCTTGGACAAGGGAAAATGTCCTAAGAGCTCGACAGTTTGAGCTAGGACAGCAGCTGGCTAATGCGGAAGAATACAACGATAATCTGCATGAAGAGGTTCATCTTCTGAACAATCAGCTCCACCCTTATGTCCCACCTAGAGCCGCAGAAATGGATCTAGAAGGGTACGAGGAAGGAGAAGAAGAAGTGGAGCCTGAAGAAGAAGTAGATTCTGAGGAAGGAGATGATCTTGCGTCTGACCTCGATAGTGATCATGATGAGGATTAGATCGCTTAGCACTTAGTGGAAGGACTAATGTATCACCTTTATTCATGTAATGGACCTGTAGTTCAAGTAGGATTAGTAATCGGACTATCATGTAATGTGGATTAAGTGCACCTTTGGTTGAAAATCAATGCAATTACATTTCCTTGTTGGTGATCATGATTTAACTTTGCATGCGTTATGGTAGCGATAAGTGGTCAAATTGGGGATGCCATGTTGCGAGAATGAATTGTTATGCCTCTATTTTTATTGTGAATTTGAGAATTTCTCCAAAGTGATTTCAGTTTGGCATGATTATGATTCATCCGCAATCTCGTGACATCAACCAATAATCGCTTATTGTTGCAACTTCGCAGATGACGCCAAGACCCGCGGCCGGAGCCTGGTAGCGATCCACGATGGCAATGGTGACGACTTACCACCGCCGCCGCCGCCGTCCGCTTCGGGGAGTTCTTTGCTCATTCTGGGGAGCCAAACGACAATGGAAGAAGCTTTGCGCTTTATCGCAAAAACACCGCTCGTGGCCACCCACAAAGAAACGGGGCCGAGCCAAATCAGCACAAAGACATTCAAGGAGTTTTCGGACACGAAGCCTCCAATCTTCAAGGTGGTGAGGAACCACTGCGCAGCCGATGAGTGGGTGAATACCATTGAGCGTAAATTTAAATTCGCTAAGGGTCACAGAGCACTGAAAGCTGAATATGCTTCTCATCATTTGCAAGGACCAGCAGAATCTGGTGGACGACTTCTGTCGTCTCTGCTGCTAATGCGAGAGTGACCTAGGAACAATTCAAGTCGGCTTTTAGGGGACATCATATTCCCCGGCCCGATGCGCATGAAAGCAAACCAATTTATGAGGCTCACTCGAAGAACAAAGTCACTCACAGAATATATGCACGCATTCAACAACTTGTCCAGATATGCTCCCGATTTTGTGGATATCGAGGACAAAAAAGATAGAGAGTTTCAAGCGAGGTTTGGGTACTAAACCGATGAAGACCATGGCCAATTCTCGATGTGCCACGCACAACGAGTTTATTAGTGATGCCTTGACCCAAGAAAACCACAACAACATGGCATGCAGTTGCTAAGGGTCAATAAGAGGACATATGAGGCCGGTGCCTCCGGATCTTTCCAATCAAAAGCTCCTATCACGGCTAGGCCACAATTCCGCCCACTGCACCCAAGTTTAGGCCCCCACCACCGAAAAGCTCGAATAACAGCCATAGAAACCATTCCAGTATATGCGTTCACTATTGCCTTACCAAAAGGAAATGGCAATCGTGGACAGCTCCACCGGATTTAGAAGTAATCAACCATGTTTCAAGCTGCAACTAAAGCTGGGTCATTGGTCCAAGGAATGTCCCCACCCCAAGAGGAATGGCAACCCAAATCAGAACAATCGAGTGAATACCGAGGGCACGCCAAGGACAAGTGAATATTGGTGGAGGAAGTACCAGGAGAAGGTCACACGTCAAGGACAAGTGCATTTGATATCATTTATGAGTGGAGGAAGTACCAGGGGGAGAAGTTGTCAGTCAAAAATGTACTCATCGTGATACAAGGGAGGAGTACCATGATTTGATAATATTGCCGGTATGTTTTCGTCAACAAGCATCATCGCATGAATTGGATGAAGTTGTTTTATTTGATTGAGAGAACCCACGGGAGGAGCTTCGATTTCATTCATTTATGAGTCGATATTTGCATCTAGACATGGTCAAGAAATAATTGAAGTAAACAAAGGGGTTTTAACATAAGTTCTATTGGACAAGGGTCTTATCATCCAACTATCTACTACCAAAGATTGTTTGTGAAAAAAAATAGTCGAGAAAAATAATCCATTAGCGGTGACCATCAAAATAAATATCCATTGCCCGCGATCGACATCTTGTTCGATCGTTAGCGAAGGCAAAGGTATTCTCCAAAATTGATCTCGAGATCGGGTTACCATCGAGATAAAGATCGATCGGAGGATATATCTAAAATCGCTTTCTCTACTAGGTACGGCTTATACGAGTATTTGGTTATGTCTTTCGGACTAACAAATGCTCCAGCCTATTTCATGTACCTGATGAACTCGGTATTCATGCCCGAACTTGACAAGTTTGTGGTAGTGTTTATTGATGATATATTGATTTATTCATAAAATGAGACCGATCATGAAGAGCATCCGAGGATTGTCCTATCCGATCGAGGGAGCATAAGTTATATGCCAAGTTTAGCAAATGTGAATTTTGGATGAGCAAAGTACCTTTCTTAGGTCACATTTTATCACGAGATGGAATCTCAAGAGACCCATCCAAAGTACAAGAGGTCATGGATTGGAAAGCCCCAACTTCGGTTCATGAAGTTCGGAGTTTTCTAGGGTTAGCAGGTACTATCGTCGGTTTATTCCAGATTTCTCAAAGATAGCTAAGCCTATGACCAAAGCTACTTGTAAAGAAGAGAAGTACAAATGGACACAAGAATGTGAAACGACTTTTCACACCCTCGTAACTTTGTTGACTACCGCACTTTTGTGCTAGCACAAACCAGACATTGAAAAGCCTTTTGATGTATTTTGTGATGCATCGGGGAATAGGTTTGGGATGTGTGCTTATGCAAGAAGGAGAGTAATTGCATATGCCTCACGGCAATTGAGAAAACATGAAGTCAACTACCCTACACATGATTTGGAACTTGCAAACCGTTGTCCATGCACTAAAGATATGGAGACATTACTTGTTGGGCAATGTATGTCATATCTATATCGACCACAAAAAGCCTCAAGTATATATCTTTACCAACCAGAGTGAACATGAGACAACGAAGATGGTTAGAATTGATTAAGGACTATAATTTGGAGGTGCATTACCATCCGGGTAAAGCTAATGTAGTAGCCGATGCACTCAACCGGAAGTCCCATTGTAACACTATGGAAGCATTGTTGGAAGATGGATTCAACTTACTACATCCTCTTTGTACTACACAATATCACAATCAGTTGTTCGCTTGAGGGCAAAATCATAGAGCTACAATGCATGATGATGTAGGGATAAGTCACATCAAGAGAAAAATGCAAGAGCAGAAACCAAACACTTTAGATTAGACGAAAGAGGTGTATTATGGTTTGAGGACCGACTAGTGGTACAAAAGACCGTGAGCTAAGAAATCAAATCTTAGATGAAGCTCACTCATCCAAATTGTCTATCCATCCGGGTAGTAGTAAGATGTATCAAGATTTGAAAATCCGTTTTTGGTGGACTAAGATGAAGAAAGAGATCGCAGCCTATGTTGCTAGGTGTGATAACTGCAGTAGAGTGAAAGCTGTCCATATGAAAACCGCTGGATTACTTCAGCCATTGCCTATTCCAGGATGGAAATGGGAAGAAATCAGCATGGACTTTATCACAGGCCTTCCAACGACGCCACAAGGTCACGATTCAATCTGGGTCATTGTTGATCGTCTTACCAAGTCAGCACACTTTATACCCGTGAACACGCGGTATATAGTTGGGAAATACGCTGAGATATATGTATCCTAGATCGTGAGATTGCATGGAGTACCCAGGACCGGGTGCGTCCAGTCGCCCCGAGCAATGCCCAGTGAAGAGGTACACCGGCTCTATTTTCATGGGGGCTATAAATAAAAGGGTGTCTCAGCCATGGCTGGTGCTAAGCACCTTGGGAGACTTTGTGTCCATGCTTGAGAGTGCTTGGGAGCCCTCTAACTCACTCTAGCTTGATAGTGTTCATCCGATTGAGTGAGTGAGCGATTCTAATGCGATTGCATCGTGAGGTTGCATCGAGTGGCGCTAGGTGATCGAGTTACAAACCGGTGGTGCTTGTTACTCTTGGAGGTTGCCACCTCCTAAACGGCATGGTGGTGGTCTCCGTCGAAGCCAACATGAAGCTTGTGCGGTGCTGCGGAGAAGAGCTTTGTGAGGGGCATTGTGCTCGCCCCGTGGGAGCCACGAAGAGAAACTCTAGTTGAGCGTGTCATTGAGCTACCCTCACTTTCAGGGTAGGTTCTTGCGGTGCTCGACGTGCGGGCTTGGCGAGTGATGCCAATTAGTCGCCGAATCACCAAGTGAGCGGTCGACACAACGGGGACGTAACGTGTTGGCAAGCAAGTGAGCCTCGGGAGAAAATCACCGTGTCAACATTGTTCTTCCTGTTGGTTTGCAATCCCCCTACACAAACTTATGGTTACTTTCATATACATTATGCTTATGTAGTTGCTCTTGTAATTAGTTGGCTTATGTAGCTCACTAGTTTCCTTCTTGCTTGTGTAGCATAGAAGTAGCTCATTTGCGTGGCTAATTTGATTTGTGTAACCTTGTTGGTCATATTGCTTAGTTTGTGTAGCTAAGTATTTGTGCTCTCTAATTTGGCATTAGTTGCCTTATTATTGAGCATTGCTAGTGATCTTAGTTGGCTTTGTGTTTTTGCTTACTAGCATGTGTAGGAGCTCCCCCGTTGCTTGAAATACTAGTGGTATAGGTTTGTGTGACCTTGCTCCTAAAATTGGATAGGTGAGCTCTAGCTAGCCCGGCACATTTGTTGTCTAACTAGGATCTTTATAAGGTGCTTGTGAACTTCGACAGAGGGTGTAGTCTTGGCTAGACCGATTGTTTTAATTCCACATTTGTTTAGGTTAGCCGGCATGATTAAATTTAGAAACGACTATTCACCCCCCTCTAGTCGCTATCTCGACCTTTCACAGTGGCGGCGGCGAATCTCGTGATGGTGCTTCCCGTCACTGACTACGCACTCTCTCTAAATTGGATTAGGGTTATGTCGGTAGGTCGACTGTAGCTCGTTCAACCTCGTGAAGAGAGCCGCTGGCGCCCAACTCCTTTTATTACACAGTGTGACGGGGGCCCACCAACCATGTAGAGTTGGGGTTGCCCCCCCCCTCAGGACGTGGATCCAAGGGCCTAATTGATCCAATTGGTTGAAGATCATCTAACATCTTCTTCTTAGGTGGCAAGTGGAGTTGGGGTGATTGTCAGGGGCTGGGCAGAGGTTTATTCCATTGTTTCCACCGTCAGTTCTTGTTTTCAGTTGTAGCATGGCATCTGTGAAGGAACTTGAAGTAGATGATTCGGTTAGGTAGAAAGGGTGTGATTTCTTTGCTAGGGTTGTCTGAATGCCTGATGTGTCCCATTTATTCAGATTGGGGAAAGCAATCGATTTTCGGTGTCGCATTCTTCGCTGCCTGATTGAGATGTTTCAGTTGCAGGCCAACTGAAACTTGAATTCCCCTATTCAATTGATTGGTTCTGTTCTAAATTCTAACATCTCCTGGATTACCAGTGTTTCGGATTGCAACTATAGTTATCGGGAGGTACTGAATGTGATGTGCCAGTTGTGTGCTGTGATTGTCCCAGAGTGACTTTCAGCTGCTGGTTGTGATGTGGATCTGAGCTTGCTTGAATGATCCAGAAGGAAGAGCCTGTCAATTATGCATTCATACTCGTAATCAATATCCGACCTGTAAGTTATTGCGTGATAGCCGTTGTAGCCTGTTTGGTTGTCTCAGCATTATTTTGAATTAAAATAGAGTTGACCACTTGATCTTGGTAATTTGGCATCATTGGATTCATTGAAGAAAAAAATTGAACAGGGTGTACACATGTATGTTTATGTTCATACAAGAAATTTTGTTTTGCCAGCAAGAAGATACAGTACTCCGTATACATTTTGCTAGTACTAGTAGCAGAAAAGGTGCGCATGATGAAATTTGGCCATGGAATGATGGAACTTGGAACACTCACATCAATCCAGCCTGCAGCTGCAGGCAAGTGTCCGCTGCAGGCAGGGGGGGGGGGGGGTGTTCAGGGTGATGTCCCCGTGGCCCGTGCTCCGCATCCAGCCAGTTCGTAGCTGCCTGTCTTCCTTCCGTGGCTGCAGAAGCCCAAGCGCTCAGCTCCACTTGCCAACCACATCCTGAATTCCTGATGAACCCCTCCCTGGTCCCTGCAGTGATGTTCCTCTGCGTGTGCAGGCGCACTGGAACGGATTCAGCTTAAAACGGCGTTTTCCGTTTCCCGTTGCAGGCATGCAGAGCCTACAAGGCTACAACGTCCTGTGACACTGACACCGCGTGAGGATGAGGCCAACACAAGATGGAGCACTGATACAAGATCAGAATTGAGAGACCGTCCTTTGCCACCACGCAATTTTTTTAGAAACCATTTGCGGTGTGCGTTAGTTAGATCTGAGGTTCTGAACCAACCGTGGTCCGTTACAGCAGCCGTTTGGAGCAGAAATTCCCGTCTCTCTGCTGGACGAAACGATTACTAAACGAAAACTTGTAACAGTACCAGTGGTACAGCTGGTGCCAATCATGAGATGGCCATGAACAGCAACTGGTCTCATGGTCTGAACAGTAAGTAATTCCACATGGACGCCGCAGGCCGAAACCATCGCAGAAAGGCCGCGCAATCAAGCCTTGGCTTGGCTCACATGGAGGGGCATGTGACGCGATTCCCTTTTGCGAAAACAGTGACGAGGGAAGTCTTTGCTGCAAAACGCAACATGCGCCAGTGCCATATCCCAGATGCCCTCTGGGAAAGGTCGTCTTTATGGGATACCTAAACCAGTCATGAATTTCGGGTAGGTGCTCTCAATAACATGAAACCAAATACTGTATTTGTATTTGGGATAGGAGCACAATAACATGTAACCAAAAACTGTTGCAGGATTCGCGTATCATGTCCTGGTCTTCAGTACCGTAGAAGCCACCACAAGAACATGTCCAATAGAGCTCAAGCCATCCGAACAGAAATGTGTCATTTGGGCCACCACAAGAACATGTCCAATAGAGCTCAAGCCATCCGAACAGAAATGTGTCACTTGATAGGCATGACGCTCCAAAAATATCTCAGGACCAAGTGGTCGTCAGCTTTGAAGATCACGTACCGACATCAAAAGCCACAAGTTTACAAGTCGATGATGAAGCCCTCATGTATTTTAGGGGACTAGAACACGGTGAGGCAAAAAAAAAAGTCATCAAAATCAAGGTTACCAGAGGAGATACAGAATACTTCACTTTAATGAACGCAGACACGGTCCCTAAACTACCTAAGTTGCATTCTCTTGTTTATTTTTGACACTACAGTTGCTATGTTCTATCAAAGCAAGGGCCCCATCCAAAAACCCACCACCATTTGCTTATGAGGGGTATGGTTTTTTCCCAGCGCTGTGATGATGACTCATGAAGCCAAGGGATACCCTTGGGCCGCAAACGCGGAGTGTCCACAGGGAGAAACTGAATGACCACCGCAGCTCTGAGGGCAATCTCCTCGCAATAACCACAAAGCACATGAGGTCCTACCCCTCGGTCTGCCCCTCCTTGGGAATGTGGAAGCCTTCTATCTTGGTTGTAACCTCGTTCACCCCAGCAGTTGTCTTGCCATTTGCATTGGCCACCTCGTCATCAGCATTAGCCGGGCTAAGCTGCCAGATCCGAATGGTGCCATCTTCCGAACCCGATGCGTATGATTCACCACCAGGTGCGAACCGGACACAGTGGACTGGACCATGATGCCCTTTGTTACAAGCTGCGTTAAAGAACAGTTGTCATTTCATTTGGAAGGTAATGGAGTACAACCATAAACCGGCATACCTCCCTTAGAAATACTGAAGATGGGAGAAAAAAACCACAAATGGGCAATAAACATTTCAACAGAACTAAACCTAAACACAACAAAAGTTTCCTATCTTAAGAAACGTAAAAATCATTACACAAATGCCATCAACATAGTGTCTAATATTTATCAAAAGACCAAAACTATGGTGATTATCAAGTGAATGTAGCCAAAACTATTTGGACAGACCAATGATTCAGGGTGAACCTGGGACACAAAAACAGATGCCCACTAGGTAGATCCATTTCCAGACATGTATATATGCTAGGTTTAAGCCTTCTACAACTAGCCACCAACAAACCAATGTTTCTTATGAAAATTCCCTCGCCCAAAAGGCTGTTTCGCCCTTGATACCTCAAGGTAAGACAAATTTGGAACATATAATAGGAAAAAAACATCTCTAGAGAACTCAGGTATGTAACGAACACTTGGTCCAACACTAGCAAATTGTGGATATCCAGATTTTATCATTGCCACATAATACATCCTTTTCCGAGTTTAAATACCATTGGTACACTCAAGGGAAGCAGTTTTGATTCCTTATATACAATTTTTGCAACATGATTTTATTTTGTACTATAGACTTGTGAGCTATGAAGCTAAAACACTAGAACGTAACTGATAACATTGCTAAATAAATACTCAACACATAACACTGAAAGCTAGAATTGCAGAACGCAACTGATAAGATTCACTTGATTGAAAGCCAAAGAAGACTGCTACGCTAATCTTTCTATTTGTATAGGCAAAGGTACACCAGGGGTCCTGAGCTGCAGGCTAAAGAACTAAAAAGGATAGAACTTACCTATTTCTTCACCAGTGAAGAAATCGAATGCATGAACCCACAAATCTTCCCCTCCAGCTACAAATTTACTCCCAGACTTAGGTTCAAGTGAAGCCGACTCCACATTGCACGGCATATCATAGCTTTTAACAAGGCCGAAGCTGATGCAAAATACAAAATGTTTGTCAGAAAGGGATCGATCAACCAAAGTGGTTAACTAAAATGGTGATAAAAGAAACTTACTGATTTGCGTCCCAGAATTTTACACTTGAGCCATCGGCTGTAGTGATGAACCTGCCATCCTGGCTTACTTCTGCACTAGTGACAGAAGCCTTGGTTTCAAGAGTTTGGACAATTTTTCCAGTTCTCACATCCCATAGCCTGCACAGTACTATAAAAATTAATTAAAAGGAACACACCTATAGTGAATATATAGGCCAACCAGCATAGTTGTTTATCGTTGATCGGGCATTTCTTCTGTGCACACACCTTACTCCACCCATGTCAGTGCAGGAACTTAATATAGTTTGGTCACTATGAAGCCAAGCAGCAGTTCGGACAGAACCAGGTGATTTGTCAAGCTCTCTTGGAGCTGCATCAGGACGATTCATATCATACACACGCAAAGTCTTTTCCATGCCTCCAGTGAGTAAAAGGTGGGTGTCCTGCAGTGTCAATTGCAATTTAAGTCAGGCCAGAAGCAACCCATGAAGAACAGGGCCAATTTTGTACAACAGCGTGTAAAAAAGAGAAATGGAAGGGCATGACATAAAGCAGCTGCACCAAAACCCAAACATATGTTTCTCTCAATAAAATTGATTTTAGTTTGCAAATACTTATCTATTGGATTTAAAGGAAGCCAAATGCACCAAACTCCCAAGTGTTTTTTTTATAGGTAGCGATATCAGAAACATGGGAATACATTTTTTTTGGTGGTGGTGGTGGGGGGTAAAAAAACATGTGCAAACATAACCTAGTTTTATAAGCATTAAACTAAAATGGGCAGTTACTTGGACAGGAGTATAATAAAGTATAGAGTGAACAAATACTAATAATAATAATGCTAAGAAAGATGTGTCCATGGATACAAATCAACCATATTACCAGTACATTTTTCAGATACCCAATGATTGCAGTGAGCATAACAAATTAGGGCAATAACTGGCCGAATTGTTCACAGTGGTTAACAGCATTCAAAAAAAAAATTAAAGAACTATGCACAACATTTTAGGTGGAAAGGACACCCTAGAAATGGCAATCATGGTTTCCACATATACTTCATTGAGATGAGGACAAGATAACCATTAGCAAGCACTACCTCAGAGAAGGCACATGCCCGAACTATATGCTTGTGTTCAAATGAATGTAGCTCATCACCAGTAAGGGCATCCCATACTTTACTGGAAAAGGAACGTCGACATTAGTCACTAACAGAGAATTCAAATCAGGAATGAGCAATGAAGCGCATCTTGTAGTGGATATGTTAAAGTGTTTACGCCTGCCAATTGTTACTTTTTCAAGCAAACTTCCCAGTATTCGCTTTGCATGTAATTGTATATTATATTGAACTAATAAAACCTACTTAAAAGGACCACATTTGCTAAACAGAGTTGTGTAACATCCACATTGTACCCAAAATCATCTACTCCCACCGTCCACAAATAAAAGGAACCTGGAATTTTAAGGACAGACTTAAAAAAAAACTGGATAGGAAAAGACGCATATACCCCGAACTAAGCATGTTCATAGGTTTCGATTGGCAAGTTAAGAAGATTAAATGGCAAGTTAACAGCGCCATTAAAGAGATTTGATGGCGAGTTAAGGAGATTAAATGGCAGGTTACCCAGAATCCCTCATATTTGTGGATAGAGGGACGAGGGAGTATAGATTATGGCTACGACAATGGTGGTAGGCCACCTACCTCCTAAACCTTAAGAGTTTAATCATAGTATATGCTATGTACGGTAACCCTTTCCCAAATTCTTCAATCCCAAATGACCTCGTGAGGTTTTACAGTTTGCTCATCCAAGTGTTCGACTTCAACAAAAAAAACTTATATAGCTACTATATATTCTTGATCCTATAGGATGAAAACCAAGAATAAAATAATAAATAAATGCATGGAAGTTTTCCGGGTCAGCGTATCTATTCTAACCTATATTCACATGATAGTTTGGTATATGAAATGATGCATGTTAAGGGCGACAACAAATAAACAATTGAGCATGACTTCTGTCCTCACCAAACACATTGACAAATAAGGCAGATCTAATTTCGATCTAATTGTGTTTAAAATTGCTGGCCGATCAGAGTGGCAGGATGAACTTTAGCGCGTCTACATTCATGTCACGGGAAGCAAATAAAGAAAGCATTCACAGAAAGTATCCATAAAACAGGGATTATTTGATAATCAATATGCATCCAATTTTGTAAACTGGGAGATCAAATGAACAACAATGCTGTTTAGAATTTCAAAGGGTAAGAAAACCATACGCCGAGAAGTCAGCAGAAGCAGATGCAGCCCTCAGAGCATTCCTGTCAAGGCAACAGCTCCAAACAGCACCTTTATGACCTTGAAAAGTCCCAATCCAGTCACCAGTCTCACCATTACGAAGCATTGGATTTGTGTCTGCAGAACGAAGAAATAATAAAAAGGTCATTCAATAGGTAGCAACACGAGAAGGCAGGTATGCTTCTCCTATTGCAGAGTTTACTAGTATGCAAACAATGTAAAATCATTCAAAGCTTGGTAACTAAGGATATCACCCTTTAGTCAGGCATCAAATTAAAAATGTATAACCTTCACCAAGTAAAACAGGTGTCTGACTCCTTTTGACTATCACTTGGTCCCAATCCAAGATCGGTACCAAGAGCTAGCCTAGAAACTGCTCACTCTTCCCTTCTCGAATGCATAAATATCTACAGATTCTATGCTATAATAATCTTTTCAAAGACAACATTTAGCACAGCACTTAATCGCTCTAACGATCACACAATAGATAGGAAGTTCACTGTTCTCATTATTTGCATTGCAATATGGGAACACAGTTAAATCATGAAAAACCGCAAGATACAGATTAATACACTGCTGGTATCCAATTGAGGCTCGGTGTCGGTGCTACAATGATTAGTTGCTTACAATTAATACAAAACAAGCTATTTATTATTGGCTTATTGTTTCATCTGAGATACCTTTCACTATATCATTCAAATTTCTATCGCCTATTATTGCAAGGACGCTCATTATAGAGCACAAAGTGCAATTATATCCTAACAAAATGGGGATGCATCTAATATCCCAAGAAAAAGAGTAGATGTGGAAATGAAGAAAAAACCTAATACAACTTGACAATATTCGAATCGAATACCCACAAGATCATCCTTTTCAAAAAAATATATATATTGTGAGGTAAAGGTTGGCGTGAAATCTGTTCTCCAACTTGTATAGGGGTCAGGTATAAAACTATTTATTACCTTCTTAATGGATCCAAGTTGTTCTTTGGTACTCCACAACCAAGATGTGCATGCATGTTTCTATGTAACCATACCCATTTCTTTATCAAGCTTTTAATATGGAATTCATGGATATCCAACTGTTTCATTTAGCTTCCATTCATTCTATCTGTAACTCAGTGGCGCTGAAAACATGAAGCTATAAAAAATTACTGACTTGTATATAGTATGATTTGATAACCACCATCTGAACAGGCATATATATTCTCTATCCAAGTTAACCAGGCAACCAAGAAATACGACTTAGCAGTCCAAACTGGGAAAAACACACTTCCAAAATAGGAACCCACGCAATACAGAATGGAAACTTGCTCTGCAGTTATGTCACTCCAAAATAGGAACCCACGAAATACAAAATGGAAACTTGCTCTGCAGTTATGATTACATAAGAAATGGCCAGCAATAGGACTTCTATAATATGAGGACTAAAAATGGCAAGACATTGTACAAACTACGAGTTTGCGATAGCTTCTTCATCCCTCTAAATGGGTCCGATATGGCAAACTTCAGATAAATTGCACCATGCCAACTAGGCAACCATAAAACCTTAAATGATTGCATTGGATAACTAACACTACACATCTAAGACTGAAACAACACATAATCATAAGGTTACATGTATATTGGAGTCACCACCCTTTCTCACCAGCAACACAGATTACTCAATATCAGTACCCTTCATAGCCATAACCTGTTGGAGGCTACTTTGGCAGACGAATGTTAGGGAGCCATGGAAGTTGGACCTAGCAACATAAAGCAAAGTACATGCATACGGATGGAGCAGGAAAATCGCAATGAAATAAATCAAGAAATAAGTAATGGGTTTCTCTTGCTCAAGGGTCAGGGAGTGGACTGGCAAGAAATCAACCATGTGGCCTACTTATCCGTTAAGGTCCATCCCACCAAGTGCCAACTGTTTTCTGCGTAATAACCAACAAATATGCGCCAGGTTAAATAATCAGCAATCAGACGCTACGTGCCAGCCCAATGTTCCCTAGCACTTTAAAAAAAGTGCAAAAGGAAAAACACTCGGACGTATCAAGGTTGGCAATCAGTTTCGCCATTCGGACATAGATGTTTGTTTTAGAAAAGGAAACTATGGTGTTATGTGTCTGTTGACTCGCTATCCCTTAAATGGTACATTCCTTGCTAAAAGGATTCGGACATAGATGTTTGTTTTAGAAAAGGAAACTATGGTGTTCTGTCTGTTGACTCGCTATCCCTTAAATGGTACACTCCTTGCTAAAAGGATGTAACTAACTGGCAACAATACCGTTATCTTACACAACATGGGTTTGTAGTCGTATTTACTGAAGCAGACTATTATGGCACAAATTGCACTGGCAACTAATTCAAACATCCACATAAAATTAGATTGAAATTGCAACGCTAAAAGACATGCATCCTAGCCAACATCTCGTAAACACATAGAGTAGCTAACAGCAGACCATCGCATCACACACTCAATCACCGAGCCAATCCGAACCAATCAGAAAACTAAAATGAAACTATCACACGGGAGGGGAGGTTGGGGATCCGCTTACCCTTGCTGGCGCTGATGAGGAAGTAGCCATCGGGTGTGACGGGGCTGTAGAAGAGGTCCACCACCGGCCGCGAGTGCCCGTGGCAGACCAGCGGGATCGCCACCTTCTTCTTCTCCATCGTTTGGATTCGCTTCCCTTCCCCCGGTGAGAAAGCACCCTAGCCCGTCGAACCAACGATGACCCTGGAATGCGCCGTCCCCCGCGCGCCCAAACCCTAGCACTCCGATCGAAGAAGAGAGGAAACCCACCAAAAAAATCGGGGAAAATCGGAGGATAATCGAATCAAATCGCGCGGATCGGCGCGGGGCAAGGCGATCCGGATCCTTAGGGTTGGATCTGTACAGGCGCTTTATTGGGTGGATGGATCGGCGGGGGCGGGCGGGAGTGTGAGGCGAGGCCGGCCTCCTTGGGCGAAGGGTGGGGAAGGGGGCAGGAAGCCGGGCGCTGTGCTTATATAGGGTTAGGAGTTGGGACGAGACGAGGCGAAGCGGCACGCGCTCGATCGGTCCTTCGGTCGTGGTCGTAGCGGGAGGGGTGACTGCGCGAGTGGGAGCTGTCGCCTTCTCGGGCTGGGGGGTCGTTGTGGACCGCTGGATCAGCGTCTAACGGTTCGGATTTTCGGTGAGCGTTTTTGGGAGGTGGTGGTCTGGGCCTTGATGTATTATATGGGCTTTTTTCTATGGAGAGCGAGATAGTGGACCGAGCAACTGTTCTTTCTTTTGTTTCAAATAAAAAAAGAGAAGAAGCTAACGCACGGCCTGCCATAATTGAGACCCCTCGCACGGCCTTGCCGTTTATAGTACAGTGCAAAATCCAATAGAATACACTTTATGTTTCCGTCCTTTCCGTTGTAGTCGTGGGAAAAAGTAGCGGTCGTACGCACGCGTGAAGTGCTACAGCAGGGCACGCTTTCTGAACACAGTCTGTTCGTTTGCTCGTAAACGATCGGGAACCGTGTTTTTCTCTCATACAAAATCAGCCAGCAGTAAATAATACATGATACGATACGGCCTCCCGAACAGGCTGAAGGCTCACCAGAGTCTAGACCCACGACCCGCCTAAAAGTGTCTTCCCCTCTCCCCTATTTTGCTTTTCCCTCTGAACACGCAAAATAGAGGCAGCGGCCGGCAGATTCATCCAAAACAAGGCAAGCCAATACATGCAAACAACAGGTACGTACAAATATGGAAGAATTTGATACTATTAGTTGCAGATAATTAACTTCTTCTTAGACACAAGAATTACACAATGATCACAAAATAGAACCAACCAGATCTGTTACTAGAAGCAATTCAGTTCTTTTGCATCACCTGATATCAGATAGTATTGCAGTTCCTATTGCATAAGCAGATCTGATCATAACTGATAAGCAATTCATTACTTTTGCATAAAAAATTCTGTTGTTTTGCATAAGCAATCCAGTTCTTTTGCATAAGCAATTATACAGTATCGCAGTTCCTACTGCATTAGCAGATCTAATACTAACTTGGATATGTAAATGACTAATGTTCTTACTGCACATCTTACTACCAGATATTGTTCTTACTAGTTAACATGGATATATGCTATATGCACCACTCCTGTAGATATACATCTCGCTGCATGAAACCTTCTTATGTTAGTTGCTGCACATGGTTACTCCTGTTGCATTAAACTTTATTGTGTTAGCTGCCGCACATGTTCATTTTGATGCTTGTTGGCCTCACACCTTTAAATAGAAGTACAAAATAAGCACATAGATGATAGTGAGAAACTGAGGAAAAAATATTCAAATCAACTTAGTTGAAGGACGAGTAAGCCTCAAATTTCAACTTTCCCCAAAAAAGGAGAAACAAAAGAACAGTATATTTCATTAAGTTGAAAAACTGAGTATGGAATAAAATACAAAGCTAATAGCATGTTTTGAACAAAGTTGATAGCATGTACTGAATAAAAACTGATAGCGTGTTCTGAACAAAACTGATAGCGTGTACTGAACAAAATTGCATAAGTTGCTGGCCTTCTTTTTTGCCTAATTTAGTACAATATTATTGCCTAATGGTTTTTGTAGGGGACCGTGACGCCTAGGGGGGTGAATTAGGCAATGTAAAAAATTAACTCTAAACTATAGCATCTTTTTCTAACCCTAGCAAAACATATGCAATAGATAAAGGGCTTATTCGCTGGTCTGAGGAAACCAGCCAGCCGGCTGGTTCTCCCTCACGCGACACTGTTCATCCATCCAGCCAAACAGTGTTTCTCTCTCACACAACCAGCCAGTTTCAGCCAAGATTCTGCAAACCGAACGGGGCCAAACTATCTAAATGTGCAACAACGGTTTTGCTAGTGTGTTGCTATCTCTACCGCAAAAAGGAGTAATATAATCAATGTAAATGCGGAAGCTAAAGAGCAAGGTAGAGATATACAAACTCCCATCGATGACTCTGGTATTTTTACCGAGGTATCGAGAAGCGCGCAAGCTTTCTCTTAGTCCTCGTTGGAGCCCCTCGCAAGGAATCTCTCACAAGGGCCAAGCTCCCGGTCGGGTAACTCTGCGGATAGCCTCGGGCCTTCCCCACACGCAAGTGGGTCTCCGACTTGTCTTCCGGCAAGCCTCTCCCGGATGCTCCCCGCCGTCTTCACTATCAAACTTCCGGGTGAAAAGCCACGGGTCTTGTTCCCTCTGGTACACGGTGGCGGCCACACCACAAACACGGTAGGTGTGATCTTGCAAGACTACAAGCCCTTCCGATGTACAACAATGGTGCGCACAAGCACCGAGTGGTAAGAAGTATGCAAACCTCACTAAACACTAAGCCTAAACCTAGAGCAAGCGCATAAGCGGTGGTCTAATCAACCTAAGCATTTCGCAAAGCACCTAGCTAATCACCTAATGAATCACTAAGCACTATGCAAGTAGAGATCACTAAAATGGTGTATCAACACCCTTGATATGTTTCCTCAGCTCCACACTTATCAAATGGTCGGTTGGGGGGTCTATTTATAAGCCCCACTGAGAAAGTAGACGTTGAGGACGAAATTCCGCTTTTCTGCTACTGACCGGACGCTCAGGTCGTCCTGATTAGACGCGTTCGGTCGTCCCAACCGTTAGAGCCACAATTAACTGATCGGACGCTGTCAGCGTCCGGTCACATGCCACCGGACACATCCAGTCGCAATTTCGCCGCTCTGGAACCTTTCTGTAATTGATCGGACGCTGCAGTCCTACGTCCGGTCGATTTGTCGCCAGCGTCCGGTCGCACCTGCTATTGTCGAGCCTCTTGGTCGGAGCATCCGGTCGCTTTCCGCCAGCGTCCGGTCACCCCTGTGAGCTCGTTTCTTCACGATCTTGCGTCGGACTTGGTTCCTATCTTCGTGCTTGGACTTTGCTTGATATCTTGGGCCTTCTCTTGTGCTTCTAAGGTCTTGCTTATGGTGTTGATCATCAGATCATCATGTCGCCTTCGTCCAAGTCACGTCTTGCACCCTATTGAACTACAAAACAATCACTTGTAAATTCATTAGTCTAATTTGGTTGTGTTGGTCATCAAACACCAAAATCCAAAGTAAATGGGCCTAGGGTCCATTTTCCTTACAATCTCCCCATTTTTGGTGATTGATGACAACACGACCAAAACAAGCAAATAATAAAAATTTCAAATTTTAAAAAGTATCTACTTGCTAGGATACAATACAAGGGGCAAGGTTATATGATACTAAAAGATACTACTTGTAAGACTAGAAGATACCACTTGAATACTTATCTTGCCTTTGCAAAAATCCCCATGTGGTATTATGGATTTAAGTCTTGCTTCCTACAAATTCTCCGCATTAAATAGGCAATCCATAATCCACTGTCCTCCCTTTCTCGGACCATTACCACTTGTAAATTATTATGATCTAGCTTTTGGTCCTAGCTTTTGGTCCTACAAATTAGCGCTTGCTTTTGGTCCTCTAAATTCTCCCTCTTTGGAATCAAACACAAAAAAGGAAGACATTAGTAGCACAAGGAAGGGTCAAATTTTGTGATCCTTTGTATGTAGAGTGGAATAGGTCACAAAATTTGACTCTCACATTATATAGACTAAGCTCCCCCTAAATATATGCATACATATGGTAGAAGGCAAAGCATATGCATAATTGGCAAATTGTTGCTCAAGGGAATTTAATCTATATAATGCATGGAGAAAACATATCAATATCAAAATGGAATCAACATGATGATATCGGTTTTAGAAATACCACATGTGAAAACCAATTTGATTTCTACCACTTGCAATAGGTGGTGGATATTTAAAGTATGATGCTTAACTCCGAGGACTCCATTTTCCTTGCAATGAGACTACTACACACATGATAAGCTTGAAAAGGTGTTAGTCTCAAAGCATCCAACTTGTAGAGTAACCTCCCCCTAAATTTGTGCACATAAGTATGGAATACTTGTAGGAAACATGCAAATTAATTTTAGAATAAAAAATACCACTTGAAAAGATGACATCACATGAATGTGAGAGTCATTTTCGAAGGCGATATTTGGGAGAAATTATCTACGATTTACACTTTAGCACATATTAGATGAAAAATCGAAAGACAAGCTATGTATCGTGCTCCTAAACAATTTTAAACCATGTAGGATTGCTCTAAGGAATAAAAATGAAACCGAACAAGCCTACCATAAGATATACCTAGTGTATGCATGACAAAAAAGATATAAGCATGCAAATACAAACCTAGGCATGAAAAGTAACTAGATGCTTAAAGATGCCACTAGTAGGAAATTAAATCTAGTACCATTTGATGCAAATTGAATCTAGTTACCTAACATGAGAAGGGGAATTTGGGTCCATAGTATTCACTAACCCACTTGGCAATTATTTTGTCCATCATGATGCACCCCATGAAATGCACCCATATTTTGCCAAATCTTCAAATTCCCCGATGTCCATCGGACTTCTCACTTCTCTTTCGGAATCCAAACCTTCTTGGTGCTCTTCATGTTGGAAATGATTTTCTTTATCACCCAAAAGCGTTTGACTCCATTGTTGGCTTGCTTGTTCACCTTGATGGCCACCACCTTGTTAATTTTCTTCTTCTTTAATAAGTACGGTGTGGAGGCCTTCTTTTTCACCTTGTTGGTGTAGGTGTTGGAGAGCTTGCTTGTTTGCTTCTTCTCTTTCTTCTTTGCTCATCCCCCATTCTTCACCTTGCATTCATAGGACTTGAGACCTTCCTTGTGACACACATAGCAAACCACGGTTTATCCTTCATCAAGCTTCTTCACTCCCTTGACGGTGTTATCTTGATGAAATTAGGCTTGCTTTGCCTTGCCTTTTACTTGAGTCAAGTCCTTGGTGAGGCGAGCTATTTCTTGCTTGAGTTGCTCATTCTCCTTTGCAACCTCTTGTGTGCATGTATCTACAATAACTTTTTCAACACAAACTTGGTTGCACAAAGATAAGTCTAAACATAAATCATTATAAGAAGTAGAGGCATCCTTTTTAGGCATGTTAAAGATGAAACTTTTCTTTTTAGATGCCTTGGTGGGGGTTGTACCGACGGCTTCAAGATTAACAACTTTAATAGTTAGATCATCATAATGTTTGCACATGGTTTCTATTTTAGCAAGCAAACTTTTATAAGCATCTTGTGATCTAACTAACTTTTCTTTTAATTTTTCATTTTTCTTTACAAGTTGCTCATCATTGATTGTGCATGCATTTGTTGTTGCACTAGCCTCAAGTTGCTCAATTTTAGTAGATAGTTCAACATTGAGATTAGCAAAGTTTTATATGCTTCTTATGAACTATCTAGCTTTTCTTTTAATTTTTCGAGCTTCTTTTGTTGACTAATGCAAACTTTAGCATAATTAAGATTTTGTTGCATAATTTCATCATAAGAAGACATTTTATCATCACTATCACTCTCACTAGAGGATGAACTTTCGTTACCTCGTGCCATAAGGCACACACGAGAAGAGCTTGATGATGAGTGCTTGCGGCCTCGCCTCTTGTGATGGTGTTCTTCTTCACTTGAAGAATCATCCCATGACCTTATTGATGTGAAGGCTTGGTTCTTGCATGCCTTCTTCTTTGTCTTGGGTGTGGGCTTGTTTGGACAAACTTCCACAAAGTGCCTCAACTCACCGCATCCATAGCATCCTCTCTTTCTTTGCTCATTTCTTTGATTGGTGAAAATAAGATCTTGAATTTGGATGGGCACACCCTTGACATTGAGCCTTTAGATCAACTTCTCTACCTTGTTGATTATTTTGATTGATTCTTCATCAAGGTCGGAGGTGGAGGAGGAAGATTGATCATCTTCACTTGAATCATCATCATCATCATCATCGTCCTCATCTTCTTCTTTATCTTCACTTGAGGAGCTTGAGCTTAAGCTTGTCTCAACTTGCTTGCTCTTCTTCTTTTTCTCGCTATATGCGAGAGCTTTGCCTTTGCTTGATGAGGAGGCTTCTTCTTGACCCATCTTACGTGACATTTCAAATGCCACTATCTTGCCAATGACTATGCTCGGGGTCATGGTGCTCAAGTCCTCCATGTTGTGAAGGATGGTGATGATGCTTGCATATTTCTTTTGTGGTAGCACGGAGATGATCTTCCTCACGATATCCGCATTATCTAGCTTTGTTAATCCTATTGAATGGAGCTCATTGATAATTAGATTCAAACGAGAATACATATCACAAACAAGCTCATCATCATTCCTTATAAAGGAATCAAAATTTTGTTTAGCTAGACAATGTTTTTGCTCACGGACATTAGATGTGCCGTCATGGAGCTTTTAAAGTTTTAACCAAATTTCATGTGCCGTATTTAAGGTGAACACTTGGTTAAACACATCCATGCTAAATGATTCAAACAAGCAATTCTTAGCTCTGGCATTGAAATGCATTTCCTTTTCTTCACTCTTTGTGGGTTTACCGGAATTCTTAATGAGTTTCATCCAGTCACGAGTGACTCTCCAAACACCCAAATCAACCGCCTCAAGGTGGTAAGCCATTCTAGCTTTATAATAGGGGAAGTTAGTGCCGTCAAAATGCGGAGGCCTAGAGGTATCCATCCTAACCACTCTAAAAAGCGTCGGCTCAATGACGGTTAAGCCAAAGGTCCAAATTGAGCCAACCTGGCTCTGATACCACTTATAGGGGACCGTGATGCCTAAAGGGCGGGGGTGAATTAGGCAACTTAAAAAACTAACTCTAAACTATGGCCTCTTTTTCTAGCCCTAGCAAAACCTATGCAATAGATAAACTATCTAAATGTGCAACAACGGTTTTGCTAGTGTGTTGCTATCTCTACCGCAAAAAGGAGTAATACAATCAATGTAAATGCGGAAGCTAAAGAGCAAGGTAGAGATATGCAAACTCCCGTCGACGACTCTGGTATTTTTATCGAGGTATCGAGAAGCGCGCAAGCTTCCCTCTAGTCCTCGTTGGAGCCCCTCGCAAGGGCCAAGCTCCCAGTTGGGTAACTCCGTGGATAGCCTCGGGCCTTCCCCACACGCAAGTGGGTCTCCGACGTGCCTTCCGACAAGGCTCTCCCGGATGCTCTCCGTCGTCTTCACTATCAAGCTTCTGGCCGAAACGTTGTGGGTCTTGTTCCCTCCGGCCACACCACAAACGTGGTTGGTGTGATCTCGCAAGACTACAAGCCCCTCCGATGTACAACAATAGTGCGCACAAGCACCGAGTGGTAAGAGGTATGCAAACCTCACTAAATACTAGGCCTAAACCTAGAGCAATCGCATAAGCGGTGGTCTAATCAACCTAAGCACTTCGCAAAGCACCTACGCTAATCACCTAATGAATCACTAATCACTATGCAAGTGGAGATCACTAAAATGGTGTATCAACATCCTTGATATGTTTCCTCAGCTCCACACTTATCAAATGGCCGGTTGGGGGTCTATTTATAAGCCCCACTGAGAAAGTAGCCGTTGGGGACGAAATCCCGCTATTCTGCTATTGACCAGACGCTCAGGTTGTCCTGATCGGACGCATCCGGTCGTCCCGACCGTTGGAGCCGCGATCAACTGATCGAACGCTGCCAGCGTCCGATCACATGCCACCGGACGCGTCCGGTAGTAATTTCACCGCTCTAGAACCTTCCTGTAATTGATCGGACGCTGCAGTCCTGCGTCCGGTCGATTTGTCGCCAGCGTCCGGTCGCACCTGCTGTTGCCGAGCCTCTTGATCAGAGCATCCAGTCACTTTCCGCCAGCGTCCGGTCACCTCTATGAGCTCGTTTCTTCGTGATCTTGCATCCGACTTGTGTTCCTATCTTTGTGCTTGGACTTTACTTGATATCTTGGGTCTTCTCTTGTGCTTCTAAGGTCTTGCTTATGGTGTTGATCATCAGATCATCATGTCGCCTTCGTCCAAGTCACGTCTCGCACCCTATTGAACTACAAAACAATCACCTGCAAATTTATTAGTCCAA
Organism: Miscanthus lutarioriparius; assembly: GCA_904845875.1. Classification (NCBI taxonomy): domain Eukaryota; kingdom Viridiplantae; phylum Streptophyta; class Magnoliopsida; order Poales; family Poaceae; genus Miscanthus; species Miscanthus lutarioriparius. Next base: position 23,778,993 of record CAJGYO010000019.1, on the reverse strand, counting down.
TTTGGCTATGTTGGTCATCAAACACCAAAATCCAAAGTAAATGGGCCTAGGGTCCATTTTCCTTATAGGTTTGACTAAGTTGCCTGCTGTCATAATATAGTAACACACACTTATACTTATTGTTTTGCATGCAGGTCTTAAATATGAATCTTAACGAGCTGCCACCAAATTTGGATGAAGATTTCTTATATGCATTTGATTTGGATTATGTGACCGGTTGTCGTGGGGTCAAAACCACGACAAGCATGTTATTCGAGTCGATGTCAGAGTATGGGTTCCGGTGGACTCAAGAACACAAGAATTACGTAGAGAAGACGCAACGGTTTATCCTGGTTCGGGCCAATTCGGTCCCTACGTCCAGCAGCTGATGATCCTTATACTCAAAAGCATCCAAAATCCGGGGGGTTACAACAGAGTGTAAAGGAAGAAAGTTTGTTAGGGGGTTAGCTCGGTGCTAATCCTAAGGTTGCCTCACCGCCGGTGGAGTCTCCCCCTCGCCAAAGAGGAAGGAGACGACGGGATGTGGTGGAGAAGGGGCTCTCGGTGCCCCTCTCCGGGTTGCCTTGCTCTCGGTGTAGAGCAGAGGCAGATGGAATGGAATGGAGTGTCTCGTGATCGAACTGGGATCCTCTTCCCTCTAGGTCTGACCTTATCCCTTATATAAATAGGTCGGGTATAAGGCGGTTTGGGGGTTCTAGTCTATGGTCTACGTGCGCCAGAGTCTAGGAGGGGCTTGTAGTGGTGCGCCGTGGACCGTTGAGTTGTCTTGGTGCCGAAGAAGCCTGGGCGTCGTTCGGCTGCTCTGTTCGGACACTCTGCTTGTCAGAGGGTGTCGGCTTGGACCGACCTTCTCTGGGTGAGACATTCTGGAGTCTTCTTGGTGGTGAAGGAGGTCGGCTCCAGGGGCTGACGCGCCGGCCCGAAAGCCCCCGAGCCCCCGAAGGCCGCAGGAAGCTTTGTCTTCTTGTGTCACGCCCCGAACGTGGCCCTGTCGGAGGAGCAGTTGGCAGGGGCACACCTAGGTAGCGACGCTTGGGAGCCCCAGACATCAGTAGCCTGGGGCTTGTCTTCTTGTGCCCGGGCCTTGGCTGGCATCGTTAGCCGGGCAGGAGCCAAGGACCGGGCTTGGTCGTGCCGTAGATCGGGAGCCCAAGGCTTGGGGAAGCCCCCAAGCCCCAGGTGGAAGCTGTGATCGAGTCAGGCTCGGCCGGGTCTCTTTGCCAGAGGGTGCGCGCGAGCGTGCCCGATGGGCATAGCCCCCGAGCAATCTTGAAGGGGTTGGTCGGGGGGTCTTCTTCGTTCGGGAACCATTGGACCCGAGGCTTAACATACCTGTATGTTAGGATCTCATCACCGGCGACCCTACCTTCTGCACTCAAGTGTTTGTAATTCCTCAGCCTGATGAACAACATGTGAACCAGCAGATTTTGCCTAGTATTTCTGAAGTTGGTCACGCTGGTTTAGCAGAGGCGGCTCCTGTAGTTTTAGAAGAGGTTTCTCCTACTGTTTCTGAGATCATATTGTCATTTGAACAGGCAATGTTAGAGGACAGGAATGAAAGGTTCTACTGCTAATCCTATAGTTGCTGATAATGAATTAAATGGTGCTGGAAATGAAGTAGCAGAAGAGGAAGGAAAGAGGTGTAGTCTACTCCTCAAATGCCACACAATGGGAATCAACCTACCTTCTGCACTCAAGAAAAATATGGCAATCAGCCTGCTCGGCTGCAATTATTTGGTTGTGGCTGCAGCTTATTGCAGTTATACCTACAGTATAGTCTAGTTTACTTTTATAGCCAAAACTAGCAGCAGTCGTCTGCAAGAAGCTGCATTTTCTTAGACAATTTAAGTGTCATTTATTAGGCAATAATATCTTCTTAAATAGGCAATTTTTGTATTCTGAAAAAGGAAGTACAGTGTTCAAACAGCAACAAAGCATTTTAGTCCTCACCTGCATCGGTCGCCACCCCCCAATTTTGGCACTTGCACACTGGACTCAGAATCACCCCCTGGACGCAAACATCGCCAAACATTGATTTGAGATATGCACAAGTTATATTCAAAAAGAAACAGAAAAAGGCAACATATTGTTACCTTAATAGACAATTATCAAACAAAAACACAATGATGGTTGCTGCCTCTAGTGTGAGCAGAATCTCAAATACACTAGCTAACTACTGAGTTCTCTAGTGTGAGCAGTACTCAATGATCTTAAATCAAGTACTCAACAAGCAACCGCATGCATCTACAAAAGGGAATGACCAAATTACCATTTCCATCATTCAGTCACACACTTAATAAGCACCGAACACATTGTGCCCTCAAATACCAACATATAGATTACAGAACTACATATACGGCAACCATGGAAATTTTAAGGAAAATTATAACTAAAATCACTCAATCACAAATCATTGAACATTCAAACAAACAAATCGTATTCTCACCTCGCTGTCAATCTGTCACTGAGGAAGGATTGGCAGTGGGAGCAGCCGAGACCGAGTAGGCAGGACCGCAGGAGCCAGCTGGCAAACCGGTAGGGGAAGGGGCAGTGGAGGGCCGAAAGACCTGCCGGCCGACAAGCCTGGTCCCTGCCGCAGCCGCACATGTGGCCTGGGAAGCTCCGCGCCTCAGTGATAGAGGATGGTGGACGAGGCGAAGGGCTACGCCGCGCTGCCATCAGGCGCCGCACGGCGGAGGAGTGCCGGGAGCCACCGCTGCAGCGTCTGTCGGAGCGGGCCTGGTCCCATGACTCCTGTGACCTACCTCCGCTCTCCGGCCCCGCTCGTCTTCGGTGTCACAGGATTTTGCGCCGCCAAGGCCGGATCTGGCAGTAGGGCGGCAGGAGGTGGTACGGGGCCGGCGGATCTAAGGGGTCGCTGGCTCGCGGGGAGACGAGATCAGGGAGGCGCGGCGGATTCGTGAACCAAGGCAGAGGATGGTGGGGAGGGAGTGCAGATAAGTTTTGGGCTCAACGGTGGGCTGTAGGCTGGTAGTGATGGAGCAGGCCGTGCGGAGCGACAAACGTACACACAGCCAAAAGGAAGTCTTCACCGAAAACAAATGTTCCTTCTTTTGGAAAATCCCCTGACCTTCCTCCATTATTATTGTTGTTCGATTTACCTCTCAAACTAGAAAACATGATGTTTTAGCTCCTTCATCTATTGATAGTTTTCTTCTTTGGTGGTTTTCAAGCAGCGTAGTCTGACATGACACCACATCAGACGTTCTATGTAGCACTACATCAACTATGAGGAGGTAAATCGGACTATTTTTACACCTTGGTAATAAATAGTTAACAAGGTGTAAAAAATTCAGCTTTTATTAATTATTAAACAAGCATAAATCTAGGTAAATCAATAACTCAGTCATACATGCTCCACTGAAGCTAAAATTGTACCATTGGTCAATGTGTAGCCTACCATAAATATTTCACCACAATTGGAGCATAGGAGCTGGAGTTATGAATTAAACACAGAATAGATCTACATCTACTGCAGAAACTTGAAATTAAAACTTGTCATATGTATATATCTACTCATGTGAAGTCTAGCAAAATTGAATTTTCCTTTTTATGATATTTCTACGATTTTATATCATTTTTCAAAGTTTCAACCAATTTATGAAATAAAAAATAGAGCACGTGGCTCCACATCAGCGGCCATGTAGGCAGCAGAGTCCTATGTGGCCTCCTTTGGATGGCGGCTAGGATGTAAATAAAGTTTATGCACCCAAATGAGCGAAAAAAAGTTTATGAACCTAGGTGAGAAGTGGGGAAAAGTTTTATGGCCTACAGTGCAATTCACTCTTTTTTAAAACCATGCTCTATATTATGGCGCATGAATTAGAATTATTTGGATCTTATGGGGCCGTTCGCTGGTCTGGAAGTTCTAGACCAGCCGGGTGCTCCCCCTCACAATTTACTGTTCATCAAACCAGCCGAACAGTGTTTCTCTCTCACACAATCAGCCAGTTTCAGCCAAGTTTCAGACCAGCGAACGGGGCCTATATGATCTCATTTGGATGTTTACTTACTAGTATATGATCTTATATGTTCATTTTGATGTTTATTTACTCTCTTCAATTCGAACGAAGGGATTTCCTTTCATGGCAAGATTAATCGAGCGGTGCACAATTGATAACCAGAGGAGACATAATACTGCGATTGTAGGGTTCGTATCTTTGTGATAGCTGGTGAAGCTGCGGGTGAAGCTACAATAGTAAAGGAGCTTTAAAGCCTGTTAACTCACTCATATCATCATCAATCCCATCATCCACATTAGCTGTTTGAGGGTCACTAGTAATGGGAGCAGTATATGTAGGATGAACAATCGTAGCATTAGTTCCCACAACAGCTACCAAAGAGCCTACTTGCCCTTTAGAAGCATTCATCGGTAGCCATAAGGAAGATCTATGGTCTTAGGAGCCGATGTGCTGACAAAGGGCAGCTAGGAGCGGTAGATTCAGTATTAATTGGTTTCTTAAAACTAGCATTATGCTGCTTAGTATCCATCCAATTAATAATACTAGCATCCTGTGCCTTTATTTTTCATCCATCCACTTAAGTTGTTCTTCTGGAGTAAATAGACCGGATGGAGGCTCACTTGGAAGTGGATTTACCTTTAATGTTCCATCGAAGGTGAAGACTTGGATGTTGACTTGCTTGTCTTGTTCAGCCACGTTACTTGAACGAGTCTTGAATGAGCATGCTCCTAATGCTGTTGCTACATTAGTAGTGTTCTTTGCCTCCACATCCTTGCGAAGATGCTCCGAGAGTTGATCAAGAGTAGTAGGACAGAGTATATTGCCCTCATTGAACGCCCTAGAGAGGTCACCTTCATTCTTGGCTTGATCTTCAGGCATCTTGATCTCTTGATTGATCTTCTTCCCTAGTGAAGTCACTAAAAAGTGCGTTGACGTTGGATTGAGATCCAAATCACACACCAGTAAGGGCTAGCACGGCCTAGGCTGCAAACAACCTATCACACGCAGCAAGCAACTCTTGGGATCGACTAAACCAATTAGGCCGATCTAGAGCCCATCCTTCGCCGCAAAAGCCTATGAACACCTCCTGGGAGGATCCGTCGGTGAGGAGTAGGCCTAAGGTTGTTCTAGGATCAGCATGACTACCTAGAACGCCGATGAATCTCATGGAGAGATGCAACGAACAACAAGAGGTTTGAAAAAGGGAAAAAGTTGGTAATAGATGCAAAAAAGACATTCAATTTTGGATCCTTCAATTCGTCGTGATCCTTTGATATATATAGAGGGGGTGGTCTTATCATAGTAAAAAACAAGTCCAACTCATGTTCTCCACGTTTTCTACGTGAATCATGTCCAAAAATAAATATGAAAAGAGTCTGGCTCGGACTATAATAGAAAAACCGGCTTAGTCGGCTGCTGAACCAGCTAAGCCGGTTCTGTCAGGGCCGAGGCAGCTTGACAGGCCGGCCTTACAGAGGAACCGACCCGGTTGGGCGGTGGTTGGCGCAACAGGACCGGATATGGCCTGGCAAGCATGGATGCTATTGGACCACATTTATATCATTTTCTCCAAGGAAGGATATGTCCTCAAATGGCATCTACCTACAATATTGCTGCCAAGCCAAACACTACTTGCATAGTCATCATCATGCCTTCCTATGGTACATTTACCTGCACTTTATATTTACCTGCTGTTCCGAACATATTTAGTTTTCTTATAACACCTTATGATACATTTTTTATTAGAATTAGTTACAGTGAGTTCTCTCATGGATCTAGCTGGTGTAGAACAGAAGGGGTCATCTACCATGCATTTTTTGGGCATACAAGGCATTGCATGAGCTTTTCTTTCCAACTGATATAAAAAGAAATTAAAAGACAAATAGCAGTTTGCTTTCTCATTCATTAATTGTATAATGCTGGTACTTCCGACTTTGTTCCTCATTACGATGAGCCAGGCATTGACTAGCTGTACAATATTCATTTTAGGAATTCCTTAGATGTGATTCAATCGAACAACATTATAGGGTGCTTCTGTTTTTTATTTTGTTAATTAGTGGTTGACTTGTGCACGCCAACCTTTGAGAGGTGGTCAGTTTGGCATGCCCTGACCAGTCTAGAGTTATCATTGACTCATCCTTTATCTTTTATGAAACCATTCTTACAATGCTAACCCTTTTGTTTAACTGAATAATGAATCACGTTTCTGCAGACTAGCCTCATAAAGAAGGTTCTCAATTTTGCATATGAGAGGATAGAATTCATTGTGAAATGGCAGCTAGATATGATGGCCTAATATGTTGTTGATGAAGATTGAAGAATAGACATGTTCTTATGAACTTTTTTCTACACTCTCAGTCCAACAAACACATTTCCTGTAATCCTCACCTAAATTAAATAGTGAACTAATATATGTTTCATTTAGTGTTCTGCAGTGCAAAATTCCCCTTTCTACTCTTTTGTACATCCCCTGTATTATATCGCCCGAACTATGTAAGTATCAAATAGTTATTCGTAATGGTGTTGTAAAGCATAAATGATTTAGTCTTATCTCATATATATGTATTTCCAGAAAAAAGATAGAATATATATGTTGAACTAAGATGTTGTTTGGTTCTGAGTGTTTTCCGGCGTGAACCAGTTACATCGATAACAGATAGCAGTAAATTTTTTTTTTTTGAAACCAGATAGCGGTAGTTTTTGTTTGCTTCACCACCGACGGGATCCAATACCAGGGTAACCAATACGTGCTTCAGTAAGTTGATTACGCCCGATTCGATCGGTAATCGATTGCTCCCGTCCGCTCTTTATCACCGGTGAACCAAACAAACACATAATCAATGATTCCCTTCCATTCTAGCGACGGAGACGTTTACTTAATTTCACCTAACTTTTACATAACCAAACAGCACCGCTTGCATTACTTTAAGATATATGTTCAATTTTCAAAAAAATCAAAAACATTAAGTAATAATCCTAACATAGGAGAAAGAAAACAGTGCTAATGCAAATGGTCTGCACTAGCTAATAAGTCCTTGCTTTAAATAATACTAGTATGATGCCCGTGCTAACGCCACGGCTGCATTTTAGGGATGCACATGAAAACAACCAGATGATAATATTTTTTTTCCCATGGCTTAAGTTTCACGCAATTACTATCAGTGCAACAACACATATTCTATTGCACATGCTACCGCTATGGCATCTAGAAAAACAAATCAAACAACCAAAAGATAATATCATTTGTTGTTGCACTGATAGTAATTTTTCTCAATACCAATTAACATATAAAAAGTAAAAACATCTAGGCTATGATAGTTTAGTTTTTTTTGTCTAGGAACTTTTGCAGTGTAGATATATTCTTGAAGAACCATAGTACAATGCTCGTGCTAACGCTACGGTAATATTCTAGGTAATGCAAATTAAACAACCAAAAGGGTATATGTTTGGTTAATTTTAAAAATTCATTAACTTAAAAGCATCATAAAAAAATCAAGCCAGCCAATTGTATATTAAATATTAGTATTCAAAAGAAATGCTAAATATCACTTGCATATGACACAATTCAGCTATGAAAAGATGTCATTAGGTTAAAAAATAACACTAAAAGAAATTCAAGCTTCGCTTGTAGGAATTGGTCTTCCATTCAGTTTCAGCCGCTTGCACACGTCCAATATCAATCCTGCACCAAGAAAGTATTATATATTTGCTAGCACCACAATACATTGCTACAGATCAAGTATTCACAAATATTGCAGTGGTATATGTAAGCTCAAGGATTTGACTATTTAATTAGTTGCCAGTTGACTTAGGACTGAAATAAGAAGGCAAAGAAAATCATTTGCTCAAGCTGATGGCCTTCATGGTTGCAGACTTGCACGTCACCAGGAAAACTAAAAGGGATGACTATTTCATCAATTCGGAGACAATTGGATTATTGTTCATGTGCTCTGGGAATTCAATCTCTATGTATTGAAAACAGAGGGTATCAACTGGAAATAGAAGCTATTTTATTCATTGCTGAATATACACAAGCGCTACTGAATCAGATTATGTAATTAGATACTCAGTCCAGGCAAAGATCATACACTTGATATTAGCCTTAGTTAAAAAGAATTTGTATCAATCTAGCTACCATCATGACCATTAGTAAAGAGTAATAATAGAACAGGTCGCTAACTTACCCTCTCCTCCATTATCCATAGCATTGCCCATGGTATGAACATTTGCATCTTCTGAAAGCAGCAAAAAAGAATGGGCTGAAATCAATTTTCATGATTCACTATAGCCATCTGAAAAAATAACCAGTCGTATTCTATGAAATCCAACACAACCAATCCTAAACACTGAAATCTAACAACAAAAATTTGACCACAATTGGAACAGTATGATCTTCTTAGATAAATAGTGGAAAATGTCATTTAATAAAAAAAAGATCCGCGGCAGTTTCATATTATTCTCTATGACAGTTTGCCAGCAAATCTAATTAGGCAATAGCTAAGTTCACTATCTGACCACTTTAGAGTCTATTCCCAGTCAAGTAATTTTACTGAGGTATGATTCTTTTACACGATCTTATATTAAATAGTCAGCTCAAGAGAAAAGTGGAATGATAAACTGGAGTTTATAATTTGAATAGTTAAACCAGCATGACAAAAGATTAGGATCCTAACAGTATTATTGTCAATCCACAAGGAAGCAATCTTACCACTGGGGGTGGGCTCAATTGCCATCTCCCAAATAACAACAATACCATGCGAAGAAGTAGAAGCAAAAATTGCAATAGTATCAGACACCACCCTTCTAGCAAGACAGGTGATCCCTTTCTTATGCATCCGTGGGAGCTGCAAGTCTGCAACGCATGAAACCACTGCAAAGAAGGTGTGAACAGTAAGCTGCAGCTTACAAAATGTAGCAGACCAGGAGGTAAGGCTAAACATAAGAATTAGGTTTGTGTTGAGATTTGATTTTCTTTTCATTTGTATGTTAAGTAAAGACTAACCTTTGTTCCTGTCAAATATAAAATAAAGAGCTTAACATACTCATATATGCACCACTTCACATCAAAATCTAGTCCATGTTTGCACAACAAATATAATTTAACAGAAAGAACAAAAAATCAAAAGGCTATGGCAAATGAAGCATCAAATAAAAGGATGGACCAAAACTGTGGCAAATAATTTTACAAAAGAAAATAATTAGCAATGTTCATTGTCACAATCTGAACAAAGGATGTGGGCCTCTGTGATAACCACATGCTTGCGACACTTGCTGATGATTGTTTGTCCAGTTAAGGTGCAAAGTAATTTCATTCATAAAACTGATGATTGTTTATGTGCAGCTGACAGTGAAGCAAATGAGTTACCCAGGACAGGCAAGATTTTCTTGCAGACATCAAGGAAGGGCTTGGTAAGAATGACTATGTTCTCTGCCTTGACATGCTCCATCCCTTCTAAAGAGGGGGTGAACACCGTCTGTGCCATCTATGAACCTGAAAGAATCAACAAATATATCAACCCATCATCGCAAGCTGGGGCAGACCCAGTAAGGGACATGGTGTACACATGTACACCCAATAAATTTTGCAAAAGAAAGTATCGTATTCATTAGGCAAATACATATACAAACTTTCTTTAGATCAGATCCGAATAGGGTTTGGGTGCTCGGTTCCAGACAGAAGCAAGGGAAGAGAAGGGGTGCGAATACCTGGTGGTGTTGGCTGGCAGTGGCAGGTATATGGCGCCAAAATCTCTTGTGTGGGAGGGTATGGGCGCCACCGCTGGTTGGGGAAGAAGACGTGCCATCCGTTGGAGAAGGGGGTGCCACTGCAGGTGGGGATTGGGTACGGGGCACCGTCGCATGGAGGAAACCGTTGTCCTGGCTGACGTCGAGGCGAGTGTCGCCGCCGGTGAGTGCCGGGGACCAATACTAGGGTACCCAAAGAGGAGGAGTTAATAACCATCAACGTTGATTCATCCGAGCGGTCAAGAGCGCAACTACGGCTCTTGCCGACCATCGAGGCCACGGGCTTCGCCTTGTCCGACCCTCGAGGGTTGGCTCCAGCTCTTCCCGACCACCGAGGCCACGAGCTCCGCCTCGTCCGACCCCCGAGGGTTGGTTCCAGCTCTTGCTGACCACCGAGGCCGTGGGCTCTGCCTCGGCCGACCCCTAAGGTTTGGCTCCACCTCGCTTGACGTCTGAGGGCTGGCTCCTCCTCGCCCGATATATGAGGGCTAGCTCCACCTTGCCTGATGTCTGAGGGCTAGCTTCGCCTCGCCCGATCCCTCGGACATGGATCCTAACAAAAGCTCACGACAGGCCACTATGGTCTAGAAAGTACAACCCAAGGTCAAAGTTCTGGCATTGTGCAGAGAGCGGTCACGTCTCAACACGACCCATCCCCACGACATGTCAATCCAGTGAACTCACATCGCCCACGGTGAATGATGCGTGGTCACTATGCTGCCCACTCCCTGTACGGCCGCTGATCATCACGTTGGTTCGTCGCGCCGCCCGCCGGGGCGGAGTGGGACGTTACGACCCACTGACAATGCCAGGGCATGGCATCATCGGCGGATAGGCACCCGACATGGAGCTATCCCTGTCACCCCTGCCATGTCAGCGGAGCCCGCACGGAGGAAAAGAAAGGCCTAGCGACCCTAAAGGACTTTTTCTCTCCCTCTTTCTCCTCCTTCCCCTCCGTTGTAACCCCTGCTTTCCCTTGTCCTATAAAAGGGAAAGCAGGGCATCCCACTAAGGGGCATCGGTTCACCGCACTGCATCAGATTAAGAGCGCTAGCATCAAACCTCTAGAGCATAGTTGAGCAGCGACCAAGCTCTCGACACCCATTCGTTCTTTCCACCAGAGACTTGGGACCTATCCCTCTCTCGCCCGTTTGTAACCCCTACTACATACTTTTCAGTGCTAGTAATACGAGCAGCAGCAATGAACTGGACGTAGGGACATTATGCCCAAACCAGTATAAACCTCGTGTCCTCTTAGCACACCATCCAGGCCAGACACGCAATAATACAAATTTACTCGTTGGTGTTTACTTGAAACACCGACTGTTGGCGCGCTAGGTAGGGGCCTTTGCGTGTCTCGACATCAACACCAGGCCTCGGATGGCTAGTCACAACCTCAGCTGGGTCCCGGGCACGCACGTGCGCTTTGGGGACTTGGAATTCATCGTCGCGGTGGAGGGAGAGTTGGCGATGGCTCCCGCCGTAGTCCGACCTCTTCACTCCGCCGGCCTCGATGCAATCACCGAGGCGCTCGAGGAGCTACAGCTGCACGCCCTGGAGGCCCATGCCCCCGAAAGCGACCAGCTCCTCAACTTTGACCACGGGAGGCTTGAGCGCCAACTCGGTGTCTTCCTAGGACCCCGGTCGTCCCAGGAGGACCTGCGCCGCCTCACCTTTTCGTTCGCCAATGTCATGGCGCAGCTTGCCGGAGGAGAGCCGCTCTCTCTAGAATACCTCATCCAAAGCACCTTGGCAGCGCTCCCATTCAGTCTCTGCAACGCCACAGAGACCGATGGCCACCCTATGGCACAACATGCGCCTTCATCCCCCGCGAACGACAGGTTCGTCGAGATGACCGAATATGTCATGGAGTCTTTCCATGACCTCCTCACAAGTGAATTGGAGTCGCCCTCCGGCTCTGACTCCAACAGGGGGAACCATCACCCCTCTCATGAGTGCTTCGTGACGGGTACCCCCGAGGGACACGTTGAAAGCATCCACGAAGAGGAGGCTACCCTGACAAACGACCTCGACAACGAAGTCAAAGGGGAGATAGGGGCCCCACCCCGCCTGTGGGTGGAGTAGCTAAAGGACTGGCACCTAGAGCTCAAGGAAGCATGACTCCAGCTCAAGCAGGAACATGTAGAGCTCGATCGGGAGATCGAGCACCACGAAGACGGTGGGCGCACGCACGCCATGGCCCACGACATGAACTGGAGGATCATCGCGCACGATGAGGCCCTCCCACACTTTGCCTAGGCGAGCCAGAACATCGCTGGTGTGGCGGCCTTGCTCCATGGGTTTTCGGGGCCCGCGACGTCCGAGGATCATTGGGCCCACCATGAGATTCGTACGCTGCTTGAGCGTGCGGCGGTGTAGTAGGCCGAGAGTTCGCTGTCTCGGCGACGCGAACTCGATGCCAGCCAGCACACGCCCTCAGAGTGCCCCTGTAAGGATGCGTCAGTCCACCAGGCGCCACAAGGCGGCAAGCAGTGCACCGTGGCCCCAGTGCATCAGTGTCTTGGCCGCAACCGTGACGCATGCGACACCCTCAACACTCGCAGGCGTACCCATGACGACCCAAGAGAGGGAGCTACCCGTAGCTATCACCCTCGTCATGGCGGACGCTACGATAGTGGTGAGGACCTAAGCCCGAGCCCTAGCCTGCCGGGACCTCAGGCCTTTGGCCGACACATCCTCAACGCCGTCTTCTCGCCAAGGTACTGACCACCAACAAACATCCCAAAGTACTATAGGGAAATGAACCCTGGACTATGGCTCAAGGATTATCGGCTGGCCTGCCAAGCCAGTGGAGCGGATAATGATGATTTCATTATCTGCAACCTTCCATTGTTCCTAGCCGATTCAACGCGAACATGGTTGGAGCACCTTCCGCCCAACAGAATCCAAAGTTGGGCGGACCTGAAAGAGATCTTCGTGGGGAACTTCCAGGGCACGTACAAGCGCCCTGGGAACCCGTGGGATCTCAAGAACTGCTAACAGAAGGCCAGAGAAACCCTTTGTGGGTACATCCGGTGCTTCTCCCAGCAGTGCAACGAGCTTCCCAACGTCGCCTACGCCGATGTTATAGGAGCTTTCCTGTCTGGGACCACCTGCGACTCCCTGGTTCACAAGCTAGGACGTAAGGGCACATGAACCACCAAGGAGCTCCTCAACATTGCCACCAGCCATGCCTCGGGCGAAGAAGCGGTCGGAGCGATCTTCGACCGCCTCAAGGGCAAGGTGAAATGGGACGAGGACGCCGACGAAGGCACCTCCAATAGCCCCATCAAGAAGAAGAACAAGCAGTGGTGCGAGGGCTCACTCGTGCCCGTCGCCGACCGTAGGGGGGGTCGGAAGCCCACGGAGGGCACTCCGAACCACTTCGAGAAGCTGCTCGAGGGGCCATGCCCGAACCATGCCATCCCCATCAAGCATCTGTACAAGGAATATGATCTCATGAAGTGGTTCTTGTCTAGAGGCTCCAACAAAGGGGAGCACGGGAAGGACCCCGACCCGACCACGGATGACGCCGAGGGGAAGGACAGCGGCTTTTCAATGCTGGATGGCTGCTCATGATCTTTGGAGGGTCGGTAGTCTACGACTCCAAGGGCCATCAGAAGCTCGCGCACCGTGAGGTCTACACGACCGAGCCGGCCACGCCTACCTTTCTCCGATGGTCAGAGTCCGCCATAACCTTCGATCAGACCGACCACCTGGAGAGCGTCCCGCAACCGGGGAGATACCCGCTCGTGGTTGACCTGATCGTCAACATGAAGTGGCTCACCAAGGAACTGATGGATGGAGGCAGTGGCTTCAACATCATGTATGCCGAGATGCTCGATGCTATGGGCATCGACCAAGCGCGCATCCGGCCAACCGGAGCGCCTTTCCATGGCATCGTGCCTGGAAAGCAGGCCATGCCACTTGGGTAGATCGATCTGCCTGTCACCTTGGGGGTCCATCCAACTATAGGATGAAAACCCTCACCTTCGAGGTGGTTGGGTTCCACGGAACCTACCATGCCATCCTGGGATGACCATGCTACGTGAAGTTCACGACCGTTCCCAACTACACCTACCTAAAGCTAAAGATGTCGGGCCCAGGTGGGGTCATCACCATCGGCACCTCCTTCCAGCGTGCCTACGAGTGCGAGGTCAAATGCTGCGACCATGCCACGACAATCATCGCCTTCGGAGAGCTCGCGACCATCAGGAAGGAGGTCACCGAAGAGGCACCAACCCCAAGTGGTCGGCTGGGTCTTTCGAGCCAGTGGAGGGCGCCAAGGAGGTCCTCATAGACCCCGACAGCCCTAAGGGCAAAATGGTGCGCATTGGCAATAGGAAAGCTCGCTCGTCAGCTTCCTCCATGCCAACAGAGACATCTTTGCATGGAAACCCTGAGATATGTTGGGCATTCCGAGGGAAGTCACTGAGCATGCCTTGAAGATCCGCCCATGCTCCAAGCCGGTGAAGCAACGCCCACGTCGCTTCGATGAGGGGAAGTGTAGGACCATCGGTGAGGAGATCGTGAAGCTTTTGGTGGCTGGATTCATCAAGGAAGTGCACCACCCCGAGTGGTTAGCCAATCTCATTCTTGTACGAAAGAAGAGTGGGAAATGGAGATGTGTGTTGACTACACGGGTCTCAACAAAGCGTGCCCAAAGGATCCATTTCCTTTACCATAGATAGACCAAATAGTCGACTCTACCTTAGGGTGCGAAACCCTTTGCTTCCTTGATGCATACTCTGGGTACCATCAAATCACAATGAAAGAGTCCGACCAGCTCACGGCATCTTTCATCACCCCCTTCGGATCGTTCTGCTACGTAACAATGTTGTTCGGTCTAAAGAACGCTGGGGCTACGTACCAGTATTGTATGCTCAAGTGTTTCGAAGACCTCATCGGTGGACCATTGAGGCCTACATAGACGACATCATGGTCAAAACCAAATGGGCTAACCAACTCATAGCTGACATCGAGCATACCTTCGTGAAACTCTGAGCAGATGGCATTAAGCTCAACCCCGAAAAGTGTGTTTTTGGGGTCCCGAGGGGCATGCTGCTTGGTTTCATCATCTCCGAGCATGGCATCGAGGCCAACCCGGAGAAGATCTCGACCATCACAAGGATGGGCCCGATTTAGAACATGATGGGGGTACAATGAGTTACAGGGTGCCTCGCCACGCTCAGCCGCTTCATCTTGTGCCTTGGTGAATGAGGACTCCCCCTTTATTGACTTCTGAAGAAGGCCGACCACTTCGAATGGACATTCGAGGCCCAGGAAACACTTGACATGGTCAAGCAGTTTTCGATGAAGGCTCCGGTCCTGGTTCCTCCGACCAATAGAGAACCCCTTTTGCTCTACATTGCGGCCACCACGCAAGTGGTCATCGCCGCCCTAGTGGTGGAGCGAGAAGAAGAGGGGCATGCCCTCAAAGTACATCACCCCATGTACTTCATTAGCGAGGTCCTATCCGACTCCAAGACCCGCTACCCCCAAATCCAGAAGCTCCTGTATGCCGTCCTCATCACCAAGAGGAAGCTACGCCACTACTTTGAGTCACATCTGGTGATAATCGTGATGTCCTCCCCTCTCGGCGAGGTTGTCCAAAACCAGGAAGCCACAGGAAGAATCACGAAGTGGACACTCGAGCTAATGGGTCAGAGCATTACGTATGCCTCCCGAATGGCCATCAAGTCTCAGGCGTTGGCTGATTTTGTCGCAGAGTGGACCGAGGTCCAAATGCCACCAGCGGTCATCGACTAGGAGTACTAGATGATGTACTTCGTTGGATCACTGATGAAGAAAGGCGCCGGTGCGGGGCTAGTCTTCGTTTCGCCCCTTGGGGTATGCATGAGGTACATGGTTCCTCTCCATTTCCCCTCCTCCAACAATGTGGCCAAATATGAGGCGCTCATCAATGGCCTGCACATCACCGTCGAGTTGGGCATCTGACACCTCGATGTCTAGGGTGACTCCCAACTGGTCGTTGACCAAGTCATGAAGGAGTCAAGCTGCCACGACACCAAGATAGCTGCATACTGCCGAGAAGTCCTCTAGCTGGAGGACAAGTTCGATGGCCTTGAGCTCAACCACATTTTGAGGCGTCTCAATGAGGCGGTCGATGCACTGGCAAAAGCAGCGTCCGGTCGAGAGCCAGTGCCAGCGGGCATCTTCGCCAGCGATCAGCACAAGCCCTTGGTTTGCTATGAGGGATTAGAACAAGCCGGTGATGGTCTGCCCACCTTGGTCTCGGGGGCTGACCATCCGTCGGCTTCATTCGGCCCTAAAGTCATGGAGCTCGAAGAGGACCCAGCAACAGAGCTTGACCCTCTGGTCCACTGGAGGACACTCTACCTCGACTACCTCCTTCGTGAGGTGCTGCCGATGGACAAGATGGAGGCTCGATGGCTCACGCATCGCGCCAAGTCCTTTGTCCCTATGGAGGGCAAACTCTACAAGCGAAGCCACACCAAGATCCTACAATACTGTATCCCCATCGAACAGGGGAAGCGTTTGCTGGGTGATATCCATGGTGGGGTTCGTGGTCACCACGCTGTGCCTAGAACCCTAGTCAGAAATGCATTCCAACAAGGCTTCTACTGGCCGACCGTAGTAGCCAATGCCGAGCAGATTGTGCCCACCTACGAAGGGTGTTAGGACTACACCCGACAGACTCACCTACTGGCTGAAGCGCTCTAGATGATCCCCATCACATGGTCGTTCATGGTCTAGGGGCTCTATCTGGTCGGACCTCTCAAAAGGGCACCAGGGGCTACACCCACTTGCTTGTCACCGTAGACAAGTTCACAAAGTGGATAGAGGCTCAGCCGATCTCCATGATCAAGTCCGAGCAGGACATGCTATTCTTCCTTGACATCTTCCATTGCTTTGGAGTCCCAAACTCCATCATCACGGACAACAACACACAATTCACCAGAAAGAAGTTTCTCTGGTTCTGCGATGAATACCACATTTGGGTCGATTGGGTGACCGTAGCACACCCCCGCACAAACGGGCAGGTCGAGTGCACAAACGACATGGTCCTACAGGGCCTCAAGCCTAAGATCTTCTACCGGCTAAACAAGTTTGGTGGCTGATGGGTTGCCGAACTTCCCATGGTACTCTGGAGCCTAAGGATGACCCCTAGCCAGGCCACCGGCTACACGCCATTCTTCATGGTCTATGGTTCCGAGGCTGTCCTCCTGACCGACCTCAACTATGGAGCGCCAAGGGTCAAGGCGTACGACGAACATGGAGCCGAGGTGTCCCTCAAGTATGCCATGGACTAGCTGGATGAAGCACGTGACGTTGCCCTCCTCCGCTCGGCCAAATACCAGCAGGCGTTACGACAATACCATAGCCGACAAGTGTGGGGTCGAGCCTTCAACGTCGGAGACCTAGTCCTCCGCCTCGTCTAGAGTAGCCAGGACCACCACAAGCTCTCCCCAGGATAGGAGGGACTGTACATCATCGCGGAGGTGCTCCGACCAGGCGCCTACAACCTCAAGACCATCGACGGCCATGTCTTCGCCAATGCATGGAACATCGAGCATCTATGTCACTTTTACTCTTAATAAATGCACACTTTCTCTTATTAGTATCATTATCGAACTTCCTGATCTTTAGTGACACCCGACCCCAGCAACGGCAGGGGGTCGGGCCTCACTCAGGGGCTAATAAGAGCATATCTATCTGGTAGACAGTCTCTATGTCCGACCCTTTCTCACATTAAGACCTAGGAGCTAGGGTCGCGGGAACAGGCTCTGAGTATAACTGGTCAGACCATGAGAGACCTATGCCATTGCTCACCAGCGTAATCAGAGTTTCTTTTCTTCACCTCGGGCTTTTTGGCCTTAGCCATGGAATGAGTCGATACGCATTTAAGAATCTATCCGCCTAGCAAACATTCTCTGTGCCCGACCCCCTTTCATGTTAAGACCTAGGAACTAGGTTTGTGGGAACAAGCTCTAAGTATAATTGGTCGGACTGTGAGAAACCTACGCCCCAGCGGCTACGACGCCTTTGCTCACCAGCGTGATCAGAATTTGCTCACCCACACCCCGAGCTTTACGACCTTAACGATGGAAAGGGTTGGAATGCACTAACCTTTTTATACAAAAAGGAGAGAAGAACTAAAAAGCTGTTTGCTATAATGAAATTTAAGAGCTTGTCCATTTGTTACAAGTTCTCCGCCTAGCTTATCTGCCTAACTAAATTCTTGTGTGGGATGTTCTCGTCCTCTATCTCCACAGGAAAACCTTGTCTCAGTAGGTAACACAAGTCGATCAGATAGCTTGACCAATGCCATGAAATGGGTAGGGAGCAGTAGGATGCCCCATGTGGGTTATGCCGACCCTATCATGAACGACGGACCCAGATCCCGCTCTATCATAT
The DNA here is from genome assembly GCA_904845875.1 of Miscanthus lutarioriparius. Classification (NCBI taxonomy): domain Eukaryota; kingdom Viridiplantae; phylum Streptophyta; class Magnoliopsida; order Poales; family Poaceae; genus Miscanthus; species Miscanthus lutarioriparius. The sequence continues at coordinate 23,760,865 of CAJGYO010000019.1, read as the reverse complement.
CCAGCAAGAGCTTCCCGAACCCATCACTCTTACCATCGAGGTAAAACCTGTGCCTAGGTCAATTGAACGACTCAAAGCCGCTGACGAGAGACGGGTCACCCTTACTTCACGCATTAATTTCGCTACCGAGCCTCCGACCCCAGCAACGGCAGGGGGTCGGACATCGCTCGGGGGCCGGCAAGAGTGTCTATTCGGTAGACATTCTCTATGCCCGACCCCTCCTTACATTAAAAAACTGGAGGCAGGGTGTGTGGAAATAAACTCTGAGTAAACCTAGTCGGACCGCTAGAAACCTACGCCCCAGCGGCTATGGAATCTTCACTCACCAGCACGATCATAGTCTTTGTCCCCGCACCCCGAGCTTTAGCCTCCACCTTCTCGGGAAGGGTTTACAGGGGCCCACCGGTGGAATCTCCATCGAGGAGAGGCCGGTAGGTCGCCCAGGTTGATTGGACGGCTCAGGCCGCTGCTGAGAGATGGGTACGGAGAATTGGGATGCCTCATGCAGGTCATGCCGGCTCCGTCATGAACATTGGACCCCACACAGACATATCCGGTAAGAGCTCTCTGAACCCATCACTCGAGCCATCGAGGTAACTTTACCGATTCCCACTTTTTCTTTTTCCATTGCACGATCATTTATTCATCCATTCTCATGCATGCATTCATACATTCATTCATTCATTCATTCATCCCATACATCTGAGCATTGCATATGCAATTGCTGCATCACAACGCTTAGCGTTGTGTCACAAAGCGGTAGTCGTCTCATTTGATATGAGCGGTGACCGACCGAGGTTCGAAGACCGGCCCACGAAGGGCTCAAGGCCACCTCACATCAAACAAAGCCAGGGGAGAAAAACTGAGATGCGCCCTAGCGGCCTTGCCCGACCCTGCTTAGAAGCGGACAGGGACATCTCGACCTTTCTCGTTCGATTCTAACCTCGAGCCAAGCCCATAGAATCTCCATCAAGGGGAGGCCAGTGGGCCACCTGAGTCGCTCTCCGGAGTGACATGGGCATCTACCGGGAGGCGAGTTAAGGAGCAGTGGAATGCCACATGAGGGCTATGCCGACCCTGTCAGCGGATGATGGACCCAGATTTCACTCGAACATGCCTATTAGCGAGCTCACCGAGCGCGACACTCGAGCCATCAAGACAAGTGTCGTCAGCTCAACCCCTCCAGTTGTAGAAACCAAGGACGGGGTGACACACGAAACACAGCCGACCCTTACCGAGCCTCATGGGGCTCGGGGGCTCGAGCCGTCCGATCCTAAAATCGGGAGACCAGGGTTCGAAGGCCGGCCCGCGGAGGGCCCGAGGCCACCTTGTGTCGAACAAGAGCCAGGGGAGAAAACACAGATGAGCCCCAGCGGCCATCGCCCGATCCGCCTAGAAGTGGACAGGGTCATCTCGACCTTCTCGTTAGATCCTAACCTCCAGCCGAGCCCATAGAATCCCCATTGAGGGGGCATCTATTGGAAGGTAGGTTAAGGAGCAGTGGAATGCCACATGAGGGCTTTGCCGACCTCGTCACGAATGATGGAACCAAATTCCACTCGAACATGCCCGCTAGCGAGCTCACCTAGCGTGTCACTCGTGCCATCGAGGCAAGTGACGTTAGCTCAACTTCTCCAATTGCAGAAACCGTGGATGGGGCGACAATCACAAAGACGACCCAACCCTCGATTGAGCCCCTGCTACGCGTGGGGTCTCAAGGAAAGTTGGACTCGCGAGGAGACTGAATGCGTGATCATAGAACGATAGCTCGGATCCTCTCCTCGATTGTCAGTAACACCCGACGCCATTAACAGTAAGGGGACGGATCTCACTCGGGGGCTGGTAAGGGTATAAATACACCCTTTCTGAAACAGTCGCCGTGCCCGACCTCTTCCTCATGTTAAACCTAGTGGCAAGGTCTGCGGAAACAAACAATTGAGCATGGCTGGTTGGACTACGAGAAACCTACGCCCTTGCGGCTACGATAGTCTTGCTCACTGGCTTGATCAGAGTTTCCCTCCTACACCTCGGGCCCTACGGTCTTAACAAATAGAAGGGTCAGAACACACAAACCCCTTTTCACACACAAAAAGGGAGGAAAAACAAATTCAATTAAACGAAATGAAATAACGAGTTTGTTTTTACGATACACAAGGGTCAGCACTTGTCCGCTGATTACAATAATGATCATCCAACCTATCTGACTAACGAGCCCCTCTGAGGGAGAACTATGTCTTCTATCTTGTCTGCCAGGTTCCGTGAAAGAGGAGCCACCACCGTCTCTATCTCATCCAGCTCATGGCCTTCGTAGCCAGGCATGAAGCCGAGGCTCATCATCTCCAAGTCGATGTTGTCCCTATAATGAGAATGAGCAATCATGAAGGATTGGTGGACCCCAGTGCAAAGGGCATTCCTCTTGAGCTGGAGCACCCACGCCATGATCTCGACGGCATGGGCCGCGAGTGAACTAGTCCCCTCCGACTACACTACCTCTAGGTCGTCGTAGACCACTCCGAGGGTGGCGCTTAGGAAACCGAGCTCATCGCTCTCTGCTGGAAGGTTCCTCCTCGCCTCGGCGAGTTCCACGACCAGCCCAGCAGAGACACCCTCGGCCTCCAGCCTCTAGGCCATCGTGGTTCCAAGCTCAGCCTGGAGGGAGCCAACCTTCTGCTGCGCGTCATCGCCCTCTTGGAGGGCCTAGTCACGCTTTTCACAGGCCATGCCACGCTCTTAACGGAGCCTCTCCGCAGTTTGGAGTAGTTCGTCCTACTCCTTGCGCAGTTGGGCGACCACCTCGGCATCCATACTCGCCCTCTTCTCTAGGGCCACGAGCTTCTCCTTGGCTCCTAGCTTTAGCTCCCTCTCCCTCTCAACCTCGGCTAGAAGGTCGAGGATCCACCGCGGGTCTCGGCGTCCTTCTGGAGCAGCTCATCCTGCTCCCTCTTGACCTTGGTGACCTCCTCATCATCCTTCTACGATCTCGCTGATAGGGCCTCGAATGCCCTCTCGGCCTTGTCCGCATGCCAACGAGCCTTGGCCGCTCGTGATCGGAGACTGTCCACCTCCTCGATAAGGGGAGTCAGCTCGGCCACCCTCTGCTATGCGGAAAAGAGCTAGGCGATCACTTCCCCATGTAGCCATGCCTCCTCGATGAGGTAGTCCTAGTTCTCCTTCTGCTCATGAAGGAACCAAGATTTCTCCTGGCTACGAGCGATAAGGGACTGAAAGGAGATGAGGGTCAGAACACAAAAAATACATAAAGAAAGAAGAGGGCGAGAGGCAGGATGAAGTGAATACCTGGCCAGTGGGAACAATAACATTGCGCAGGGCACCCCTGGCATGGTCCAAGGCTTCCAACATGGATGCAATCCCCACATCGAGGCTCTCCTACTCCATGCTCTCGGCAGCATCGTCGAGGGTGAAGAGCATCGACGTCAGCTCCTGTGGATTTGTCCACCAGAGTAGGGGCTTGCCCCACGCGAGCGAGTCACTGCCTCCTAACATCAGGGCCAGGGACAATCCCCCGCTGGTCCTCTCTGCCACCACCACGATGTCTTGGGACCCCTCAGTGGTGTCTCCCTCCGTCTGGCCCACATCGGGCGTCGTTGCTTGGGCTGCCGGTGGCATGGGTCATGCCGCTGCCTCAAGCACCGCCATGGTTGCGTCCAGCTGTGGCCCGCTCATCACAGCCGCCACCCCCCCTGCGTCAGCGGGCCTCAACCGGCTGCGTCGTGCCCGCCGTGGCCGGCACCATGAGCGCGGTCGGTAGCTCCATCCACCCCATCATCGGTAGCGGTATTGCTTCCATCGCTGGCTGCTCAGCGACCTCCGAAGGCATCCCTCAAGCCCTTGCACCCGCTTGTCCCACTAAGGGCACATGCACCACCATGGGCGGCGCTTGACCGGCCGGCGACGCAGTCACACCAGTGCCGCTCCTGCCCAAAATGGGTGTGACGCCAACCGATGGTTACCTTCCCGCTTGAAGGGCGACCTCTTCTTTGGTGTCAGCGCCAAAGGATTATGCAGCCTCACGACACTGCAAGGAACGAAAAGTATAAGTCACGATGAAATCTGACCAAAACAGAGAAAAACTAAGGAGCTGATGACTTCCATCGGCGCTGTTGGTCGACGGATACATTTGGGGGGCGAACCCCTAGACCCCTGCTCCACCTCATCTGGGCGGAGCTATTTCAAGCCCGCCCCCTGCTCCTGAGCAGAGTTTCTCGCTCTCCTTGCATCTTGGGGCATGACAGCGGAGCCACCCACCTCCGCTGGCACCTCAGGCACGGCGGTAGATCTGCCCACCCCTGTTGGCTCCTGGGGCTGGCCGACAGTCCGGCCCATCTCCGCTGGCCCCATGGATGTGCCCTCCCTCCATGGAACGAGAAGGGCCCCGACTCCTATAAGGACGAGTGGATACCTATCAGCACATCCTCACTCCCTAGGTCATCCCACTCGATGTCATCGACTACCTTGTTGTCGTCTTCCTCATCATCATCGTCATCGCTGTCGGTGTCCTCCCCCTGCTCCCATGCCTGTAGCTTCTGCTGCCTCTTCTTCCTCTTGTCCTCCTTTGTCTTCCTAAGCCGCTCGCCCTCGACGTGATTCACCGCTCTCATGGACGAATCCCTCAGTAATGGAGCCGAGTGATCTATGAGGATGAGGTCCCTCGGCTGGTCTCCCCATATCAATGTTAGTATCAAGAGGTCGGGAGATCAATTGAAGAGGAGGCATGAGGCGAGGAAACTTACAAAGACGACGTAGCCTAGTTCCGACCACATCGGAGGATGCCCTGGCACCAGGTACACAAAATCAAGGAGGGCACCCGCATCGTCCCACAAAGGCTCCATCGCCTCCTTAATGCGATGCACAACTTCAGAGTGGGAGAGCGCTCCCTCGGCAAGCGCTGTCTCGTCGAATGATGCCTCGGGTGCCATCGCATACAGCGGAAGCGTGCGCCTCATCAACAGCGCCACCCTCCTCGCGTGGTAGGCCCCGATGATGCCCAACCCCGTCAGGCTGCTCTCCTTCAGGATGCGGATGGCGGCAAGGTGGTCCTAGATCTTCTTCTTATCCTTCTCTGGGACACCCCACTTCCTCCACGATCCCGGGGCCTCTTCGATCAGGCGCCCAGTGAATTCCGATAGGGGGGCGGTGGTGTCGTTCTTAAGATAGAACCACTACGAATGCCACCCCTTGTTGGAGGTCAACAGCCGCATCGACGGGTACTCGCTGATCCGATTGTTTCGGAGGTGGATGCTGGCGCATCGCATCGGCGTATGCATCTCCTGCTTGTCGCTCTTCTCCCTCTTCTTTTGGAGGGTGACGACAAAGAAGTGCTGCCATAGATCGAAGTGGGGACTGATCCCCAAGAGTCCCTCACACAGGGCGATGAATGCTGCCATGTGCTGAATCCCATTGGGATTGAGGTGCTGTAACTCGATCTTGTAGTAGTGCAGCAGCCCCTGAAGAAATCTATGGGCAGGGGTGGTGAACCCGCGCTCATGGAAGTGCACGAACGACACCACATAGCCATCAGGCGGTGATGGCATCTCCTCCTCTCTTGGCAGCAGCCACTCCTCGGCTGAGGTTCGTGCGCGGAGAAGGCCACGATGGACGAGGCCCTCCACACACTGGAAGGTGATGTCAGAGCGGCACCATGGATCCATTGGAAGATGGGGGCGGGTGGATGCGAGCTCGATGGCGGCTGGGACGCGGATGCAGGAAGCCTAGGCGATTGGCGACAACGATTGCAGATGCGAAGGCAGGAAGGCAAGGTATGAAACCGGGGTGAACCCTTTGGTTTTATAGAGGCGATGGGTGTGAAAACCAACCGTCCACCTAGATCTCCGTGCCTACCACGATCTGCCACAACGTCATGCTATGGGATATGCGCACGCAATCCCTATCCTTTTTCTCAGAAGACTCGCTGGACGTTTTGCCTCCCTAGGCGGGCCACGACTCATCACAAGTAAGAAGAATACGGATCAAAAAACACCTCTACGGCCCATTTGGGCCCAGGAATTCGAGGATTGGCCCATCAGCGGTTTCGACAACCGCTCCGGGCATCCTTAGAATAAGGGATGGAAAGGGATGGGCCCGCAAGCTACCAGTACCCAGGCGCATGAGCGCCACTGGCATCCCGGCTCATGTTTGAGTCTCGGCTGGTTACGATCCATAAATTTTCCTCGAAGAAAGGCACTTAGCCCTCGGGACCGGTCGAACGGACCCGAGAACTATGTGGATCGACCGCCAAAAAGCTAGAGTCGATCACCAAGCTGACCCTAGACAGATCCCTGTGAGCGGGATGCCGACACCACAGTCGAACTAGCCAACAAACAAACCACCAAGTCTCATGGCCACACCCGCAAAGGGTCAGATCTCGACAAGGGGGAATCACCGTCCCCAGGACATGCCGTGGGCAATGAATGAAGGCCAGGACCCTCAAAGTCCTCCCTTTTGGAAAAACCTTCGAATGAGTATTCTACTCCTTTGTAGGCTCGGGGGCTACTGTCGGGGACCAATACTAGGGTACCCAAAGAGGAGGAGTTAATAACCATCAACGCTGATTCATCCGAGCAGTCAAGAGCGTGACTACGGCTCTTGCTGACCACCGAGGCCGTGGGCTCCGCCTTGTCCGACCCCCGAGGGTTGGCTCTAGCTCTTGTCGACCACCGAGGCCGTGGGCTCCACCTCGTCCGACCCCCGAGGGTTGGCTCCAGCTCTTGCCGACCACCGAGGCCGTGGGCTCCGCCTCGGCCGACCCTTGAGGTTTGGCTCTGCCTCGCCTGATGTCTAAGGGCTGGCTCTGCCTCGCCCAACGTTCGAGGGCTGGCTCCACCTCGCCCAACGTCTAAGGGCTGGCTCCGCCTCGCCCAACGTCTGAGGGCTAGCTCCTCCTCGCCCGATGTCTAAGGGCTGGCTTCGCCTTGCCCCATCCCTTGGACATGGATCCTAACGGAAGCTCACAACAACCACTATGGTCCAGAAAGTACAACCTAAGGTCAAAGTTCTGGCAACTTGCAGGGAGCAGTCACGTCTCAACACGACCTGTCCCCACAACATGTCATTCCAGGGAACTCACATCGCCCACGGTGAATGACGCGTGGTCACTATGCTGCCCACTCCCTGTACGGCCGCTGATCAGCACGCTGGTTCACCGCGCCGCCCGCCAGGGTGGAGTGGGACATTACGACCTGTTGACAATGCCAGGGCATGGCATCATCGGCGGATAGGCGCCCGACATAGAGTTGTCCCTGTCACCACCTGCCATGTCAGCGTAGCCTGCACGGAGGAAAAAAAGGCCCGACGACCCTAAAGGACTTTTTCTCTCCCTCTTTCTCCTCCTTCCCCTCCGTTGTAACCCCTGCTTTCCCTTGGCCTATAAAAGGGAAAGCAGGGCGTCCCACTAAGGGGCATCGGTTCATCGCACCACATCAGATCAAGAGCGCTAGCATCAAACCTCTAGCACATAGCTGAGCAGCGACCAAGCTCTCGGCACCCATTCGTTCTTTCCACCCGAGACTTGGGACCTGTCCCTCTCTCGCCCATTTGTAACCCATACTATGAACTTTTTAGTGCTAGTAACATGAGCAGCGGCAACGAACTGGACGTAGGGACATTCTGCCCGAACCAGTATATAATCTCGTGTCTTCTTAGCACACCATCCGGGCTAGACACGCAATAATACAAATTTACTCGTTAGTGTTTACTCGAAACACCGACGGTGAGGATCAAGAGGTGCCACCGCCGGATCTAGTCTGCGGAGTCGCAAGATGGGGGCGCCGCCGCTGTCATCGGAGGGAGGTCCTAGGAACCACGGCTGCCGCCTCGCGCCCTGCGGCTCCGCGTTGTCGCCGAGGCAGCCCATCACGGCATATCTAGAGGCAAGGGTTTCCTCACGTCTCGCTCCCCTTCCCTAGCGCCCTGGTGGTGGGGCCAGCACTGGCCTCGTGGCCAATGCGGCCGGCGGGGTGGGCTACCCTGCATGCGACGTTTGGTTTCCTGGTGATTTTTTTCTTCTCTCATCTCTCATGGTAAAAAGCAACGAAACAGGAGGGAGAGGGGAATCGAACCCGCGTCAGCGAGCGTGGGTAGATCGCGCGTGCGCGTTTGAAGCCCGCGTGAGTGGGATGGGGTGGGAAGCCTGACATCACACATCAGAGATCGGATTTAGTTTAGCTGTTTTATTAGCCTTTGATTTTAACGAAGATAAAGTCCTGTGTATATTTTTTTTGGGTACATAATGGTTTGAGGCTTTCAGTGGGTGGCGTTTTTCTGAGAGGACCTAGTATAATTTCAATTGGTCCATTATAGCAGAGAATAGGAAAAACCGTATAATGCATCATACCACTAAGAATCATTCAGCCCGTCATTAGAATCCTCCTCCACAGCCGTAGACATTGCAGGCATATATGGTGCATTCGACTAGCACCTGCGGTACAGAAGCTTGGATGCAGTGGCAGCAGCTTCCTTGGCAAAGGCCTCCTCCTTTTCTGGGAGAAGCTCCTGTTTCTCCATGAGGGTGTTCAAAACCATTTTGTAGTAGGACGTCCCCTTCTGCCTGCGAGCCTTCTTGGTGGCTCTTGCATGCTGTTCCCCTTGCGAACATCTATGATGACTCGCGGCCACGTCTTCTCCCTTTGCCTCCTCTTTTGGAACCTTGCAGCCTGCTATGACCCTGAGACAGTGTAACAAATAGTCAGCGGCAGACCTAGGATTTAAGCACAGGGTACGCCGCACAAAAAAAATTTCTTGTGCAGTTATGTATAACCATTTTCAATTGGGTAAACCATATTCTATTTCGGTAAAACCTCATGCATTAATAACAAGCCTGAAATTCAAATATTAAGCTAAAAACTATGACAAATTACGATATAGAAGTTCAAATGAAATACAAAATAATTTGAAATATAACCATCTTCTAATACTAATATTGGGCGAACTACAAACCAATCTCTAATAACTGATCTGGCTAATCTCCATGATACACAACTAATGTTGGAGTGCAGACTTTGTAAAGGGACACGATACTCTATATAGCTATTGATTTTCATTCCATTTCATGGCGTAGCTCACAGGCCACAACAGGATGTAATATATTATTTATATCTATAATATTTAGAGGGGATAAAAATGAAAAGATAAAAACAAAGACACATCTGAGGTCTCATGAGACAAAACAAGAGGGGTTAAAAATAGAAAAACTAAAGGATGAAGTATATTATCTATAGTGAATTTTAAAGGGGACAAAAGAAATGGAAATTTAAAATAGCATTGTACATAGCAATAGTGACAATGAAATCATGCCAAAGTGATATCACTTTTATTTGCCATTCTATTTCAGGGCGTCGTGTCTCACTAGGGCACACAACATCGGATAAAAAACTACAAAATAAAGGATAAAATATATCATATATAGTTATTAATACCGAGAGAGGATAAAAGATAAGAAATTAAAAACTACTAGCAACTATGGTTTCACGGCACACAACATGATAGGATAAAAATAGAAAAACTAAAAACAGAAATATATTATCTATAGTTAATTTTGAAGGGGACATAAAAGTGGAAAATAAAAACAAAAAATGCAGCTTAGAATGGTGGAACAAGCGACCTTATGGTTAAAAGGATGACAATCCAGTGTTAAGTACAAGGCATGCCCCACAGGGTATGCCATGGCCCACCTAGCATACCCTGTGTGTCCGCCCATGCAAATAGTTATGGACATTAGTATTAGGGTTCTCTCGAGGCTAATAATACTATGCTACGCAAAGTTTACTATGCGACCGTCGTGCGGATGGAGCGACGTGGGCCGGCCCACCCTCTCTCTCTCCCTCTCCCTCTCCCACGCGATCATGCCCATGCGCCCACGCCTGCGCCCGTGCCCCACCGGAGAGGAAGAAGACGACAGCGACGTTAGGATTAGGGTTCCAACTGGTTAGGGAATCAATCTTCGGCGGTCTTAGAAGGGGGTTGGGGCGGTGGCCACGACACGGCGGTAGAAGCTGGCAGACGATGGCGAGGGCGCCGCCCATCGGGGCAGCGGGGGAAGGCGGTTGGGCGGGGCTGGCGGCGGGGACGTCGTGGCGGAGCTCACCGGTGCCCTGCCCTAGGATTAGTGTGGGCGGGGTACAGGTGCGGGGGCGAGGACAAGGACAACGCTGGTGCGCCGCCCTGTGGTTAGTGAAGGGTGGGGTCGAGGGGTGTGAGAGGTGGGCAGCGCAGCCAGCGGCGAGGCAGTAGCTAGTTGGGGGCGACGGGGGAGGAGGTGGGGGTGGGGCAGGCAGGGCGACACGAGGCGCACAATCGGTCATGGCATATCGACCTCCATGCTATAAGGTAGCATTTGGTTGGGAGTTAAAGTGGAGTGGGATGGTCCCGGCATTGGTTTGTGGGACGGGACGGCCCCATTCTTTGTTTTGTTGACGAGGGATGGGATGAACCCGTTTTTTGTTTGGATCAGAGACAACAAAAGTGGGATCTGGTACTAAGAGGTGGGACCTAATTGTCATTTTTTTTTACTTTTTTTCTCCTCTCCTTTCTCTTCATCCCCACCGCTTGGGCTCTTGCACGGGCATATCGCACGCGCACCTCGTGTCCTTTGCTGGTGCCTCCTTCCCCAACAAGCCCGCCTTGCGCCTCCTCCTAGTTCTCAGTGAGCCCATCCCGCTCCTCGTTCCCAAGCGAGCCCGGCCGCCACAGTAGTTGTCGCGCCCGCAACCGACGGGCGACGATGAGGATGAGCGGGGCCACACTATGTGCGGTGCTGACGGAGCTCGTCTCGCTTGCCCGCCCGCCGAAGCTCGTCTCCCTCGCCTGCCCACCGGATCGTACCTCCCTCGCCAGACAACTGGAGCTCGCTTCCCATGCTCGTCCGCCGGAGCTCGCTTCCCATGCTCATCTGACGGAGCTTGCCTTCCCTGACCGCTGGATCTCGCCTCCCCTGCCCGCCGGAGCTCCCCGGGGAGCAATCCACGCCGCCGTCGCCGCCCCACCCAGCCTTGTCCTCACGCGCCCCTCTCTTTCCCACATGTGCCCATGCTGCTCGTCCCACTTAGTCCTTCTTCTTCCCCTCAATTTTTGGTTAGGGGCATCCCGCATATCGGCCAAATATTCCCACAGGGGATGTCGTTGTTCCTACATGACTGCCAACCAAACAGCCCCAAAACAGAGACCATCCCACCCCATCCCACCAACCAAACTCTAGATAATAGGCTATAGCAGACCAAACAAAACTAAACCTGAGTACAAATAATAGCAGAAGAGATTTGGTACCTTGCTCCGAGGACATCTTCTAAAACCTCGCGGTCCACTTCTTCTCCATATTCCTCCTTGATGTTGCTAAGACCATCACCAGCCTGCTGCGTGAGCCCGCACCCACTGATGCCAGAGCTGTGTCGCGCACGTGCCTCGGCGTCGGTGGTCCTGAGCTGCAGCGCGTGGATCTTAGCCCGCAACCCCATCTCCATCTCGGTGGCCCGGCGGATCTGAGCCTTCGCCTCAAGGGCATTGTACTTGTGTGCCGTGATCTCACCCTGCATCTTGTCCATGCGTTCGTTGCCCGTATGGACAAGGTCCTCTCTGTGAGCCTGCGCTCGCGTTCAGCGAACACAAGCGCCGCATCGACTAAGTCGGCTATGCGGTGGGAGCGGTTTAGGTGGGCGATGAGTTCGGCGGCCGGCATAGCCTCGAACTCAGGGTTGAGCTAGGGCGCGATGAGAGCGTTGTCCGTCGAAGGAGCTCCGGTGTGGGCTCGGCTGCTACCTCGGGCTCGAGATCCGCGGCCACGGGATCTGGAACTTGAGGCCATGCTTCCGCCTTGTAGTTGTACTGTTGTAGCTTGAGGGGATCAACACGGTGAGATGCAGCAAGGACCACGAACCCAGCGAACCTTTAGAGATGGAGGAGGCGTCGGTGAGTACTAGCTATACGGCGGGCGTATGGAATCAGGAATGGGGGCAGCTAGCTCTCGCTCACGCCGCTGGGTCAATCGGAGGTCCGAAATGGAAGGTTGCTGGCTACGGATGGTTTAGTTGGTGATGCGACCTGTGAATTAGATTTATTTGGGCATGGCAGCCGGAGAAGTGTGAGCCTGTGAGAAATGGAAAGCTTCGAACCAGAGAGGTCTGCTAGTTGTGGTACTAGCTGTAGTGACATTCGCAGCTTTCCACGTGCATAGTGTTGTAGGGCAAGCCTTCCTTTCGTGCATGAAAACTGGGTGGGGATGGAGCCCACGAGGGAGGGGTGTGCATTGTGCTTTTTTTCAACCGTTTTCCTTGTGTTCTACATGGACAACCTAGACCCACAGTGCCGATGAGCTGTCTGACGCACAGTGCTTTGCGCCTCTGCTGCAGCCGCTGGTGGTCATCCGCCAGCCAGCCATTAATCGAAAACCAGTGTGCTAGCATAGATTCATATACTCGAAAAAGGCAGCAAATAAATGCAGAAGATCAAACATGTTAGCTTGTGTACATGTGCTTATGAGTTGTAAGTAATCATAATCTAGTGTGCTGGGATATGTTCATAAATGAAAACAGCAACAAACACTATGCCATATCTAATCATCATTGTCGGGTCGGAAGCCTCCATTACTGCCAGAATCCATGCCGACGAAGATTAATCGGCGATGATAGGGTGGCCTATAACTGTCAGGTAGGCGACCCGGCAGTGATAATAGGCACAACACTATCGGGTCAGAGAAGAAACCAACAGTGATATTCATGACTATCACTGTCGGATTGAATCATCAACCGGCAGTGATATGCTGAGTGTCATTGCTGGTTTAGGCCATGACGCGACAATGGCACTTATGACACCAATACCGGATCAGTGCACACCTGAAAGGTCCTAAATGGCTAGAGGGGGTTGAATAGCCTAATAAAAAAAATCTACAAAACACTAGAGCAATTGGTTAGACAACTAACTGACGATAATACAATTTTGCTCTAGCTCTATAATAATAGGCAAGCCACCTACCACAAACTAGTTGCTATGATCTCTAGTAAATGTCACTCACTCAAATTAACAAGCTAAGTTGCTACTTCTACCACAAGTGGACTAGAGAACAAGCTAGTTACAAATAATTACAACTAAGCAAAACAACTAGGTAGGCAACTAACAAGATAAGCAACTACTATACAAGAGATATATATGTATGAAATGCAAGAGTAGTAGAGAGCAATACCGAACTGGGCAAGTGTCCAATATGAAATCCAACGAGACACAATATTTATCCCGTGGTTCGGTTGCTTGCCGGCAACTTAATCCACGTTGTGATGACACACTCACTTGGTGGCTCACGCATAATAGGCATCAAATGCCTAGCCCAACACTTGGCGCCGTAAGAACCACAACAAGATGAGGGTACACAAGTCGCAAGCAATTTACTAGAGTTGCCTTTCAACTCTCATGCTATAACAGGGGTAAGCCAAATGATAAGTGTAAGGCATTGATAAAAATAATCCAGAGATAGAAATAGATACTCATAAGTGTAGTATGGTTGGGCAGGAGATTAATTATGAGAAAAGATTCCTAAGTCATTTCGTATTTACTAAGTCTTTTGTACACTCTAATATATATACTTTCATCTATAGCATAACTAACTCTGTATCTACGCATAAGAAACATTACTAAGGAAGATCAAGAACAGAGTTTGATTCCCTTCGCAACCGGGTTCTACTTGTTCTACAAAAGGGGAGTGGACTATAAAGGACTCAACGAGAGTGTCACACTCGCGATCTACCACATGACCCAGAATATAGAGTGCATCCGTAGGTAAACAATATTTAAGCACCATGCTTACATAATGTCGACCACTTAACTCACTTGAGTACTGAGCTCGGCGCTTTGTGAATATATGTATAAATTCATCATCAATCATAACTATATCAAGCATATAACTAGAGCAAACTAGGAACATAATAAATAGAAACATAGTATTGAAGTAGCACAAAGTCATAAAATAAAGAGAGATACAATGGCTTTACCAGCCTCCAGACGGTGAATCCGAAATCCTGAGCAATAGCCCAACTCTACTTGAATCTTGCTAGCTAGCCTATACTAGAACTTAAAGAATTGGAGATCTATTCTATTCTCTAGAAACCCTGATTTCTGATCCTTCTTGACTTAATGATCAAGGTTATGCTAGGAGGGTGGCAGGGGCTGTTATACATAGGGGGTAGCGTCAATCCTAAGCTCTTGGATCAAACTGACTTGAAAGAACGGTGGAGATGCGAACCCTAAGATGGTGGAGAACTGACATAGCGAGGAGGGGCTGCCTTGTGGGTCCCCTGGGCTGGCCGACCTATAGGTGGGGCCGGTCGGCTCCACCTGTCACCTTCTCATGCCCTGCTTCGGCGGAGTACCTTCTGGTGTTCTCTAGAACCTTCTGGAGATATTTTCGTCGTGGATAATTAAGATTAATTTTGACGATTGGGTCCACCTCGATGGATTTCTGGATAAACCCCGCTGAAAACACAGATTCACCAAAACTCATGGAATTTGTCAGTTTAAACCCCTAAACCTATGTTGGTGATCATTTTCATGTATTTCTACAAGTTATGTTGGCGGTTTGTGATGGATGATAACTACTGTCAACATTAGCTCACTAGGATCTAAATGCATATGCAATGAGTTAGAACTAATAGTGGCACTTGATAATCGCATTTCACCATGAATTTCTCACCTCTTCGTAGTATGGCTATCTATCCTAAATCCAATCACGCACTCTATTGTGTCTTGATTGGCAAAACAAAATGGCCCTATGGTTTATACCTTTGCCTTGAGCCTATTTTGTTTTTCTCTTTCTTCTTTTCCAAGTTGGAGCACTTGATCTCCATCTTTTGACCACCTCCATCACTTGAGTGCCATCTAGCTCCATCACTTGGACTTGGACCAACCTATCTCATCTACACACTTAGACACAGGGCTAGTCCAATAGGTTTCATCAATTAGCCAAAATCAAACTAGGGCTTTCAACACCCGACAATGAATAGTCAAGTGCCACTGCATGCCCAATACCACACCTGATAATTCTCATTTCTCACACACACCGAACATTTCTCACAAGGTACAATACATCATATATATATATAACTAGAAATGACAAATTAACTTAATAGGTAGCTACACAGTGAAGTCCTTACAAACCAATGTCTCATTGCACTAGAGTCTGATCATCTTTCCACAACCTAGTTCCCCCGTGTGTCCACATACATCTGAAAGGTCCTAATGGCTAGAGGGGGGGTGAATAGCCTATTAAAAATTTCTACAACAACACTTAGCAAACCAGTTAGACAATTATGAGGCGAAGCAAGTGTTGCACTAGCTTACTAAATTGCAAGCCACCTATCATAATTCTAGTTTATATAGTTTCTATCTACACAATGGCTATGTCACTACACTAAGTTAGTGTGCTCTCAAAGGCTAACTAAAGAGCCACACTAACCAAACTAACAAGCTCTCACGATTAGCTACACTAAAGAGCTTGACAACTAGTTTGCGGTAATGTAAAGAGAGTGAGCAAGATGGTTACACTGACGAGTCGAGGAATGAACCAATCAATCACAAGAATGAATACCAATGAAGACCAATCACTTCGGAATCAAATGATGACACAATGATTTTTATCGAGGTTCACTTGCTTGCCGGCAAGCTAGTCCACGTTGTGGCGATTCACTCACTTGGAGGTTCACGCGCTAATTGGCATCACACACCAAACCCTCAATAGGGTGCCGCACAACCAACACAAGATGAGGATCACACAAGCCACGAGCAATTTACTAGAGTACGTTTTGGCTCTCCGCCAGGGAAAGGTCAAGAACCCCTCACAATCGCCACGATCGGAGCCGGAGACAATCACCAACCTTTGCTCGACGATCCTCGCTGCTCCAAGCCCTCTAGGTGGCGGCAACCACCAAGAGTAACAAGAGAATCCCACAGCGAAACACGTACACCAAATGTCTCTAGATATAAACACTCAAGCAATGCACTTGGATTCACTCCCAATCTCACAAAGATGATGAATCAGTGATGGAGATTAGTGGGAGGGCTTTAGCTAAGCTCACAAGGTTGCTATGTTAATGCAAATGGTTAAGAAAGGGAGCTTGAGGCGGCCATGGGGCTTAAATAGAAGCCCCCACGAAATAGAGCCGTTGGCTCCTCAGTCCACTGAAAATCAGGGCGACCGGACACGCCGGTCGTATTGACCGAACGCAGGACCCCAGCGTCCGGTCCTCAGATTTTTGCCATGTGTCCCCTGCTTCAAATGCTGATCGCCCGATCTCAACGGTCATCAGTGTACTTAAGTTGTGACTGGACGCGCTGCTCAAAGTGATCGGACGCTCCAACACTGGAGTCCAGTAGTTTTCAGTAAGGTTCCATTCATGACCGAACGCGTCCAATTATAAGCGACCGGGCGCAGACCAGCCAGAGTTTGGTCGTTTCTAGAGAGCTCCCCGAACCTCTGTTTTACGACAGGACGCGTCCGCTCCTGTACTACCGGGCGCAGCACCTGAGTCCAGTCATTCTCCAATTGCCACGCGTCACTACTGTTCCTCACGCTACCACGTCAGCGTACGTCAGCCCTGACCGGACGTAGGCCCTGAGCGTCCGGTCACTCTTCACGCCAGCGTCCGGTCATGAGATCGAGACCGCGTGCTCACTGCTGCTATAGACCGAACGCAGGGTTTAGCCACTAGACGTGTCCTGTCCCACGAGGATAGCGTCCGATGCACTATGTGAAACCCTGTCTTTTCTATACAGGGCGCCGATGAAGTTTCGAACCCTTGCTCCCAAGTGCTAAACACAATGTGTATCACCTTTGTGCATGTGTGTTAGCATATTTTCACAAACATTTTCAAGGGTGTTAGCACTCCACTAGATCCTAAATGCATATGCAATGAGTTAGAGCATCTAGTGGCACTTTGATAACTGCATTTCGATACGAGTTTCACCTCTCTTAATAGTACGGCTATCGATCCTAAATGTGATCACACTCTCTAAGTGACTTGATCACCGAAACTAAATGGCTCCTACCACTTATACCTTTGCCTTGAGCCTTTTGTTTTTCTCTTTCTTCTTTTCAAGTCCAAGCACTTGATCATCACCATGGCATCACCATCATCATGTCATGATCTTCATTTGCTTCACCACTTGGAATGTGCTACCTATCTCATGATCACTTTGATAAACTAGGTTAGCACTTAGGGTTTCATCAATTCACCAAAACCAAACTAGAGCTTTCAACATCCCCACGTGTGTGGTGGGGAAACCATATCCCTTCTTGCTAGCCCTAGGTTTTGTGCGGGGGTGAAAGCCCTAGGTTTGGTTTTAGTAATTAGACAACTAGTGGACTAACCTTTTGATAAGTGTTTGTTAAGCTAGGTTAGGTCGACACCATGATGGAGAGCAAGACTTGGAGATGGATGAAGGGTGATCAATCCAATTGGAGCAAGCTCTCATTTGGAAAAGAAGAAAGAAAAAACAAAATCCAAGTTGTGAAGGCAAAGGCATAAATAGAGATTTTGCTTTGCCGGTCAAGACGCAATAGAGTATGTGATGGGATTTAGGATAGATGGTTGTACTATTAAGAGGGGAGCTCTAATTAGCAATCTTGGTCATCTAGTGCCAGTAGGTGTATGTTCTATGCATTTGCATTTAGGCCTAAGTGACATGTCGGAGAGCAAGCCAAAATTGTTTTTGAAAATACTTTGAATAAAATACGAACTCTGGTCTAACATGTCTGGCAAAACATTTGAGAGTTGGCACACTTGCAAAAGAGTTGAGAGTGCTACTGGTGCTGCTGTTTAGGAGGCACCGAACATGTCCGGTGGACCACCGGACGTGGCATCGGATGTGTCGGCTGGCACCCAGACTTAACCAGTTTTGCAGCGAAACATAGAGGAGTCCGGTGTGCATCGGATGTGTACGCACTGGACGTGAACAGTGGTTTCTAGCCGAGCGCGCATAGTTTAAATGTCCTCACCAAACGTATCTGATGAAGGCATCGAAGGTCGCACCAGACTGGGGTTCCAATAGAAATGTTTTGGGACACCTCGAGCACTTACACACACCGGACATATTAGGTGTGCACCGGAGGTGCGCACTAGACGTCTGACACGCCAAACGACTAGTTTTGTAGCCATTGAAAACTAGCTATTGGGGGCATCTGGTGCGGACGTTTGGTGCTCATTGAAAGACTCTAGTTTGGTTTTGGTAATTGAGTGACAACCTAGGTGGACTAACATATGTTCATGTTGGGATTAGTACACAAGTACACTAGTGTGAGCAACACTTAAAGCCATAGTGGAGAAGTGGCTTGTTCATGTTGGTAGTGCTCAACTAGTTATGATAAAGGAGCTCATTGCATATGAGACATGACATGATGTCATGTGGCTAGATGGAGAAGATCAAGAGACATGGCTTGGCTACGATGGACTAGGTTGCAAGTGTGAAGGGCAAGTCGAAGGCTTTGGAGCGACTGACCGCACGTGGCTGAGAAGCTTGAGCAAGAACTTGGCGTCGATAGACCAAGGCAACGGTGAAGAGCAAGCGAAGTTGCGATCGATGAACCAATAAGGCCA
Source organism: Miscanthus lutarioriparius (assembly GCA_904845875.1). Classification (NCBI taxonomy): domain Eukaryota; kingdom Viridiplantae; phylum Streptophyta; class Magnoliopsida; order Poales; family Poaceae; genus Miscanthus; species Miscanthus lutarioriparius. Next base: position 23,742,281 of record CAJGYO010000019.1, on the reverse strand, counting down.
CATGATGACATGAAGTGGATTATATCATTCAAGGAAGATCAAGCCAAGTGTGATTTGTGTCGATAGTCAAGTGGCTTGACGAAGGATTACGGAGGAACTTCATGCTATGGGCATTTTCTATTATATATTGATGTGTACCTATCTATAATATTTTTGAATATTATGGAATTAAGGAAATAAAATTCGCACACTTTCTCATTTCATTCGCGAGGAGCTGGATGAGAAGAAGGCTTAATTTGCCCAAGCCAATCCTATATAGTAACATAACATTTTGCGTTAGATCATTGGAAGTGTGGGTGTGCTGTTGGCAATTTATCATGTGGTGAGCTGTTACCGAGAGATTCAATAAACTGATATATCTGATTTTTGTTGATGCATGCTTGTGATCAATCAAATCGAATTGTGCTGTCAGTAAATCCTATCAACAATATTGCTGCATTTGTGGATTACGGTATCACTTTGCCGCAAATGGGTTAGATGTTTCTGTTTTAATCAAATCTGTTGTAGCAAAATACTTATTGCTGCAAGTGACTTTAGTATAATCTGTTTTAGAAAATGCTGAAATGCTAAAAATAAACACCAAAGGTCCAGGATTGGAATAGTTCGTTATTCGAAGCAGCAACTAGGACAACTAATAATGGGCTATAGGTTTTAAAGTTGACAGACGAGATCCCCATCGGAGAGAGCCCAACGGGCTGAAAAAATATGAAAAAGTCCATTTTGCCTCCCTCAACTATGGCGAAAGTCAGCTTTTACTCTCTCAACTCTAAACCCAGACATATTTCCTCCCTCATCTCTCAAAACCAGTCACTTTACCTCCATAGCGGTTTCCGTTGGTGGTTTTTTTTATGTTTATTTTGGCTCAATCTTTAAAAAATCATAGGAAATCATAGAAAAATCATGAAATATAAAGTTGGTGGTTTTTCTTTTTTTCCTCCGTAGCTGTTTCCGTTGGTGATTTTTCTTTTTTCCGTTTTACAAACACCTTGGATCCAGCCTCGATTCGTTTATCGACTTGGGCCATACGGCAACTGGCCCATCTATCTATCCAACTTCGGGTCGAACTCGAAACCGCGTGGCTGGGCCAGATCTAGAATCCAGTCCAGCTGCTTATATCCCACGCCCTCCCCCTTCCCTTTCCCCCTGGCGCGAACGCAATTTCTCTGCTCCCTCGCCGTCGCCTTCCTTTCGCAATCCACCCACTCTCTCCGCTTCTCGTCGATCCAATTCACCCGCAGCTCTCCTCCGCCTTCCATGGTGATGTATCTGCCGCCGCGGTCCTCCTCCTCCGGCATGCGGAGCATCCGCCGCGAGCTCCAGAGCAGGAAGTCCAAGCCCTTGGCGCCCACCAGGTCGGTCGCCAAGAAGCCGTCCGCGCCGCCGCGTCACGGTTCGAGCGACGCCGTCCAGGATCCATGCCCTCGTCCAACGCATCGAGAGGTACCGTCTTCGACGATCTCCCATTCCCGAGGCTCCACCGTCACCGACGCGTCACGACAGCCCCGGCCTCGTGCTTCGTCCCGTTGCACTCCTGCCACTCCGTCTCCGCCGCCGCCTCGGACCGCCCCATCTTCGGCCGGGTCTGCGTGCCAAGCTTCTCCCAGAGTCCCCGCCCATCTGAAGCCTGGGACGGTGGTTCGTGTCCGCACGAGGACTGCGACGTTGAAGACGGGTCAGGTTCTTGTGCTCTGGCTCAAAGCCACGATCTTGTCGTCGTCCACCAACGGATCCGGCTACGCGGTCGTCTACGACGCCAACTGGCCACCCGGCGATCTCAAGGGCACCGTCCACGTCGCGCCGCATCAAGTCAAGGTGATCAATCCGTCTCCGTCGCCGACGAATCCACCGCAGTCCCTGCATCCGCCCGCAGCTACTGTCGCCGCCACGCCCAAGAAGGAGATGCCGAGGCCAACCACGGCGGGGAAGAGCCTGCGCCTCATCCGCAATCTCTTTCCGGAGATGGAGCTCCCGGCCCGGGCTTGACCTATCATGAATCGGATACTGGCTGCTTCGTGATTCTGTGCTGGATGCGCTGGATATGCATTGCTTGTTCGTTCATGAGTAGTCGCTTTTTTTGTTTGATTAGTTCATGAATCGTGCAAGTCCTAAGTGATCGTGTGTTATCGGCAAAACTAAACTTCTAGTGCCAGCATAGTTAGTTGGTGTAAATCCTTTTCCTTTTGGTGATTTATATATGTATGCTTGTATTGATTATAATGTACCTTCTTGATGGCATCCTTAATGAGAAATCAATTTGTTTGAGTGCTTGTTATGTTCTTCTTGCTTCCCAATTACTACGTGCATGTTTGATATGGTTACTACTTTTGTGGTATTTTTGCATTGTTAAGCAATTGATGGTGGCCTGCTTCTTGATCGACCGTTCTCACTGCCTTGCTTCTTGATCGACATTTTTCAGTGCTTTGTACAGACTATAGAGATAAAATGGTAGTATTTCTGTTTTCTCTTTCCTGATGCCTGCTTGTGGTCAATCAAGTCGGTCCTCGCAAATCGTACTTTAATGTAACATATCATGAACTTATGAAGGTTTTCTTCATGATTGTTAGGATAGTTCATGATTGCAGTGAATAAAATGTATTCATTTCCTTTCCTTTCTGCGGGTACTCTGGTTGTTAGAATAGTTTTCTTGCCATTTGAGGAGAGTCCATATGCCACCTTTGCCCGATTGGCAGGTTCTTTGTTGTACACTTGAACTTTGTGCTGACTATTGTTTTACCTCAAGCTTTTGGCCTGATTGAACTTTGCACTCACATTATTGATATGGGCTATTCTATCTGGAGAAGGCCCTATATAAATTTTGCCTACTAAGCATCTATTTAATATTAACAAAAACTGCTAGGATACTGTACTGTTATCATAGCTTTTGATTTATATTTACATGTACGACATTTATCAACAGGAGAGAGTCTCCGAAATATATCCAATATTAAAGACTCTTTGCTTGGGGTTCTAAAGCTTATTATGCTAATAGGTACATTTTTTGACACTGTTACGCTTGTATTCCAGCATTAATCTACTCACAGACACCTTATCTCGTCTGACAGGGTGTTTGGATCTAGGGACTAAAGTTTAAGAGGTGTCACATCGAGTGTCACATCAAGTGTTCGGATAGTAATAATAAAACACATTACAGAAGTTGTCGGTAACGTAGGAGACGAATTTATTAAGCCTAATTAATCCGTCATTACCATATATTTACTGTAGCACTACATTGTCAAATCGTAGACTAATTAAGCTTAATAGATTCGTCTCACAAATTAGTCTCAATCTGTGCATTTAGTTTCGTAATTAGTCTATATTTAATACTCCAAATTAGTGTCAAATATCCGATGTGATAGGGACTAAAGATTAGGAGGGAAAACCAAACACCCCCTAAGAATCAGTCAATTGGATTGCTTTCATTCTTCTTAAGAATAACTTTTATTTGCTATCAACTTCATTGTCCTAGTTCATTCAAGAACTCCACAATCAGTGAATATAGTCATTCTCTAACCGTGCAGGTTTGGTATTCATTTCATTCGGCCGAAGCTATTCATATACCCTTCTAAAACTACTCTTTGGGAAAAGACACAGTGAAGGAGAGGCTTCAGTTATTCTTCGTTACTATTGTTTATATATCATCAGTTTAGCGATGAATGGTTTAATTTGTATTCATTACGTCCACTCTGTGATTATTTCATGACTATACTTTTGTTTGATAAAGCTAATTAATTAATATATATTTCTTTTCTGCGTTACTATTGTTTATATATATTCCAGTACAGATTGAATTGTGCTGATTATGTTCATTTAAAATTTCAGGCATTTCTGAAGCTTTTCTTCATGCTGTTGCAAATGAAAACCAGCTTAAGCAGTCAAATGATATATTGCTTCTGTTCCCCGTGATTTACATCACTCTAAATGTGGTAATGCTCTCGTCGTGGCGTCCGTTTGTTCGGACGCCGTGCTTCCTAGGCCTATGCGCTACAGGCAAAACAACGCTTGTTCTCTCAAAAAAATATCTCCCACTCCCCACCGAGAGTCATCCCCTCCACTCCTTCCTTTCAAAGCAGATAAGGCCTGCCGCCGTGCCCACGCCCGCGCGCGACCACAGCCGGCCATGTTTGGCATCGCAGCAGGCTTCACCCTCGCGTGGGTAGTGTTCTGCGGGTCTTTCTGACCCGGCGCCGTCTTCCACGCCCCTCCTCATCAGTGCGGTTTCTAGCTAGGCCGAGGGCGCGGGGGCTGTCGGCGAAGCTCGTGGTGGTAGCACGGTACTCGCCCTTGTACGAGAGCAAGGAGGAAGAGGAGGATGATGATGGGCTTTGGGGGGCGGCGGAGGCTGGGGGAGGAGGGACCACGAGCTTACTGGCTACCGCAGTTTCCCACCAAGCAGGTCGGCGATGTTGTGTTTCAGACGTTTCAAACTCATGTTTCAAGTGTTTTATAGGGATGTTGCAAAAGTAGATCCTGGGATGTTGCATATATTGCAATGACAATATACGCATGTTGCAAGTTTATGTTTCAAGTGTTTCAATTGTTTTCAGATGTATGTTTCAAGTGTTTTATCTGGCTGGATGTTGCATAACATGCTTGTTTTGAGTGTTTCATCTAGATGTTACAAAAGTAGATCTGGATGTTGCATATGTTGTTATGGCTATATACGCATGTTTCAAGCGTATTTTTCAAATGTTTCATCTATTTTCAGTCATAAGTTGCAAGTGTTTCAACAAGATGTTTCAGAAGTATATCTGAGGGAGCACATGTTGCAATGGCCCCGGTGGCTGGGGGACTATAGCCTGCCGCAACCACCTACTACTACTGTTGGGGCGCCGCCGTGGGTTACCATGCGGGTGTCTGAGGCCGGCAGACGCCTCCGCGGCACGCATCCGCAGGCAAGGTGAGGCGGGTGCGTTCCTGTCTATTACGGCACTGTTACGCGGCCGCGGTGGGCGTGATGCATTCGAACGGTGAGCACCGTCCGGGCGCTAGCCCTTCCATTCTTATTAAATCTTCTGGACCTATTGGGTTAACTGCTGCTAATGCCATTAGTATCATTTGATAACCACTATCCAATTTACTGTCCTAATTTTTCTTGAATGAATTTTTTCCCTGCACAACTTGGTTTGTGCCTTGACTATCTGTAAAGTTGCTACGAATAATGTGTTCTGTGTTTATAAAAGATTATTTCAAGGTATAATTCTGTTCATGTTTTGTCTGTTCTTTAACGGAAGTTAGCCAAAAGATTCTGCTACATTGGTTTTGAATTTCAGCGGAAGTTAGCCAAAATATTCTGCTACATTGGTTTTGAATTTCAGTTCCATGCACTCTGTTCGGCAACTGTTAAACTATGTTAACAATTAGCAAATACAAAAATACCAAAAATAAGCATCAAATATCTATCCATTTTTTTTGAGAAATACACTCAATAGAGTGTCTAAATATATCAACGAAAACAATAGCTCGTAAAAAAGGATAACTTGACACAAAATGACCTTTAAAAAATAAGAGTACATTGAAGATCAAACATCATCTTTGTCCTTTGATCACCTATTGCCTATCGAAGATTGAAAATGCACTGAAGAGAAAGCAAAGGAAAGGAACACCTGCAAACACCCTCGCCATACAAGATTTTGAAGATCGTAAAATCCACCCATCACTGACAACAAGATCTGTAACCCACGGGAAGAACATTGGCCGCAGGAGCTCTGGAAGGAACACAGGCTTACAATCTTTTACCATCAGATCAGAGTATTGAAGATGCCAGACCTTGCAATACAACAAACCAAAAGAACAGATCGAAATCGCCGTGAAGAGCACCAACTGACTATTTTCTGATAAACACACCAACTGCTACCAAGATCTGAAGAGAACCAATAGATGTGACAAACCAAACTCTAACGGGCCCTTCGTCAATGAAACTCTAACTGACCCTTTGTCAACACTGGATCGAACGTCAATGAGGTAGGTGTAACACCCTCGGTGTTACGCCCTAAATAAAGTACCAAATCATGTCATGAGCATCATGTTTATATGATAATGCATGTGATAGAATGTGTAGATAACATTTTTGTAACTTAAGATGATCAATAAAAATGTTAAATGAGAAGCTTTTCCATAACTTATATGTATCAAGTAAGGTTTAAAACTAATTTTTATTGAACAAAAAAACACTATAGAACATATATGTAGCACTTAAATAAAGTTTGGAATATGAACTTTGTAGATGAAAATGAAATACTTGCCGTGGAAAAATAACATTGCTAGCCAACATTTCCAATAGCCTAGAAATGCAACTTGGAATCAAGTTCAGTCAAAGACTTACAATATTTTCAAGTTTATAAATAGCAAGATAATGCAATGTTTGATGATTTATTTTGTGAAATCGAGTTAGGAGGTGGTGTCGTGTTTTAGCTCGGGTTGGTAGCCTCACATGCCATCTTGAGCATGGTGAAGATGGTTTGGTTCCTAAAGCAACTGTTTAGTTGTTATGTGTGCTTTAAAATGCGTGCACGACACGTTCTCGGGCTGGCTCGCCGGGTGGACGTGGTCACCAAGCTCGGGCGCTCGGCATCACCATGCTGTTCGCGCATGCACGCGCTGCCGCGCGTGGCCGGTCGTGGCTGCCTCTGGCCTGGCCACCGCTGGCCCTGACGCGTAGAGCTGCTATTGCCGCCTGCCCCGCCCCCTACCATGACGAAGCAACTGCCGGAGCCATCACCTCGTCGTCGCGTCCGCGCACTGCTACCCTGCCTCGCATTGCCGCTACCGACACCATCGCGACGCCGTGCTACGCTGCTGCTGCTCGCTCTACCACCGCGGGCACGTGGGCTGTCCCGGCTGCGCTCGCGCCGTCGCCTCGCCTTAATGGCGCTGCGACCGCGCAGGCCACGCCCCCACTTGCCTCCTCAGACGCGCACATTGTCTAGTCATGTGTTGCGTAGCGAGTGCGCAGGCATGGTCACAAGTCCAGCCGACCGCTAGCTGCCAAGGTGAGGACGGCCAAAGCTCGGACTCATCCCTCTTTCCCTCTGCTGCCGCCGTCGGAGCCGCGCCAGCACGTTAGACAGCGAGAGGTCATCTCCAATCAATTTCGCCCGTCTACAGACCCTCTAGTGAGTTCTCCAGCTGCCCAACCCCACCCAGCCATGAAGCACGCACTGCAAAGCTTTCCCCGCTGCCGGGCCGATAAGGCCGTGATCGGTAGGTGCTGATGGCAGCCCTCCTACCACCACCCTGAACTAATTCACCTACACTACTAGCTTCACCCTGCCACCCTCTCCACCTTGCACACGCCAGAGGAAACCGCTACCGCCTCCCCATCGTTGTAGACATGACCGTGCCACCACAGTTCACCGCCGCATGGCTTAGCCTCAAGTGGCCACCCCTCCTCCACCATCCTCCACCCCAAACATCACCTCGTCCTGGTCCACGGTAGTCTTCTGATGCTCACTCGCTAGCCAATTAGGTTTGTAGCAGCCCCAGCTAACCAGAGTGGGTGCGCCGCCGCCGCGGATGGCCGCGGTCGCTGCAGCTCGCTCCAGCACTTCCCACCGCCCCACGTTGTTGCTTGGTGTAGGCGGTTGGACCGTAGTTGAAGGTCAGCTCGACCGACGGGCCCGCCGCGCCGCCATGAGCTGAGTTGCTGGGGTGCGTGCGGGTGAATTAGGGAAAGGTCAGGGGGTTAAGTGAGAAGGCCAGTGAGGGGGGGAAATAGTGTTAGTATTTAGTTGTGATTTGAAAGAAGTTCGAGGCCTCTTTTTCATAAAACGCCAGCGCGCGGGCTACTCGTGCGTGGGCTGGCCTCGCGTGGGCCACGGAAGCGGGCCACTGCGTGCGCGTGCTGTGTCGTGCGGGCTGCGCGTGTGGGCCACGCGGGAGATTCACTTTTCATTTTCCTAAGGAATTAGAAATAGTTTTCTAATTTAATTTCTGAGGTGATCTTTGGTAATTAATATAAAATCATGTAGGTGTCCAAAAATTATGAAACAAATTTTGTTAGGTTCCTCAAATTGTGATCTATCTGTTGGTATATTTAGTTCATGTTTATATGTGTTGACACTAGGAGCTATTAAATAGTATGAGAATGCTTAATATTATTAAGTTGATTATTGTAGGAATTTTTATGGTGAATTGGTGATAGTTTTCATCCTAAAATTTTTATAGCAGTTTCATTGTATTAATATGTGTTCACTGTAATTTTTGTAGCTTTAGAATAGACTAAACATTAGGATAGTTAAATGCTCTTTGTTTTAATATACATTAAATCCCTAGTAGAAATAAAGATATATCCTTAAATTGCCAAGCTAAGGGTTCGTTAGTTGAACCCAACACTTTGCTTGATGAAGATGGTAGTTAGTTTAGTACCTTAGTCATTAGAACAAACTTAGTAGCTTAGTATGCATATTCTTATTTTAAGAGTTGCTGTTGCCTAAATGCTAAGTGTTGCATCATCATCGCATGCATGTACAAAACGAGTTGGTGGAGATAGAGACCACAGATGATCGCGAGTTCAAGGAGATCATCGAGGAGTATGAGAAGGAGATTCTCGTGCAGGAGGAGGTCCCGAAGCCACCGATGACTGACTCAGCTGACACCGCGCCTACCCAAGGCAAGCCCCGGTGCATAACCCCTTATTTTTTATAATCACTGTATATATATGTTATGTGCATTTATATTATAGGAATCTTATGAAACCACCTGCATAGATATAACTATCCTATGAGTCCTACTAGTACAGGTTCGAGTAGCTACTATACTTAGGTTTTCGGTAGCGTGAGTAACCTGCCGTTACTCACAATAGGTGATTATTATAATTACTCTCATGATAAAATGATGAAAGGAACATGGAGACCGGGCAGGGATATGGTATGGGTTATGGTGGGTGCAACGAGTTGTGTCCCGTGGCCACAAGGCTTAGCTTGGTTACACTATTTTTCCTGTCCGTGTTGATTGAGGACCGTCCGTTGCTGTAGATGGTAGTCAGATCACATACTTATTATCATGAGCACATACTTGCTTATGGGAGCGGGAAGGCTCGTTATGCTCTTGTCGTGGGTTCCAGCTCTTTCCAGACTGACTGATTGGAGGCAGGGAAAGGTGGAGGTCTAAGCACCATATTGAGATCGGGTCTCAAGTGTGGGGGCTTGGAGTCCATGTTTGGACTGGGACTTGGACCCCATGACAGGAGTGGAATGGGTTGGTCTTGTTTATGCCTAGGGTACAAACAGGGCGTGTGTTTTGGGGTACCCAGCTGTGATACATTGGTTCACGAATCACCATTTCTGTGAGATGGTACGACTTGTCTATGGTCTAGCACCATAGTAAGAACTGAAATATAAAAGATGGTAAAATGGTTCTCATTGCTCAACCCTTGCTTGAAGGTAGTACAGGTGCTTACCTAGAATGGTTAGCTAATGAAGTAATCATGACTGCTAATTAAACTTGATCTTAAGGATGTACTTCTAGTAATGCTTTTCACAAACAAAAAGAAAACAACAAACCCATATTGCCTATCATACCCCTTGGTGTCGGGAAACTATTCCCACTAGTCGGGTAAGTCTTGCGAGTATATTGTGTACTCAGGGTTTATTTTACCTTGTTGCAGGTGCAGCTTGAGGAGTAACTCTTGTGTGGAGGATTCTTCTGGTGGGCATAGGCGGATTCTTGTATCGTTTCTGCTAGATGTTTATTTTTATTTCGCTGTTTAATTATCGCACTCTGAACCCTGGTATTGTAATAAATAATTTCCAAGAACTCTTGTTGTATGAAATGGACTAAGTATTGTAAGCTCGTACTTATTATTGGACTCTAGAGGTAAAATGTGGATTGATTTGAGTTCTCCCGTGGGGTGTGCTTGATAGAACTGTTTGATGTAACTAACTTTCGCTTAGTGTCTAGTAAAAGATGAGCACCTCCGAAAGCGTGTTATTTTGGGTGGTTCTGCCACAGGTGGTATCAAAGCCAATAATGAGTCTACGAGTTTAAAAACTCTTTTCAAAACCTAAAATTTGACCAACAAAAGCTTTGCGAAAAGTAGGATGCGATAAATTATGTAAGTACAAGTCCTAGTAATATGGTCTATCTAGGATAGTGGCGCTGGTTTTATCTAATCAATCTTCTACAGGTACACTAACTTACGCTGCGTAAGAATCGTTTAGCGTACGGGAAGTGAGTGTGCGTTGTGCCAAAAATTATATGCGAATGCCGCTATATTCTGGCTTGAGTGAACAAATAGGTCAATCCATGCATCATGAAAAGAGGATCTTGTTTAAGCTAAACTCCCCTTCACGTATAATTTTTGGGTAGTTAATATGATAGGTTAATAAATAAGAGAAATGCTTTAACTCTTAAGAAAAGTTCTCGGTTGTAACCATTTATTGGGCCTTGTCATCTCTCTAGCCGTTTGTTTCTAAGTATGGAGGCCTGGTCACTAACAGTGGGTTTCTATCTATTTATAGATGAACCTAAGGTCTGGTCACGGGAGCACCAGTGCTGGGACGAGCTGTGGTCTTGGTGAAGAATAAGGCGAAAATGGTCATGGCGATGATCATGGCAATGCCAACGGGGAGAGCCACGAGGCCCCACTCCTTGGTCCTCCTCCTCCGCCACCACCACCGCCTCCGATGACTCATGTGGAGATGATGGCTGAGATGTTGGCTGCTCGTTGCGAGTTAGCCCATGCCCTGGAGATGCTAGCACAGGCTATTGGTGGCTTTGCCCGTGGAGGCCCCGGTGGCAACAGCGGGAACGGGGGTGGTGTCCATGATCCTGAGAGGCCCTATTCCTATCAGGACTTCTTGGGGACACACCCGCCCACGTTCATGCTGACTGCTGAGCCTCTGGACGCAGAGCATTGGCTTCATATTCTAGAGCAAAAGTTTCAGCTGCTCAATATGATAGATGAGTAGAAGGTGAGCTTTGCCACACAGCAGCTTCTGGGATCTGCCTATGCTTGGTGGGACACTTTCAATGCCATGCAACCTATGGACCACCATGTGACTTGGCAGGAGTTTACCACTGCTTTTTGTCAGTACTATATTCCTACTGGTTTGCTGAATAGGAAGCTGTCCGAGTTTCTAGAGCTGAAGCAAGGAAACATGACTGTGATGGAGTATGTGAACAAGTTCAACCATCTTGCACAATATGCTAGGACTCATGTGGATATTGATGAGAAGAAGATGGACCATTTCTATGGGGGGTATGGCCTCGGATACCCACAACATACTACATGGGCTACGCTGCCAGAGGCGGTCCAGCCCACAAGATGAAGACCTACGGTGCACGGTACTGCTTGACGTGTACCACAAGACATCAAGGGCGATATCCTGAAGATGCTATGAGATCTGTTAGGATACGTTCGATCCCATGATTCATGTAATCTGTTATTACTTACCGGTTATCTCCTAGATCTAACCGACTTGTAACCCTACCCCCAAGCTATATAAGGCGAGTAGGGGACCCCCTCAAAATACACGCAATATCATATGATAGCTAATACAAACCGACAGACCACATGAGTAGGGTATTACGTCGTGCTGATGGCCCAAACCTGTCTAACTCTTATGTCTCTGTTGCCTTCTTGTTCTTGATTATGCGCACCACTGCCTATCAATCTACCTTCGTGGGATACCCCTTGGAGGATTACCAACGATATTCTATCGACAGTTGGCGCGCTAGGTAGGGGTGTGCGTGCTATTTCTATGATGAACAAGATGGTACATTTTGCAGGCTCTTCGTCCTCTCCAAAGCCCGACCAGATCTTTATGGTTGGATCAATCTCCTAGGTCATCAATGCTGACGGAGATGGAGAGATCATCGAGCCGGTGCAGATTGATTCTGCGCTGACCACACCAACACCTACAACAGCAGATCTGATCTCAGAACCACCTCTGAGGTCGTCTTAACCAACAACTCGTCGCCTGCTCCCCCGCTACCCAAGGAAGCAGATCATCAACGATGATCTGATGACATCCATTGATTAGGTCGGCCAGAAGCTCACCGATTGCCTCTCCCTCAAGTAATCGGCTCTGACCACTCTGGTTCAGCGCCGACCACCTTCCAATTTTGATCTATCAGAAGCCAGTTTTGATCTATCAGAAGTCGAGCTTGGCACTTATTCCATAGAATTCAGAAGCAGGCCGACCATCAAGTCGCAGGCGCTGGCTGACTTTGTCGCTGAGTGGACCGAGATCCAAGAGCCCATCCCCGCTACTTGCCTCGAGCACTGGATAATGTATTTCAATGGTGCCCTCAACATCAATGATGCTGGCACCGACATTTTGTTTATTACTCCGACTAAGGACAAGCTCTGATACGTCCTCCGAATTCATTTGCTAGCTTCCAACAACACCGCGGAGTACGAAGCATGTCTCCACATACTTTGTATAGCCGTCAAGCTCAGCGTCAAATGCCTCATGGTATACAGAGACTCCACGCTAGTCATCAACCAAGTCAACAAAGATTGATCCTATTCCAGTGAGAAGATGGACACATACTATGCCGTGATCAGGAAACTTGAAGGAAAGTTCTACGGTATCGAGTACCACAACGTGGTACGAGACCAAAGTCAGCTCGCTGACCACCTATCTAAGATAGGCTCTTCTCGCACCGTGATTCCGCCTAGGGTCTTCATTCAAGACCTCTTTACGCCGTCTATTAAGGAAGAGAAGGAAGTTCAAGAAGTTCCCCCCGCCGAGCAGCTGGTACTTACAGTACCTTCGCTGGTTGTAGATTGGAGGGAACAGTTCATCAAGTACCTCACTAGCGCTGACGTACCCACCGATAAGACCAAAACTGAATGCCTCATCCATCGCATCAAGCATTATGTGCTGGTAGATGGGAAGTTGATGAGGAAAAGCACCAAGGAAGGGATACTGCAGAAATGTATCACCCAAGAAGAGGGAGTGAAACTACTTCTTGAGATTCACTCTGGCTCCTATGGCAATAACATGGCCTCCAAAAACCTGGTCAGCAAAGCTTTCCGAGCTGGTTTTTATTGGCCCATGGCCATCACCAATGCAGAAGACCTCATCCGATGTTGTGAAGGATGTTAATTTTTCGCCAAGCAAATACATGTGCTGGTGCATGAATTGCAGACCATCCCAGCTTCTTGGCTTTTGCATGCTAAGGACTGGACATGATTGGGCCTTTCAAGCCTACGACAGGCAGTTTTTGGTATGTATACGTCGCCATTGATAAGTTCTCCAAGTGGATCGAATACAAACCGCTTGTTTCGGCCACTACAAAGAAGGCAGTCGAGCTCTTCGAAGATATCATCCATAAATTTGGTCTCCCGAACAGCATTATCACCGACCTCAGAACTACATTCATCGGTCACTATTTTTGGAATTTCTGCGAAGATCGATGCATCTCCGTCAAATACGTCTCAATTGCCCATCCTTGAGCTAATGGCTAGGTCGAACGGGTGAATGGCATGATCCTCGATTCCCTCAAAAAGATACTATGCCAGAAAGAGGAAAAGCACCCGGGCAGATGACTCAAAGAGCTCCCAGCTGTGGTCTAGGGACCGTGCACTCAAGCTAGTCACAACACCGGTGTGTCTCCATATTTTTTGGTCTATGGCTTAGAAGCCATACTTCCGGCGGACATTGCCTTCCGAGCACCTAGGGTGGAACATTATAATGAAGAGCAAGCCGTAGTTGTTCGAACAGAGGATGTCGACAGAGCCGAAGAAGAATGCCTGATCACTTGCATCTACATAGCCAAATACCTAGAAGGCCTGCGAAGATACTACAATCGCTATATCAAAGGTCGTTCATTTGCGGTCGGTGACCTTGTTCTCCGTAGGAAGCAGAAAACCAAAGGGATGCACAAGCTCTCCCCCCCTGGGAAGGGCCTTACATGGTCAAAGAGGTTACCCGACCAGGGTCTTACTGGCTATGTGATATGGAGGGAATCGATATCCCCAATTCGTGGCACATCGAGCACCTTATACGTTTCTATCCTTGAAACGCTCTAGATATGTACTCTTCACTCCATAATGAATAAAATTTTTGTCGCCATAATTTGTCTCCAATATTTCTCCGCTCCAGTTTAATCTCCATTTATGATTCCAGCTCCAAGTTACTCCTTAATAAAGTTCGACAATTATACGTGATCTCCATAAATGCTTCACCCTGTTTCTCCATACTAAAATATCTTTAAGATATTCCACCAACCATCGAGCAACAAACGTTCCGCTCTGTGTTCTTTGGAGAAAACCCTATCTTCAATCTCTCCCTACACATGCTACAGGCTCCAGCGCTCTACGTTATGGGTGGTCGACTATGGTTCCTCAGTCACGTCTGTTCCTTCTACACGTGCACGGGCTCTAGCGCTCGATGTTATGGAATACGGGCTAGCCAAGGCCAAGATACCAGTAACGAACTAACTACTCGGATGCTACTTATACCACATATAAACGCATTAGGGTTAACAACACATCTCTTTTTCACCGCAAGCGCTAGCAAGCCGCCTGAACACGCACATGTCGCCTACTTACAACATTTATATAAACATACAAATGTTTGCTTAGGCCCTCGTGCATCTAACTCCCCTTTCCAGTTGTCCCATACAGGTTCCTCCCCACTCAGGTTATTAAGCTTGGCCATCACCATCTAGCTCACCAAACAGATCGACATCACTGGCCAGCCTCTTCGCCGTGTCCTCCACTTCATCTTTCAGCTGCTCCTCATTCGTCGCACCCATCCCTCTGGCGAATTCAGCCCCTATCACTCAATGATTGATTGTAGGGTAGTGAGACCGGACCACTGCTAGGGCATGTGTCATGACGGAGATAGCGACATCATGGTTGAAGCCTTTGAAGTTCTCCCATGCCTCCTTGCACCTGTCAATGGTGGTGTTCGGACAGGGCGGCCTATCATTGGGCTGAGGAGCTACCTCCATATCAATACAGTCGAGCACTGGCCTAACTCTGGCCACCATGGCGTCAAGTTTTCCCCTCTAGATTTTTGCCTCTAGCTCCAGCACGTCGAACTACGCCTTGGTTCTTCGATGGTATTCTACAGACACCAAAGGGATCCATTGAACAAAGAAATCATTATAGCAACAACTCTGACCACAAACTACTCACCTTCCAGATCCTCGGCCAGTTTCTCTGCTCACCCAAATGGCTTCTTCTCCTCTTGGAGTTGATCGATGACTTGACACAACCGGCCGAGCTCCACATCTTGCTCTACAAATGTAATGGCCGACAGCAGCATCAAGACTGTTTAGCAATGCAGAACAAATTCACTGATCCGCAATACCTTTGTTCTGTTGGAGATGCTTTTCATCTACTCAGAGGTGCGCTCTAGCTGCTTGAAGCTGCTTTTCAGCTGCTCGAAGGTGCGCTCTAGCTGCTTGGAGATAGTCTTTTAACTGCTCGGATAAGATGCCCTTTTGGTACTCCAAGTCCTTGGTGTTTGATTCAGCAAGATCCCTTTCGTGCTGGGCCCTCTGGATGTTCTTCTCCATTAGTCTCATTGCCTCCCTCAGTTTCTCGTTCTCCTCGGTGAGGGGCTCCATCCTTTTGATCAACTGCTATCGTTGTTCAGTAGTCTGCACTATGCCCTGCAAAGCAATAAGATTATAAAAGAACATAGTCTCCAATGCCAATGATGGACACCGCTGACGCAACACTAACCTCAATTTGCTTCATAACTGTGCAAAGGGTGGACCGTAGCCTCTTCACCTCCCTGGTGGTGTCCTCCTCTTCTACGACCACAATTTCCTCCCCTCGCTTGCGGAAGATGCGGACGGTTTGAGTTTGTGATTCCTCATGCTCAATCTCCTCGACCTCGTCCTCTTCCTCCATAGCCGGTGGCACTCCCTAGGGGCTCGGTGGCCGCACAAAGCGACCGACCATGCCCTGTGTCATCTCAGGGCACGCCGCTTGCTCCTCCGACGCTGTCAGCCTCTGCGCCCTAGATTCCAGCACGACATCGGCAGCTCCTACCTCCGCCTCCACCTTCGAAGACTCGGCGGCTCCCGCCGTTCCTCCTGGCATCTCAGTCGAATTACCCGCCATTGTTGCCAACTGCTCTCCACCTCCAACTCCATCCACAGCGGTGGTCGAATCCTCCACAAACTAATGAGCGCTCAGGGAGTGTGTTCGCAATGTCTCCACCCTAGGACCAGCCCCTGGCTGCTTACCAGTCTGGCCTGAAGGATTCAGATCCTCCGCACGTCCCGTTCTGCATCAGATTAGCTCATTGATCACCGTAACTATAAAAATCGGATAGCTACCAATCCCAAGGCAATGATACTTACATGCCAGCTTCCTGATAAATGGTTCTGATCTAGCACTCTCCCCGAGTACCCAGGCACTGCTCTGGGGTCCACCCCCATGTCCTGGGCTAGAGGTCTTGCAGCCCCCACCATCAGCGTCTTCTCCGTCTGCTATTCGGGGACTCCTTCCCCTCCCTTCGATTGCACCTCCACGCACATGTTGCGCAATGATGCTTTAGTGCTCGAAGGGGGAGCTATTGGAGCCTCGTCGT
This sequence comes from Miscanthus lutarioriparius, assembly GCA_904845875.1. Classification (NCBI taxonomy): domain Eukaryota; kingdom Viridiplantae; phylum Streptophyta; class Magnoliopsida; order Poales; family Poaceae; genus Miscanthus; species Miscanthus lutarioriparius. The sequence goes on along the minus strand of CAJGYO010000019.1, from coordinate 23,725,782 downwards.
CTTCTGACCACTCCAACATCGCCGCACTCTGTGTACGAGCGGTCCGATCACCACCAACTGAGATGCCGACTGGCTTAAGAGGAGCTACATCCACCGTTCTTCTCTTCTTTTGGTCCGGCTCATCTTTTGTCGCCCTTTTCCCCTGAACTTTCTCCGATACCGGGAGTGGGACTCTCCTTTTGACCAGCACTTTCGCCTCTAGATTCGGACAAGGTGCTGATGGCACCTTCCTTCGGCTGAGTGGTCGGCCTGGCATCCACTGCTTTTGGCCAATTGCTCCTCGGCATGCCTGAGAAGTACGCCGCCCGTTCCTGCCAATGGATCTTTCCACAAGCGAATCAATCCACTATTCAGCGCCGACATGGGATAAAAAGCACCAGGAACAACAGTCGAGAGTTTTACCTGAGGAGGTGGGTTCATGCAGTTGAGGGGTTTCGGCTACCCCAGCACGGTGTACGACACGTTTGGAGTGAATAGTTCAGCGGCCTAGTGTAGCACAACCTCCTTCGCCAGATTCACCATCCTCTCCCGGGTGCGATCAGTATCTCCTTTGAAGTCAAAGCCCTCATGAGCCCTCTTCTTGTAGGGCTAGACGCGGCGCAGTATGAAGTTCACCGCCACCACCACTCCGCTCATCTTCATGCCTTTTATTAGCTCGAGGATCTCATTCACCTATTCCATATCGGCACTGGTTGATTTCTCTGACCAGCTCCTTTGATTCTATGAAATCTGGTCGACATCGCATCGGATGGTAGGATGACTTTGCTTTATATAAAAACACCTGGTATTCCACCCCTTCAGCGAGGTATTCAACGGCATAGGAATGTATTCACCCGCCATCCCATCGTGGAGCTATAGATACACACCGCCGACAACTTTGGAACCACCCCTCCTTTCTTCTTTAGCCAGAAAAAGTGTCGGAAGAGATTGAAATGGGGAAGAATGCCAAGATAAGCCTCACAGAAGTGGATAAACACAGAAATGTGCAAAATAGTGTTTCGGATGAAGATTACACAAGCTCATTCCCCAATACTCCAATAGCTCCTGCAATAAAGGATGTACATGAAGCCCTAATCCACGCCAGAAATAATCTTCGAATACAACGAGTTCGTCGGTGTGTGGCATCGAATAGGGCTCACCATAGTCCGGACGCCATCCAGCGGTGACACGGTCAAGAAGAACGCCCGCCTCCACCATCTCATTGAGCTCCATCTTCGCCAAGAGGGACGATACCCATTCCTTGTCATGACTCGCCCTGGTGGCCGCCTTCTTCGCGTTACCACCTCCCCTCTTCGGCGCCATCCCTTAGATCTGGAGTGCGTGTGAATGCGAATGGGGGAGCGCAAGGGCAAGGAGGAAGACGAAGTGGCAGAGTGACAAAGGTGGGAGCGTGGAGTGCAGCGACACAGTTATAAAGACACCCTCTCCACTTTTCGCATTTAGGGGTTTTTGGGAAACCGCACCATGCTGATTTGTGCCCTTCTAAATTCCCCAAAGCAGCGTGCTAGGCCATTATCTGGGCTTCTGCGCAACTACGGCCCATATCTCCCATTTTTCAACGCAACTCGGTACTGCACACTGAATATTCGCCGACCTCTCCGCAATACCATCAAGGCTCAGTAATTTCTACTTTACAGTCATTACTCCGGTTTTTTCTCCCCGATTTGAGTAATCGGCACTTCTTGATTTATCCGAGATTTTCACTTGTGGCTCGGGGACTACATCATCATTATGATTCAGTCTCTCACCATACTAGGGACTTTTTTGGTTACTATTGTTTCTGACCCTGGCACCACGTGACCACGTCACCAACTATCAGGCTTGGGGATTAAGTTGGCACACTTCACCTTGCGGTGAATGTGCGCTTTTCATTTCAGGGCTCAGCCCATGGACTGGTTGCCTGCTCGGCTGGTCTTCTACTTTTCTTCTACTTTGGGGACCCTAGCACCACGTGACCACGTCACCTACTGTTAGGCTCGGGGACTAAGTTGGCACACTTCACCTTGTGGTGAGTGTGTTTTCTTTAATCTGGAAGACTCCGTGCCTCCTAAAGTTGAAGAATATTATCTCCCTTTCTCATGGTCGAACTCTAAGTGGGCACACTTGGTCCACAGTGAGGAAATTTTTGATTTTGAACTTGAGCTCCTTACATCCTTTTGGCAAGCCTTACTTGGGTAAGCCCATGCTCGGTCAGACAGTTAAGCTGGTTGGTTATGGTCCACAACTGCTCGGTGACTCATTAGAGTGGTCAGACTATGAGTCTGACTGCTTGGCTTTGTTTACACCTGCTCAGACAAGCTCAAGACGGCGTTGCACAGTGGATACAAGGCACTTGGGGACTAGCTATGGGGGATACGACCCCGGATACCCATGGTAGACTACATGGGCTACACTGCTAGGGGCAGTTCAGCCCATAAGACAAAGGCCTATGGTGCACGGTACTACTCGGCGTGTATCACAAGACATCAAGGGCAATATCCTAAAGATGCTATGAGATCTATTAGGATATGTTCGATCCCATGATTCCTATAATCTGTTATTACTTACCGGTTATCTCCTAAATCTAACCGACTTCTAACCCTACCCCCATGTATTTAAGGCGGGTAGGGGACCCCCTCAAAACACACGCAATATCAGACGATAGCCAATACAAACCGATAGACCACAGGAGTAGGGTATTACGTCGTGTTGACGGCCCGAACCTCTCTAACTCTTGTGTCTCTGTTACCTTCTTGTTCTTGATTACATGCACCACTGCCAATCAATCTACCTTCATGGGATACCCCTCGGAGGACTGCCGATGATATTCTGTCAACAATTTCAATCGTGGTCTCTCTTGTATCTTGCAAGAGAAGTTATATACTGGGGACTATCAAACTTTTGGTGCTTTGATGAATGTTGCCATTGCTATGGAGGGACTTCAGTGTGACTCTCAGGATGAGTGGAAGCACAAGAGGGTGATCACTGGGTCTTCTAGTCACCCACAGTCGTAGAAGGTACAGGTTGTGAGGAGGGTGTCTTATCACTCTCTGGGTGGACAACTGTCTTGCTAGACTCAGCAGACTCACCAGGCACCTTCCACTCAGTACCGTGTACCTACTCAGCAGGGCAGCAGCCTCTGGGATAGCAGGTTTCGCCTCATCAGGGACAGGGGAACAAGCCAAGTGCTTGTTTCAAGTGTGGCAAGGAAGGCCACTATGCTCTTGAGTGCCCCCAAAACCAGCTTGCTCAGTCTTCTCAGCCTTCAACCAACTCTCGTCTAGTAAAGAGGACCATCATCAGGAAGAAGGTGCCCGTGAGCCGCTCTAGACATGTTAACTTCACCGAGGCTGAGGAGATTCCGTAGGGTGAGCCTATGATGGCGGTATGTTTACCATGGATGCTCACCCAGCATATGTGTTATTTGATTCTAGTGCATCACATTCATTCAAGAGTATGGGGTTTGCACAAAGGCACAATATATCTACTATGGCTATTCCTATCGCCTATATAATTAGAAACCCGGGTGTGCAGTTGTGCGTTAAAACTCGGATGGACACAGTGAGACTAGTGCTAGCAACTCACTCGTATCGTCTCCACTTCATGGTGCTGCCTGGGCAAGGCATAGATGCAATTCTGGGAATGAACTGGTTGAGAAATTGTGGGGTAGTCCTGAACCTTAGACAGAGAATTGTTGAGTTTAAGCTCCCTTCTTCTAAGGATATAATGTCTCTCCTTATGCCTTTAGTCCCCACCTTGCCAGTTGTTGCTCATGCTAAAGCTTATCCTGATCTTGCTTCTATTCCTGTGGTCTATGAGTTTTCGGATGTCTTCCTCGAGGATCTACCTAGGTTACCACCGGATAGGTATGTGGAGTTTTCCATTGAGTTAGAACCTAGTACTGCTCCTATTTCACGGTGTCCTTACCGCATGGCTCCAAAGGAATGGGCTGAGATGAAGAAACAGTTAGAGGAATTGTTAGAGAAGGGATTCGTCCGTTCAAGTTCTTCACCATGGGGTTGTCTAGCAATTTTCATGAAGAAGAAGGACGACACTCTTCGGAGGTGTGTGGATTATTGCCCTCTCAATGCGGTAACCATTAAGAACATGTATCCTTTACCTCGTATTGATACTTTGTTCGATCAGTTGGCTAGTGCCAAGGTGTTTTCAAAGATTGATCTTCATTCTGGGTATCACCAAATTAAGATCCGACCACAAGATATACCAAAGATAGCTTTCTCAACTAGGTATGGCCTCTATGAATACATAGTCACGTCTTTCAGTCTCACCAATGCTCCTACATTCTTCATGTATCTCATGAATTTAGTCTTCATGTCGGAGTTAGACAAGTTTGTGGTGGTGTTCATTGATGACATATTGATATATTCTAAGAACAATGAAGAGCATGCACAACATCTTCGCATAGTCCTGACTCGATTGCAGGAACACAAGCTATATGCCAAATTCAGCAAGTGTGAGTTTTGGTTGGATCAAGTGTAGTTTTTCTGACATGTACTAACACCTGAATGCATTTCTGTGGATCCTGACAAGGTGCAAGATGTGTTAAATTGGAAATCTCGAAAGTCAGTGCATCGGATTCATCAGTTTCTTGGTCTTGCTGGTTATTATCGGCGCTTCATCCCTGAGTTATCCAAAATAGCTCAACCGATGACCAAGTTGCTGCAGAAGGATGTCAAGTTTGTATGGAGTCCGGCTTGTGAAGAGGCTTTCCAAGCCCTAAAGAAGTTTCTTACCTCTGCTCCTATTCTTGCTCAACTAGATACTGATAGGCCATTTGATGTGTATTGTGATGCCTCTAGGACTAGATTGAGTTGCATGCTTATGCAAGATGGACGTGTAATAGATTATGCTTCACGACAGCTGAAAAAGCACGAGTTGAATTATCCCACCCATGATTTAGAGCTGGCTGCGGTTGTGCATGCTCTAAAAATTTGGAGACATTACCTGTTGTGAAATAAAGTGCATATCTACACGGATCACAAGAGTCTCAAATATATTTTCACTCAATCCGAACTTAACATGAGACAACATAGGTGGCTTGAGTTAATCAAAGATTATAACTAAGAAGTTCAATATCACCCTAGAAAAAGCTAATGTGGTAGCTGATGCCTTAAGTCAGAAGTTGCATCAAGTTGAAGAAGAATCTTTGTCTCTCAACATTTTTGAGGTGTTAGCCCGTATTGCTCTAGTCTTGGATCTACTTGAGCGAATTAGTATAGAGCAAAGGTAAGATGCTTCGGGAATTCCGCATATCAAGAAGCTAATTGTCGAAGGGCGTGGTCCTCATTTTAGTATTGATGATCGAGGTGTGGTAAAGTTCAAGAACCGATTGGTGGTTCCCTCAAGTGATGAGCTTAGGAGAAAAATTTTGGATGAAGCTCACAACTCCAAATTATCCATTCATCCAGGAAGTAACAAGATATATCATGATTTGCATCACTTGTATTGGTGGCCAAATATGAAATAGGACATTGCTAAATACATCTCAGAATGTGACATTTGTGGAAGGGTTAAGGCGGACCATATGCATATGCCTAGATTTCTGCAGCCCTTGCCTACCCTGTTGGAAATGGGAGGATATTTCCATGGACTTTATTGTGGGTTTGCCCTACATGGCAAAGGGATATGACTCTATTTGGGTCATTGTGAATCGCCTTACCAAGTCCGCTCATTTCCTCTCGGTGGATACAAGGTATTCAGCCAAAAAGTATGACAAGTTGTATTTTGATCGGGTTGTGACCCTACATGGAGTACCTCTTACCATTGTTTCCGATAGAGAGTCAGTCTTTGTCTCTCATTTCTGGGAGCAACTCTAGAAATGTCTTGGTACTCGTCTCCTTAGAAATTTAGCTTATCACCCGCAAACTGACAGTCAGACAGAAAGGGTCAATCAAGTACTTGAAGACATGTTGAGAGGTTGTGCCATTTCTTTTTTAGAAAAGTGGGATGAATGCTTGACTTTAGCTGAGTTTTCCTATAACAATAGCTATCAAGAGAGCATTCGAATGGCACCTTTCGAGGCTTTGTATGGCAAGAAATATAGAACACCTCTTAATTGGGTGGAAGTGGGTGACCGTGGTTACTTTGGACCTGATTTCATAAAGGAAGCAAGAGAGCAAGTCAGTGTTATTCAGAGTTATTTGAAAGCAGCTCAGAACCGTCAGAAAGCTTATGTAGACAAGAGGAGAAGGCCCTTGCAGTTTGAAGTTGGTTACCATGTGTACCTAAGGGTGTCCCCGATGAGAGGTGTGCATCAATTTGGAGTCCATGGAAAGTTAGCTCCTTTTAGCTCCTTGTTATGTTGGATCTTATAATGTTTTGGAACGGTGTGGTTCGGTTGCTTACTGTCTCCAACTCCTGGATATTCTATTAGCAGTCCATAATGTCTTCCATGTTTCTTAGTTAAAGAGGTGTCTATGGGTTCCTGATGAAGTGGTGGAAATTGAAGGACTCCCTCTCCAACATGATCTTTCTTATATTGAGCATCATGTCAAAATCTTGGATGAAAAAGAGAGTCACTAGGAACAAAGTGGCAAAATCATTCAAAGGATGAAGCCACTTGGAAACAGGAGAGTTATATTCTGGAGCATTATCCCCATCTTCTCCCCAAAGTATCGAGGTAATGGTTTAAGATAAAAGTATACTTCTTATCCCTTTTCCAACACTAGGCACTCACATGAAATCTCGGGACGAGATTTTGTTTAAGGGGGAGAGCTGTAACACCCTCGATGTTACGCCATAAACAAATTACCAAATCATGTAATGAGCATCATGTTTATGTGACAATGCATGTGATGGAATGTGTAGATAACATTTTTGTAACTTAAGATGATCAATAAAAATGTTAAATGAGAAGCTATTCCATAACTCATGTATCAAGTAGGGTTTAAAACTAATTTTTATTGAACAAAGAACACTATAGAACATATATGTAGCACTTAAATAAAGTTTAGAATATGAACTTTGTAGATGACAATGAAATACTTGCCATGGAAAAATAACATTGCTAGCCAACATTTCTAATAGCCTAGAAATGCAACTTGGAATCAAGTTCAACTCAAAGACTTAGAATATTTTCAAGTTTATAAACAGCAAGACAATGCAATGTTTGATGATTTATTTTGTGAAATCGAGTTAGGAGGTGGTGTCGTGTTTTAGCTCGGGTTTGTAGCCTCACATGCCATCTTGAGCATGGTGAAGATGGTTTGGTTCCTAAAGCAACCGTTTAGTTGTTATGGATGCTTTAAAATGCGTGCTTGACACGTCCTCAGGCTGGCTCGCCGGGTGGACGCGGTCACCAAGCTCGGGCGCTTAGCATCACCGCATTAGCCACGAGTTGTCGGTCGTGGCTGCCTCTGGCCAGGCTATGGCCCGGCCGCCGCTGGCCCCGCCGCGCGGAGCTGCTGCTACCACCTGCCTCGCCCCAGCCATGATGAAGCAACTACCGGTGCCATCACCTCGTTGTCGCGTCCGCACACTGCTACCCTACTTGGCGTTGCCACTACCGATGCCGTGCTGTGCTGCTACAGCTCTCTCTGCCACCGCGGGCACGTGGGCTGTCCCAGCTGTGCTCGCGCCGTCGCCTCACCTTAATGGTGCTGTAGACACATAGGCCAAGCTCCCACTTGCCTCCCCACGCGCGCATGTGGTCTGGTTGCGTGTCACGTACCTGAGTGCGTAGGCACGGTCGCGAGTTTGGCCAACCACTAGCTGCCAAGGTGAGGATGGCCAAAGCTCCGGCCTGTCCCTCTTTCCCTTTGCTGCTGTCGTCGAAGCCGCGCCAGCACGTTAGACAGCGAGAGGTCATCTCCAATCAATTCCGCCTATCTACGGCCTCGCTAGTGAGTTCTCCAGCTGCCCAACCCCACCCAGCCATAAAGCACGCACTGCCAAGCTCCAATTTGGAGCTTTCCTCGCCGCTGGGCCGATAAGGCCATAATCAGCAGGTGCCGATGGCAGCCCTCCTACCGCCACCCCGAACCAATTCACCTACACTACTAGCATTGCCTTGCCTCCCTCTCCACCATGTGCATGCCAGAGGAACTGCTACTGCCTCCCCGTCGCCACTGACGTGACCGTGCCACCACGGTGTGCCACCACATGGCTCGGCTACACGTGGCCACCCCTCCTCCGCCATCCTCCACCCCAACCGTCACCTTGTCCTGATCCACGGTAGTCTCCTGATGCTCACTCGCTAGCCAATTAGGTCCATAGCAGCCCCAGCTCACTGGTGCTTGTGCACCACCGCCGCGGATAGCCGCGCGTCGCTACAGCTCGCTCCAGCACGTCCCGCCGCCCCGCGTTGCTGCTTGGTGTAGGCGGTTGGACCGTAGTTGAAGGTCGGCCCAACCGACGTGCCAGTGTGAGCCTCTGGTGGCCGGCGTGGTCACGCCGTGTCAACGCCTACCGTGCTGTCATGCGCTGAGTCGCTTAGGGTGCGTGCAGGTGAATTAGGAAAAGGTCAGAGGGTTAAGTGAGAAGGCCTATGAGAGGGGGAAATAGTGTTAGTACTTAATTGTGATTTGGAAGAAGTTCGAGGCCTCTTTTGCATAAAGCCCCAGCGCGCAGACGCCTCGCGCGTGGGCTGGCCTCGCGTGGGCCGTGGAAGCGGGCCGCTGCGCGCGTGCTGTGTCGCGTGGGCCACACATGTGGGCCGCGCGGGAGATTCACTTTTCATTTTCCTAAGGAATTAGAAATTGTTTTCTAATTTAATTTATGAGCTGATCTTTGGTGATTAATATAAAATCATGTAGGTGTCCAAAAATTGCGAAACAAATTTTGTTCGATTCCTAAATTTGTGATCTATCTGTTGGTATATTTAGTTCATGTTTATATGTGTTGACACTAGGAGCTATTAAATAGTATGAGAATGCTTAATATTATTAAGTTGATTATTGTAGGAATTTTTGTGGTGAATTGGTGATAGTTTTGATCCTAAATTTTTTACAGCAGTTTCATTGTATTATTATGTGTTCACTGTAATTTTTGTAGCATTAGAATAGACTAAGCATTAGGGTAGTTAAATGCTCTTTGTTTCAATATATGTTAAATCACTAGTAGAAATAAAGATATATCCTTAAATTGCCAAGCTAAGGGTTTGTTAGTTGAACCTAACACTTTGCTTGATGAAGATGGTAGTTAGCTTAGTACCTTAGTCATTAGAGCTAGCTTAGTAGCTTAGTATGCGTATTCTTATTTTAAGAGTTGCTGTTGCCGAAATGCTAAGTGTTGCATCATCATCGCATGCATGTACAGAACGAGTTGGTGGAGATAGAGACCACAGATGATCGTAAGTTCAAGGAGATCATCGAGGAGTACGAGGAGGAGATTCTTGTGTGGGAGGAGGTCTCGGAGCCACCGACAACTGACTCAGCTGACACCCTGCCTGTCCATGGCAAGCCCTAGTGCATAACCCCTTACTTTTTATAATCACTATATATATATGTTATGTGCATTTACGTTATAGGAATCTTATGAAAATCAGCTGCATAGATATAACTGTCCTATGAGTCCTACTATTACAGGTTCGAGTAGCTGCTATGCTTAGGTCTTCGGTAGCGTGAGTAACCTACCATTACTCACAATAGGTGATTATTATAATTACTCTCATGATAAAATGATGAAAGGAAAATGGAGACCGGACAGGGACATAGTATGGGTTATGGTGGGTGTGACGAGTTGTGTTCCACCGCCACGAGGCTTAGCTTGGTTACACTGCTTTCCCTGTCCGTATCGATTGAGGACCGTCTATTGCTGTGGATGGTAGTCAGGTCACAGACTTATTATCCTAAGCACATACTTGCTTTTGGGAGCGGGAATGCTTGTTACGCTCTTGTCGTGGGTTCTAGCTCTTTCCGGACCAACTGATTGGAGGCGGGAAAGGTGGAGGTCTAAGCACCATATTGAGACCGGGTCTAAAGTGTGGGGGCTTGGAGTCCAAGTTTGGACGGGGACCTAGACCCCGTGACATGAGTAGAATGGGTTGGTCTTGTTTGTGCCTGGGGTACAAACGGGGCGTGTGTTTCGAGGTACCCAGCTGGGATAAATTGGTTCGCGAATCACCATTTCTGTGAGATGGTACGACTCGGCTATGGTCTAGCACTGTAGTAAGAACTGGAATATGAAAGATTGTAAAATGGTTCTCATTGCTCAACCCTTCCTTGAAGGTAATACATGTGCTTACGTAGAATGGTTAGCTAATGAAGTAATCATGATTGCTAATTAAACTTGATCTTAAGGACGTACTTCTAGTAATGCTTTTCACAAACAAAAAGAAAACAGCAAACCCATATTGCCTATCATACCCCTTGGAGTCGGGAAACTATTCCCACTAGTCGGGTAAGTCTTGCGAGTACATTGTGTACCCAGGGTTTATTTTACCCTGTTGCACGTGCAGCTTGAGGAGTAACTCTTGTGTGGAGGATTCTTCTGGTGGGCATAGACGGATCCTAGTATCGTTTCCGCTAGATGTTTATTTTTATTCCGCTGTTTAATTATCGCACTTTGAACCCTGATATTGTAATAAATAATTTTCAAGAACTCTTATTGTATGAAATGAACTAAGTATTGTAAGCTCGTACTCATTATTGGATTTTGAAGGTAAAACGTATATTGATTCGAGTTCTTCCGTGGGGTGTGCTCGACGGAACTGTCCGATGTAACTAACTTTTAGGGTGCTTAGTGTCTAGTGGAAGACGAGCGCCTCCGAAAGCGTGTTATTTCGGACGGTTCTGCCACAATAGGGAGAGGATGGAAACTTTGTTTCAGTATGTCATCGTCACCACTACCTCATCGATGACGCTAGAAACTAAACCCTAGAAGAACAAGGATAAATGAAAAACTAAAACTACGGAAGGATCGGATCCCTGCTCCTTTGGCCAACGGCGAGGTCACCAGATGGGAGAGAAGAGGGAGACCAACGTCCTATTCGCTTGAACTTATCAGCCTGTGGCTTATCAGCTATGGTATAATTTTTTTCTCTCACAACAAAACAGTCGTAGCTGGCTTTTCAGCCGCAAAAGAATAGCACACGAGGCGTTCACATGGGGAAGGGTGGCAGCGGCGGTTGTTTCTCTCTCATGGGCAATATCTATCCAATTGGTGTTGTACTGAAATGCTACCACTTCCGATCTGCATTTTTTAAACAGAAATCGGCAAAATTATCACAACAAAGGATTTAAATAATAATTACTTGGATTCTCCCTAAAGGAGGAAAGAAGGGATAATTAATGGGCTACAAGATGACAGCCTAGTTGAGAGAGAACTCACGGCAACTGGCCCATCTATCCATCCAACTTCGAGTCAGACTCGAAACCACGTGACTGGGCCAGATCTGGGATCTAGTCCAGCTGCTTAAATCCAACGCCCTCCCATTCCCTGCTTCTCCTGGTGCGCAACACAATTCCTCTGCTCACTCGCCGTCACCTTCCGTAATCAACCCAGCTTCTCTGCTTCTCGTCGATCCAATCGAACCACACCTCTCCTCCGCCATGGTGACGTACCTTCCTCGCACTCCTCTTCTGCCCGCATGCGGAGCATCCGCCGCGAGCTCCAGCGCAGGAGGTCCAAGCCATTGGCGCCCATGAGGTCGGTCGCCAAGAAGCCATCCGTGTCACCGCCGCCGTGTCACAGTGCGAGTGACGCCATCAGGGGTCTATGCCCTCGTCCACTGCATCGGGAGGTCCCATCGTCGACCAACGCCCATTCCCGAGGCTCAACCATCGCCAACGCATCCCTGCAGCCCAGGCCTCGTGCTTCGTTGTGCTGCACCCCCACCTCTCCACCGCCGCTACTGGTTCACCCCAGCTTTGGCCAGTTCCACGCGCGGAGTTACTCCTGGCGTCCCCACGCATCTAAAGCCCGGGAGAGTGGTTCGTGTCCGCACGAGGACTGCGACGCTGAAGACGGGGCAGGTTCTCATGCTCTGCCTCAAAGCCACGATTGTGTCGTCGTCCACCGATGGAGGTTACGAGGTTGTCTATGATGCCAACTGGCCACGCGGCGATCCCAAGAGCACCGTCTACGTTCCGCCGCACCAAGTAAGGATGATCAACTCGTCTTCGTCGCCGACAACTCCACCGCCGTCCCTGCCTCCGCCCACCACCACTGTTGCTGCGACTACGAAGAAGGAGATGCCGATGGCAACCACGGCCGGGAAGAGCCTGCGCCTCATCCGCAGCCTCTTTCCAGAGATGGAGCTCCCCGCCCAGGCTTGACGATTTACCATGAATTGGGTATTAGAGCAGCTGCGTGATTCTGTACTGGACGTGATGCATTGCTTTGCTTGTTCGTTCATGAGTAGTCATTGTTTTTGTTTGATTAGTTCATGGATCGTGCAAGTCTCAAGTGTAAATCCTTCCCCTTTCGGTGATCATATGTATGCTTGTATGATTAATTGATTATGTTTGTAAATGTATGTTCTTGATGACATCATCAACGAGAATTTTTTTTTTCTGAGTGATGGTTATGTTCTTCTTGCTTCCCAGTTACTACTGGTGTGTTTGTTTGTGGAGTCACCCCATGCTTCATGAGATGATGTATCATGAGTTCATCACATGAATTTTGGTGGAATCAACCCATTCCTCATGCATATAATACTAATTATTAGCTTATGAGGAATAAGATGGTGATGGATCAATTTATTTCATTTCCCAAACCAAATACAAAAACTGAGGAGTGAGAAGGAGATGGATCACCTCATTCTTCAAACCAAACACACTCTACATGTCTGAGATGGTTCATCAATACTTATGTGGTATTTTGCATTAATAAACAATTGATGGTGCTGGTAGGCAACTAGGGTTCATCATGAGGTGAGATTCCCTGCTTTGTCTTGATCGAGCATTCATCACTGCATTCAGATCACTAGCTCCTGCTAGATGTGATGCTTTGCATTGCTTGTTCATTCATGAGTCATCGCTGTTTCTAATTTGTTTGATTAGTTCATGAATCGTGAAAGTCCCAAGTGATCGTTTGTTATTGGCAAAACTAAATTGCCAGCATGGTTGGTGTAAATCCTTTCCCTTTTTGTGATTTACTATATACGTATATGCTTGTATGATTATATATTTGCAAAAGTACGTTCTTCAATCTTAATGGCATCATCAACCGATTAATTTGCGTCCACCTCATGTTATTGTTCTTCTTACTTCTCTCAAGACATGTTATTGTTCGAGATGGTTGCTATGTACTTCCCAATAATCTCAAGACATGTTATTGTTCGAGGTGGTTGCTATGTGATGTCTTGCATTAAGGAGTTGGAGGTTGGTAGGGTGATTTTTACATGAACCATGAGGCGTGTTGCTGGCGTGCTGCTGTGTCACTGCTCCTCACCTGGACCAGTCCACAAGTGAAGCTAGACCAACGCGTGGGACTCGAGCCCGATCTTGAAGCACAAGAGTGTCCGGCCTGCAATGTATACGCTGTGAGCCCAAGCAACATGAGTAGATAAGAGAGAGTGGGTAGGAAGAGAGGAATCATCCAACTTGTATCAGACAACCCGTTTACGTTTCTAAGCACTCCTCTGTAACCGGACCTCTGGCCGGCGATCCCTATTTCTGTTCGTCTCTGGCTCCGGTCAGCTACCGAGTACCTAACACCTGGTATTAGAGACACTCGAGCCTCAGCACGTCGTCAGCTCTGGAGTCTGCGCCGCTTCCCCACTCCCATTTCACTCGGTTGTAGTGGAGTAGAGGAGCCATGGATCCCATCGTCACCAAGATGTTCGACAAAATGCTTAAGAGGATGGAGTTTGATGAGGACATCACTCCTTTGGATGTACCAGCTGATCCTCCAACCATCATGCAAGGTCCAATGACCCGGGCTCGAATGCGTCAACTCAATTTACAGGTGAGCTCGTTCTTAAGCGATCCTTTTCATACTTTTGAGAATAGACTACTACCTAATGATGTTATCTTGCTTAGGAACATTAGAGAGGATCAAGATAGACTAAGAGGACGTGGAGGAGGTGATGATGACCAGCAAGGACGTCCAACACAAGTCGGAGGCCCAGTCCAACACGAATTCGAGTCTGCCTCGACCTCTAGGACCAGTCTGCCTTAAACTGGTCGCCCAGGACGTATCCGGACTCCGTTTTCGATGATCCACATATGAATGGAAAGCTAATTTGATAAGGAAGCCAATCCAAGTGGTTTCACGTCAAAAGCTGTTCGGAATCAACGGGAATCGTCGAAACAAGTCAGTGTCCAGAATCTGCCAGGGTGCTGCGACACCGTCTTTTGGTCCGTTGGACCATGTATCGAGTTTGGGCCCATTAGATGCGCGTCCAGGGGTCTTGCACGACCCTAGAGTCTTCATAAACAGCCGCCGCCCCTCCATTAGGGTTTGGGTTTTGCTTAGATTATTCTGTCAAGAAACAGTTTCGCCGTTCTTCGGTTTATGAGACCCCAACTCGTGAGATTAATCATACATTTGCAATTTGGTTGCAATCTTTCTTGTTCTTGCTTGTGTTCTTCGTTGCGCAGGCAGGGATTAGCCTTCTTGGCGAGGTCAACCTGGTCCGTGACTCGGTTGATAACTAGAGGAGCTGTGGTGCTAAGATTGCAGGGTTCGATCTTTCGATCTGAAGCCGGATCGGTGTGTCATTCTCCACCACAACGATAGTTACCATCACCTGACGGAAGATCGGGATCCCCGTCTCCATTAAGTGGTAATCAGAGCTAAGGTATACCGTCAGGTTCACATTTATTCCCTCGTTTGAGTGTTTCGCATTCGTCCCATAGTCCAGTGCCATACTTGTTTTTCCTGTCTTAGAACCTTCCGCGCCATAGTCTTTGCATATTTCAGTTTCAGAGTCCATCGTGTTGAGTTTGTGTCCTGGTCGAGGTCTTGTTGCTGGTTAGGTCGTGTTAGAGTCCAGTTCGTGTGTTTCCTCCCATCGTTTCCATCAAATCTTGGCTGTTGTGACCAATTTTGCACACATTGTTCCTGTTTTGTCCTCTAATTCGGAGCCAATTCTTAAAACTGGTCTAGTTTTCGCATACGAACTCCGTTTTCGACGTTCCATATATGCAAATCGATCAGAAAAAAATTTCGGATCCGTCCATCCCCGACTTGTCGGGGTTCGGAATTTTTAGATTGGCCAAAAAGTGGTCACAAGATCCTCGTTTCGTGGTCACAAGGTTTTTGTCAATTTTCATCCAGTTTTCTGAAAATTCCACAGGCCACGTTTTACACTTGTTTGAGCTCATATTTTCTGTGGTTACTGCTTTTGTGCTCCTAAGTAAAGAAAAAATATCAAAAAAATAAAATAAAAAAGTCGAAATTTCCCAAAAAATCAACGACAGCCCAAAAAATAGAAAAAAAGAGGGGCAAAAGAGGAACAATATCTAAAGGAGCACATAGAGAAGCCCAAAGTGAGCTGTGTTTGCGTGTGCTGTCTGGTTCCTTGTTTGTGTTGCTGTTTACATCCACCATACTTGTTTTTCTCATACCTATCACCTTGCTATCCACCATACTTTTGTCACAACCTGGTACTTGCAACACTTTAGACCAGCAACGAGAACAAGTATTTTGGACTATAATTCAGCATTACTTTCTGTTACTGACTTGTGTGCCAAATATACATATTACTCTTTGTTTGCCTTCTAAGCTCCACAAATTCTTCAGATCAGTACAGACAAAGGGCCTTGCAATCTCGGTACCACTACCTCACAGGTATCACGAACCAGCCGCCGGTTGTACCGCCCACTGCTTGCGTTGGTAAGAACTTGGTAAGAGCTTGGTAAGACGCTTCCACTTGCTGTGAAAAGTGACACCACTACAACCACGTAGTCATTTGGTAGGGATAACTTTCACCTGTTTGTTCCTGTTTTTGTATTTTCAATGGCAGGAGGTGAACAGACTGCAGATAATAATCCTAAGGGTTTCAACGAGTGTGTCAGCCAAGAGCAACTACAAGCTGTTGTAGAGGATGCCCAAAAAAGGATGAATGAGGCCGTCGGGAAGGAAGGTCACATCGACGCACTCATTGAACTCAACATTGGCAATAGCATGGAGAGATTGGACAAGTTTAATTTCCACGCTTAACCGACAAGGTTATCGAGTTGAAACCTTCGTGGCGGGCAACAACGACGTTTCGGCAGCAACACCGATGGTCAAGACACGGTGCATGATGTCATTGGAAACATATAGGTCGAGCACTATCCGACAAGAGAGATTACGGCAACGTCTACGCGCAACACGACAGGTATGGGTGGTGTCCACCACCACCACCGTCAAGGTAATAATCACCGTGTGCCCGATGATCCTTATGCTAAGATTAAGTTCACAATACCATCTTTTTGGGTCATTATGATCTTTGAGGGATATCTTGATTGGGAGATGACGGTAGAACAAAAGTTTAGTGCCCACCTTGTACCGAAAGCAAAGATAGAGTTAGACAAGCTACTAGTGAGTTTAAGGATTTTGCCATTATTTGGTGGAATGGGCTAGCTGCTGCATGGATGCTTTACGGTACATGGGAAGAACTTAAGGTAGCTATGCGTGATCGTTTTGTTCCTCCTTCTTATCATAGAGACTTGCGTAAGAAATTGATGCGTTTAGAACAAGGAGATAAATCATGCAGGATTACTATGGTGAGCTCCAAAAGGGATTGATGCTTTTGTAGTGTTGTAGAGGGAAACGAAGATGCCATTTGTCGCTTTTTATTACGGTTTGAGGCGTGACATTGAGGACATTGTTGATTACAAAGAATTTAACTTTGTCAACCAGTTGTTTTAGTTTGCTATGCTTGCAGAAAAGGAATTGCAGGGGCGTGAACAGCAGGGCAAGAGCAAGGTCAGCACCAGCACATACACGCCACGCTCGGCACCATCTTCGGGGCTGACCAAGCCAACCACTTTTCGGACGCCTCCACCTGCGAGCAAGCGACCTACAGCCTCTGGAGTTTCCGCTACACCTAAGACAGATTCAGGTAAAAATTCTTTGCAGGTGCCTACCAAGAGTTCCTCATCCGTTGCATCAACGGGACGCACTTCGGGTATTCAGTGCCACCGCTGCCATGGCATTGGCCATGTGTAGAAGGACTGCCCAAGTCAGCGGGCATATATTGCTACAGAAGATGGTTACATCAGCACCTCTGACATTGAGGATGAAGAAGACCAAGATGCAGATGAGGAGGACGGCGAAGTCCTTGGTGACGAGGCCACGATGTCCTATAGGAGCATTATTGTACAGCGGGTGCTCAGCTCACAAGTCCAGCAGCCTGAGAAGCTACAACGCCATAACTTGTTCTAGATTTTCTTCGTCATCAGCGACCGTCGAGCACGTGTCATTATTGATGGAGGTAGCTGCAACAATTTGGTGAGTTCTGATTTGGTCAAGAAGCTTAGCTTGACCACACGCCCACACCCACGTCCATATCATATTCAGTGGCTAAATGATTCTAGTAAAGCAAAGGTAACACAAACTTGCAGAGTTTCATTTTCCATTGGTTCTTATGCTGATTCTGTTGATTGTGATGTGGTACCTATGCAAGCTTGTTCACTTTTATTGGGTTGTCCTTAGGAACATGATAATGATGCTACACACCATGGTAGAAGTAATAAATACACTTTTGTGCATAAAGGAAAGAAAATTACTTTGGTACCTTTGACCCCTGCTCAAATTGTACAAGCTGATAGAGAACGCTATTTGCTAGTTTGAATGATGTTCAATCTGAAAATCAGCAAGTTGCTAATTCTATTTTCCCACCTAAAAAGGATAAGTCCACATCTATTTCTAAAATGAGGGGATTAAATTGAAGGGTGGTGTTATGCTTGCAACAAAATGTGACTTTGCTGAAATTTCTGTTGATGATATTTGCTATGCTTTGGTATGCAAACGAGCTATGTTTTCACTTGATGATATTGTTAGCTCGGTACCTCCTGCTATCACTAACCTTTTGCAGGAGTATGAGGACATTTTCCACTGAGACACCCGGGGCTGCCACCTATGAGAGGGATAGAGCATCAAATTGATTTGATTCCGGGAGCGACCTTGCCCAACCGAGCTGCATATCGAACCAATCCTG